>OY796895.1:30255017-31455017 GCA_963680785.1 Diplosoma virens | reverse complement strand
GGTTTTAGATTCAAGCTGAACTTGTTTTTTAGGGTTACGTCACTGACCGACCAACAGGCATTAGCGTCACTGACACTAGCTTTGCTTTGTGGAAGGATGCAAGCGGAAAAGAACCGCTACCGGAGATATCAAAGCGATCCTCACATGTCACCGGATTCATTCGTGAACAGCCTAGAAAATTATATTCACACAGGTTGGTTCTCGTCGTAGAAAATAATTTTTTTCGAAGTTGTTTATTTCGTGTTACTTTGTATTTAAACTCTATTTACGTATGTATATCTCTACGTTTTTCTGAAACAAAGGCACCGTTGGAGTATCAAAAAGAAAGAGCTAGCTAAAAAACTGGTAAAATATTGTAATTTTTTTCTAAAGTTGTCGAAAATATTTATACAATAAACCAAATACATTTTTCTACAATTCTAGATGTGTCGGGCAAAAAATTAAAGAAAAAAATTTTCATCCAGAACTTTTAAGACAGAGTTTATTCTTTAGAATACCTCGTGAAGCCTATACTGGAATCAAAGATGTTCCTCACTTAGTGGCCGAAAGAATTCGAAAGAAGGATCCGGCGGAATATTTAAACCTTTTGAATCCTCACAACAGAAAATCGGTTACCACAGCAACTTTCCTCGTAAGAAAAAAAAGAATTAAATTTTAAAAAGACTTTGCAATTTTTGAGAGCTATCAATTAAGACAGAAGAATTATTTTTAGAAAATAATTTTTTATCTCTTGTCCTCTCCGCAAATTATTATCTCTTCTCCGCAAATTTAAAAAAATTCTGCTTTTCAGGGAAAACAGCGATCGGACGTAACTGAAGAAGAATTACTCAACCGTGAAAACACCGGAGAACAGGAATTAACCGGACACTGCCACAATAATGACCGCTACATCGAGACGGAAGACCGTGATCCTGTTCGGTACCTGACCAATTATAATATGAGGTAACAAAAAAGTCAGGCTTCAAATAGCCAATAAATTCTGACCAGTTTTTGCTTGAACCCAGACACTACGATATGAACCCCGAGGGAATTGACCGCGAGGGTTGGCTGTGCGGGGGGACCCAAAGCGCTCGTGATGATGGGTACAGCCGTGATTTCAAGGTTCACACCATGGGTCGTGTTGAGGATATGACGAGAAAATTGCAGCGGTTACAACCCTATGTTGGTCGGTGGGTTACGTTGTTTTGTTTTGTGGGAGTAGGAGTCATTTAAGATTGAAAAAGTTTTCTGACAAAAAAAAAAACCGAAAGTAAAACTTATTTCAACGCCAAATGCAGAATCAAAAAAAACTTGAAGGTAGGAAACATTTTATAAAGATGTTTTTCTGCTCAGCCACAATCAAATTTTGGAAAGAGAATGCTTGCACTTGTTAAAAAGTTTTTCCCGTCACTACTTCTTCTCGCATAGAGTTTACTTTATTATTATTTTTATATTTAGAAGCATCAAACGTCGTGATAGATTTTTTGTCGATGGGTCTCACCAACACAAGGTGTCCTTAGAGCCTCCCTTGCGCCCCAACGATGCTCCTCTCACCATCGCAACGCGATCGTAAGATCGATCAACGACAGTTTTTAAATTTATTTTTTTGAAGGGGCCGTTAAAAACAATCGAATAATTTTAAATGATACAACAAATATCGCTTGCTAGTCACTGTGTCTCTCGGTTACTAATTTTCGTTGCCAACTTTATTCTGTTGCTGGTAACTGTTGTTTTTGTTCTATAACTGAATTAATATTTGTTTTCTATCTTATATTAATAAATATAGTGTGCGAATAGCTTACCACATGTTTGCTTAATGTGCTTTTAAATGGCTTAATTTTGATTATTATTCAACCAGCGGTAGCAAAAAGCTGTTTATTAGTTTAAAATGTTGGTTTTAGCATAAATACAAGTGTAGATATACTAGTTGCTACAAACTCCTTGTTTCTGTCCCTTTACACTTTGTTGCTTTGTGTTAAATAAAGTTGTAATTCTTCAGCTGCCTGTGTTTCACTCGCATTTAGCAATTTTACTTTCTTTACAAGAAATTTAAACAGTTGTAGCTCTATTTACACTTCCACCTTGTCAATTGGTCTTGGTCATTAATGCTTAATTTGGCTTCTCCGTTCGTTTCTGAATTTAATTCGATAAAATCAACAAAATACAATTCAATTTTTTTTCAATTATTTAATTAATATATTCAATTTTTTTTTATTTACCGATACTTATTAGTCAGATATCAAACCTAAATAATCAAATCAATGATGATGTAGAAGCTAAGTAGGATAATTCAAAAAAGCTTCTATAGCCTACTAACAGGGGTCCAACTATGTTCATTTTTAATACACATACTTCAGTTTTGCGAAAGTAAATTAACTATTTTAGGTTAGGATCTTTTCTGTGATAACGTTTTAAGATACATACTGTCGTGTGATAGGTACATTTGTTCCGTTTGCTTTGACACTGTCTATTTTATAGTTATTCAATTGTGAAGTGTTTTTAGATTCAATAAAACTTTGTAATTGTGATTTGTTTTTTGCTTTTTCTTCGTATATCCAGATAACAAAAATGGTGGAAACTTTATGTAGCCATTTGGTGCCCAAAAACAAAATAGCTAAAGAGCAGAAATTTCTAGATTCTTATCTAGAAGAAATAAAATGCAAATTGAGGATAACACCAATCTTTTTTTTTATTGCACTGAGAATTGAGTCAGACATTGAGAATGGCTGGGCAAAGTGAGACGAGAAATTCTTGAATGAATTATTCTGTACAATTTACAAATTTTTTACCAAAAACATTAAAATCCAATGCAGGCTTTTTGAAGAATTAGCATCGAAAATATCGAAAAACGCAGAAACATCATGATGTTGAAAAGAAAAAAAAAACGCAGTAAAATATTTATGATTCAACATAAGTTCACGAAAAGCAAACCGTTCAAAACTTTTGTTCTCCACTATATCAACATTGCCATCAAAGCAGCAATCAGGAACGTGCGTCGAGGATGTTCGCATTGTAAAATTGTCCGGATCCACATCAAGTGGGTCCGGAAGCGAGGCAGGTTTACAAAAAAGAAACGATTCTGTGGAGTACCGGTCTTGTATTTAACATCATATAAGATCTGGAAATGTTCCGTATCCGAAAAAATTTTAAATACAAATAACGCCACAAAAAATTTTTATACAATCAGAGTCATACATTTTTTTCTCTAAGCTGTTTGCATGGCAGGCTAAATATTGTATGTAGGAGAGATACGATAAGACATTAACATCAATTTCAACGTCAAAAAAACTATATTTGTAATTTGTTTGTTAATCGAAATAACAAAAGCAAAAGAGAAGGGTTATAAAAATGTACTAATAGCAGTACCAAATTTTATAAGGTATAATGAATGTCACAGACTTTACTCGGGAATCCAAAAAGACCAGTTGAACTGGGTAACCCGAATACCAGCGCTGAGATAAAGCTGTGTCTATTTTTTTTTTTTATTCCGGCTCAAGAAATAGTTTGCTCGAGACTGAAGTTCTTAATACAGTCAGTTCCGAGTTAATTTAAGTTGACTCCTTAGAACAGCGGTCAGCAAATACGCACGGTGCCGGTCCGAAAAAAATTTGTATTAAGCGGCGAATTTCTAGCTAAAAACCTTGAAATTTTTGGCGACGCTAAAGAATTTATGTATCTTCGAATTCGAGATTAAGCAATGCGTAAAATACTTTGAAGTGCTGAGGCAATAGCTAGAATGATGCACTATTTGAACGTGAAAAAAGATTATACGCTGAGTTTTTGCACTGCTACATTTATTAAGCAACGCTTGTCACAAAGTAATAGGCATTTTAGCGTTAAAGAAGTGTTGAATTTGCTGATTTAACAAGTTGGCAGCTAGGTTGCATTAGTTAGTCAAAACTGAACGGAAATTGAAATTTTACAAACAAATGTAAAAATCTTTAAAGTTTAAACATAAAAATCTGTAGATTTTTGACTTTATAACAACGAGTTTAAAACAAATATCTGTGTTTGCAAATGGAGAGCAAACAGAGCTTCTTCACAAATGGAACAACACCACCTGAGGAGGAGCTTACAACCAAACA
Source organism: Diplosoma virens (assembly GCA_963680785.1). Classification (NCBI taxonomy): domain Eukaryota; kingdom Metazoa; phylum Chordata; class Ascidiacea; order Aplousobranchia; family Didemnidae; genus Diplosoma; species Diplosoma virens. The sequence continues at coordinate 31,450,953 of OY796895.1, read as the reverse complement.
CCAATACATGAAATCATATTTACAATATGGATATATTGCAACTTGTGATTCTAGCGTATCTTCTCCGTCATGCTTAATTTGAAATAGAAAATTAGCAAACAAGGCAATGCCTTCAAAACACATACAGACTAATCACCCTGAATTAAAAGATAAACCTTTATAGTTTTTTAAAAGGAAAAAACGTGAGGACGAAGTAGAAAAGCAATTATTGAGGGCCACCACATCAACTAATCTAAACGTAATAAAAGTATCATATCTAGTGGCTTACCGTATTGAAACGGCTAACAAAGCATTCACTATCGCTCACTAACAAAGCTACAAAGAATTTAACATTTTTTTGTTTTTACTGTGGAACTGGGAAGATATGTTTGGTGAAACTAAGAAAAAGGACGGGATCCATATTTGCTCCGGATCCGCAAGCTGGATAAAAAATTAGATCCGAAACCGCTCCCGCTTCGCTAAAACTAGTGGATATCCGCTTGGTGGACAGTTTTGTTAGGCTGGCAAGAGCAGTAAAACAATGAATGCGGCGCCACTGAACGAACTGCAAACCACGTGCTAACAACGTATCTCATAGATCGGGAACCACATGGAGAACGAGCTCTGACTGTTTTGGATGATAAAACCCAATTCCGGATCAACACCGTCTCCATTCGGGCAGTACAGCAGCCTGTGGTAGTAAAAGAACAAACCCTCGGCACCAGTCCTGTTTGTGTCTGACCTGGAGTGGATGTCCTTCCAAACGATGACGAAGAGACGTTTATCTCATAAATCGAAAAATGACAAAAATTAACAGCTCGATTAGGATTACATTTTTTTAAGAAGGCAAAAACATTGCACTCTCTCTCTCTCTCTCTCTCTCTCTCTCTCTCTCTCTCTCTTTCTCTCTCTAAAGTCCACCCACCTATACGACGGTCTATAAGCGTTAGAAATATAGGCTATATTATTTCATTTCATTTTTTTCATCTCTATATTTATCCTTCTAACTTGCATAAAAGCGACAGTGGCGCTATACACAGGGCAAGCAAGTACCCCTCTCAGTTTCCGGAGATGCTAAGATTTGCTGTCCAATTGAAATTCTTAATTTGGGTTTTTTAGTTTTATAGAAATATGACTGAAATTTAAAGCTGCTTGCTAAGACCGCAAAGAGTGAAAATGAAGCTAAGAGTCTTTCGCAAGAACAGAACCGAATGACGCAAATTTTAAACGAGACCATGTCGATCATAATCAATTTAAAATAATTTTTAAATAGAATTCTGAAAAATCTTAAAATATCTAAAAGCAAGAAAAAATACAAAAAGGAACAATGGAAAAAAATAGCGGAAATTAATTATCAACCAAATTTAATACAATGAAAGAGGTAAAGAAATATTATTTCTAAAAAAATAAAAGAGTTTTGCTTCAAACTTCGAAATTCTTAACAATAAATGAGTTTAATGATAGGTTACATCAAAAAAACGCTTTTTCTGTTTTCTAAAAGTTTTTTTAGCGATGTCAACATTTGAATTTTTCCTGAATTATAATTAATAACTTTGCTGCTATTTTAAAAATCGCATTTTTGCCTCAAAATTTATCACCGCTAATCGCTATAACAAACAAATTATTTAATCCTTTTCTGAAGAGTAGGTTTAACTTCCGTAAACTGCCGAGATTTGCACGGTTTACTTTTGATTAGCTTCAGAAAAATTGTTTTTATTTGGTGACATTTTTATAAAACATTTAATTTAAAGTGCTTATTTAATTGCTATTCTACGGTCCGGGATCTCTGATACCTTTGTGATTTCAAAGTTGCGACACAAGAAAGTATTCTCGTTATTTAGTGACGTCACAAAACCAAGTTAACACAATAAAATATTTCGTTCCATATTTTTTAAATCAACTTCCAATGTAAACTTCACGTAGTGTTTTGTCCGGTTTATATGTATCAAAATCGTATCGGAGTCAAAACTCCCTTCTGTATTGATTTGACAGTTTTGTAAAAATGCCCTCGGCTTTGGAAGGATTAAAAAGACCGGTGCCGATTGGAAAAATAGGAGTTGTTGGGCGCAGATGTTTGCCGAAAACAAAAGTAAATTACTTTGGACGAACACCAAAAGATGAAGCTTTTCGAACTATATGGCCCCCAGTCAATTGTGGGGATCGAGCTGTCATAGACAAATCCCAGGAACTCATGCAAATGTATTACTCGAGAATACTGGATGATGAATACGTCAATCGAGAAAAACCAAACTTGGCCAAGTCCTTTCGATTGCAACTAGAAAATGTTCCAAAGGAAGACAAAGAAAAGTACACAAAAAGGTACATAATGCCTCCTGAAAAGTGGCCGACACTTTGGGCATCTGCAAAAGCAGGCATGTGGAAGTGTAATCGAAACAGTGTTCCGTTATTTGCCACGTTGGGTAAGCCCACTTGTGGTTACTATTTTTCATTTAATACGGACCACAAGAAACGGTTGATTGGTATACCACCATCAAACCTGGTAAAATGGCGATCAAATAATCGTTATTTCTGAATTTTTATGTCAAGACATTCGAATGGATTTTGTTGTCTTGTTCTTCGCTGTTTGCTTGCTGAAAAAGTTAAATATTTTATAACTATTACAATGATGCAAGTTCTTTACTGAAAAAGTTTTCTTATGTTTGCCTACGTACTCGAGTAAGTTCGTGTTCGTCAATAAAGATTAAGCAACTTGCCACTTTTGACTTTGTAAATGCTGAAACTCGAACAACTGCAAAAACATTTAATTTAAATTGTCGTAATCTAGAGCCATTATTCTCGCATTACTGTTGTGTCCGTGGGAAAGACATTTTCACGGTACTTTTTGCGACGCGGTTTCAGGAAACAGCTCTAAATTTTAGTCATATCAATAAATAAAAACTAAAAAAGCAAAAAAAAATTTCCACTGGGCAGCAATATCACGGCATTGAGAAACCAAGTTTGGAATTATTTGGTGGTTGCTACAAGTACAGTGTCTTAAATGTTGCCTTGCGAATCTGTAAGACAAATAAAAAAAATATCTTGAGGAATTGCACATTCAATTTTAACTAATCAACATCTTTTTTTGTTTTGGGGAAAGCGGCTTTACATATTGCACGACATCGATTTTACTACTATAACAGACAAACACTTTCGTTTCGAATATTTTTTTATTTACGGTTTAGTTGAATAAACTGATAATTGAGTTGATATCATCTGACATTGACTTGATTGTTCCTTCATTTTTATGCTGAACAGTGCGCGAGTTAACAAAATTAGTCTTTACAACCTTAATTATTAAGGTAATTTTTTGACCAAAACAAATTTTTTAGTCAACGATTTTGGCCGATTGTACAAGTTTTTATGATCAAATTTCGGTTAAAATGTTTCATCAAAGACAATTTACAGTATATCAATTTAGAAAAGTAAAATTGCATTTTTTTGTTAACATTAAGTTAAAAATCTCAGTTTCTCGTCCATTAGTGATCCGCAATTACGACCGCTACTACTAAAGCGTTCTTCTGCATAAAAATTAACGTGTAGACTACAAAAACATCAAAATGCATTTAGAAAAATAATTCCGTGCATTAGCAATCATGATTTTGATGCGAATGTTTTTAGAACTAAAACACAAAAAAAGACGCATCGTCGCTTGAATTCCATAAGGGATATAACAGCCTACTTTTCTTGCCGAGTTTTAAAAATTGGTAAACATTTCTTAAAAACAACTGTAAATCAATAGATTCTTAAACAAAAAAATTTCCACCTTTGACTCGGGGGAGCGTGAAAAGTCCCTGGAGAGACGTAAAGTTGTAAAACATGTAAAGCTTACAGCCTATTGCCGATTCAGAAGTTATAAAGAAAAGGTGGGCGAAAAGCTCTATACCAGGGCTTCTCAAACTTTTTTGTTCTACGACCCCATTTTAAAAAATAAATTTTTATGCGACCCGTATATGTGTAGGCTAATTTTACGTTAATTTTTCCTGTGGAAAATCACGCCTGTGCAGGAAAAATCATGTAAAGCATCAGTGGTGGATATTTCAATTTAGGGGCCTGAGGCAAGAATTTTCAAAAAATTTATGTTATCTGAGAAAAAAAGAGGTCTAATCTGGGCTTGCATATTTTGTATATTGCGACCCCAAAATTATTTTAGGCGACCTCGTTTGGGGTCGCGACCCATAGTTTGAGAAACCCTGCTCTATACGACTGAGGCTATGGGGTCGCAGCTCCAAGAGTTTAATAATATCTGGTATAAATTGTACTTACAGCTGCTCAAAAAATGCTAAAGGAAACAAGGAAAAAGTTTTTGTAGGCCTATGTATAATCTGATCGGGAAAAAATTTGACAAACTTTGACTTTATTTTGATCTGTAAAACTCCGTAAAAAGACTCCTGAGCAACCGAATCTAATGTTGCATAAGTTTCATGATTAAATAAAATCCTAGAAAAATTTTGATTTTAATTGACTTTTGCCGGGCCTACTAATTACATTTTTTCATTGTTAAAAGATAGGCGATCAATTTAGTAAAATAAAAGTTGCGGCTAGGGTTTGTAGTTTTACTAATAGTTTGAAATGTTGGACTTAAACCCTTAAAAATCTTTTTAGAATTGGTATAAGTTTATCTCCCAAGCAGCCTTAAGAGCAGCTATTTTTTAATGATGATTTATGGAACGAAAGTATTTCCTGAAGAACAATGGTTGGCTATCTTACCAACATTGTGATACTTACGTAGAGAAAAAAGAAAAATTGAGATTTGCAAGAAAATTATTTTTGTCTTTTTTAAAGTTCTTGTTTGGTTTTGATTAGCCAAACAGCAGCGAAAGTTGTGCAAAATAAACTTGTAGAAAGGAAAGCTTTGCAACTTCTTAAATTTAACATCAAACTGAACGCTACACACAGCATGAACGCCTTTATAGTCTACATCAGTGTTTCTCAATGTGAGCCACTTGGCTCTTTAAGGAGGAATTTGAAATCTCCGAGGAGGAAAAATCACTAGGAGAGAAATCAGGGAGAAATTTGAAAATTTCACTACAATGTAAGTGAAGCAAAAAAATTGGGCCTCCTTCGATTTTAGGAGCCCCTCCTCGAAATTAGCGCATATAGTTTCATTTCGCTGCAGATGTTTTTTAAAGATTATTATAAAGTCCGGGAAGAAAAGTGGGAAATACAAGATTGATTCGAGGTGAAGACCTTTTTTTTTTAGAGAACACCGTGATTTTGGGAGAAAAAAGTAAAAGACGAGATCAAAGCTCTTGTTCTTTTTTAGAGAACATCAATTTTTGGAAATCCTTGCCTCGGTCCCCTGAATTTGAATATACACCACTGATCATCGAGGTATTTTTTTAGAATGGGGAAATAATGGTACTCAAGTCCTGAAAGAGAGGAATGTAGCAAAAACTTTTAAAAACCACTGGTCTACATCCTCAATTATTATAAAAAGTTAGTTGAAAAATTGCCTGTTAAAAACGTTATGTTCAATTTTTAATTTTTTAAAAAAGATTACGATCATTGCGATATGAACCACCACAAAATCATATACAAAAAACTTTCAAAATTGCTATTTAAAAGTAAATATTTACGATTAAATTCTTTTTTGAAACGATTCGGTTAATTTGATGATATTTAAAAACAAGAATATTGTCATGCTACAGTGGTAAACAATCTGGCATTGCTATCAAACGATGCGGCTTACTTTTAAAAAAAATTATCACTCCCAAAACTTCGTTTCATTTTTTTAGTTATCTTCAAGTAAAATTATTTTGAATAAATATAAAAAAAAAAACGTTGTATAAATATTGAAAGCAATATGATCTAGCCCAAGATAATAAAAAAGAACTTTACCTCTCCTCCATAAATAAAAAAGTCTAAAAATAAATAAAAATATAATAAAAAAGTCTCACAATAAATTTTCTTAACTTAAAATCTGAGGGGGACTACAGTTTTGCCCAAATCACAATCTTGAAACTTAAGCAAAAGTTGAGATTAAATACTAGACATTTTTGTACCGGTACGTAAAAATTTTGGTGAAGACAAAAAAATGTCATTATATTGAACTGTCTCTGATTTCTTTATTTTGTTCCAAAAATCTGGTAATGACTGAAGTCTTCACTGTAAAACTCTATTTTCTTCAATTTCGTACCAAAATATTTGGGTTGACCAAATAAAAAGTCAGCTATTAAAACTTTGGCTATAAATACGAATAGCTTATATGCTAATGCTAATAACTTAGATGATTATGATAATGCTAATAACTTAGATGCTAAAACAAATTTGTTTTGCCCACATACTTTCTTTAAAAAATACAAAAATATAAAACAACTAATTAATGCAAAATACCATCAAGCATACTAAAGCCTTATTACCCCACCATTTCAACAAATTTTTTTTGCATTTCTTATCGGCAATATCACTAAAAGTTATCCTAATTTAAGCTCTTGTAAATCTTTTCTTTCAATTTTATTATAAGGACATTCAAAGAAGGAGTTCATAATAAAAAAAACTTTCTAATAGTTTTTACAAACATCTTGAGTTGCAATCAAGCGTTTTGAACTAATTTTTGTGTCGTCGTCATCGTCGTTTGAAGGGCATCCACTCCAGGTCAGACACAAACAGGACTGGGGCCGAGGGTTTATCCTTTTACTACCCCAGACTGCTGCACTGCCTGGATCAGATGCTGGCAGTGGTGTCGTTAAGCCAGCATCGAGTTTCATCATCCAAAACCGTCAGAATTTTTGTTTTGTTGCACTAATTGAAATCCGTGGCAATGTTAAGTCACCCACCACTTTTTCATATTGTATTTGTTTTGTCATATAAGACTTGTAGTTACCTACAAAAATTTGTGAATTCAATGAAAAAAACAGACTAGAGTAGTAGCCGATACATGGGACGATCGAAAATACAAACGAACTGGTCCTTCATCAAATACTTGCCGCATTACTCAAGACTAAGCAAAATGTAAAATAGGGGAAGATGAGGTAAGTTGAACCACAGGCTCCCCAGCGTTAATTTGAAGGTAAACAAAATATTTTGGGCCACCTATTTTTTGCACGTTGAAAATCAGTTGACTCTGTCATACCAGCATTTCAATATCTGTTTAGGCAGAAATGTAGTGTTAGAAAAAGCTTTTATGACTTGCAAAAGTAAATAGCAGTAAAAGAAAGTTAACTGATAATTACTTCTAGATTTTGTATCAATTTATTGCGTAGCTACGACTAAAAAATAGATAATAAACATAATATAAAATTCTGTTTCTTTGAATGCGCAAGTTTGTCTATCTTAGTAGAAATTTTAAAAATAACATAGCACATACCTGTAAGGCAAGTTGAACCACTAGCTGTGGGTAAAGTTGAACCATGGTTCAATTTACCCCATTGCACATTAAAAATTAATATAGTTTATTTTTAGATTTTGATTATAAAAAAATTGCATTTTTTGCGTATATATTTTATTGAAAATGCCGAGAGTTTATACAAGAAAAACTAACCGCGGAAATGAGCCGAAAGAAATAATGGAAGCGGCTGCAACATGTGTAAAAAATGGAAAATCCCTAAGTTTTGCTTCCAAATCATTTAACATTTCCAGAAACACCTTGAAACGCTACATAGATAAGAAAGCAAGTGGTGCAACCCAAAATTTATACGGCTATAGTGCTTTAAAAGAAAAAAAAGCGAATATTTCAAGAACCGATTGAAAAAGAGTTAGCAGATCATGTTAAGGAACTTTCAAAAAGATTTTATGGTATTACTGCTACAAAATGTCGTCAACTCGCATATGAACTTGCTAAAAAAAATAACATAGCTGCACCTGTGAGCTGGGAGGAAAATAAACTAGCCGGAAAAGAATGGTTTCGTTGCTTCATAAAAAAATATAACATATCATACAGGACACCGGAAGCCACGTCTTTAGCAAGAGCAATAGCATTTAACCGCTATACAGTGAATGAATTTTTTGATAATCTAGCTTCAGTTATGGACAGGTACAAGTTCACACCTAACACAATATTTAATGTTGATGAAACAGGTGTGACTACGGTGCAAAGCCCAAAACAAGTGTTAGCAGCGAAAGGTACCAAACAAATTGCCTCCATCACATCAAGAGAGCGCGGAGAGTTAGTGACACTTGTTTGCTGCATTAGTGCAACTGGTAATAGTATTTCACCGGCTTTTATTTTTCCTCGAAAAAAGTGTAAAGATTATTTTATCCGTGACAGACCAACCGGCTCCATTGGTACTTTAAATAAATTAGGATGGATAAACGAAGAAATTTTTTTCATGTACTAAAACACATAGTAAATCAAATTTCTTGCAACAATGAAAATCGTACGTTATTAATCTTGGATAACCATGAAAGTCATGTGTCCATGGCATCCATTCAGCTGGCAAAACAAAATGGATTAATTCTCTTGACTATCCCTCCTCATATCTCTCATCGCTTACAACCGCTAGACCGCTCAGTGTTTGGACCTTTAAAGTCGAAATATAATCAGGCAATGGACGAGTGGATGCGGTCTAATCCTGGAAAAGTAGGCTAGTTACTATTTATAACATTCCAGCCTTAATCAATAAAGCTTACTTAGCTGCATTTACTCCGGGTAACATACAAGCTGGATTTAAATCGACTGGTATCTATCCATTTTGCAGAGATATATTTGATGAAAACACTTTTGCTCCATCTGAATTAACTAATCGTTCTTATCTTAACCAGGAAATAATCGAGACTCGCAACGCACAAACAAGCTGTCAAAATCAAGAGGACAATCTTTTTTCCACCATTTCAACTTCCAATCATCAATCAAATGATATCTTTTATGTGTCTCCTTCAGAAATTTTACCTGTTCCCCGTGCTGGACCACGAAAACTAACAGCAAGTGGTCGAAAACGAGGAAAAACGACAATTTTGACTGATACTCCGGAAAAAAAACAGTCACGAACCCATAACATATTAAAAGAAAAACCAATAAAGAAAGCACCCTTAAATAAAAAAAGAAAACTGTTTCGTGAGAATTCGAGTGATGAAGAACCATAACCTAATGTACAAGATTTGTGTGATGATAGTAGTGATTGCTCCGAAAAGTTAGTTCACCCAGTTCCAGGAGATTATGTTCTTGTTTGTTTTAAGTCCACTGGAAAAGCAAATTCCCGTTTTTATATTGGTCTGGTTGAAAGTATTGACGATGAGACTGGTGAATGCGAGGCAAAATTTTTAAAAAGTGCAAAGTTGATCATATTACTGGGAAACCCAGGTTTATTTTCAAGGAAGACGATGAATGTTCCTTTCCAGAAAGTGATATCATAAAGATACTTCCTCTTCCGTATGTCACGGGAACAACTAATAGGCAAAAGAAATTTGTATTTCCGATAAATCTCAATCGCTGGAACGTGTATTAACGTTTTCTCATATGCCAAAATTTGAACAATTAAATTCTTTGATTATTCATTGTAAATTGCTATGTTTGAAAATATTTGTGCTAGTAATTTTGCTCAAGTAGGCAGAATTAAAAACATTCAATCCAAAGCTTGATGTGTAATACTTATAACAGTGGTCTGAAAAGTATGAGTTTATACAATATTAGGTTGCAACAATTTATTTTTTTAACTTTTTTTAGTAACTTCTGTGGATGGTCCAACTTACCTTTGGTACTTGTTCAACTTACCCCGACGAAGGGGCAAGTTGAACTAAAAAAAGTGTCAACTTTGAACACAAATTATTAAAAATTGGGCTACTAAATTAAAAAATAATTTACATCATAATAAACCTTATATCTTGAAATATAATATCTTAAAAGTTCTTATAATTAACAAGTTATCTTATTTTTTGTAAAATTTGGTTCAACTTACCTCATCTTCCCCTACTGGTTGGAAAATTTTCAACTTTTTTTAATCGCTTATAATATTTTTTTCTTTCTTTCTAAATATCACAAAATTTTTTCTTGTTCACAATCACCTTATTGCGCGATAAATTAATTTATTTAAGAAACGTAAAAAACAAAAAACTATTTCTTGGTTTTGTTTCCTTTTCGAGAATTTTCTTTCGATTTCAATTTGGCTTCGAGTCGACGCTTCATCGCAGCTCGCTTGTCTGGAGGAGGTTTACGATCGGGAACACCACTTCCGGGGTAAATGATCCCATCTCGTATGATCTGGCGACGCGCGCTCGCTCGTGCTCTGTCCCCACAGCCGTGAACCTTCAAAACAGCCTCGTGTTAAGAGTTCGAACCTCACTCTGATCATTTCATATCTTTTTTATAAAAGGCAAAACATCAACGCAACGATAATTACCTCTGGAAGGCAGTGGCGCGTGCAAAACGTCCTTCTGCAATTCACACACAGCTGACCTATAGTCGCGACGCTCGCCTTGCAGTTGCCATGACAACAAGTGCGACTGGCAGCGACTGCTCGATCTAATACGTCATCATCGTCACCTCTCATATTCTGAAAAAAAGATATGATATTTAAAAAAATCAAACCGCGGAAGCAATAGTCGCTCACGATCTTTCTGGAGGGCCCCGGTTCGTTCTTCCGCCTGTTCCTATTCGTTGCTTTCGCGACCGTTTCTTCGCTCGCATCTTTATTGTCTTCTAAACGCGACTTGAGCCTAGCGAGCCGCTCGCAGTGCATGGCGTGCATCTTCATGTTGCTCTCAGGCAAGCTCCTCCCGCATCGGCCGCACACAGCACACCCGGGGTCAGGTTGGTTCACTGAGGAAGGCGGGGAGGTCGCTTCTGTGACGACGTATTTGGGTCAAAAAACCGATTTATCAAATGACGAACGAAGCAGTTCGTTGACGTTCTGATCAATGTTCGCTTGTCATTTAATATGAAGTTTGGTTTTCATTAAATGCAGTTAAACCAAGTAACCACGGCTTTTGAAAATTTGAACATTGGCAAAGGTTTAAGCTTGATTTAATATAAAAAGCAACAAACGCATAGCGAAAAAACAACAAACCTTCCACACAATCTTCCAAATCGTTGTAACGATTACCATTGTTCGGAAGAAAAGAATCGTTTACACTGCAGGCTTTCTGATCATCATGGTTATCAAGGCTTTGTATTGGGTCAGTTTGGACGTTATCATAGCCAAGATCGCTTTCGCACGGAGCACACCCATCCCGATCTTTAGTTTCTTTATCACTTGAACTTTCGTCCTCTGCATTAACTTTGGAAAAGAAAACAGTGACTTTTCGGTTTTTTCCTTTTCCTGAGCTTTGGTGAGGCAAGGAAAATTCCTCACAAACTTGGTGAATCACTTTTCGTTCCGCAGAAGTTAAAGTGATGGGAAAATCTATTTTCTTTTTTTCCTGATTCACTTCTATATCAAGAGCGTCGGACATTTCGCAGTCGTCGTTACCTTTGCTTGATATCTTAGAAGAGCCAGCGGCTTCATCATCTATATACAAACGTCGATACTTTTCTATTATTTTCCTATAAGTATTTTTAAGTTCTTCATCAACGACGTCGAGTTCAACTTTGTCGTGAACTGTTTTCTTTTCGATAGGAACTTTCCTGAATTTACTCGACTTTGACACGGTTGCAGTGCTCTAAAATAAATATAATTATTAAATTGAAAAAAAGTAAAACTCCACTCAGCAGTAAAGCAGGCTTGGACTCGGGTTTGTGTCACGGGATCCCGGACGATTTTTAAAATTGAAATTCCCGGGATCCCGGACAAATTTTTCGAGGAATCCCGGTTTATTGCATTTGAGTTGAAAGTAATAATTCAAAGCAGAGGAGCTCGATACGTTAATCGCGACCTACGTGTTGAGAGAGGCTTGGGTTTGCAGGTGAAAACTTTTTTTTTTTTTTTCGGACAAAAATGAAGAAATTGGATGCTAATTGTAGGTGAAGACTTTTTTTTAGTCTGCCATTTGGGACGAAAATGAAGAAATGGGAAACTTTGTAAGACCTTTTTTTGTCTCCAGTAAATTTTTCAGACGAATTTGTGTTTCCGTGGTACATTTTGTAATCACAGAAAGCTAAATCTTTTACCGGAAAATCATAAACTCTAGTTTGGACAATCAAAACCTGTCACATACTTTAATGCATTACATAAAACTTAACGTTAAGTCTAAATCACAACATGAAATGTCTAAATAAAAGATAGAGTTAACAAGAACTCCCAGCAACCAAACAAGCCGACATGATCTTTTTACTTTTTTATGGACTGGTTTTGTGTTTGGATTCTTGATTGGGGGATCGATGAGATGGAACGAACGAATAACAGACAGGAGATGATCATCATCGTGATCGTCATTATCTTCATACTCATAACCACTCCTGACCTCGGCATGTTCGCGCATAAAGTCAAGCAACGATCTAGAGTTATATACAACCCTTACATGCGAAAATGAGCTCAAAATTAAACTTTCTGAACACTAAAACATGGTTATTATTCAACACAATTTGAAAATTTCGGTTGCACTGAAACTTAAAGAATCAAACATCGAACTAAGTGCACAGGAACTTCCGTAAACTAAAACGACAACGTGTTCAATGACGACGCAAGCAACAAAATAAAATCAACTATCGCAAGTAAACGAAAGCAGATTGTACGCGGTACAGCATCGAAAGATATAAACGCACGCGCACGCTCAGCGCAGTCCGAAAAGCTGCCTTTAATCGATCATCAGCTCACTTGATGAAGTCGTCGTGAGACACAGTGTCCGAGTCGCACACAACAGCGATGTGGCGCCTCGCGCGCGTCACCGCCACGTTCAATCGCCGGTTGTCGGAGAGAAAGCCGACTTCTCGGTCTTTGTTCGATCGGACCAGGGAAAGAATGACGGCTTCTTTCTCGCGACCCTGAAGACACGCGATAACGATAAAAGAACGTGCGCTAGACGTTTCCTTTGTTACGAACCTGAAACCCGTCGACCGATTTCACCTCGAGCCGAGGATATTTGCTGTGGTAGATGTTCCGCAAGATGTCGACCTAGAGCACAATAACCGAAGTAAGATGCTTAGCGAAAACCTTTGTTTTTGAAAGTTTGCGGAGAAAGTGACAAACGCAGATCTTACAAGCGCTTCTAAAATATTTTTCAAAAATAAATAAGCGGTTTATCAGAAGCGTGTAAAGAGTTTGAGGCGCAAAAAACATGGGGCCAGGTCGACACAACCACTAACGCCGAATTGTCGCAGCAATGGCAAGCTACTGGCAACAAGGTGTCGGATTTGGCCGAGAATCGAACCCAGAGCTCCTCCGCCGAACCTTTGGATGATAACCACGACACTAACCGAAGAACAGATTTGAAAATTAAGCCACTAACTATCCAAAAATCAACCACTAAGATCAGCGATAAGAAAGTGCTTCAGTTAAGAACGATACAATCGCTCAACGACCACTTCTTGAACAGGCATCTTCTGTCACGTAACGTTAGTATTAACAACCTGAAGGTTGTAAGGCGAGATCACAGCGATATCTTCGGGATCGACTCCAGCTTCGATCAAGGACGCCAGATGCTTGCACACTATCCTCACTTCTCCTTCGTTCGCCTTCGAGTCGCTTTCTTCCGACTGAAGCAGAACGTTGCATCACATAAAAAATCCAACCAATCACAGCGCTGTAAAAATCTACCTCGGCTTCAGTCATGTCGCAACCAGCAGTGTCGACGAGCAGAAGAGGAGTTCGTGTCTCATCGGTGTCGGAAACACCAGGCAAATCACTGAAAAACGTCATTTAAATCACATTTGCTTAAATTTTTAACACATATTATTTGTTGGGGTCTACATTATTGGGCCAAAAGCAATTTGCTTAAAATACATTTGTCTAAATCACTTTGTCTAAATTACAGTTTTCTAATTTACAATTGTCAAAAAAAATGTAAGTGCATTCCTACCTCAGCAAATGACTCTCGACGGAGCTGTGAGCGGTGAGTCTATTGTCGTACATCCGTTCTGACGGCCACTTCATTATGTGATGATGCATCCGGTACTGTTCCGTAAGCATGCGGACCACCTTGTCTCCATGAAGCTTGATCAACCTTTCCAGGAGGGTTAGTGACAAGCCCTCAGCAGCCGCACTGCGAACACGGGATTTTGCCTCTCTTAGTTTCAAATACAAAATAGAAAATAACCATTGACTAAGACTCACTCGTGTGAAACAATAGTAGGCGAAAGTTGCAAGTGGTCACCAGCGAGAATGCACTTTCCAGCACGCAGCAGAGGCACCCAGCAGGCGGCCTCGAGGGCCTGGCCGCACTCGTCAACCACCACAACGTCAAAATGGTCATGGGGCAAATTCTGAAGTGGACCTTTCGGGTACGCGCCTGTTGAAACCCATTTTGTAACCGAAAATCATGTGAGTAAAAAATACAATAGCAGTTTAGTCGTCGTCGTACGGCCATATTGGTCTGTATGCTGTTTCTGTTTTATGGGGGGGTCATCATTGTACGTAAACAGCGTGACCATGTTGAAGAAATTGTCGTGAAGTGCCTTTGACAGAAATCACTCAGGTGGACAGAGCATCGAACTCGCGTCCCTCTTGCTGGCATGTCACACTGAGTTATCCTGTACACAGCAGTTCGGTTTTTTCTTTGAACTGTTATGAAAGCAAAGATTGCTATCAGAAACAGTCAGAGCAAAATACTCTTGCCAATTAAAATATTTTGATATTCGAGTCGATTTTGCAGTTCTTGGTTTTTTATTTAAAAAACTCGTTGAAACTAACCAACATTTGTTGCTAGAACCACGTCAGCTGGAGACAAAATATCACGAATTGCTTTTCTTTCCCGCTTGCGTAGTTCCGATGTCAAACTTCTCCTCTCTTCATAAAGACTTCGTTTATTCACGTTGGTCGATTTTCGAAACTTGGCCTGAGAAGAAAATAATAAACCTGTGGAAATCAGTGGGCAGAACGTTTACTTCAACTAAATAGTTCTCAAACTAGTACAGAAAAAGCGTTTATAAGTTTTGTAGCTTGTTAAGATTTCAGTGATAGACCAAATTAAATTGTCTTCTTGTATCTAACAGTGAAACTAAAGCGATGATTTTTTTCATGTTGACAAGACTTTATGTAACTGCCAAAATTGGCTCTGAGATAAAAGACAGCGATATAGATCCTCGTACAAGTAAAAGAATTTGGTTACTTGTCAAAACGAAAACATTAATTAATGGAACACAAGTAGGAGGAGAGTGAGGAATGACGCCGAAACGATGTTTAAATTTTCCTATTCGGGACTTTCAATTGACTCGCATCGAGGAATTTCAATCGACTAACAGTAAGACACGCAAAAACACCAACTCACTTGCAATCGTTCAAGATCGGATCGCACATCGCGGATCAAGTTCGACGCACCACTCCGGTGGATCAAAGCGTCCAGGGACAACTCCTGAAGAGCAGGATCGAGTATTCGGGCGGGATGACCGATTCTCGCTAGGTTTAGTTTTCGAACTTGTTTTCCTGAAAATGAATATCCTAGAATGATAGAATTAAAACCAATCAATTATAATTTTAAAACGGGAGCTTACTGTGTCGACGACAAAAACTCGTACACTTGAAGATGATCAAATAAACACGCGGTCCTCAGTGGTAATTGTTGCATCCGCGCAACGGTCATTTTATGAGTTTTTATCTTTTGAAATATTTTGAAAAATTTGTAGGACAATGCAACAAGGTTCCAACAGAATTTGACTGTGTAATTTTGCTACATTTTCGTAGTCCAAACAATTTGAGAATAGCAGAACGATCAATTTAGAATCTTCATAAGACAAATGTTATTAAAAATTTTTTAGAATTCAAAAGATTTTATGATTTTTTATCGATTGGAAATCCATTTGTGTTTTTTTATTTCCTTTTTGTGCTTTCCTATTATTGTGCTTTCCAATAATAAACTGAACTGAACTGAACTTTTGCTTATAATGCTGACCAAGGTAATCAATATAATCAAATGGACTGCTAAAATTGAGTCGAGTCCTGTACTAAAAGTATATAATTAAGTTATAATATCAATGTTTTATTTTTCTCTGAAAACCATCAGGATTGCAATATTTGTTTTTGTAAATTTGCATTAGAAACCATAAGTTTTTTGCGTTAAATTATGTTTTCGAACAATTTTCTAATAAAGTTGTTAAAACTGACAGAAACCAAGGCTAACTGATACTCATTTATCTTTGCTGAAGTTAGGATTGCAAATACTTTTTAAAAGAGCAATGAAAACTGTGAAAACCTTCTACAGTAATAATCTAGTAAATAACAATGCGAAGCACGGGGGCGGACATTTGTACATAACCAAGTGTTAAACATCAAACCAACAATCCTTCATGATTATTTGTGACCAATTGGATTTTGGTTTGTTAACATCTTAATTTTAAATATACTTTAATTGGTTATTTCTGATTTTAAAAAACTCATCAATGCAAAGCAGCAGAACTTTTCAGTAATATTGCTTAGACGCTTAAGTGAACATTAGAAAATTTATTATATAAAATGTCAAAAAAATAGTTTAGCGGCCCACAATCTCATTCATGCCAAGAATGCAAATCTAAACATGCCTGAACTAAGTAGATCATTGACTCAACGGTAAGTCAAGGATTGGACGAAAACAGTATATGTTTTGGACGCTTGGTAAGTGTTTGTTTCAATTGTATTCATTATCAAAAATTGAAATTCAAAGATTGAAGAGTATCTTTATATTTCTATATTCTAGCGATTATCCTTTTCAGATTTCAGGATTTTTGATTTGGCACAGGAAAACTGGCCGCCGTAAATCCGGCGCTGAGAACCAACAAATTTGAAAACTAATCGAAGTGCATATCGGACATGTTGTCGCGCTCTTACTTCGGATCCTGGCTCCGAAAAAAACACATTAGAGCAGCGTGGTCCAACTACGGGCACGCGGAACCATTTCACAGAATTTAAGCTTTGTCGATTGTAAGCGGCGGCAACCTTCTATAAAAAGGCATGGTAAGCTAATGGGACAGAATCTAGGGTTGCGACCGTTTCCAAGTGAAGGCTTTTTTTAGAGAACACCATGATTTTGGGACAAAATAGGGAAAATTGGACGCTGATTTCAAGTGAAGACCTTTTTTTTTTAGAGAACACCATGATTTGGAACAATTTCTAGCCGGCTGAGGCCCACAATCTCGAACAATTTCAAAAAGTGGCCCGCAAGAGTGAAGAAGTTGGACCACCCTGCATTAGAGTGTTTATTTTCAAAAAGGAAGCAATAAAAAAAGATTAACTCTTTTCGATTGTTTATTGATAACATTATCTTTTCTATTGTTAGGCAAAGTAAACAATATAATAGGGTTATTGCCAAAGAAGAAATCAAAACAAAGCGCGCCATGTTTTCGACACACTAAGTTTTTACGTTGCCTACTTACAACAATATAACAAGATTCCCTTTCATCGCCAGCACAACACTTAATCATAGGCCTACTGAGCCCACGACAGGGCTGCCCCGAGTGAAGCCTAGGTCTTCTTATTGGGGGCTTCCGATATTTCTTCACATATTCTCTATGACGTTAAACGTCAACGAACAAATCAGTGAGTAACAATTTTAAAATTCTTGGGTTGACTCGACTCGGAATCGAACTAAAGTCCTAAGCTTTGGAGTTAAACGCTTTGTTTACTCAACCAACCAAGTTTTCGTTGTGGTCGATTTTGAGCGCCCAGTTTACGTCGCCCAATTAACTTCATTCGTTCTCGATTAGACACGACTTGCTTTAAACGAATAATATGAAGTTAAACGATCGGCGTGACTATTTCAAAAAAACTGAGGCCCAGTTGAAGACCCATATTTTGCAAAAAAAGCAAACATCTTTTTACAAAGCCTTCAAATGATTTAATGAACGGATATGGTAAATTAGCACAAACAGCAACGTCAACCAACCGTCTCTGTTACTTCTCGTAGTTGACACTCGGAGCTGCGACAACTTCTCAAGCATGTTGTCGACAGCAACGTTCGACGGCGCACAAGCGAGAACCTGACAAAGCAACAGTCGACTCAACAGCGACGACTTGAAGGCTACGAGCATTTTTCACATTTACTTTTAGACCGGACTTGACCAGTTGCGCTATAATTTCTATGACAGTCGTGGTCTTTCCAGTACCTGGGGGGCCGTGGATTATTGCGACCTCACGTTGAGCTAAGGCGAATCGAACAGCTTCACGTTGACAAGGATTCAACGTTTGATTGTGGAAAGTCACGTCTGAAAATAACAAAAGCAAATTTAAAACTTCATCTTGCGCATATTACATCAATTGAAATAAAAGTTGAAATTAGAGTGATTCAATAAGAAAAACTTCAGAAAATATTTGAATATGTTGTCGAACGCAATTTATTTTTATTATTTATCAAAAACAAAATCGAAATCACTTCTATTTTAGGAGCAGGGAAGTCAAGCTCTTTTACAAACCCTGCAGTCGGCTGCATAAACCATAAAGCAATTTGTCTGCAAGCTAATTCGTCGGCGAGCCAATTTAGCGGGAAATTAAATAATTTCGATTTGACTTCACTAGAGTTAAAGCCCCAACAAAAAAGTTATGTTATGTCACTAAGACAATATTATACTACAATGTATTTTTATTATGCAAAACTCATAATCGCCACTGTCGCATATTTAAAAGTAAACCGTGATACCAAAACTTGTTTTCACCATCTGCTGTTCAGCTGATAACAGTGAAAATTCGCATTTAAAATTTGTTAAATGCGTTAAATTTATGTATGTTTCTAGCCGATATTAATTTATGGAAATTTACAATGGCTTCATTTTGAATATTTAAATAAAAAAAAGGTATTATTTGAATAGTTAAATTTTTGAACCACGGTCGTTTAACATGGCGTGTTTTTTGATTTTTTACAAAAAAGTACAACAATGTTTTGCAACTGTATGAAACTGATGACGTCATAATAAGCATTCCAGTAGACCTCAGTTGAATACAGTACAATAGACCTCGGTTAATCCAGATTTGATTTGACAAAATCATCCAAATAAGGGCGAAGATCCGGATAATCCAAAGCTTTTTATTAAGAATTACAGTATATAGGAAATCATTTGTACTTCAGTTTTACCCAAGTTAGGCGAAATACCGCATTAACCGAATCCGGATTAACCGAAGTCTACTGTATTTTTTATTAGCTCTAACAGTTTGTTTCGTCTATTAGGCTAGTCAGAAGGCAATCAAAAACTGATAAACAAATACAAAAATAAAAGCTTAGCAAAGCAATAAAAAATCTGCAAAAGAACTTCAAAACAACAAGAATATGGCAGTAATCAAATAGTTAAACCAGTTACAAATCTTTTGGCCCCCCCAAAATTTTTATAACACATTTTCTCAATTGACAGCAGCATCAGCATTTACTTTTTTTTATATTTCATCTCTATGTTATCTTCCTGACTTGCAGGAAAGCAACAGAGGCACTATACATAGGGCCCATGACCTGCTTCTGAAGATACCAAAATATTGCTATCTGTAAAATTTTTTTATTTTGGTTTTATAGTTTTATACAGATATGACTGAAATTTAGAAATGCTTGTTAAGACTCTAAGGAGAGAGTTTAAAACAATTTGGAAGATATATAGAAAATTATAAAGACATTGATTGTACTTCCTCATCCATGCAAAAAACACACCTTATTTACGTTTAAAATCAACTGTAAGACCAAAAAAGAAATAAAAACCGTTTTTTTGCATTTTGAAACAACTTTCAACCAACTACAGCTCGCAAATTCAAAAAGTGGCCCACAGAAGTAATGAGCCTGGACCATACTGGTTTAAGACAACAACTCAGAGAATATGATTAGAATCTATGTTAAACAAATAACATCTAATGCCTTACCAACAAGGCTGGATGACGTTGGAGTAGCATCACCAAACAAAACATCAACCAAAAACTTAGAAGGACCACTAGAATATCTACTCAGATCTTTCATAGCTTGCTTAAGACGCCTGAATAACAGATCAGCAAAAAAAAACAAAGAAACATCAAAAGCATGCTTGTTGTAACCAGGGCTGGGAAACTCACCTAAGTTAGGTTAGGTTTCAGCTCTAGTTCCAGAGCTGATTATTTTTAAATAGCAGCTACAGCTCCACCTCTGGAGCCAATGTTTGACTCTAACTCTGGCTTCAGAATAAGTTTTAAAATTTTATTCCTGTTAAATAATCATTAATTAGGTGACTTCCAAATGTAAAAAAAATTGTTAGCTAAAGCCACCAAAAATTTTAATAGCTCTGACTCCAACTTCACAAAATACAAGCAACTTAGCTCTGGCTCCAGCGCTAACAAAAGTGGTTGGCTCCAGCCCTGGTTGTAACAAAATTTAAAAACTCACTCGTAAGTGGCTTTATTTGCAACTTTTATTAAAGCAACTGATTTTCCATATTGATTTAGGTTGTCCAGTGTATCACGAAATGCTAAACTATCAAAAGCAACAGATATATTTTCATCAGAAATTTTAGTGACAACACCATTAAAATCATCAGTGGAACTTTCCTCCCCATCAGGATGATTAAGTTTGACAATATCACCTTCAAAATTAATTTAAATCCACAAAATGTTCAATAGATTTAATCACAAAACTGACTAACAATATTCAAGTAATTATATTACTAATTTTTAATAAGATAAATGAAATTTATAAAACTGAATAAATTATTAATTTTATTTTATTAATTATTTTGCAACTTTGTTGCGTTTATTTGATGATTTGCAGTTAATCCATTTTTGAATCAACTGGTTAGCTGTGAACAATGAAAAATGAAATCTGCTTTACAATACTTTCACTCTTGAGGAAAAGAAATATTTTGCAGCTTAAATCTGTTCATATTCTAACATTAACTGCCTGCAATTCTAGCTTGTTTTTTTTATTTGAATTGATTATAATTAACTGATAGGTCATTCAACATGAAACTAATATAAACCAATAATGTGTCTATAGATCAGTGATTCTTAAACTCTGGGTAATTTCCCACTAGTGGGGTATGACCAGATGTCAGATGAGGAATTGTTATCCTACAAATTAAACTTCAACTGGTTTTCAATTAGTTATGATGTTACCTTAAATACAATTCTAGCAATGGCTACCTCAAATCACATATGGGCCAAATATGGTGTAAATACAAAAAGATAGTGTTATAAATTTTTGAAATTGTATTATAAATTGAGTAGCATTAACCTCAAAAATGATGTGTGAATCCTGAAGCAAGCACTGGATTCTGCAATTAAAGTTGTGCACCAGTGAGTGCTCTCAAAGCTTCAAAAACTGTGCCAAAATAATGAATCAATCAAATATGAATCTTCAATTTTCATTCTTCTGTGCACTCATACAACACAAGTAGTATGGTGCAAAACACCACAAAACAATATGGATGACATACCACAAAAACATGATACTTGTAATTAGATAACCAATAAAAATAGTTTTACTACTAAATTATTATTGTCTCTATATTTATCCTCCTGACTTGCAGGAACATGTTAGAGATATTATACTTACAACAACTATCCAGTAATTAATCTGACCTGCATTTGGAGATACCAAGATATTGCTGTCCTGCTGCATATCTCATTGTCCAGTTGTCCCATTATACATGATTACACAAATTTTTATTTTTGAGATAGACTTATAACTGAAATTTAGAGCACCTTGCTATGACTGCCAAGGAGAAAAAAGTGCCAGAAAAGTGTTTTTTTCAAGGATATAACAGAATAATACATTTGCTTTTTTAAACTATGACATCTTGATTGCATTTGCCATCAATATGGCACTTCAATCTACTTGATCTCATGTCGCTAACACTGTTAAAAATTTTAGTGCATAATACTAAATGCATATTCCAATGTTCATGCAAAGCGTTTAGCATTGCTTGCTGCTTTCCACTCCACTTACCTCTGTGAATCAGCATTTTTAAGCATCTCTTTATCAAAAACAAAAGCACCTAGTACATTATTAGATAAGGAGTGAGAACCCAATATTGAGTTAATTATTGCCAAAAAACAAGAACAAAATTGCAGTAACAATATTATACAAATATTTATATATGTGTTTTTTAAGTTTCTTAAATTGTTGAATTTTAACATCTTTTGCAGTAGAAATTTTGGTTTAGTTTAGTTTTAAGATTTTAGGTAATGGGTGATATAGATATATTTGAAACTGAAAGTTGATGATGAAGAAAAAAGATAAGAGCCATTGCTATAGATGATAGTTTGGTATTACAAGATTTCTCAATGTTATCGTAAAATAAAAATAAAAAATTTTAGAAGTTGAAACAAGTAATATAGAATTGTGCTAGAGTAATTTTTAAAATTAAAAAAACTATTATTGCTGCAAGAAATTTATTCTGCAATTTTGTATAAGTTGAGTAGTTTTTATTTAAAGAATAAAAGTACATCATGAGTCAGTGGTTCTCAAACAGCTCCAAACATAATCATTTGATTCAAGGTTTGTGGCTCTGAGAATACATTGCTAAATCAAAATACACATGAACATGCTACATTGTTGGATCAGAAGTAGCTTTTGCACACACAAACACAATGCAATTAGTGTGAGACAGATCTTGTTCAGAACTCTTGACTACCCTCCTTTTTCCATTCATCTACCTAGTGTCATATGACTTTTCACTTTTCTTTGGCTGAAGGTTGTGGTAAAATAACTTCATTTCTCATCTTTAAAGAAATCAAGGCCTAGCAACTAAGGAGGTGAAGACTGGAGTATCAAAAAGGAGTTCACCACATGCTGTTGTAGAATGCTGGGTTGATTGCAGAAGGTCATAAACTTGGAAAAAAAATACTTAAAAGGGAACAATTTGTTATCAATTTAAAAATGTTATATTAAAAATTTTATGATAACAGTCCCATTTTTCTTTTGCTACACCTCACACATATAAGAATCTAAAGCTTAAAAAGTTAATACAGAGTAATTACAGTAGTATAATTTAATCAAAAATGTAAAATTTAAATGTTAAGGTACACATAATGCAAGTTCTAATTTGATTTTTGTCAAAGTAAATTGTAATTGATTGGCCATTCTGGTGTGTCATAATTACCCAAAATCTCTGATAGCACACCAACTTAAAAATTAAAAATCTTCTTTTTCTTTTTTTTTAATTTGAAATCATGATCTATTTAGACAAACTGGACAAATATAAACAATTAAATTGAGTTAATATAGCAGAAAATTACACAAAAAAAGTTTAGAAACTTTTTCTTTTCTACTTGCAATAATAAATAGTTCTATTCCATTGTAGTTCCATAAAAAAATGCACCAAAAATATTCAAAACCGTTCAAGAACAGTCTTTTACCTGGTGAAAATATGTTAAATGGAAATGTTTTGTTGATAGTCCTCAATGAAAATGTTGCTATACTACGATCATAAAGACCAGTTTCAAGAGAATTTATAACCAACTTTGGAATGCATATACCTTTCCTGTAATAGCCATAAAAATATGTAAAAATAAAAAAATTGATTCTTATTACATTCCAAAATAACAAAGTTCATTAGCTACTTCATTAATAAATTTGCTAAATGCTGTTGTATCAGGAAATACAAACACATATTTGACTTTTTCTTTTTTTTTTAAAGAATAATTTTATATCAGGTGTTTTATTATTTTATTTTATTTCTATATCAATCCTCCTGACCTACAGGAAATCATCAGAGGTCCTATAAATAAGGCAACGGTCATGCAATTACCTCAACTTGCTTTTGGAGATGCCAAAATATTGCTGTAGTTGAATGTTTTTATTTTATAGAGATATGATTGAAACTATAGAGATATGATTGAAATTTAGAACTGCTTGCCAAGACTGCCAAGCAGGAAAAATTGCCATAAAAGTGTCATTTCCAAGAACATAACAAAAAGGCACGAGTAGGTTT
The DNA here is from genome assembly GCA_963680785.1 of Diplosoma virens. Taxonomy (NCBI): domain Eukaryota; kingdom Metazoa; phylum Chordata; class Ascidiacea; order Aplousobranchia; family Didemnidae; genus Diplosoma; species Diplosoma virens. Next base: position 31,427,168 of record OY796895.1, on the reverse strand, counting down.
TAAACCATGTTGATGTCAATCACAGTGCTCTTAACAACTTAACCACACTGCCAATACACAATATTTTATGAAAACAAACGCATGTATATATACAAGACTTTTATAAAAAAGTGTCAGTTTACTACAATAATATGCAAATTTTACACCCAATATATTATATCATTTCAACAACTATAACTCTCAAGACTTGTAAGACCATGAAAAGATTATAATTGTAAAACAATAATAAAAGAATCACTCTAATCAGCTCTTAAAGATACCAAGATTATACAGCACCATAACAATGCTGATACATCTCATACATTAGATGGCAAAAATCTTTGATATTTTATGTAATTATATAATCTTTAATTTTATTTCTTTTAATACTTAATTTAATGATTAAAGAAATGCATCATTTTGTAGTATTTTTAAAGCTCTTTAAAAAAATGTATTGAATAGTCTATAATTACATGAAATTAAAGTCAACACACATAAAATGAGAGACCATAAGTTATTAACACACAAGAGTAAATTATCAATTATTGAGATAAATATTTGTCATAGATCAATATTTAGTGGCACAACCAAATCTGGAGATTACTTGAGTCATTATCCTGGGCATGGGATCCATCAATTTTTGGCAAGTGGTTTTGAAGATCTGGTTCCAAGCCTCAGAGATCTCCTGGTACAATTCACCCTGATTTCTGCACTTGGTGTGCTTCAACTGTCTTTTGATTATTGCCCAGAGGTTTTCAATGGGCAAAAAGGGAGTTATCTTGCTGATAAACCCAATTTGGGGCATGTTTTCATGGGAAAATGGTTACAAAATATTTGAGAGCATACCCAGATATTAGGCAGAATTGAATCTGCCATCTAATCTACACAATGGACCAACACTACTTGATCAAAAACAGCCCAAAATCATGACACCCTCACCGCTACACTGTGCAGTGCCCTTGAACTATTGTGGTGAAACTTCTCATCTTTGTAGCACTTGACATAATATTTTCCAATCACTACGCACCAAATTAAACTTGGGCTTGTCTGTAAATAACACTTTGTGCCAGTCTTGAGCTGTCCAGTGCAAATGGTGTTTTGCAAAATTGGTACGTCATCTCTTGATTCTTGCAGGATATCAAGAGTTTCTTTTTGGCAGTTATAGACTTGATACTTTGGGCCTTAAGTCTTCTCCTGATGGTATGAAAAGAAATGTCAATTCCTTTGAACTGCTTGTGGAACTATTTGCTTATGAAAACATGCTCCTAAATAGGATTTATCAACAAGATAACTCCCCTGTGCATATGGCCTGAGCCATAAAATAATGGTTTAAAGACTATCATTTCTATGTCTTAAATTGGCCTGCTTAGTCACCAGATTTGTCACCCATTAAGAACCTCTGGGCAATAATCAAAAGACAGTTGAAGCACACCAAGTGCAGAAATCAGGGTGAATTGTACCAGGAGATCTCTGAGGCTTGGAACCAGATCTTCAAAACCACTTGCCAAAAATTGATGGATCCCATGCCCAGGATAATGACTCAAGTAATCTCCAAATTTGGTTGTGCCACTAAATATTGATCTATGACAAATATTTATCACAATAATTGATAATTTACTCTTGTGTGTTAATAACTTATGCTCTTTGTGTGTCAACTTTAATTTCATGTACCATATTTATTCAAGTATAACACGCCAACATTTTCTACCAAAAATGCCAATGAAAAGCTCAGTGCACGTTATACTTTTTCTGTTCTGCTTTTTAGACTTACAAATTTCCTATTTCACTACGTTTTTTATGGCGGAACTGAAATAAAAGATACTGATACTGATACATAAGTGTGCATTATACTCAAATAAATACAGTAATTATAAACTATTCAATATATTTTTTAAAGAGCTTTAAAAAATGTTACAAAATGATGTATTTCTTTAATTATTAAATTAAGTATTAAAAGAAATAAAACTAAAGATTATATAATTACATAAAATGTCAAAGACTTGCCATCTACTGTGTAATAATACTTGCCTTTGCAAAACTTTTAAAGATAGATTTGCAGTTTCGAAGTTTTTTTCATCAATTTCAGCCAAATGTTCAATTTCAAGAAGGTGAAGCTGTTTTTCGACAAATGATGTCATAGTGGTGGATGGAAGGTGAGCGTAATAAAGTCTTGTAGATATGGATACATTAACTTTTTGAATAAAATGTTTTAAAAATATTATGCAAGTCATACAAAATATTGAGCAAAAATATTTAAATCATAAAAGTGATGAAAATAGGTTTAGTGTGCTAGTGCTGATTTACATAACAAAAACATCTGTAGAGAAAAATGCAAAACAATAATTTACAAATGAAAAATAACTGAAAATTTTTTCACAGTAAAAAATCAATAAGTAAGATTTATTTGCAAAAAATTCTCTACATTAAAATTAGATGACTTGATGATTTTAACAAAGTTGTGAAAAAAATACATGATGTATGTCTACGAAAATCAAAAAACAACAATCTAGCAAAGAAGTTTTTTTAAAAAAAGAAACCTGCCACATTAAAAGAAGTGAAAACTTAAATTTACTTCTCTTACTTCGATTAGTTTCCCTTTTTTGAAATCTACTTTGCTAAAATGATTTTTACTGACATACTGACTGAATATTCAAAGTTTACAAAAGAAGATTGTGTCATTTAAGGATGCACCAATGTTATTGGCAAGGTATTGGTATCAACCATATTTTGCCAATATGAGTAACACTCTTTTTGCTGATATCAATGTAGGGATTACTACTTTTTTGAAATAAAAACCAAAAATTCAGAAATGAATTCAAGATATTTTTTTGAGATTGCCACTTTTTTGGAATAAAAACTGATCAAAAGCTCCAATATATCGCTATCAATCAATATTTTCTGGTTGATATATCAGTTATCAACCAATTTCCATATTGGTACATCCCTAATGTTATTGTATATGTCTAGAAGGGTAATTATTGTGCAGTTTTTAGAAACTTTTTTCTTTTTTGTAAATAATTCAATCTATTTGAAAACAAGATTATACTGTAGCAACTTCTTGCCTTCAATCAACTGTGCATTGCATGAACTGTTCAACTATTTACTTAAAAAGCATTATAACATTTCACAAAAATTTCAAGCTTGAATTTCCAATTATTGCACCCAGCATATTCAAATGTCATGCCAAGATTTTTATACATATGCTACCATGACTTGCAGCTTTACTTTGGAAAAATCTTTGCAATTTTAACAAAACATACACTGGTATCTTTAAGTATTTAATTGTAGTTTAAATTATTGCAGTGGTTATGAAGACATATTGAGGCAAAAAAAGGGATGTTTATATGGAAGTACCATATTTATTCGAATATAAGGCACATTTGTGTATAATGCACACCCCTAATTTTTGATTAAAAATCGGTATAAACTTTTGGTATAAATTAACTTGCCCAGCCCTCATATATAACATGCACCCAGACATTAATTTATACCAAAAGTTTATACCAATTTTTAATCAAAAATTAGGGGTGTGCATTATACATGAGTGTGTCTTATATTCGAATAAATACGGTACTTGACTATTTTAAAATATTATGTAACTATTTTAAACTTGGAGTATTGAAATCCTATTTCATAATACAGAAAAAATGTTAATTAAAAAATTTTTAAATACCGAATAAAACAAATCACATTGTTCACAAAAATATATTATTCATTGAATTTTATTGTCAATTTGATACTTAAAAACTTGGTTTTGAGTATTAAAAAACCTGGGTGTTTCCAAATAACTGTCCTTTCTAAACCTATACATATATTTAGTTTAAAGAGAATAATCCAGTCTTAATTACGAGAAGTTGTTGAAGTAATTTAAAAATACTAAACCAAATCTAAAGTTTTTTATATACTGCATAATTAGAAAAAAAAGAAATATGACATACAACCTTAGATTTAAATAGTAGACTGCAGAAAAATATACAAATACAAAAAGCAATTATTGAACCAAACAGATTTCATTTAGACAGATGAAAACGCATCATGCAAAAAAATTCTTTTATCTCAGGAAAATCTAAATTCTGACCACCTCCTCCACAATGGTTTGCTATCAACTTGTTAGCACTCTTCCATTGCTTAGTTTTTTTCTCAGTCACTTAGTTATTTGGTGTTTAAAATTCAAGTACCATCAATGCTTCACCAAAACAAAGGTTTAAAACTTAATACTTTTAAGATTTTTATTTAAAAGGAGTAGTAAAAAAAAGGGAATTTTTTTTTAATTCAACAAAACTTAAGGCTATTTAACAAATTGTAAACAAGTGAAATATTTTGAGTACTGAATTATGATAGTGAAATAATTGCAAGAAAAAATGTACACAATGAAGATAAAATTAGCTTGATGGTAAATGGACAAATAATATAGCAAGGGTGTTTGTTTGGTACACTTTTAGGCAAGTGCTATTTATGTAACACCTTGCTAGGTACTTTATATAACTAAAATTTCAAGAGACTAAAGAATTTTCACATAGAAAAGTTTCAGATAATGCAATTTCAAATTAAATTTTGCTATAAAGCTATATCTGGACTGATTCAGCAAATTAGGCAATCAAAAATTATAACAAGGCTTATTTGGGTTTGAGTAAGGTTTTATTAGGTTTTAAAATTTATTACAACCTTCTTTATATATTCTGTTACCAGTCAATCATAAGGATACTTTATACAGAAGCACCATCTCATAAATCTAACAATAATTCTTAAATGTAAAAATTTTTGAGAAACATCTACTAACTTTAATAAAGGATTAATTAACTTCTAAATATAACTTTATTTCTCCTCTACATCAAATTTACAAGTGCAATTTAAATCAAAATAGTTTAACAATTAGACTGTATTTATTCAACAATAGTTACAGTCTTTTCTTGAAGAGACCCTAAAATATTTTTAATTGAGAATTTCAAAAACATTTTTTAAACACTCAACAATTTATTTGATTTCAAAACACTAAACTATTGACAGATTTCATTAAAATACTTATGACATTATATATGCATAATTATGAAAATATTACAAGATATGCTAAAGTTATATTAACACATTCACTGCCAAACCACATAAATTTACAATTTAAATTTACACTTGTTGAATGCCAAGCTATGTTGATCTACAATTTTGGTTGATCACATCAGATGAGTGCCCAAAACCAGACCCTGCTACTGTAGATGTACATTGTGAGCTCAAAGCAAATTGTATGTGGTCTACATGTGTTCAATATGTGGTTGCCATACAAGATTGCTTGTGGTACTAAATAGTGATTTCATTTCCAAGATGAAGTGCATTGATAATATGGCTGTTTATATTACAGGGTTAGTAACTGTCAATGAGTTGAAAGTAAAACAGGTTTGAAATAGCAATTTGCTTTATGGGACTATAAAATTACTATTATTTTTTTTATATTTGGAAAAGCTTAGATTTACTTATAACCATTATAAAATTGTTATGAGTGAGTAAAATTATAATGAATTTTGATTCTGAAGACAACAATCTTGATTCCTTTGACGATGACATTGATTTTCAGACAAGATTCTTCAGACAAGAGTGTCACATTTAGGTTGAACAGGTTGTCCAAAATGATCAGTAATGCATGAAGATTAACAATGCAAACTTTTATATTTGTGTCCTGTGCAAAGATTTAAAATCACTAATGGTGGTAGTTTATTTCAAGAAAATAGTATATACTTTATAATAAAACCATTCTTTTGAAATGAATTATGTAATGCAGTGTAACAGCCAACATCACCATTGGAACAAAAAAATTTAGCACCATCAGTTTAAACAACAATTTATCTTTAAAAATTTTAAAGTATATAAAGTTTAAAGTGTTCAAAGTTGCACCAATATACAAATCAACCAACAATTTTTCAAGCAGAACTATTCTTTATGGTATTTAAAGGATATTGTTTCTGACATACTTAATATCTCAAACTTGCAAAACATAATCATCCTACTTCTCTACCAATAAATAAACTATGTACATTATAATATTTTTGATAGTACTTTAGTTTAAGCAGCATAAATGCAACATTACATATTATTATGTTGCTACAAATTAGCCAATAATTTTTGCAAATAAAACTATTCTTTAAGGTGTTTAAAGCATGTCATTTGTGAAAAATTTAAACAATCTCAAATTTGCAAACATAATCATCCTAATTCTCTACCAATAAATAAACTATGTATATAATAAGATTATTTGATAGTAGTTTAGTTTTAAGCAGCATAAACACAACATTACATATTACTCTGTTGTGGCATAAGATCCTACCATTACATAAAACTATTTGTTCTACAACAATTTTTAAATATTTGGCGAAGTGTAATATATCATTAAAAAGCTTGTGCTCTACTCTACAAGATTATAGTCACCATTTTTGCCTATATTAATTTTTTGTCTTTTTGTAGAACCATTAAATGGATTGTCAAGTTGACAAAATATTGCATTTTCAACACTTCCTTCTTATTGCCCATAATCAAAGTCAAAAAGCAAGCAAAGCTTCTGGAGACATTTTTGCCATGTATAGAGAGGACACCATAGCTGAGAAAACTGCTTGGGATTGGTTTGGCAAATTCAAACATGATAATTTCAATCTTTAACAACACTCCTCATTCTGCAAGACCAGAGAAACGGCAAGGACCAACTAAGGAATTTTTTAAAGAAGTAGTGAACAATGAAAAAGAGTACATTATTGATCAAGTTGCTATTATTAAACGTTTTTGTTGTTATAAAATTCATTGATTTTTTATGAAATATCAAAAAAAAAACACTGGAAACTTATGCAATCCAATAATCAATAGAACTTTTATGTCAGTTAGTATTAAACTTCAGAAAAAAAATTCCTTGAAGAGTGGCTTATATTGCAGTGATTTAAAAATAAGAAAACAAATGCATATAAAAACAAGCTCTCAACATGGCTGAATGATTTGTCTTGTTTTAATCATGCAGATAATAAATTCAGAATGCTCAAATCAAATATTGATGTTTTTCATAGCTACTTATAGTATAAAAAAAGTAACCGCTTTCTTAAACTTAAATCTTTTGACATTATCTGTCTTCCAATCACCCTGAAGCACCATGTTAATTTAATCACAAATTGTTTGAGAAATATTTATGAGCATACACAGTATTGTTAGCAAATAAACATGTAATGAAATATGCACAAAATTAGACAAAAAAGCAAAATAAACAATAAAATTAATTTTTTGATATTATCAGTTCAATCCTAAATTGCTGAATTCCATGTTATGACTAGAACCATTTTACAAATCATAGCTTAAAAGTCAAGAAAAGAAAAGTTACGCTAATCAAACTTGAAAAATGGTGCTTTTTAATTGTGTTTATTTGGCTGATGTAACACTTTTCTCTCTTGGTTTGAAATGCATTTGGTTCTGAGAAAAGGAAGCTAAAAAACTTTTTGGCAGCAAGTGATGTTATTGTTTTATTAATGTGATAAGAACTTTATTGCTAAAACCTTATTGTTCATTTTTTATATTTTCTATTATAATGAGTTATATCATAATTCAAAAACTGCCTTGCTTATTAGCAAAAATGAAAGCAGTAAAAAAATCTTTTGTCTATCTAGAGTTTGGCAGCAAGTAATTATACATTTAATAATGTTATAATATTAATAATAATGTATTAATTTGATAATGCAAGATGACCACCTCATTGTTTGAATCTTTTCTTATTATATCTGTTATAATTCAACTGTATTGTTTATTGGAAATGACTAGGCTATCTCACTTCTTTAACTAACCACTTTGGCTTGCTGCCAAACTCAAATTGATTAACAATTTTGGCTTCATTTGTCAAAATCACCCGATAAATCTCAAAACAAAAGATAAAAATTTAAAAAACAATCAAAGGATTGAAAATTTTTTAAATATTCAATAAAAAAAATTTTTACTTTATTTTTGATGAAATGTATTTGGTTGTTCGAAAAATAATGGCCGATTTTAGATGATATGTTTTTAAATTGGTTCTCTTATGAATGTCTTGTGTATTTTAAATTAAGAATGAGCCTTATTAGTTCATAAAGTCACAAACCCTTTAATAGCTCATTTCATAAGCAATAAAACCCTGTATTTTTAATATGAAAAAAGAAGACTTATGACTACTTTTCTTGCATGAGTTCAGGCTCAGCAGTAATGCTGCTTAAACTAATAAAAATCATGGTGACTGTCTGGTGGTGTGCAAAAGGTGTTGTTCATTACAGTTTTCTGAATGCCAATCAGGGCATCACAGCTGAGGTTCACTGTAATCAACTGGACGAAATGCATAGTTGTTTACAGGAAATGTGGCCTGCATTGGTGAATTTGCATGGTCCAATTCTGCTCCAAGACAATGCATGTCCTCATGTGGCAAGAATGACTGTACAGAAGCTCACAGACCTAGGATATAAAACCCTACCACACCTGCCTTATTCTCCTGATTTTTCTCCTACAGATTACCATTTTTTTCAAGCATCTAGACAACTTTTTGAGCAATAAATCTTTCAGAACCAAAGAAGAGGTCAAATCTTCTTCATGGATTTCTTAGCTTCTAAGTCACAAGATTTTTATCAACATGGTATAAATGATCTTCTTGATAGATGGCAAAGATGTATGGCTGTTCAAGGTTCATACTTTGACTAATTTGAACATCAAATTGTCACTTATTTCATTATTAAAAGTTTTTGTCCAAAACCAGCCATTATTTTCTGAACAACCTAATACAATTATAATTCATTGTCACTATACCAAAAAGTTAATTGCAATCAGCAAGTCATTTTTTTATTGATTCAGACAAACATACATTAATTTAAAAAATACCAGTTAGCTTAAATTTTTGAAAAACATGGCAAGAATTGTAAGTTTATGCAACAACTTTAAACTGTAAAAAGTAACATTACAATTTGTCACAAAATATTACAGCCCCTGCCCCTTAATACAATAGATTCATTTATAATTGATATCTTAAAATGTGCAAGTCGACACAGTTGGCATAGTCAATGTGATTGGCTAGGTTGGTGAGGATAACTTAGAATGTTTAAATTTTGTTGACCCAACTGTAATTGTAGGTCTAATATAAATAAATTTACAAAGCAGGAATAATAAATTAACAACTTAGTAAGCTTTGCCAAACTCTTGAATCTAACCAACCTAGCCCAGTCCCCATATATTAAAGCAAGTCAACCTCACTAACCACATCCACACAAACCTTGCCACAAATACAGTTGGTTTCAACAAAATTTAAAATGTCTTTTTATAGCCAACCTTGACAATTTTTCAAAACTAAATGATTATTATTGCTTTACTTATTTACATTACAAATACAACCAATTTCAACAATATGTAAATATTTTATATAACTAACCAAGTCAACCTTGCCAACCTAGACCTCATGTTGGCCATGCCAACCATGCAAACCATGCTGACCACACTGATCATGTTGACCACATCAAACATGCCAACTTGTACATTTTAAAAAAACCTTCCATAACAATTATTAAAAAAAAACTTCAATCAAATTAACACAATAACCTGTCTTGGATTAGTTGTTTTTCAATATTACAAAAAATAAATGTTAATTTTTGCAAAATCATTTGCACAAGAAATAGCATGTTTTAGTAATTTTATATAATCACTTCTATTTCAGAAGAGGCTTGAAATGTTTTCTTATTATTTCTAGCTATTTAAGACAATATGTTATTAAAAGCTATGGCCAAATAAGAGTTAAATTAAATATTCACATTTAAAATATTGGCCTTGATTTTTTTCACATATTGCCTAGTTACACTGATTATTGTAAGTACATTCAGCATTGCTTTGCAAAGTAAGAAGACCAAAAACAACAACTAAATCAATTACTTTTTAAATTTTCAATGTTCAATTTGTTACCAGAGAGAGAGAGACAAAAATTTTATTTGGCATTACCATAGCATGATATTTCAACAGCAAACTTTCTAATTAGAACAAAAATCTAATTGATTGTAAATTGTGCATATAAGTTACACCATGGCAGCATCAAAAAAACCATATGGTTATCAAAGTTAAGGTTAAATGTTATCAGGATACTCAACAACTTCATAAAACCATCATAAAACATCTGTTTGGAAATGGAAGTGATTCTATTCAATAACCATTGTGTTATAGCAAAAATAAAAGTTAATATCAATTGTATTATTTGCAAACTGAATTGCTGTGAAATGTAAAGTTTTTGATGAGTTTTCGCATACAGTCATAAAACAATAACAGTAAAAAAATAATTCATGTTTTTTTCAGAAAATTGGTTTAAAGGTTGTTTGAACATTATAAATTAAAAACCATTAGGTTTCTCCAGAATAATCTTTTAACATATCACCCAAGTGATCATTATGTGCATTAAATTTACGTCGTTTACGAGATCCTTTTTTTCGTTTTAAAGCAACTGGTTTTTTGACAGTTTCTTGCATGGATGCAATTCCATGGTTATTTAAATATTCTTCTATTTTATTATCATCAATTGAATCTACTGTAACAGCTCTCCAGAGTTTTTGAAATTCTTCATCAATAACAATATCACAACTTCGATCATTATAAAAGGCAATTTGTTTTTTATCAGGTCTAGTCACAAATAAAATTTTATTTTTGAGATTTTTAATACATTTATTTGCATGAGGTAAGCCTTCTTCAATGTCATCGCGCATTATTCCACCAAGTCCTCTTTGATCATGACGATCTAAAAGTCTCAACAAAGATTTTTTGTCTTTTATGTTATACTTTGGTTTAAAAGCATATTTTACTTCACTTATTCCTTCCTTTATAACTTGAATTTTTGGATTATTTTCTAAAGCTTCATTTTGCAACCATGCTTTATGCATGCTTGATATTTTTCCCTCTAATTTGCATTCTTCAAGAATCTCTTCAAGGGTAAGAGCATGGGTGTCACCTTTTTGATGACGACTTTTCATGTGTTTTACAATTTCAGCAAGAAGAGCAAACTTATGCTTGTTTAATTGAGGTTTTAATATTGATGAAGAACTTGGGCTAGGTGTTGAAGAAGTTGATACTTTTGTCAATTTGTGTGGTTGAAAGTTAGAGGTTCCTCGTGGTAATGTTGGTTTTTCAACTGTAGGTAAGGCCAAAGATCGACTTTTAAAAGCTTTATGTTGTTGAATCAAACTTGGATCCATGATCCTACAGTTGTATATAAACCAAAATAAGCTATGTTTTTACTAAAACTTATTTATAACTTATAAATAACCTGCAAGAAACACAAAAAATAATTTTATTAAAAAGAAAATATAGTTACAAAAATAGCTACTAAATTCTTGAAAAAATCTTTTAAGCAAATAGTTTTCAACATTGGATCTAACCACTTAAATAAAATAATAAGCTATGCTGCTTAAAATTTGTGAGTAAAAATAAAGGGTGTCCATAAAGTCTGTTTACACTTAAAAAAAATTATTACCAAGACGATTGATGAAATATCTTAAACATATTTGTTTTATTTTATCAGTGTTTATAACAAGTTTTTTAATTGATTTAATACACCTCTATATGGGCACCATCAGTTGCATGAAGTACATCTAGACAGCACTCAATTTCTTGCCATATTTGTCATAGGATAGAAAGTGAGATCTGGTGACTGTGGTGGCCATAAGATTGGCCCATCCCTCTAATTCATTGGTCTGGAAATATTTAATGAAGGAATGGATGAATATGTAGTCCCCAATATGGTGATTGTTGTTAGTTTTATTGTTGCCCCTCTTTCAGGGATATCTTGGGAGTAGCCATCTTCTAACCCCTCAAAAAAGTCAATCTAGATTCCCACTCTTGAATTACCTCTGCTGTTTCTAAAGGCTTTTTTTACAGACGACTGCCATGGTGTTGTGTTGGTACTTGACTATAGTTAAAAAGGTGATTGGTAATATGTATGTGTATCAAGCACATTGGATATTGTGGCATGTAAGCATCAGAGTTCACTGAATGTAAATAACTTTGCAAGAGTGGTGATTTGTTGGCTCTGAGCTGTGCCAGTTTTGCATGCATATGATGTAAGAATGTTTGTCATAGGTATGCTGTTAGTAACTTTTGTTTTTTTTAAAGCTGAGGTATTATGAGGTGATGATAATGTGAATGTGTTTAAGGTTTTCTTTACTAGTGATGTACCGATACCACATTTTAAGCCGATACCGATACTACTACCAATACCAGCATTTAGAGCCAATACCAATACTGCCGATACCATTGATACTTTTTCATCTATTCAGCACCATCAATAAAAACTTTTGTAAGCAGCACCAAAGAATGTATTTACTAAATCTAGCTTGTTATTGCATTTTGAATTTTTTCTAGGATTTTTAGCTATTGTTATTCGTAACAATAATATTGCAAATCAGTAAAAATAAGTTGAACAAATCAAGCAGAGGGTTTTTATAGCAAAATACTAAAGCAATGGATTAAACACCATTATTAAAAAAAATAGGTGTACCTCACAAACACAAAAAATAAAAATAAAATAAAAGTAACAATGCCGTAACCAAAGAAAAAAAACAAACTTGACAATGTCATGAAAACATCTCAGCAAGTGAAAATTAAAACTTATTAATAAAAAAGTATTAGTTGCAGCTAGTGATGTACCGATACCACATTTTAAGCCGATACTGATACTACTACCGATACCAGCATTTAGAGCCAATACTGATATTGCCGATACCACCGATACTTTTTCATCTATTTAGCACCATCAATAAAAACTTTTGTAAGCAGCACCAAGGAATGTATTTACTAAATCTAGCTTGTTATTGCATTTCGAATTTTTTCTAGGATTTTTAGCTATCGTTATTTTTAACAATAATATTGCAAATCTATAAAAAAAAAGATATAATTAAAGTTTACATACGTAAATTATTTAAGCTGAAAAACGATGGAAAAAAAGAATATCTATGTTTATTATCTATATGTACAGCAATAAAATAGCATTATCATCGAGGATATCACCTTCTGGAACAATGAATCGAGGAGCTGCTGGACAACCTGCCATTGTGTTTTTAAACTTATGTGTACAATTCATGGGTCTCTTTAAAAAGTCACCATAAGCGATTTTTTGTTTGTGAAACTAACCCGGATGCCCCTCCACCATGGTACTGAAAGGGGTGATATCCTCGATGATAATGCTATTTTATTGCTGTACATATAGATAATAAACATAGATATTCTTTTTTTCCATCGTTTTTCAGCTTAAATAATTTACGTACGTAAACTTTAATTATACCAAAAAAAAGTTGAACAAATCAAGCAGAGGGTTTTTATAGCAAAATACTAAAGCAATGGATTAAATACCATTATTAAAAAAAATAGGTGTACCTCACAAACACAAAAAATAAAAAATAAAAAAATAAAATAAAGAATGTAACAATGCCGTAACCAAAAAAAAAAACAAACTTGACAACGTCATGAAAACACCTCAGCAAGTGAAAATTAAAACCTATAAATATAAAAGTATTAGTTGCAGCTATTATCAAACAAATACCACTCTTAAGTCAAAACTAAAAAGTAGATACTACTAAATTGCAGCTTTTCTTTTTATTTTGTGCTTAAAAAGTATCAGCAGGTATCAGCTATATTTAACCGATACTACTAGCCAATACCATTAAAATAGGCCGATACCAAGACTTAAGTATCAGTACATCACTATTCTTTACATTCCTCAGGTGTTATGTTTGGTTCTGAGATGATGCTAATGTGCTCATTGTCATGAAAGATTGTGGCTTTTATGTTTCTGTGTGGATCAGAGTATGCATTAAAATCAAGTAAAGAGTGTGTTTGTGTTTGAGTCAGTGGTTTAAATTGAGTAGCATAAAGTTTAAAATGGGTGTCCATTGGAAACACCTTGATTTCATCAGGTAGATGTTGAGTGCTTGTGTCTTGTGTACAGCCAGTAGCAATGCACAAAGCTGTATTCTGAATGGTTTGCAGTTTTTTGATGTCAGTTTTTGAAATAAGGTTCCATAAAGTGTTTCCATATTCCAAAAGGGGTGAGTGATAGCTTTGTATCTAGAGACAATTGGTTTGTTTTGTTTAACCCATTTGGTAAAAGTGAGCGCTTTCAGAATGTGACTGTTTAATTTTCTTAATAGATAAAAATCTGCCTTGTCACTAAAATAAATTTGCTTAAAGATTGCTTTACCCTAGCAATTTGTTTCATCATTTAACTGCAAATTCTTTTCATTTTGGTTTATCATTTGGCTTAAGTGACTGTAAAGTTGCAAGTATCACACTGACAACCTTCACGTAGGAGTGCAACATACACTTCTCTCCACCAGAGAAATTTTGGATTGTGAATGGGCATGCTTCTGTAAAACACTACTTAAATCAATGTGGGCGATGTGCTCTTGAAAAGGCCAAACCGGTTAGGCAATTGACTTGCCTGCTGACAGAATTAGCGTCTCTCACAAACCCTTTGCTGTGTGTGGTCTAGATTAATTTGGTCATATAAACTATGTTGAAGGTCGAAGCATGAAAAAAGCCTGGGGCCTCTTGTTTACGTGCATGGCATCTCGGGCTGTACAGGTAGAGATTGTCACTTCTTTGACTTTAAAAGATTTTTTGTTAGCATTTAGCGGGTTCCTTTAAAATACACAGGCCGGCGTGGCCGGCGTGGTCGACGTGGTCGACGTGGTCGGCGTGGTCGGCGTGGTCGGCGTGGTCGGCGTGGTCGGCGTGGTCGGCGTGGTCGGCGTGGTCGGCGTGGTCGGCGTGGTCGGCGTTTATCACTTATAACTGCAAATTTTTTTTAGTAAAAGCCGAACTTTTTGACCAACATAAGTCCTTGTCAAAGCATCTAAACATTTAATTACCCGGCAGTTATATCAACCAATTTAGTTCTTGTTTACGATCCGCCCAGTTAATTCATTTTATCTTATACATTTTGGAAATTCCTTAAGTCTGCTAAGTTAATAACGGCAAACAGTGAACGTGACCAAACAGTTTAACCCAATAGCATATAAACACGGTACCTTTAAAATGTACAGGTCGGCGTGGTCGGCGAGGTTGGCGTGGTCGGCGAGGTTGGCGTGGTCAGTGATCAGCGTGGTCGGCGTGGTTGGCGTGGTCGGCGTGGTCGACGTGGTCGGCGTGGTCGACGTGGTCGGCGTAATCGGCGTGGTTGACGTGGTTGGCGTGGTCGGCGTGGTTGGCGTGGTCGGCGTGGTCGGCGTTATCGGCTAGATTAATGAAAAGAATAATCATTCTGTAAGCTTCTCGTGGACGAGGTTGGTTCGATAAGCTACTTCAGAAAAGCTTAGTTGTTAAGTTTTTTAGAATTCGCTTGTAAATAACAGCAAGCAATATAAAACATTTTACCAATATAATTGCAAATTCTTGTTGAAAGCGTGGACATGAACTTAAGAATAATGTTAGGTATATTTTTGTTGAGTTGTATTTTAAATGTCTGTTTATGTGCTATTGGGTTAAACTGTTTGGTCACGTTTACTGTTCGCCGTTATTAACTTAGCAGACTTAGGGAATTTCCAAAATTTATAAGATAAAATGAATTAACTGGGCGGATCGTCGCCGACCACGCCGACCACGCCGACCACGCCAAGCACGCCAACCACGCCAACCACGCCGACCACGTCGACCACGCCGACCACGCCAACCACGCCAACCACGCCAACCACGCCAACCACGCCGACCACGCCAACCTCGCCGACCACGCCGACCACGCCGACCTGTACATTTTAAAGGTACCGCATCTAAGGCACTTTCGAAATTACTACATTCTACAGAGCTAAGAAACTCACTTTGTGGAAAAGGAATTAGGTGGGAATTCATAACCCCATATGCCCCGGCTCAGGGAGGAACGTGGGAATCCATGGTTAAGCAGGTCAAGCGAATTTTGCAGAGAACTCTGGATAGTACAACTCACAAACCGAATCTCTCAGAACTGATAACATTTTGTAGCAACGCAGTTCGGGTTGTAAATGAGCGTCCGATCACGGCATTGAGTGAGGACCCCAGGGACTTTGCGGTGGTGACTCCGGCATCTCTACTCACTCCAAGTTTTGACACATATTCTCCAGTAGGAAGGGCTCATGATCGTGACCACTTGAGGAGGGATTATCGGTTTAATTTGGACCTGGCTGATAGCTTTTGGAAGAGTTGGGTGGCTTTTTATCTTCCGACTTTACAGGGAAGAAATAAATGGCGAGAAATTGCTAGGAACTTACAAGTGGGCGAATTGGTATTGGTGGGTGATGCTGAGGATGTAGCTGTAAGAGGAAAGTACCGGGTGGGTAGGATTGCGGAAGTTTTTTCCCAGATGCATCAGGGAAAACCCCTTGTACGTAGAGCAAAAATTGCAGTGACCGAATATGACTCAAAAAATGATTTATATAAAGTAGAACACATTTACCGTGACATATCGCGCATTGCTCCTGTTGGTGGGTTAGGGCAATGAAACTCAGAATAAAAAATAGAAATCAATCTTGGCATAACTTCAAATTAGATTGTAATTGTACATTCTGTGTTTTGTGATAATTTTTGAGTTTTGCTTGCGTATAATTTTTTTTGTTTTGCTTGTAAGTTTATTGTATATATTGTGTTTATGCTTAGTACTTTGTTTGCTTTGAGCTGATTTTACTGTGTCAAGATTGGATACATTTATTATTAGTATTATCGTTATATTTTTTTTTTATGTTATTTATTTATTTATGATTTTTGTTGTAATATGTGTATGAATTTAATTACCAACTTAATTTCATAGGGGCCGCTATGTTAAAATCATAAAAATAGAACTCGCACTAAAATTGAAAAAGTTAATTAACTGCATAGAAGTCTTTTTTGAAACCTGTTAATTAATTCTATTGTTTGCGTTCACTGCTTTATAAGTAGATCACGTGCAGCGATCTTAATAAAATCTGATTGGCTCACTTACACGTGGCGAGCACACTATAAATTGAGATGTTGGTAAATTTAATTCCTTTTTCAGTCGTTGGTGATCAAGTGGTTCGGTGGTTTAATTTGTAGAGTGAGTTTGTAGATCGCAAGCGAAACTTGGGTAACTTTCGTTTTGCGATTGCATCGTTGGCTGCATCGTTGGGAGCACGTTGGCTGCACGTTGGCTGCACGTTGTTTGTATAGTTAACTGCATCGTTTAAGCAGTATTGTCGAGAAAATAATTGTGGTCGTTGGCTTATGGAAGCCTGTTATACCTTCATATCGAAATCTCAACTTTAATAAATATTATAAAGCCATAAGACGTGTGGGAAAGCCAGCGGTGTGATTGGGGAAGGCTCGGATAGCTTCCCTATAGTTTGAAGAATTTGGAACTAAAGAAGAGAGAGATTCGCTGTGCGGTCTACAGTAAACTTTGAAATTAACAATAGAATAAAAGTTACATGATCTTAGATCTGTTTATAAATCTGTGGTAATACCAACTAAACTATATTTTTTAATAGGCTTATTTACTTCCTCTATCAGCTTTTCACTTGAAGATGATGCACTTTTTCTATGCTTCGTTTTGTAGTGAATCTGGAAGGAAGTATTGCTTTTGCATCAACAATGACGTGTGTAGCTTCAACTTTAATCATTGCATTTGCAAACTGTATTAATCCATCACCTTCCATTGCACTTAATGGTCTCATATCTGATACAACAATTGCAACTGAACTATTTAACACTGTGTCTTTTATAACTTTTGACAAGCTCATATCAGACTTACTAAATTATGCTGTTGCTTTAGGAGATATTTTTGCATTATATTTGCATCGTTTTAAGGGATACCTGCAAATACTACAGGAGCCTCATGGAGCCGCATGGAGCCACCGTGTAAATTTTAAATAGTGCAGGAGCCGTATGGAGACCATTTAAATGAAGTCTAGAGATGCATGGAGCCACATGGAGCCACCTTGTATACTTTAAATAGTACAGGACCGTATGGAGAGCATTTAAATGAAGTCTAAAAATGCATGGAGCCACCGTGTAAACTTCAAATAGTACAGGAGCCGTATGCAGACCATTTAAATTAAGTCTAGAGATGCATGGAGCCGCATGGAACCACAATGTAAACTTTAAATACTACAGGAGCCGTATGGAGACCATTAAAATTAAGTCTAGAGATGCATGGAGCCGCATGGAGCCACCTTGTATACTTCAAATACTACAGGAGCCATATGGAGACCATTTAAATTAAGTCTAGAGATGCATGGAGCTGCATGGAACCGCATGCAGACCTTTTAAATAAAGCCTAGAGATGCATGGAGCCACCTTGTATACTTCAAATACTACAGGAGCCGTATGGAGACCATTTAAATTAAGTCTAGAGATGCATGGAACTGCATGGAACCGCATGCAGACCTTTTAAATAAAGCCTAGAGATGCATGGAGCCGCATGGAGCCACCTTGTATACTTCAAATAGTACAGGAGCCGTATGGAGACCATTAAAATTAAGTCTAGAGATGAATGGAGCCGCATGGAGCCACCTTGTCTACTTCAAATACTACAGGAGCCGTATGGAGACCCTTTAAATTAAATTTAGAGATGCATGGAGCCCCATGGAGTCGCATGGAGCCACCGTATAAACTTCAAATACTACAGGAGCCGCATGGAAACCCTTTAAATTAAGTCTAGAGATGAATGGAACCGCATAGAACCACCATATAAACTTTAAATACTACAGGAGCCGCATGCAAATCTTTTAAATAAAGTTTAGAGATGCATGAAGCCGCATGGACCTACCGTGTAAACATAATAACGTTATATTTAAATCATATTAAAAGTAAAGATTGTATTGGTTACGTAATTTGTAAAACTTGTAAGCAAGCATTAAAACATTATAAGTCAACTAGTGGAACAACACATTTAAATGATCACTTAAAACGCGGTACCTGCAAATACTACAGGAGCCGCATGGAGCCGCATGGAGCCGCATGGAGCCGCATGCAGCCACTGTGTAAACTTCAAATAATACAGGAGCCGTATGGAGACCCTTTAAATTAAGTCTAGAGATGCATGGAGCCGCATGGAGCCGCATGGAGCCACCGTTTGAACTTTAAATATTACAGGAGCCGTATGAAGATCCTTTCAATTAAGTCTAGAGATGGATGGAGTCGCATAGAGTCGCATGGAGCCTCATGGAGCCACCGTGTAAATTTCAAATACTACAGGAGCCGGATGGAAACCCTTTAAATTAAGTATAGAAATGCATGGAGCTGCATGGAACCACCGTATAAACTTTAAATACTACAGGAGCTGCATGGAGACCTTTTAAATTTAGTCTAGAGATGCATGGAGCCGCATAGAGCCACCCTATAAACTTCAACTATTAACCCTATAAACTACAAATATTATAGGAGCCGCATGGAGACCCTTTAAATAAAGTCTAGAAATGCATGGACCCGCATGGAGTCGCATGAAGTCACCGTGTAAACTTCAAATACTACAGGAGCCGCATAGAGACCCTTTAAATAAAGTCTAGAAATGTATGGAGCCGCATGGAGTCGCATGATGCCACCGTATAAACTTCAAATAATACAGGAGCCGCATGGAGACCCTTTAAATTAAGTCTAGAGATGCATGGAGCCGCATAAGCCGCATGGAGTCGCATGGAGCCACCGTATAAACTTCAAATACTACAGGAGCCGCATGGAAACCCTTCAAATGAAGTCTAGAGATGCATGGAACTGCATGGAACCACTGTATAAACTTCAAATAATACACAAGCCGCATCCAGATCGTTTAAATAAAGTCTAGAAATACAAGGAGCCGCATGGAGCTGCATTTACATGGTCTCCATGCGGCTCCTATAATATTTGAAGTTTACATGGTGGCTCCATGCGGCTCCATGCATCTCCAGACTTCATTTAAATGGTCTCCATGCGGCTCCATGCATCTTTGGACTTTATTTAAAAGATCTGTATGCGGTTCCTGTAGTATTAAAAGTATACGAGGTGGCTTCATGCGGCTCCATGCGGCTCCTGTAGTATTTGCAGGTACCGCGTTTTAAGTGATCATTTAAATGTGTTGTTCCACTAGTTGACTTATAATGTTTTAATGCTTGCTTACAAGTTTTACAAATTACGTAACCAATACAATCTTTACTTTTAATATGATTTAAATATAAAAATTTTTGCCAAACTGTGCTCTTTCCAGAAGTGTTAAGTATTTCCAGCAATTTTTTATCTTCAAGAAGTTTGCAAACTTTATTAGAAGAAAAATTCATGTTTTTGTTAAAAGTAATCATGGCTGCTCAAAATAAATGCCCTAGATATATCAAATCTATTTTAACTAAATGTAATAATATTTTTCTTAGATTAAACTTAGCAGCTTAAATATTACACAAGTATACAAGTAAATTTGCACTAGCTTAAACTTAACATTAAAAAAAACTTATATGGATAGGTTATGACAATGGGAAAAGAATCTCTGCGTTTATACCATCATTTTGGTAACAAGACAATCTTTATGCAGGCTACAAATACAGTACATATACAATCAAAACTAATATAATACCAGCCACCAGTGTATTAGACAGGGTGATAGGGACTCATTTAAAGAAACTCATGTAAAGGCAAGCGTTACGGTTAAGGTTAGGTTAGGCCGGAATTTGCTTAAACAATAGCGATTATTTTACATGTCAATTTTAAATAATAAATAAAGAACTAGCCACAAGTGTCGGGTATGAGCAATAAACTCAAAATAAATGCCAGGAATAAAACATTTTGAAGATCAAAAAAACATTTTATGATATAAAGATGTTTCTTCTAATATATGAAATTAATTGATTTTTAAAAAATAGTCTTCGACTCCAGTCTGACTCCATTACAAATTAGCAAAAACCGACTCCAGCTCCAGTCCGACTCCGACAAAATATGCCATATTCCGGCTCCAGTCCGACTCCGACTCCGACTCCGACTCCGACTCCAGTCCATGCTCATCTCTGGTTATTACACCTTTAGAAATCCCCGAGTGGGACTCATTGAATGTAAAAAAATCTAACTTTTAATTTTTTCTAGTTAATTCCGATTTTTAGTTCTGTCGTTTTAGCAGAATCTGTCAGAATAATAGCGGTTTCTTGAGAGATTCTTTTTGTGTTTTTTTTTTGTTTGGTCTAGTTGTGAAAGAAAGATTCCGGGTTAATTTCATCAAAAAATTGCTTCCGGTGACTTCTTGAAGAGACCCTAAAAATTTAAGCTAATTCAATAAGATCATTACTTGTTATGAATATGGTAATTGTATGCTAACACCAACGCACCTTTACCTCAACGACACAAAGGTTGATACAGGATAAGTTGACAATTTCAAATGTTATAATAAAAATATTGAAAATTATTCAATAGTAAATGAGAAAAAAAATAGAATTTCATAAAATAAGATGTTAAATAACCACTATATTTTAAATTATAAATAAAATGTATGGAGTTGCAAAAAAATGTTCTGTAAGGTTTTTTAATTGTTTTTGTTTGCATTGGAAAAAATAGCATTAAAATAATCAAGCTATCAGATTGTTCAGAAGAATGACTCAGAAATACGAAATGTTAATAGAAACCAAACTGCTTAAAATGAGAAGCACCAGACTTGAGTTTTGCTCTTATTAGAGCTCGTCAGTGATGCATATCTCACTGCGAATTGAACTCGCTACGTGTTGTCTTCCAAGCAGGAGATAACACCACTAGACAACACCACTAGATCACGTTTATAATATCATTAAAATACGAAATGGGACAATATTTATATAGGACAAATTACAAAAATGAAACATGCCTAATTAACATTTTCATACAATGAAAAAACAAAGTAAAAGATTTGATGCTAAATAGATAAAGTTTTGGGGTCTTTTCAAGAAGTTACTGTAAGTAAGTTTTGTTCGTGAAACTAGCCCAGATCTTCCTGCAGTTACTACTACTTCTTGAGAATCCTTTTTCTCTTGATTTCTTCATTATTCCATTTTGGTGCTGAAAGGGGGATTTTGGGTTAGTTTCTCCAAAAAAATTGCTTACAGTGACTTATTGAAAAGACCCAAGTTTTGAGCTTTTTTTTTGATTACACCCACACTCTTGCTTTTTTTAATTACTATTACTTTCCTGTTTTTATTTTTATCTTAAATCTAATTGCAATGCAACTCGCTGAGTATTGGATACTCAAAGGTTAATAGACAACCCTAATCCTAAAGTCTGAAAAAAAGTATACCAGAAGTGGGTAACTTTTTTGTTAATTGGAGGCCAGATTTGACAGAGGAGGATGCATAAGTTGAAATACCTGAGAAAATAGCTTAATCATTTTGAATCTTTTTGTTTTCTTGATTTTCATCACTATAAAGTATTGGCCTCTAAAAAAAGATCTTTCCAGTTTTGTTGATTTTTTTTTTAAATAATATTGATCTCCAAAAAAAACAAGAAGAGGTCTTTAATTTGATTCTGTCCCAGTTTTCTTGATTTATGTTCTTACAATCTTGGTTAAAAAAAGTTTTTTATTATTATAAGCAGTAGTCATTAAAACAAATTCTATTAATTTTTTAAATTGTCATAGAGGTTGCAAGTTTTTCATATATGGAATATACTTTGGTTTTAATATTTAAGACTTGGTTGTTAATTTAAAGTGATCCAAAAAGTGCTAAATTTTAATTTAACTGCTATTAGAAATTGAAAAATTATTCATAGTTATATCCAGAGCAAAAGTATATATAGAACAAAATTGTTGGTAAAATCTGAATATAGCTATTTTAAAACTTGGTTGCAAATTCTAAAATCAAAATTTAAACTATGCAAAAGTAAAAAACACTGTTGTAATATTAAAAAAAAAAAATGTTATTTATTGATGATTATGCAATTCATTTTGTCTACAACAATTGTTGGTAAATGCAGTTACAAAACTATTGTCAAAAAACTTATTTCATAAATGTTACAGTAAGAAATTGAACTACTGCAGTTTGTTAACTTCTTTTAGGCAATGGCTAACTTCTTTTAGCCAATGCAAACTTTGCTTTCCTCTTCATAATCAAGTTCAGTTTTATTTCTGCTTTATTATGCTTTCCTTTAAAGAGTTCAGATGAAAAGTTTTGGGAAGAAAAATCTTTTACTTCATGCCATCTTCAAATTCTGTACTACCAAACGTCTTTTTAAATTATTACAAAGCTTTTATTTATTTAATTATTTATTGAGATACAACACTATGGTGCTAAAATTATGCTTTAGCACACTAATATGTGAGGAGAAATTAAACACATTCAAAAACATGGTAAACATAAGGTAAACATGTAAGGTGAAGGGAAACACATATCACAATACAAAAAAAAAATCACGATACAAAAATATAAAAAGTAAATCATGAGTACTTCATAGGGGTTCCTTTAAAATATACAGGTTGGTGTGGTTAACGTGGTTAATGCAGTCAGCATGGTTGGTGTGATTGGCATGGTCAGCATGGGGGGGCTAGGTTGGCGTGGTTGACTGGGTTAATTGTATAAAATATTTATTTATTGTTGAAACCAGTTGTATTTGTAATGCAAATAGCTATACTAATCATTCAGTTTTGAGAAGTTGGCTAGTTTGGCTATATTGTAAATTGTAGAAGATGTTAAAATTTTGTTGAAACTGACTGTATTTGTAATGTAAATAAATATGAAAAGCATAATCATTTAGCAAGGTTTGCCTGGACAAAGTTGGTGAGGTTGACATGCTTTGATATGTGAGGACTGGGCTATGTTGGTTAGGTTAACTAGTTTGGCAAACCTTACTAAGTTGGTAAGTTCTTTCAAAAGTGAAAAATTCATTATTTCTTGTTTGTACATTAATTTAGATTAAGCTTACAAATACAACAGAACAGAATTTAAACATTCCAAATTAACCTCACCAATCTAGCCAACCTCATCAACCACGCTGACCATGTTGACTACGTTGACCAGTGACCACACCAACCATGTCAACCATGCTGAACACCCCAACCTGTATGTTTTAAAGATACCGCATCATAGTAGTGATGAGGCATAAATCGAAAGCTTTTGAACGCTTATTAAAAGCAGTAAAAGTAAGAGTGGATACAACACTTTCAGGTAGTTTGTTCCACACTCATGGAACTCTGAAAGAAAAAATGGAGCAGTTGGTCAATACTAGGTTTGGTTGATGGCTTGATTGCAAAACTGTGCCTGCACAAATTGTATCCACATTGACCAAATGAAAAAAAAATCACTAAAATTTAGATTAACAATCCCATGAATAATTTTTTAAGTAAAAAATACATCAAACTCAAATCTTCTATATTCCAATGACTTTATGTTTAACATGTGTAAACAATGAGAATATAAATATGAATTTATGGAGCATATTTTGTTTTATTATATCTTTTTCTTACTTCATTGATTAGCCATCTAAAAATTTTGTCTGCTGCAATATTATTGCAAATTTTTGAAATATAGTGTAGTGGTTTTAATGATTCTTGGTATTGTAAATTATAATTTTTATAAATAAAAAATGGCAGATTTGCAATGGGCTGTTCGCAATGGTGAAATAGAAACTTTAAAGACCCAAACTTTCAATGTCAATGAAGACGAAGGTGGAAAAAGCTTATTAGTTAGTGCTGCTGATTATGGACAAGTAGAGGTTATTGAATTTTTAATTAAAAAAGGTGCATCTGTCAATAAAGCAGATGTTCATGGTATTACACCACTATTAGCAGCAATATATGAAAATCATGTGGAAGCAGCTCGTACTCTAATAAAGAATGGAGCCAAAAAAGATGGAACTTGTCCAGATGGCTCCAGCTATTTAGATGCTGCATCATCATCAGAAATGAAAGATCTCTTAAAATGAATCAATTTTGATACACCAAAATCAATCATTCCATTGTGCCTAAATGCATTTAATTTTGGTATTTAATTCTTGCTTTGTAATATTTGGATTTTATCACAAATGAACTTTGTTTTCATAATAGTCTTGATACGCAAAAATAACTAGCATTGCTTGTATTTCAGTATATGTAAGGCTGAGCTTATAATAATTTTATATTGCTGTGTTATAGATCAAGGTTTAAGGTGATTGAAATCAATTGTTAGATTTTGTACAGTTGTATAAATGATAACCAGACCAAATAAAAATGGAACTAAATAACAATAAAAAATCTTGCCATTTTTTTGTTTTAAAAATTTAAAACAAAGCATAAGCTTATTTATTTAGTTTTGTTAATTTTTTTTGACAAGAAATAAAATCTTTCAATTTTGTTTAATTAATTGTATTTTCTTGAAGCTGGTTGCTTCTCAAGCTCTGCTTTTAACTTAATATTTGTGCATTACTATACTACTTTTTTTGTAAACTGATGTGTTTAAATCTGTTTTGATTTAAGTAATTCTGTGATCATTATCTGGTTTTTGTTAACAAACAGGAAATGGTACATATTAAGGCATAAAATCTTTTTTAATACTTTAATGCTATGATTTTTTAATTAATATATTGTTATTACTGTTTAAAAGAACAACAAAAATTGGGACTTCTTCACTGTTTGGTGTTACTAACCTTGTAAGCATAGCGGATCTCCACAGATTTAAAAACTATTTAAGTAAGCTCAGTGAAAAGGAAACAAGAACCAAAAAGTTTATTACATAAAAGTGTTTAAACTTGGTCTATAAATAATTCACGGTACATTATTAGGTGCTGTAAATTTTTACATATCAAAATGTAGTCATATTTCTTGGATGAATAGTTTTTTTTTACTTCTAGACTAAACCACTACCAATATTTATGCAGTTACTAATTTTTTAGTCAATCCATTAGGTGATGGCTGTAGTCAAGTGACTGTATTAAAAATTAGATTAAGAATTTTTCTTGACTTTAATGTTCTTCAGATTATATTATGGTTGATATGTTGGAAAACAAAGCAGTAGAATGCAGTTTTGTTTTCCAACATAACAATTTGGTATTAATCAAGTTAACTCTGGTTTGTTTTTAAATTTTTTTTCTCTATTACCCAAGAGTTAGAGCATTAATCCAAGAATAACCTGATTTGAGAAAAAATAAAGATAGAGTTAGATTAGAGTTAAAGAAAAATCTGCATTGATTAATTATTGGACTTTTTAGTCCGATCAAAGCATGCTATATTTGATTATATAAATCATGTAAATAATAGTCATTAAAGAATTTGTTACAGTTGCTTTAAAATAGCTACTGCCATTTTATTAATTAAAATTTTTTAAATTTTATTCAACTTTCTCAATTAGGCATTTAGTTTTTGTACAAATATCACATATAACAATGAGAACTAATATTTATTGGTTTTTATGATAACGTTTTCTAACTTTCAGTATGGTTTCTAACCTTTATGATATTATTCGTTTAATATTTTTAGTTTACAAATACCTTGTTGAAATTAAATTAAAATAACTCTTGTTGAATTGAGGTTTTTCTAATCAAGTAAATGTCTTTCAAATACTTGAATAACTGTTGTCATATTGTTATACAACTGTTAATGTGATTTATAACATTAAAAAATAGATAAACATGATTGAGCTTTTGCGAAAAATTTAATGTGTCATTACAGAGATTAGATTATTGAAGTACAGAATTATTTGCTTGTGTTTTTTTTTAACTGCTTTATTGATATATATATTTTTTGTGAATATTGGTTGATAAATTTTGTGTTAGTTTAGCTGTACATAACATATTATTAAAATTGTATTTTTTTTGGTTTATGATGTAGTCATGCTGGTATAAAATGCCTATTAATATTTTTGATTGATAAATTTGAAAATTATAACATTGGAAAATTATTGCATTTGAAATTAACATCATGTTAAATGTTATAAGCAGATATTTTAGTTTATGCTATTCTTTTAAAAAAGCATGTAGTAGAAAATGTTACTTTTTATAGCTTAGATGACACAAAAAGTTACTTCAAAAACTTTATGGCGTATGTTAATGGTGAGTTTTTTTTTTTGATTAGATTATTACAATTAAATTGTAATTTTTATATTTTCTTTTGGTTTTATATTTTTTTCTTGCTTACTTTTTGTTTCCTAAAATTTTTTAAAAACTTTTATTATTTTACTTAATCCAATATTTCACATTTGTGACATCATTATTAAACAATGGACTTGTTGTTTTACAATCAAATTTATATCTCTCTCAAAAAGTTAAAGGTGTATTGAGATATCAAATAAAATCTTCTAGCTTGTTTTTTTTGAAATCATCAGGTGGTTCATAATACTCTCTAAAAATAAGATAAAAAATTAGCATGCAATTAAATTTTATCCAAATGCCTGTATTGTGACACTTTTGGCTTTTAGCAGTGAATATTTTATGTCATCATTCAAAATTATATTTGATTTTACAACTTCAGCATTTTTAATATTTTTGGTTAACTTACATTGAATTGTGCATTTTATCCTGAAAAATGTTGGCTACTGGCTAAATCTGAACCAAAGCAGGTAAAAATGGTTGAAGTTTCTGCCAGAGTTGAAACCATTCAAATTTGCCTCTAGCTTTTTGAAATTCAAACTTCCCACTCATAACTATTAATTTCAATGAACTTGGACTCTAATTTTGGCTCATGCACTTGCACCAACATTTGCAGATGTTATTGTTTAAATGACTTTATTAAAATTTATTTTTCTATCATTGACTACACTCTGTTCAAGTAATGTTACATTGTTCAATTGGAAATCATGACATTAAGTGACTATAAAAAACCCAAATACATGACCAGCAACTCCTTATATAACACAAATGTGATAAAAAAATAATAATAATTGGAAAGAAGTCTTGGATTTTGCCAAACAACACAACAAAATTTTCAAAAAATGTTTAATAACAATTTAAAACATTATACATCAGAATATTATTTTTAAAAACATTGTAGATGTTTTTGCTGTATATATGCAGCAAAGGTAAAAACAAGCAAAGTGAAATTGATAATTTGAGAAACAATAGGTCGTAACAAAAAAGTCATTATTGGATTAACTTTGTTTGTCTGGCCTTAGAAAATAGAACACTTAACTTCATCATCATCATCATTATGATGATGATCATCACTTGATTAAGTTAAAACAAATAAAGATCAAGCACTAAAACCTCTACATTGCCTAATTCAGTGCATGCTAAAACCTGGGTGCCAAAATCTTGTGGGTGAAGTTAGTAGAAATCATTGTATCAATGATAAATTGTTTAGACATTTTGGTTTGTTTCTGACAAAATATTTGTATTTTGTTAAATTTAAATGTCTTAATTGCTTTAAATTTTGAATATTCAAAATAAATATACTTAAATAATTTAAAACAATATTAATTAACCTGTTTTGTTGATTTTTTATGAAAAAAATACAACAACATACTGCAAAGGTTTCAAGTTTAAAGTTTTGCAGGAATGCAAATTTGATGATGTTATTATAATAAAGACATAAAATATAAACAACATATGCTCTGTTTCAATTCACCTAGTGTTGCTAACCAAAGCAGATATTTCTATTTGAAAATGGTATTCTAATACCACACTATTTAAATGCAATTATTTAAAATTGTATACAGAACAATCTTAGACACATGTGTCAGTTATCCTATAACATCCTACATTTTACATTAACAGTTTGTTTGAGACCAGCATGAAATAACACAAATCCAACAATTTTTGAAGAGTCATTGATTTGATAACATAAAAAATAAAAATAAAGTATTTTCTCCATTGTAAGCTTACATATCTTTAAATTAATTTATACTCAAGCATTACCATTTTTACTTGGATTATTTTTAATTATTTTACTTGAGCAAAAAGTTTTATACTGAATTATTTCATATGTGTAGGTTTTTTGACTTTTTTTTTTGGTTGTCATAAATTTATCTCCAAAAATAAGCACATTAAAGTTATGACTTGTTTCCACTACAAGCATGAAAAGTAGTTTTCTTTGTTTTATAGAATTTTTTTGCTTCACTTTGTTCTCACTTAGATTTTATGTGCAGAAAGATCGATAAAAGAAACAAAGAATGCTTTATTCCTTGCTGGTAGTGTAAATGAGCCTTTAATCACTTAGATTTTAAAAGCAAAAACCAAATAATTAATCATCTTTGAATCAAGGTTTTATTGAAGCAGCATTTAAAATCTCATTTCTTATGCAGTTTTTAAAAAATTTATGAATCTAGTTATCACTACCTAATTTAAATGTTTTTGAGGTAGATTTACTTGATTGATTTTTCTTTTTTTTTAAACAGATGAGATATCAAAAGCTGTTGAAGCTCATATGACACAAACTGATGATTTACGATATGAAATTGACGGTAATATTTTTTTTATAACTTTTTTTTGTAATTGTCTATCAGGACGTCTTTATAAAGTTAGATATTTGATTTAAATTTATTTTAATTTTATCAACAACAAGCTTTTTTGACCAGTGTATCATAAGATGATGCTAGATATTAGGGATATTCTTAGTTGAATATCAATCCATTCAAATTTCTTGCATGGCATAATTTCAAATATTCAAAATAAAAAAGATAGCCTACCTTTGTAAGTTACACATTGTATGTAATTTTTTTACAAAAAATCCAAGAAACTTGCCATGTCAAACAACTTACATTAAAGCAAAGTTGTTTGACATGGCATGTTTCTTGGATTTTTTGTAGAAAAATTACATACAACATGTACTACAAAGGCACCAAAATTGAAGTTTTGTAGATGTAAAAAATCTATGACATCATAATAGGCTATTTAATTACAAACAAGGTTTACAAATTTGTGATGTTACAATCACTTACAAACATATACATACATATATATAGGGTTGGCTCCTAAGTTTCTGCTGTTTTTTTAATTCACAGTTTTTTAAAGCAGGGTTGGAGAACTTGCAACCTGTGAGAGTTGTCATTAATCTGTATGAGTCAATCAATTTTGCATTAATATTAAATGAAATCTTTTGGTGTCAAATCTGGCAAGTACAGCAGGTGTGGCACTGACTAATTTTCACCTCTTATGATCTTTTTCAAATTCTTTGGCAGAGTTTTCTTTAATACTGATGCAGAATTGAGAGTTTGGTTTGATGAATTTTTCAAGTCAAAACTTACTGGTTTTTTTTTGAAGAGGTATTGAAAATCTTGTTGATTGTTGGAAAGAAGTTGTAAATGAAAAGGGTGAATACATCATTGTTTTGGTAGTTAGTTTTTATTGAAACTTTTAAAAATGTACATTAAAAAAACGGTGAGAACTTAGTTGCCAACCTATCCAAATTCTTTCTTTGTGTTCATCAGAAAAGTGCTTAATTATGGCTAGGTTCAGGGCAACTATATCATTTTAACCATAATTCATTAGCCCTAATTGTTGGTGTCACATATTAGATTCATCAGGGGGCCATAAAAAATCTGAAAAAGAAATAAAAAATGCCCAGGTTAAACTAAAGCAAAAAGGCAGTAAAATTAAAAAGTGGCATACACTTTTAATCAAGTTTCTAATTGCTAACTTTTGTTTATTTTAAAGTTGCACTTGGTTTTTTCTCTAGTACTTAAAATTTCTGGCTTTTATATTATTTGTTTAATCTTTCAACAAATGATTGTGAAGTGTCTTGAAATTTTAATGAACTTTATGACATAAATATTAAAACTTTTAATCCAAAATTTTTTATTTTGCAGCTTATTCAAGTGGAAAAAATGTTGATAGAACTGCAAGATATTCTCATTCTTTTGATTACTCTGCACCACCATTAGAAAGACCTTTAAATAGATCTTCTATTGAAACACCATTTATAAGGCATCCTGATCGACTGCATATCAGAGATTATGGTCCTTACAATGAGCATTTCCCCATTCCTTCAGAAAATAGAGACATTATACCAAAATTTGATGAGCGTCGGGTTTATCATAATCCACATGATTTGTCTAATGTAAATGAACCTTCTTATCCAAGACATCTCAAGAATTATAATATGCATAGAGCTATACGTAATCAACCATTGCATCGTTATGTAAATTATCCACCACCGCAACAAATTGTTTCCTCTGATACAAATGACCAGTTTTATAGAGAAAGAAGCAATTTTGTCAGAGAAAAACTCACACCTTCTACTTCAAGAAGAGAGGCTGATCTTAATTATATGCCATTACCCAGACCTCACGATAATAGAATATATCCTGAAATTAGACGATTTTCTCAAATCAACAGTGAAATACCAACTGCAAATATGCCATCAACATCTTATTCATCTCATCAAAGCAGAAAACAATCTCCTCTTGGGTTTTCTGGTAAACCAAGGTAAAGTTAGTATTTTTTGTTTTGAATAATTATTTGTTTAGAGTCTGGTATTTTTTTTACTAAACGATTTTTAAGTAATTATTATAAAAAAAATGTTGTTATAGAACTAAAGAAAATCGATACAATCGTCCACTTAGAAAAATACGATCAAGAGTATACAGTGAAACAGAGGAAAATGAAGAAGTGCCTTTTGATGTTATACTTGAAAAGCACAAACGGTATGTTTTAGAAAAACTATAAGACTGACTCTCACAAGCTTTTATTTGGTAAAATTTAAATTCTACTTTTTCATATGATGTAATTAATATTAAAGCAGCACCTTTAAAAGTAATATTAATTTTTTTTTCATTTCTAACTAAAACCTGTTAATCACACTCTTGCTTGGATAAGATATTTCAAAGAAAAAACTTTTCTGATTGAAAAATTTTTTTTTAAAACATCAGTTTTGCAAGTATCTTTTCATTGTCTTATGTAATGTATAATGCCGCTTTCTTTAATGCAGCAATGCATTGATAAGAACCACAAACCTTTTGTATTTCTTTTGATAGTTAGCTCTAAAAGTAAAGCCTAGATTAAACAGATGGTAATGGATGAAGTTTAAAAAATTAAATAAGGCAGTGAACTTGCATTTTGATTTGCATTAGACATCAGTTTTTGTTGGTTGTCAACTACGTATCCTTTTTTTATATTTTTTTGTGTCTAAATTTATCCTACTGAATTGCAGGAAAGTGTTGGAGGTGATAGGGCAACTGTCAAGCAATTACCTCAACCTGCTTTTGGAGATGCCAAGATATTACTGTCTACTAGAAATTTTTAGGTTATGACTAAATTAATGAACTCCTACATAGCATAATTAAAATCACTGAGGTAGACTGAGAATTAAATTTCCCTTCTTCTGCTGCAAGTCAGAGTGTTAGCACACTGCAGGTTGCAAGAATTTAGTATCCAGGGTTTGGCATGCTAGAATTCAACATTTAGCAATTTATATTACTAGGTGGCTCAAAAATTAACTTGGCAAATGTGTTTTTTACTCATTTTTCTATGCAACAATTAAAGTAAAACTTTTTTGCCCTTAGATGCATAGAAAAAACAAAGGGTTGTTTAAGTATCTAATTGTGGTTCTACATATTGAGCCATTAAATGAAATTCAATTTATGGCGCTCTTTAGCTTTATTAGTACTCTGAACTTTAAAATTCACAGCTTAAATATAAATTTTTATCACTTTTCAACAGCAAAATATGGTTAAATTAAAATTTTAGAAAATAATTATTTTTTTGTATTATAGAAGTCAATTGGATCATCAGTTTCAACTAACAAATTATGCATATGATAACAAAGAAGATGCTGTCATTAGAGATGAAAAATTCTTTGTTTTACATAAAGAGGACCAACAAAATCAAAGACGAATAGATGAATCTTTTTCAAATATTCGTCATGGTTCGCTATATTATAAAAATACACTATTATTTGTTATTGTTTAAATTTTAAAAGTATACTAAACGTTACCATTTCATAAAACAACATTGTGCTAAAATTTTTAATTTTTCGCAAATTTAATCAGTTCATAACCATGCTATGGTGTTTAAATAAAGGTCAGGTGCCAGTTTTCTGTCTTTTTAATATACAGGGTGTTAAAAAATAACAGTACAGTAGAAACTGCTTTAAGATACATAAAAAAAAACAAATTCTTTTTTTTTTTTTTTTTTTTTATCAAATCAAACTTTGTTTAAAACATCTATTAAACATTTAAATTAAATTGTTTTCAATTTTAAAGCACATTTTAGTATCTGACCCATTTACAGTTTACATCAATTGCTGGAAATATCTACCATGCACTTCAAGACAAAGTTCAACTTGCCACTGCATGTTAGTAAATACTTGTTCCAACTCCTAATGCTGAATGCTCTGGATTGCTGCTCTGCTGTTGGCCTTCAGTTGTTCAAGAGTTGTAATGGGGGTTGTTGCCATACGCTGCATCCTTTAGCTTACCCCACAGATAAAAATCAGGATGTGTTCAATCTTGCGACCATAGAGGTCCCAGACCATGAGAAATAATGTGATTACTGAACACATTTTGCACAGCCTGCATACCAACTCTTGCTGTAGAGGCTGTAGCACAATCATGTTGAAACCATTCTATTGTTTTTTTCATCTGTCAATTCCTAGAAAAAGGGCTTTAATATATTGTTGAGTAGCACATGGAATTGTTTTCTTCAAAGAATATTGAACCAATAATCTGGTTCACTGATGCAGCACAACACACTCCAACTTTTTGTTTGTTGAAGGTTTTTGCAGTAGAGCATGCGGGTTGTTTGTGACCAAGTTTTTGAATTTTGTCTTATTATGTATCCTGAGAGGTGGGACCAGGTTTCATCAGTGAAAAAATTTTAGTATTCTCCATTGTCAGTTCAAAACTCATTGTATTCATGACATCATTTTTAATTTATTATTACCTTATTAATTAGATTGGACACACCAAATATTATTCTTAAGCCTGTCAATAAACTTATTAGTGTATCTCTGTAATATTTAACCCACTTGTAGACTAATATGCAATCGAAATCATTTTATGAAATTTCCATCAATTGTACTGTACTGTTACTTTTTGAACACACTGTATATACAGTATATGGTATATATATATTTTTTTTTTGAGAAATAAAAATAGTTTAAATGCATTATTTTTAGTATTTGGTCAATCTAAAAAGTTTTTTTTCTTGAGAGCGAAAGATATTTTAACAAGTTAAAATAATGGCACCAGATTGTAGATTTGCAACCTGATAATTACCATAGTTGTCTTAATGTAGGTCTTATTGAAAAAGCAAAAAAACTTCTTAAGACTGGAATACCTAGACCGTATTGTATTTGTAACTAAAGCATTATGATTGGCAACAATTAGATTATTATATAAAAATTTTCAGCTCTTATGACTATGTTTGATGATATTAATTATGAAAATATCAAGTACAAAAGCATTCCATCAAACTTGTTCTCACTTTAATTATTTTCAAGTATAATCAAAGTATTTTGTGATGCTTTTACATGAATAGATATTCAAGAAAGGAGCTATAAACCAATTTCTAACAACACGCGATTGGATGAAAGATATCAAGCATTGCAGCAGCATGTTGTACCATCTCACATCTTGCAAAATGAACTGGTAATACCACAGGTTGGTTTGCTTCTTTTTTTTACTACGTATGTGTTTGAAAAGTGTAACTCTTACTTTTTTGCCATTTTATTGATTCATCACCTTAATTTCCAATTGAATAGACCTTAAAAATTAAGCAGTCTTACATAGCTTTTTGAGATAATATACCCAAATATTAAAAAAACTTACAAGTTTATTTTTTACTTATTCAGTTTTTTCAAGTGTTGCTCGTATATACCCTGTATATATATATATATACATATTTATTTATTTTTTTTAAACTGATAAAACAATATAAAATTGCAGTGCATCAGAAACAGAAATTTTATATTTTTGTTTTAATAAATTGAGAAAATGTAGAAATGAATGCATTAAAGGTTCCTAATTTGACTAAGTTCTTAGAATCTGCAAAAATATAATCAGCTAGGTTGAGAGCATTGCAGATTTTTCTTAAAAGGTTAAAACAGAAAAAAGTTTTTGTTATAAATTTAAAGATTAACTAAAGTGGAGCAACAGTAACAACAACAGTAAAAGTTCTAAGGATTAGATTTAGAAATTTGGAGAATTATTACTGGAAAAATGTTTTTACTAAAGATGAAAATATTGAAAGTATAAGCCTAAATTTTTTTTAAGATTTGCTATATTGCATGGAAGACTTTGTGTTTAATGGAAAATGAGATGGAAAGTTTGAGAAAAGCTGACAAAGTTATGATACAAAACATGTGTGGTATTAAACTGTTTTTTAAAAAAAATACTTTTTTGATTTGAAAGAGTCAATTGTTGGTTTGGTGAAAGCTAAGGGAGTACCACGGTTTGGCATCTTTTTAAAAAAATGTGACGGTGCTTTAAAAAAGTTATTGGAATTTAATGAATGGATGGAGAAGACATGGAGGGTTTCCCCCCCAAAAATAACAAAATGCTGAAATATTGACTTGCAAATAAAGCATGATACATATAGAATAAAAAGGCGAAATAATGCTTGAAGGATCACTGCAGGGCTGAAGTTAATCTGAAAACAAAAAACTTACTGTATTAAAAACTGGATCTATCTATATAGCACAAAGTGACAAAAATAAATAGATCTTTTAATCATTAGAGTTACCTTAAGCTTATGTGTAAAATAAGAAATATAAAATACAATGATATTAAAAAAGTAATTTATATATACATACAATAGATTTTTTTTAAAAGTTCTGTTATTCACTTGCAGTTAAACTGTTGAAAAGATTTGAACATTTTGGGATTGAGAGAGAGAGAGAGAGTCAATATCTGTAAAGTTTTGTTAGAGAGGTTTCTTTTTTTTAAACCATGCAGCTATAGTAAACAGGGCAAGAGCAGGTTTAACATTTTTTTTTGAAAACATTTAAAATTAGTTTTACAGAAAAAACTACAGTTCTTCATTACATAGTCATAAGTTGGTTTGCAAGAAAAAATGAAGTTTAATGGTTTGAGCTGTTTTGAGAAAGATGACAAAAGTTTAGAGTGGGTGAGAAAAGGAAACGAAGTTGCTGAATAAGAATGTAAAAATTGCAGGTGCAGATAAATGTCTAGATAGAAAGATTGTTTCGCTCGTTAGAAGGAGCTGCTAATCAGATGAAAAATTGCTAAGGATTAGAGAGGAGATCTGCTACATCTTGAAACAGGGGTCAAACTAGATCAAAACTAGATTGTCTATCAATGTACCATGCATTTTTTTAATCTTCTGATATTTTAAAAAAATTTGTGTAGAGTTTGATCTAATTTTTCTGTGTTGTACAACACTGAATTGTTTGAAAACGCCACATAGGCATATAACTCTTTTTTTTTTTTTTCTATGTAGAAAGCTCTTCCTACATCTACTGTCATTTCATCACCATCTACCCTTCAGAAAGAGCCTGATTCTGAAAAAATAAATTACTCGCCAGGAGACACCAACTCACTTGAAAAAATAAACCAAGTTCAACAAAGATTCAAAGAGGTTAGAAAACGTATTTTTATTTTTATTGTCGAAATTTCTCAATTGTAAATGCTTTACGCCTCCCTTTAATTTTTTGCCTTAACGCGCAATCTGTGTAGTTTTCTAGCGTCCAACATCCGTGTTTAGCCCACGCTGCATTGTTTATGAGGTTTCCTACGCTTAATGCTGTGGGTTTTTGCTTATTGCTTGAACAGCTTGTTCGTGAGTTGGATGCTTGGCGATTGTGCAATTATTAAAAAATCAAATTTATCAGTTTATTATTTGCTTTCATTAGCACACTTATCGCGGAGTGTTTGTATACTTAAGTTTGAACAACTTATGACGTTTTACATTGTTAAACTCCAATGCCATTTCGATGACACGTTTATTATCTTGTTTCTCGAAGCAACCAATGAATAGCAGCAAGTCGCTCACCATGGTCACAGCGCCGACAAAACTAACTTCTAAATAGATTTATATTTTAAACCGTATAAGTCTTTGCTGCCTCAGTGAATTTTCAAGGTCTAATTGTTGCTTTTTAAATTCGGTCATTTCAGTATACGATTTTTTTGAAATTTCTGTTTGCACCTCTATTAGTTATATTCTATTTCTATGGGATTAAAAAGTTACCGGTGATTAGCAATTTAACAAGTAAGCAGTTAAATCTGGAACAATGTGGAACTAATATAACAAGCACTTAGTTAATTTAAAAAATAAAATTGTATTAATTTAATAGCCATCTGCTAATCACTGGTGATTTAACTTCAACTAAACTAAATTAACGTTTCCTGGCATTCTTGCGATTATTTTGCACATTTTCCATTAAATTAAAACTCCATAATTTGTCATTGCTGTCGTATTAAAGCTATTTTAAGATAGCAAAAAGTTCTTAGATTTTTTTGAGAAATAATGATGCATCGCACATTTCAATGACTACTGCCGGCAATCAAGTTTATTTCCTCAATTAAATTATTCCATTGTCCACATTGAAATACATTTTAGTTCACTGTTTTGTTTTCTTTACATTTACCGTTCTAGCTGTTACAAAATGCCTCATAATTTACCAGTAAGTAATGGAAAATCAAATGTCTTGCTTAAAACCATTAAACTTTGCAAATAAGAATTTCAGATGAAAAATAAGTACCAATTTTTATTATGACACGTACAGTTGTAAAGTTTTTTCGAGGCAAAAATCTGCATATTTTTTTAATTCAAAACAAAAAGTTTTATCAGATTATGTTGATTAATTTTTTCTTGGATGCAAAGTTGTATCTTCAATTCATGTCAAAATAGTTTTTAAAACCAACATTGCTGTTTTGCATTGCTTTAGGGGATATTACAGAACCATTTACTCTTTAATTGCAGCCTTTTTGATCTCGCATTTTAGATAACTTTTTCTTCTTTTGTTGTGCATAATACCCTTATGACATCGTATTGCCTTGATATCTGGGTACGGTGATAGAAATGTTTGACTTCATAATATGAAGTTCATATACGTGTGATGAGCGCAGTGAGTCTTCGTGCTGGGTTTAATTTTTCGACGAACAATTGACAGAATGACTGTTTAAGTGTTTATTTCATTGTATTCAGCGAAAACAGTGTAAAAAACAAACAAACAAAAAGGTTACGCGCAGCTTCTTGCCGATAAAGTACTCTTTAATTTCATTTTTCGTTTCAAGTATTAAGTTTCATAAAAGAATTTCTATTGCTTTGCTCTTGTATAGTTGGTACCTGCTCTTTGCGGAGCAACCCAAGTTTATTTGAATACTTAAAACATTGACTGTTTGACATTGTTCAACCAAAAATTATATTTTCTTCATTGAGGTTGCGCTAGTATAATTTTTACCTTGCTCTATGTTGATGACGTCGTTGTTGCCTGTACTTCGCTGTCTTGATTTCTTCTTTGTGCGACCTGTTTGTCTCTGACTGAATTTTCAGCTCATATCGTTGTAAGACTAATCGTCGACGACTTGACGCTGAACTTCTTATTGCAATCTCTTGGCGTCGCTGTAAAGTGGGCCGGGATCACTTGCGACATGCGATTAGAAAATACGTTTAAAAAGATGATTTTCGGTGAGTATGGCGAATCGACAAGTTGTTTTCGTCATTACCACCAAAGAACGTCTCCAAAGGTGATCAGAGTTATAGCTTTATGATTTTCATTGATAAAACGCCTCTACACTTGCTATGCTATCAAACACAATAAATGGCGCTATGCAATAAGTTTTCCGCGTTAATATTGTTTTAATCGTTGCAGTACGATGAAGACGACGATGAGGAATTGCTGCAGCTGCGTCGCGAGGCTTTATCTTCGGCCATTAAACGAAATACAACTGTCACACAAAATAATGATCAATTCTCCAAAAAATATCAAGAAAGTAAAGAAGAAGAAGAAGAAGAAACTTATAAGCCACGAAAGCGCAAATCAAAACAAGCTAAAGAGGTTAGAGTTGTTTTGCAGTAATATTGCCATAAACAGTATATATGGACTTAAAAGCGGATTTAAAAAAAATTTTTTTAGCCAACTTTTTTTGGACTCGGCCGATTTTTAAACGCTTTACTTTGTTTACCTTTTGATCATCTTTATATTTTATAAAAATCAATTAATTCCAAAGCGTTGTTCCTGAAGAATACAAAGCGTAATTTTTGAAGCTGGCTTCTACGCGACCTTAACAGTTTAAGTAATACAAACGCAGAAAAAACTTATAATTTTAGAAAAAAAAGATAAGCAGAAAAGAAACCAAAACGTCAGCGACTCAAGATTGTCCAGATTTAGACGAAAAAAGTACGAAGCTTGAAAAATCCCCAAATTTAAATGATTCGATCGATATTTTAAAGAGGGAAGCAAGAACGTAAATATTTGTTGTTGTTATTGTTTGAATAAATGCTTAGAAGAATTTTTCTCAGCAGCCCGGAGAAAGATTTCACGGATCCCAAAATTTTGACACTTGGAAACGAAGTGATGAAAAAGAAAGTCGAGCAAGAACAATTTCTTTTTCGTGAGATAAGGTTATTTTAAAGTCATTTCCTATTTTTACGTAATCGTAACAATTTTTCAACTGACTTTTGCCACGTAATTCTGGCTATCAGCTTTTTGGAATGATCAGTTTCGATTCGCCATGAAATTGTTCAAAATTTAAACTTTATCCAGCGTAACTTAGCCGTAGCCTTAAGATACGTACAAACTTAAACCTAGTTGTAACCCTAACTAACCTAACCTAACTTAACCTTAACTCTACTTATTTAATTTAATTCTTAAATAATTCAAACCAAAGGTAAAATTTTTTAATTCAAAAAAACTCTTTAAAAAACTATGATTAATATTAAAGCCTGATGAATATTTTACTCAATGATTTGACCATCTCGCCACTATGCTTACATAATAATAGCCACTGCTTGTATCAAAAACGTTGTTGAAACTGTCTTTCGTGTTTGTAATGTGAATGTGGAAAAGAAATCTTGTTCTATCACGTCAATATCAGTTTTTGCTGTTTCACAGAGGACTAGATATTCCGGAGGAAGGATCCCAAAAGATCATGGATTTACTGAAGTCAGAAAACGATCGTGGGGAACGCAAGTTGAAGAAAACCTCATCCGAAATTGCCCCTGTAAGTGTCAATGTTAGCATTGTTTAACTTGACCTTAAAAGACCTCAACATAGTGTTGCTGCTTTAAAGTGTTTTGCTTAGTCTTGGTTTGACGTTATTGTGATCATTTCTTTTACTTTGTGTTCTGGGGAGGAAAATTCTTAACTTTTCGTTATAATTGTTTGTAATTGATATAACGTTGCTTTTGGTGAACAATAATAAATTAAAAAGAAAATTTTAAAGTCCCCCTAATCGTCTAGACCAGGAAGGTCCAACCTTTTATAATAGGCCAAATTTAAAATTTAGCTAAAGTGGGCGAGCCGCACAAAGGTCTTCACTTTGAATCAGAATCGGAATCTGATTTCTCGATATTCGTCT
The DNA here is from genome assembly GCA_963680785.1 of Diplosoma virens. Lineage (NCBI taxonomy): Eukaryota > Metazoa > Chordata > Ascidiacea > Aplousobranchia > Didemnidae > Diplosoma > Diplosoma virens. The sequence continues at coordinate 31,386,912 of OY796895.1, read as the reverse complement.
CAAAAACGTGCTGTTCTCTAAATAAAAGCAAGCTCGCGGAACACAGTTTGAGAAACCGAAACAGGTTTGAAAATATGACTTAAATTGAAGTAAGCAGTGGGCCGCGGGTTGGACACCCCTGGTCTAGACTCTAGAATTTGTTAAAAAGAAACTGGATTGATCGAAACAAGTCCACTCCCATTTTTCCGAGTGTACATGACAAGGTCGACTCGAATTCCTTCATTTTGCATTTATAACTCGTAGCGTTTAGCGGATCTGAATTAAATTTGCATGCTGTTAACAGCATGATGAACACGTTGACAATTACGAGGAAGTTGAGATGGACATGGATGACACTGTCAAGTCGTCGAACATTGTGTTGGAGATGAAACAAGCGGAAATGAACCAATCGGGTGCGTAGCTTAGTGCGGAAGCAAGCCGCTGTTCCTTTGGTTCATTGTCTCGTTCCTTGGCACGTGCTCGAATCTTGCGTTTTTTCATTTTCAAACGTTTTTCAAGGTCTTCAAATTATTAGAACTTAAAAACCTACATTTTCAACATTAATCGCAAATTTTACTTGTGTAATTTTCAAGCCTTTTTCTTGAGAGTTACAACGTTGACATATTTTCGGCATTTGTTCTTAGATGATAAAAGCAACGCGAAACCTTCGCCCCTCCCTCTTCCTCCTGGTCTTGAAGTAGAAGTCGAAACCCCATTTCCTCCCACCCAGGAGGTAATCTGGGAGCTCTTGGACGATCCTCTTCCCGTAAAAGCGGACTCAACACTCCCGACGATGACAAGCGAAGGTCAAACCCCTGCCGAGAAGTTAATCGCCTCTATCCGGGCAAACGTCAAGTCCACGATCGATCAGCAGATCAAGGGGCGTCTCGAAAGTTCGTCGCCGTTTCATACCGGAAGTGACGTCACGAGCGTCGGTTCCCCTTTCACGCATGCTTTCGATCAAATCCCCCAGGAAACCTACCCTGAAATGGCCACTGATCTAAGTGCGAAACTCGGCGATATGTCAAACCGTGCACTTGACAGCGACTCGAACGACGAAGCGTCCGTTTTCGACGCGAAATTCGACACCGAAAGCAACCCAACTCCCGATGAGGTTGTTACTTTTTTTTGTGAAAACGTTTTTTGTTTGATTGCATGTTAGAGGTTTCTTTACTAAAAGAAAACTTTTGTCAATTGTGTTAAGTTGTTGTGTGGGTTTTGTTGCAGAACGAAAAACGCTCATCAATTCAAGACGAAGAAGAGCTGCGCGCGAAACTGCTGCAAGATATGGCTTTACGCAAGACGAGAGAAGCGAATCAACGTAAGTGGTTTCTTCGAAAACGTGTTAATGTGAATCGCGTGGCTGTTTTGAAATTAATGTTTCGACTAAATGACAGTTACTAACGTAAGCTAGTGGCAATTTACCAAGATTGTGCTGATTCAGCCGGTTTTAACGAGCAGTCTGGTATGCGACAGCACTTGACGTGGTATCATCTGATTGCGCTTCTGTTGACTGGCCAATCAGTCGCCTTAAGAATGGCTGCGCATGTATGGAATTAGAATCTTATTGCTTCATCACCAAGTACTAAATCGAATGTTTTCGAAATCCATGCTACTTCCATCGCATGCTGGCTATTTTTTGCGCATTTTTTTTACGTCTTTATGTACAACTTTATTAGTCTTGTTATTCATAGATTTGCTTTTGTTTTGTGTTGTTGTCTGTTGATTTATTCGAAACCTGTTACAGAAAAGCAACAAAGCGAAACTACTCCCGACAATTCAAACAACATCGCGCCGATTGCCAAACCCGCTCAAGACTCCGCTAAAAAGAAGAAAAAGCGCAGCAGAAAGTCAATCGAACGTTACAAGCGCTATCTCGCTCAGAGAAAACTCGCCAAGAAGCAGAAACTTGCTCGAATGAAATTGGCAAAAAGCCAAGAACTAATTGCTTCAACTGAGCGTAACTCATCAAATCGAGCTGAGGGCGTGCCAGTGGAATCATTACAATCTTGTCAGATTAATGCAGACAATGAAACGGTTACCGAGGCAAATTCCGCTGCCAAATCGCTGCATTGCATCACGACTACCGCGCAATCACCATCATCGCTAGTCAACGAAATGACTACGTCATCCAGTAAAATTTGTCATCAATTTCCAAACGCGACAACTGCAACCCAGACCTCGACTAATGCCGAACAAGTTCAAGCGATCTCCAGTCTCAAAGCCACTGCAGTGATTTCAATTGACCGTCAAACAGTAGAAACGCCGATTCCCCCCAAAGTTGATCTCGCACGACCCGCAAAGCAAAGCAGCCCTTCACCGGCTTTCACGTATCACGCGTTACCAGGACAAAGCGCGAAACGGCGAACTGGTAACGTCGGAAATAGCGGCCTTCAAAAAATCTTACACCCCCCCGTTGTTGTCAATCTCGATCCCTCCTCGGACGAAGACGATCAACATGATGATCACCTGATTGCATCTCTACCGATAAATGCTGAGTATCTCAAAACTTCGAGTAAAAAATTACCGGCAAAGAAGTTACCAGAACATGGCAGTGTGCCAAAAAGTACCAGTTCTACTGCGCTTAAATGTGTGAACGAAAGAAAGAGGAAATCCCCTATCGATGCGAAAGGAGAAGCAAAACGTTCGAACCGTCTCGAAAGCGCCCGCTTTCAGGTGATTTGAAATTAAGTTTTTTTAATTTAATTGTTCTTAGTCAAAACACGTCGCTCCGAGCCTTTTCGGTTTATCGTGCTCGTTTTAAAAATTGAGGATAACGCCGTTGTAGACGGTATTTAATAATTGGAAATGTAATTATTTCTCGTCTGTGTTGATTGTAGCAATTATGATTTTGCTGTACGTGTGCTGGACTTCTCACATCAAGCAACATTTTTTGTATTTCAATGTGTGTAGATGACAAAAGCTACTGCGTGCGTGTCTTAATTCGATGTTTGTTTATCAGAAAGTTGCAACTGCCGACCACTCCGAAAATTTGGAATCTAAGCTGTCCGAGTTGGAAACAAAGTTGGAAAAAGTAGGACAACTACTTGATCAAGATCAATCCCAGTTAGTTCGTCTTGATCAAAAACGAACTGTTAAACAAAACGAGTTAGATACCCATAAAAAGAAGCTCTCTTTATTGAAAAAAGAAATTGAGAAAACGGAGAGGTACAATATAAATTAAGCTAAATTCTATATTTGTGGTGAACGGTGTTTGCAAAATCAAAGTCAAACCATCAGTTTTTTTATGAAAATATTGTTTCTAACAATCGGTCATTTTTTGCTGCACTTCTCGGTTTCTTTTATTTCTGATTTAGGGTTCGGTTCCGGGGCTCGTCGAATCTTTTATTCTAGAATTTTAAGCAACGGAGGCGCTGTACATGGGGCAAGCAATTACCCCAACCTGCTTCCGGAGATTCCAATTATTGCTGTCCGCTGGAAATTTTTTATTTTGGAATTCGACAGTATCTTGAAGTACATTACATCCTTCAAAAGTGCGTTTACACCTAGAAGTGACAGTGCACCGTAAAGGCGCATTTACAGCCGTTTACAGTACTTTTTTCTTTCAGCGCGATCTTGGTTTGTTTTATTGACGCTCAAATTCACTCATTTTTTCTCGAAAACATGAGTGGATTTGAGCGTCAAAAAAACAAACCAAGATCGCGCTGAAAGAAAAAAGTACTGTAAACGGCTGTAAACGCGCCTTAAGGAAGTTTTGAAGTGCAGTGCAAGCGCAATATAGAGGGGAAAGAAGTGACGAACTCGTGACATAAGCGGGTAGAACAAAAATAAAGATTAGTTTCTATTAGTTGACCATTTCACTGACACGTAATCAGCTTACAGGTTGCCATCGGTTCTGCGGCTGAGTAATTGATTGCTAAAGGCTTATTTATGAATTCACTATTGCTTCCGTATTTGCTAACCTAGACTTGTATTCAATCATGCAGGTTTTAGTGATTCATGGCAGAAATGAATTTCGGAAGGATATAACATAATTAATTTTATTCTACCTGGATTGTAAAAGTGAATTTTTGACACTCCAACGTTAGGCCGCTTCCCTCTTAATTTGTTTTACTCTATTTGGGCTATTGATAATACATTTTATTTAAAAGCATTTATGACAACTTACAACAGAATATTACTCGACACTAAAAAGAAGTTTTTATTCGCCATTTTTCAGCGGAATCGCATCAACAACAAACGCGATCGAAAAGATCAAAGCCGACGTTGAAAAAGTCGCCACAACAATGACGAAACGACGAAAGCTCGAGTCGGTTTACGTTCGTCAGATAGCTGATCTCCGGCAGCAGATTGAAGTTCGACGGACCGTGGTCCTCAGGAACATAGCCGAGGTACTTGCTTCCACGTGGTGCCACACGCACGCGCATTTCCTCTTTGTTAAGCATTGAGAATTATATCGTTGGTGCCTTTTGCGTCGATTGTATATTGAAATTTAAGAAATCAAAAAGCTTGTAGCTTTTCAAACATTTTTCCAACATTTTTTGATTTCCAATTTATACCGTAAATTTTATCTTGTGCTTGTTTAGGTTTTTTTAATTTCTTACAATTAAGTATAAAATGTAATTTTTAGTTTCAAGCAGTTCGTGGAATTGTATTATTTTTTATGGGAAATTAACCAATTCAAAGCAATTACTTTGAAGAATAGCTTTTACAATTCAGTAATATAACCGTAGAAATACTTTCTTTTTAATCTGTGGCAAAAATCTTTGATGGCAACCCGAATATTTCCAACCAGAAAGGTCCATCAGGAAATTTCCACCACACGAAGTTTTCTTCCCACCAACTTTTCACCTCACGAATTACCACCCCACCAAATAAGTTGAACGGTTTTTTGCTTAAGTAAATTTAGCCACAGATTTTAAGTGAAACTACATAAGTAAATTATCGTACAATGTGGTCGCTAGACCTTAAAACCGGTGCAATTATGAAGTCAATATCTGCTAATACAATGCCAACTATTACGTCCTTATAACAAAAGAAACGGTATAGCCACTGGATTCAAGTACTAACAATGTACTTCAGTACAACATCACAGAAACCAAAATTTCGTATTTGATGGATAACTCGGTGGCTAAAAAGTTTGTGGGAAAATATTTCGCTGGTAGTATTTTGTGGGGCATTTTCGGAATGAAAATTACGGAATGGAATTTACCCGGAACCGATCTAGCAACAATATAGAGCTTCACTTCGCATTTTAGCAGAAAGCAGCCAACGTGGTCTGTCCATCAACAGCTGCCGGATCGCAAATTCCCCGCACGGAAGCTTCGTCAGTTCACCCGGCGACACTCACGGTGTCTTCCTTCTCCAAAAGCAAACCCAAATCGAGCGTTAAAGTGCTGGCTCTACAAGTAAGTAGCCAAACGTGTAGACTGGTAGTTTTATTGTACCAGTTCTTTTTAAATTAAAAGTTACTAGAGACTGAAATTGTTCGAAACCCTCAACAATTGGCTATTTTCGATTTTTTAGTTGCTCGTCTTTAAAAGGATTAACCAACTTACAAATTTTTTTTTCTAAGCGCTCTTCATATGAGGAACTATTAGCTACTGTCATCTGTCGTATATATCTATATACTGTACAGTATATTTCATGAAATTACTGAAATGGTGGTCCGGTGATTTAGCAAAATCCCTCACATTTTCAATGATTTCATGAAATCCCTAGTTTCACAGTTTTGACTAAGTATAAATGAGTTGGAACTGTTAATCAAGGAAAACTCATTGCCAGCATTTAATGATTTAATTAACCTAAGACGCTGCAAGAAATAAAACACAATTAAATAAACGTTAAACATATACTACATTAAGAACAACTAAATGCAAGTTAATACAGAAGGTTCAACTTGATTAAGCTCGGTTAACTTGATTACTGAACATTGAACAATGCAAACGTATAACCAAGGCGAAGCCATAATAGAAATTACAGTCCTTCGACGTGTAAAATTGGATTCCATATCAACAATAAATTTGGAAAAAAAACTGTTTTGAGTTTTCGATGAAGGTCGGAGCATATATATTTATTACAACAAAAACACCCCTACAGTTTCTTTCATTTAAATAGGAATCATGAAGGGGTCTGCGATGGAAAAGAGATAAAATTGAAATCAGCATAAAATAAAAATCTGATTGTATACTACACGTTTTACAGATATGAAATTTAAACTTAAAAAAAATTTTTCATGCCAAAAGAACAAGATACATGAAAAAATGAATAATGAAAAATTGAAAAGCGTAAAAAAAGAAATTTCGTACAAGAAAAAAAATCTAAACAAAAATTAAGATGAGCAATTAAAATTGAAAATTTAAATTAGCAATGAATCTATAAAACAATCTGTACAGAAATAAATACTATGCACATTTACAATTGTCAAACTAACGTGATGTAATAAAGGCCACACAATTATTTCCTGAAGAGAAATTTTTTAAACTAAATTTGTTTTTCTGGTGGCATTTATCGATGATTTCTATCTTTTTATAAGTGTGTCCTGGTTACACTTATAAATAAAAGGTCAGAAATCGTCGCTAAATGCAGCCAGAAAAACACCTTTTATCTATCTTACCTTATTTTTTAATCTTAGTGTGTCCAGTGAAATAGTCAATTAAATCACTTTAGCTCGGCAATTCCAAATGTGCCTAGTAGGATTGCTCTACAGGATGTTTTACAAATTCATTGTTGATTTTATTGTAAGTTAATTTATATTTTTAATTGGTAATCTTAAATTATACCTTAAAATTTTTATTGCGTGTATCTTTTTGTATTTTGACATCTCCCATCACAGACCACCTGATGATTTCTATTCGGATGAAACAAACTGTAGGAATGTTTTTTGTGCGATAAATATATATAATGTGCTTAAAGCATCAGGTTCATGCTTTGTATGGGATGCACAATGCTGCTTTGCTTGGTGCAGCAATGCCTTTGTATAATCACATCCTTCTCCATGCCATGATGCCATTGCTTAATACTAAAACACAAATCTATATTAACTACAATGGTTTGAATTAAAATTTTATAATGAAGAATATTTTTTTCCAAAATTAAAAACGCTTAACGTGATAAAAATTCTCATGTGTAAATCGCATTATTGAAAACACCGCTTGAAAATCGTGGTTTCTATAGTGATGATTATTTACTTTGAGCTTTGCTCATGTCTTGTAATTGTTGAAATACGACGATAACTATTTGTATTATTTGCTGCATCCGTATTGGTTTTTCAGCCTTCCACCAGTAAAACGACGACTACCGTTAAAGACACACTGCACGAGAGGAAGGCGTTGCTGCTGCAGAAAGAAAGAAAATTAAAACTTGAAAAAGAGAAGTTCCTGCTCAAACGAACGGAGTACAATCTACTTCTCATAAAACAAAAAGCTAGTAAGTGATATTTTCAAATCAGCATTGATGTATTTACTTGTCAACGTTCTCACGTGTCGGGCTCCATGAATTATCCACCTCCTTTCAGTTTTTCATTTCTAAAGGATCTTTGCATATTGTTCTAATCTGCGCAGAGTACCCCGGGCTTGCTGTCAAATAATTTCACCCGTGTAATGCGGCATTGTTCAGTTGCTTTCCTAGTTGCAAGTGCGATTGTACGCTATCGCCATCGTAAAACTTATTTTCGTGCAATTTTGAAAGTCATTGCGACTTCTACCGAGCGAAGACTGAAAGGATAAATTTCTTCCCTTTATTTTTAAATCATTCTTTAATGATTCTTATTGTAGTGATATTGTGAAGTGCCTTTTTCGAGTTGCAAATTTTCAACGACTCGGTGATGAAAGCTACTTAGGTAATTTCAAGTTTTATATTATTAACTCTTACAGAGCAATCTTTAAAAGCGAAGAGATTAAGAAAATCGTCAGAACAGTCGTTCTATCAAAAGCAATTGAAAAAAAGAAGATCTTCTCTTAACCAGAGTTCGAAAAAACCGTTAATATCAAGTCAAAAAGGAAGTTTCTCGAAAAACAAGAGAAAAGCGTCGTTGACTTCAAAGTCGAGTTCAACGAAAATCAATCAGAACGATCAAAAACAACTGTCTAATGTCGTTGCATCAATCGATCACACAGTTTCTGTTCAAAAAAGAAATAAAGGTAAATATTATCATGATTTTTTAATGTATTCTAGGCTTTTGTATGGTTTTTGGAGATTTCCATCATAGTACTTTTTTTTTTCCGCTCCTTACAACTTTATTTGCCATTTTTTAAGTAGCGCACACATTTCATAAAAAACGACCCGTCACACCAACAAATATTACACAAAATCTCTCTTTTGATATCATTTCTTCCAAGAAAGTCTGCCAAAGATTAAAAAAAAAGATCGCATTGTATTTGATAACTTCCTATTTATCGGTAAAAAAACTGTCGAAGAAAGAAAAGAACCCTTTCTATGATGCATTGTACGTCCATCATATAAAAGAATATGTGTGTTTGGTTTATTTTATTCTATATTATATGGATATGTAGAACTTTACTGTCATATTAATTTAACGATCATTTCAAGTATGATAGTTGGTGGCCCTTTCCAAAGACTCTCAACACCTCTGGCCCCCTGCTTAGAATATTGTCCCGAAAGATTAGTGAAGACTAAAAAAAAAGCTCATCACTTTGGAACTGTCTCCAAGTTCTTTATTTTTGCCCCAAAAGACTAGTTCGTGGCCCTTTTGAGAACCTTAATCGTAGGGAAATAAAAGAAAACTTTCAAGCGATTGCACAGAACTGCTTTATTACAGAATACAAGGTTATTGTTCTTCAGTTGAAATTTTTTATTTGGTATTAAGTGATTGAACTTGGATCTGCTTGGTAGGACAGCAAAGCAGAATAAAATGACTTAACCCTTAAATACATGGTGTGCCATATACGGCACATACTGAAAAAAACGAACCCTTAAATGCATGGTGTGCCATTACGGCACATACTGAAAAAAACGAGTTAATTTGTTAATAAATGCAATTACAGACTTTTCTACAGGTTGTGCCTCTTTTGGCACGCACCATGCATGTTCTGAACACGTACCAGACGCTGGCTTGTTTACACTTGCTTTGTCTTTTTCATAAACAAAAAATTTTTTTTGTTATATTAAATTCATGCATTTTAGGGTTGATGAAGTGAAAATGATGTGAAAGCAAAGCAGAATCGAGTGACTTAAGAAAGTGAAAGAGACGTTAAAGCAAAGCAAGATAAGATGACGTAATTGTCTTGCCTAGAGACATCAAAGAATGAAAAGACCGTGTCGATCCCGTAGTTGTAGGATGCTGTGAAATCGACACTTTTCTCTTGCTGCTCTGCTAAATTATGGCATTTACAATTCTTAACTGCCATCAATAAATCGCTTTAACCTACTCGGCTATCTTATCTACTTTTTTATGGTTCAACTTCCTACTTTTTTTATACGTCTTTCCAGCATGTATGTCTTGTCTAATTTTAATAAACCTATTAGAAAATTAAACTATTGCATCGAATTTTTTGTAAGTTTCGTCTTTTATCCTAGAACTGAAATAAGAAAGCTTTTGGAGCAAAATGTCTGGAACGTAGTAAAATTTTTAACAAAAACCTTTTGTTATTGTAAGTGTTATTTCGCTGTAAAAAGTAACTGATTTTAAGTGTGCGTGCTGTATAGTATATAATGATACAAGTAACAATAAAAATACATTACAAAAAAAAATTTAAAATAGAGAGCATAAATACAAAAAATGTTATTAAATGTAAGACTTCATTCAAGATCTAAAGTTATATAGAATAAATAGGAATGAAAACAGTGTTGAAAGTTAGCTATTTTTCACGGCACTAAAGTTAAACAGGTCACCGTTTGGTTAACACCTTGCAATACGCAAAAATTAAACAGTTAAAATTTTTACTTTGCCATACATGTTGATTTGAATGGTTTTATTGATTTATTAGACTTCAGGAATTTGTTTTACCCCTAGAACAAATAGCACACAATCGAATAGAGGCTTGTAGCACCCCGAGGTATATTTTTTTTTGTGCCTTTTATACTTATAAATTAAGACGCGAAATCACGGCACATTGCATTGTTGCCGTTAAAAAAGTGCAAACAGTTCAACTAGAGCATATAATAAAAGAAGAAAAAGAACGAGTATAAAATAAAAAATCCTACCGTAGCTTAGTTGTGTCAACGCTGCTTTTTGTAGATACCTGTGAGGAGAATTCGGTCGGAGAAATTTTCAGCAGATACCCAGCTATGTAAGTAGACTTTGTAGAATTTTTGTAAATATCAATATAATATTATAGTGATGATCTACTTATTCTTTGTCGTGACGACCGTGATAATTGTTAGAAATGAACTGCACTTGCAAAAGTAACATTTACTTATAACTTTTTCGGGATTTTTACCTTCTGAATTTAAATTGTTTTAGATCAACCAAAGCATATTTTGAAAGATACGAGGTCTGTTCAAAAAGTATCCGACCTTTTTCCCTCTCGCCAATAAGGTATGAGCAAACTGCCCGTGCAAAGCGTGGCTGCACACACACACATTCACGCGTAATCGTGAAGCGTTTCAGGCCGATTCGTCATTCGTATCTCTCTGTGTAAAGCATTTAGTGCAGGCGTGTAGTACGTGTTCATCGGTTTTTTGATTTTCAGAAAATTTCATTTCAATGACAGAACGCATCGAACAGAGGTATTGCATCAAGTTTTGTCAAAAACTTGGTGATACTCAAGTTGAAACAATTCGAAAGATTCAACAAGCTTTTGAAAATGAGGCCTTAAGCCCAACTCAGATAAAGCAATGGTTTAAACGCTTTAAAGATGGCCGTGCATCAGTGGAAAGTGATCCTCGCTCAGGAAGGCCATCCATAAGCCGAAACGAGGAGGCGATGGATCAGGTTCGTGAAAAAGTGTTGGAGGATCGTCGTTTAACAGTACGAGAGATTGCTGCAGAAATGGGAATAAGCACAGGCTCAGTTCATTCAATCCTAACTGAGGATTTGAACCTGCGGAGAGTGTCGGCTAAATTTGTCCCCAAGCTGCTCACGGAGCAACAGAAGGAACTCCGGAAGGAAATTTCGGAGGACATGCTGGATGTTGCAAATCATGACCCAGAATTTATCAAGACAATCATCACTGGTGATGAGACCTGGGTTTATGGTTATGACCCAGAAACCAAGTTTCAATCATCACAATGGAAGCATCCGGAATCACCACGCCCAAAAAAAGCTCGGCAAGTCCGCAGCAATGTGAAAGTTATGCTGACCTGTTTTTTTGATTCCCGTGGCATCGTGCATCATGAATACGCACCAGAAGGTCAAACAATCAACAAAGAGTACTACCTGGAGATTCTACGTCGCCTTCGTGATGCTGTGCGAAGAAAGCGGCCAAACATGTGGGCAGCAAAGAATTTTCAGCTTCACCACGACAATGCTCCCGCTCATTCTGCACATGTGGTCCAAGCTTTTCTAGCCAAAAACAGCATGCCACTTATTAGACAGGCTCCTTACTCTCCCGACTTAGCACCGTGTGATTTCTGGCTGTTCCCTAAGCTAAAAACAACTCTGAAAGGGAGGCGATTTCAGTCAAGAGAAGACATTATGAAAAAAGCGACGGAGGAGCTTCAGAGCATTCCGGGGGAGGAGTTTATGAAGTGTTTTGAGAAGTGGCAGAAGCGCTGGGATAAGTGTGTGAACCACCAAGGGGAATATTTTGAAGGAGATTGAATAAAACTTGCAAAATTTATTGTGTTGTGTGCTTTATACAAAAAAGTCGGATACTTTTTGAACAGACCTCGTATAACTTCTAAAAATTTTTTTCGAATTTTTAGAAACAAATATGTAATCATATAATGTATGGCTGCTAATGTATAAATGTTGGCTGTTGGAACTTTTTGTAATTTAGGGAGTTTTTGTTCTGTTCAACCAGTGTTTAAAGGATTTCCTGTTTCCGAAAGTGATCTGATTCACCTCGCTCCTTCAGCAGCCCTTTCCCGTCATTTCATCGACAGCATTCTCTGCTTGCAAATCAATCCGTCAAAATCCCCTGCATTTTTCACAATCAATTTATAAAATTTAATAAACCAGACATAATTAGTATCATAGCTATCTCAGCTTTTCTCAAATTTGCCCATTTTATTTTCCCTTTAACATAAAGTCTGACTTTCATACAATATGAAAAATCCTTATTAATCTTTGGCAAAAATTTTCCTAACTATTTTCCGCATTTTTTCAATTGAATTTAACCACTTCTTACTGTCGCACAAGTATTTATTTGTCGTAGGAAGAAGCCTTTGATAGCAGTAGAGGTCATCCAAAAATGGAAGTCCAGATTGATTACTTTGAATGGTTAGGAATGGTTTCTGCAAGATAGTCCTTGGGGAGAGCCAACAACAAGCATCAAGTTTTTCTTTAAATTAACAAAAACTTGCACCGTTTCAACTTCCTATAAATCTTCAATAATCTCTATCTTTTCCCCAATTGCATTTTTGCAAATTTTGCAAACAAAGAACTTGTCGGATTTACATCTTCTATGTGTCCATTTTGTGCACATCATTAAAGTCATCTTCATCTTTTTTGCAAGCACTCTGCTGGGATCCAATAAACTAATCTAATTCTAATTTAGTAGCCATCATTTGAATTAAGGTTTAAAAGTTAAGTTTCAATCAACTGCTTATCCAAAAGTTAAACATTTAAGTTTTTTTTTTTAATATCTTTTTTTGAATATTTTTGGAAAGAATATACAGTATATACATATCGACTTTGTCATTGTTTCAAAGTGCAATCAATATTCTATAGAAGTGAGATTTAGTTTCAAGCAAAATCGTACGATGCACATACTTTCGTATAAAGACCATGATACGGGCGTTTCAAAACGTGTTAACTTTTTACTTTCTGTTTGTATATTGATTTTTGAAAATGCGCACATAAGCAGATAGGCTTGATCAACTTTCTTTTTGTTTTGCTATTCACCAAAGAACAACCCTGAAATACTTTCTTAAAACGAAAGTAGATGAGACTTGCACTTTTCACTTGAAAAAGGTTTGAATTGTGAAAACTTGTTTGGAAAAACTAATTTTTGTCGTATCCGCATCTATGGCAACGTCGGTTTATCACCCTGTGCAATCGATAAAATAAATAGAAAGTTCAACTCCTATTTACTGCTAACTACTTCCTTGTTGAATAGAATTCCTCTTATGACGCCTGACGTCACATTAAAGCTGAGGCGAAGGATCAATGACGTCATAACGCCACTCAATCTCGAATCATCCCGTAGCAGAGCATCCAAGTTCCTCTTTCTGACCGACATGTACCCTGTCCCCGGTAAGTCGGGTCGAGATATGCAAACTGAGTTTTTTAACCGAATACGTCACTATATGTGACTCGCGAAATGTGTTCGTAATTTTATTCAAAGCACGAGGATAATTTAGAGCACGGGCGGGCAAACTACGGCTCGCAACGAACTTATGTGCGGCCCTCGAAGGCTTCAAACAAATAATTTAAAAAATTAATAATTTCTTTTATTCAACCAAATTTTTGGTCATTGCTTTTAGCGATCACGGATTTTTAGCTACAAAAATCAAGAAATCCGAGACAAATTCAAAGTGAAGACTTTTTTAGAGATCACGTGATTAGTGTGGCCCGCAAACAAATTCAATTTTCGAATGCGGCCCTCGAGCTAAAAAGTTTGCCCACCTTTGAAAATTCTAAGTCTTAAAGAGTGTCGTTGCGCTCTAATTTGTCTTCGTGTCCGGTTGACTTTTAAAGCGGTTAAAGGAGATAGAGATTGTCAACTTTTTACGATCGACCTGGAAAGTCCCGAAAATGATAATGTTTATTTTTTGCAGACTGTTTCGCTTCGTGGTCCATCGACGCGGTCGAACTGTCTCGAAAGCCAGGTCACAGCCCCTCCCCCTCGTCTTCGTCGGATTCGCATTTGAAAGTACGTCGTCGTATCCTGACGTCGACAGTGCACGTTGTGACTTGCGTTGATACAGGTCGTGGAATATTCGAGTCCGCTCGAGAACTTTCGCTCCTATCGCCTGTGCTCCTTCTTCAAAGCGGGCAAGAATGCTTTGGAAATATCGTCCGATACTTTTTCTCACAAGATAAACTGCAACAAGATTATCTGTCGGTCAGTGCTGGATATTGTTATACAAAAAACACCCGAAAGTTCATTGTTTACATGTTGTGCGCTTTCTATAAATGTAACTGCAAAAGACTCGACTTCAAAAGATTGATGACTGATGAGATCGAATAAACTTTTAATAAACGTAAAAAGCAATTTTGTCTAACATTGCATTTCGCCCTGTGACGTAATGTTCACTTTAGGTATGACCTCACCGGCACCTGCTTGGATGACAAGTGCAAAGGTCAACATTTAAAAGACATAAGCCAAACACCGAGCTCCTTATTTCTCGACCTCCTGTGGTATTGTCCACAGCTGCTCAAAACCAACGAAGGAAAACAAATCACCATCGACGACCCCATAAATCTTCAACTGAAGGTTAAGAGTTTATAAATTTTTGTTCACCCCCCTCCCCCCTATTCAAACGATCTCCAGTCTGTTTTAAGAATATCTTCTTCACTTTCATTGTATCAATAGTCAAACAAATTCATTTTGATTTTTAAAATGAAGCGTTTTCCGCGTTCACACTTTGCAGCAACTGACGCAGCTGCTCTGTCGGAGGGTTCGCGATTAACAAAGTAACAGCGACAACAATTGCAGGCCGCTGACGATACTGTCGCGCGATTGTGCGGAGAAGACAAAGCTCGTTCGCTCGAAGACACTTGCGCGTTGCTGGTTGCCGTGATAAACCGAGCACTCTCAAGCAAGGTGACGCGTTGTTTTCTACACTTCATCCGTTTTACCCTCGCACCAGTATTGTGACTCGTCGTTGACGCTTTTAGACGCCCGTGTCTTCTGTCCTTGGAAAGAAACGACTTCCAATGTGGACGTTGTCTGATCCGGAGGATCGTATCGACGATGACGATTCCGAGCAGCTCGGTTGTTCTAGAAACTTCTCTCAAGCAGGTGAAAAAAAAACGCTTTTCGTATCGTGACCAAGTTTTCGAGTTTCTTCGTAACCCCGATTTCAATTTATGCTACAACATTAATTTTACGTCATTAAACCATTCAAAACGACGTCGATTTGTGTAGTTGCAGATGAAGCCGCCGAACTTGAATCTCGCTACTTCGACGACGAGCATAAAGTTCGATCTGAGATCAAGCAGCTGACCGCCGTACTTAAACAGCAACCGACCAATGAGCACGCGCGAATTGCACTCGCTCAGGCGTATCTCGACCAATCAAAAACGGATGACGAAGATAAAAGAACCGTCGAGTTCGTTAAATTTTGAAGCTATGAATTTCTTTCTGACGGTTGTATGATTATTGTTCATAAAGTTTATGATTGAAAATATCAAAATGTCGCCATTTTTGTGACGTCACACTTAGAGGACCGGTTTGTCTTCGCTGCGTTTTCTGACTTGTTCTTGTTTCAGTATTGAAATGGCTCTTCACACCTTATGCATTGGAATTGAATTGGACGACCAATCAGAGGCGTGCTGGTCAGCATACGTTCCAATACTACGTCAGCATTATGAAATAAAGGCAACCATCGTAGAGGAAGTTGAAATTTTGGACGACGCTCTGCTTCGACTGCCCCTGTCCAGGGCAGTATGGACGGAGGTGAGATGTGAAGATGGTGGTTGCGATAGTTGGCTTGCTTCCAAGTGGTACATCTTGCTATTTTTGTAATCGAAATTTCTGGTGCAAAGTTTTGTGTGAAATTGATTGGAATAAGATGAACAATGAGCATGAACGAAGTGGCTGCTAAGAATTTTTACGCAAAGAATAAAAGTTGTAAAAAGTGCACAAGAAACCTTGTTGCTTAAAATGTTTGAAAACCTGTCTTGATTTTATATTTTATGTTTTTTCTTCAGTTATTTTAAACTTGAAGCTAATTTACGAAACCCTCCCAATTTAAAAAATAGTTATTTGTTAAAGGACGGCTTTTCTTCGTTTTATTGTGGCGTATGAGCCAATTAACTAGTGTAAATGATGGATTTTCCATCTCTGCACAGCTGTTTGTCACCGAGTTGATTAGTATTATTGTGACATCCTAGTAGAAAGAAACAATGCAAATTTTAAAAAGTCTTGCAAGAGTCGTAGCCGGAGTGAATGCGTCTTAAGAGTATCTGACGTCATAAAGAAACTTGCATCGAAATTAAAAGCGATCGATTTGCTGTTGCAGATCTTCAAGTGGCGATGGTCTTTTGTCAGATTAAACTCTTACCTCGAACAACTGACCAGCAATTTGATGAACCGACACAAGATACTTACTGGTATGTTGTCCAGCTACCTCGAAGCAGCATGGAACGATTTCTTGTTGTTTGGCAGGAATGAATCTTTCCATCGATGACGAGTACGCTTATTACTCATCCTGGCTTCTACTCTGCATCATGGAGCGATGTCACTTGATGCTGCACGGAAGATCATTGGAGAAAGCCTTAACCGTCATCTCGGTGAATTTGATTTCTGCTTGTGCATTTTTAACCTTACCGCACAAGTTATTCTCTGCTTTCCACCACAGTTTAGTGTTAAGCGAACGAAAGCAATGCAACCTGGGGGAGAAAGGGTACGAAGTGCACCAGCATTAATCAGTTAACTCTTCCTAATCAATGTATTGAATCAAACCTTCAAGATGCTTTGATTTGTTTAGATTTTGAACCTGAATATGAAGACTTGTGTGTTTTGTATTTTTCAGACTGTTTTGAATGATTTGAAGCAACCGGATGACGGGGAATCACCTGACCACCAATTGTTTCGACCCCTGTCTCAAGAAGACTTGTCAAAACTCTGGCTGATTTACATTCATCTTCAGGAATTCGCAGACCTGCCATCCTGTTTGTACGACCAGGACATGAGGTAGTGGCCGCAATTTTTGATCTTGGTTAGAGCATTTTAAGTAAAATTGAAACTGAATTGGATTTATTCGACGGGATTGCGATTTTTATATTTTTAGCAAAGCTGCGCTTTTTCTCTGCTGCATCACAAAATGCTAAAAGTAAAGCGAAAAGAAAGAATAGATTTCGATAAATTTGTTAAAAAAACAAAACAAAATACAATATTGAAAAATTAAATTTTCTTAACGAATGGATAACTACACAAATGACGTCATTTTCAAGAAGCGATGAGTTGAATGGCGTTGCGCGGGGAATCTCTAATAACTGTGTTAAGCGTCATCAAATGTCGATGTTGCTGCAATCTTTGATTCGACATTGATATTAAATTCTTTGTTGCAGCAAACACATGTTCGGGATGAATATCGGATTCGATGACGTCATTCTCTCGTTTTCATCACCGATCAAAACGGACGCGAAGAAGATTCGAGAGCTGTTTGAAAGTGAGTAGATGAATGCAGCACTTGTTCCATTGTAATAAATGCCGCCGAAATCGCATAGTCGCTTTCACTAACTTCAGAAACCTGCAACTTTTTGCGTTTGAAACCTGGCCGCGTTAATCGCTGTTTGTATCTCGACTCGCAGACGCGCTCGCCTGCTGCACCGACGCGCGCGAGTCGGACGTCGTGAACGCGAAACGACAATTCCCCATCTATCGATCCATGGTCAACTTCGAGGCCTCCTTGCGAAAGTGGGAGAGAGTGTCGCGAATTTGCAAGTAATTCAAAATCGTGTTGCTTGAAATCGATAGCGTAATTGTCCGGAAATATATTTGTTTTCCACAGAGATTTGGTCCAGCTTTTTTCAAGCGACTCGTGCTCGAGCGCCTATTCTTCGTGTGTTGATGTATGGGTCATGTGGACCGAAGCAGTCATGCGAAGCAACGACGTAGTGACTATAACACAGGTACGCGATGTTCTTAGGTACTGTAATCACTGATGATTAGCGATAGTTGGTTACCATTATTGATTTAAACCGATTTTATAGATAACACTATTTGGCTATGCCCTCGCTTTAGTAGCCTCTTGACCTTGTGGAATAAGCGTTTCATGAAATTTAACCGAGTTTCTATTCCGCTTTAATATCTTTGCATGGGTAACGATGTGGTAATCTTGTGGTAATCTTGTGGATATCTTGTGGGTAACGATGTACACTTTGGATTCACCATCGAGTCGGCTAGGTTTCGTGACTATGATTTCAGCCTTAAAATTGTACTTCAAACGGAAAGATATTGGTTATAAGTTCTGAAATAGCGCCACTCATTCAGGCATTCGACGAAGCGGTCACAGCCTGTCCTGGATCGGCAAAGCTCGCCTACATGGCCGCCCTCTACCAACTCAACTCGGACAGTACCGATGAAGAGGCCGCGCTTCAGTACTTGGAAAGCTGCATCGGGTCTGTAGTCGATCTTGAAGGTGAGCTTCGATTATCGAGTTCTTGTCGATTGCTTGCGATCTGTTAAGTCTTTTGATTATCTAAAAATACTTTTATCTTACTTTATTTTCCCAACTTTACACCCAAGTATTCATTAAAGTCATGTAAAGAACTTGGCTAGCAGTGAATAGATCGGTGCTTTCTGCTTGATATGAAAATCAAAAATGCCAAAGCCGAAACTGTCAACCACATATCGATATTTTGTTTTTCTCAGGGGCCGAAAATCTATCTACGAACAAACTTCACCAGTTGTACAGAAGGATGCTGCGGCATGACGTCAATATTGAAAGCTCGTCCAAGCTCATCTTCAAAGATGACGCCTGTCACTATGCAAGTGAAAAGGAAAAGCCCTATCTCTGGCTCATATACTGGTGTGCTTTTGAAATAAGCGCTTAACGTATTAGGAGGACTTCAGAAAAGATTATCACGATAGAATGAGCAGCGGTCCCCGCGTAAATACAATCACCAAATATTATCACGATAGAACGATAGAATTATCACGATAAAACTAAGATATTATCACGATAGAACTAAGATATTATCACGATAGAACTAAAATATTATCTCGATAGAACTAAGATATTATCACGATAGAACTAAGATATTATCACGATAGAACTAAGATATTATCACGATAGAACTAAGATATTATCACGATAGAAATAAGATATTATCACGATAGAACTAAGATATTATCACGATAGAACTAAAATATTATCTCGATAGAACTAAGATATTATCACGATAGAACTAAGATATTATCACGATAGAAATATTATCACGATAGAACTAAGATATTATCACGATAGAAATAAGATATTATCACGATAGAACTAAAATATTATCACGATAGAACTAAGATATTATCACGATAGAACTAAGATATTATCACGATAGAACTAAGATATTATCACGATAGAACTAAGATATTATCACGATAGAACTAAGATATTATCACGATAAAACTAAGATATTATCACGATAGAACTAAGATATTATCACGATAGAACTAAGATATTATCACGATAAAACTAAGATATTATCACGATAGAACTAAGATATTATCACGATAGAACTAAGATATTATCACGATAGAACTAAGATATTATCACGATAGAACTAAGATATTATCACGATAGAACTAAAATATTATCTCGATAGAACTAAGATATTATCACGATAGAACTAAGATATTATCACGATAGAACTAAGATATTATCACGATAGAACTAAAATATTATCACGATAGAAATAAGATATTATCACGATAGAACTAAGATATTATCACGATAGAACTAAGATATTATCTCGATAGAACTAAGATATTATCACGATAGAAATATTATCACGATAGAACTAAGATATTATCACGATAGAACTAAGATATTATCACGATAGAAATAAGATATTATCACGATAGAACTAAAATATTATCACGATAGAACTAAGATATTATCACGATAGAAATAAGATATTATCACGATAGAACTAAGATATTATCACGATAGAACTAAAATATTATCTCGATAGAACTAAGATATTATCACGATAGAAATAAGATATTATCACGATAGAAATATTATCACGA
The DNA here is from genome assembly GCA_963680785.1 of Diplosoma virens. Taxonomy (NCBI): domain Eukaryota; kingdom Metazoa; phylum Chordata; class Ascidiacea; order Aplousobranchia; family Didemnidae; genus Diplosoma; species Diplosoma virens. The sequence goes on along the minus strand of OY796895.1, from coordinate 31,366,990 downwards.
TAGAACTAAGATATTATCACGATAGAACTAAGATATTATCACGATAGAAATAAGATATTATCACGATAGAACTAAGATATTATCACGATAGAACTAAAATATTATCACGATAGAACTAAGATATTATCACGATAGAACTAAGATATTATCACGATAGAAATATTATCACGATAGAAATAAGATATTATCACGATAGAACTAAAATATTATCACGATAGAACTAAGATATTATCACGATAGAAATATTATCACGATAGAACGAGCAACAATCCCCGCGTAAATACAATCACCAAATACATTGTCGTTTTCTATCCTAGCTTCTTGCACGTGCGTATGCATTCCAGCTTTAGCGGCACAAGTGACTTTTGTATGGCGTAACAGACTTGGATTTCTTGTTTAATACGCTTCAGCGGCTTGTAACTGGCCAACCCCACCAACTCGTTTATGTTAAGCACGTGATCATCCCGCTTGATGTACTTCAGCGTCCTGACTGAATTGAAGCAAAGCCTGGAGGAAGGGGAGCAGGATGTGGAAGTGTCCGATTTGTACGAAGCCGCGCTGCATATTCTACCCTCGCATGACGAACGCAAGATAGTGTGGATTCAGTAAGTGCCTCTCGTCATCAGCACCACGTTCAAATCGCACATGTTTGTTGGAAATGCTGTAGGCGAGATAGCTCGGAGTAATAAAACACTGACTTGTGAGCAGAAGGACCCGAGTTCGATGCTCAGTGTATCTAAACAATTTCTCTTGCTCGCTTTGAAGGTGCAATTGCAACAAATTCTTCATTAAAACCACGCTGTTTCCCTCTGATGATGAGTACGTTTAAAAATGTTTATTTCGAACCCTTAAAACCAGCCTGTTCCCAGACACCGTGCCCCTCGTGCTGCTTTTGACAGGAAGTCGCATGCAGCTTTTCTAACGTTGCGAGACGAAGTTTTACTCACACCAATACTGACATTTGTAGATACTTGCTTCATCTTCGTTCCAACGCTTTTCAATCTTCATCGTGCGTCACTGGCTCTTCTAGAAAAGCGATTTTTCTCGAACGAAAACAGCAGCTTGCATGGTTTTCTCGCTTTACGTCGGTGGTGCGTCGTTGCTTGGCAACGACACCGTGCAAGTATAACGCCAAATTGAAGAAAGAAAGCAAACCTCCCGGATCGGAGGAGAAAATCACCGATTATTCTTTTCACAACGAAGTGAGTGAACTGAGGAGAGGTTGATTTTAACTAAGCTTAATCTTAATAAAGAGAACCTTGAAGCTTAACCTCAGTCGACTTAAAAAATTAGTTCATTTGTTGAAAACCGTGTCATCAAGCACAAGCAGGTCTATTAATTTGCTTAACTTGTCAAAAATGCTCACACTTCACCAGCTCGCAGTTCAACAACTTGACGTATCGACTTGCAGGTCTCTTCTATATATTTGGATTGTTTTCCACCGAACCAAAGAGGAATCGCTCTTAGCATTCTCACTGATGCAATGCCCACCAACATTCCTCTACTCAAGAAGTTAGTTAATTATATACTTTTTGTTCAAGTGTAGTTATGACAATCGTCTAGATTAAAATATCAAAATAATGTTTTATGAAGCTTCGAACAAAATTTATATTTGATAAATCCTGACATGTTCCAAGAAAGAGCAATTTTTTGTTGGTGACAATTTATAATTTTTAAACAAATTAAACACAAACTGAACCAGGCTCAAATTCGTTTGATTGATTAGCGGCGCTATTATTATGTATATTTCGTATATTGAAACTTATTTTTCCTAAAATATTATATAAAAAGGGCAGAATATTTAATTTCGAAAAAGGTCATCGTTCGAGGTTTAACCACGGTTATCGTACTATCTTACATCTCACATGGCGTTAATTGATGGAAACCAATGACTTTTGTTTTTTTTTTAGAGCTGCCTCTTTTCTCCTCCGGAACCAGGATTATATTTCTACTGTTTCTCTTCTGTGGCGGATTACATCCCTTCATGCGGGTAGTTTGATCGAATCCTGCAGAGATCAGCAACTGTGGAAAATGTAAGATTAAATCTTATACATTTCTCTTCGTAATGCTGCTTATTTGATATCTGCCTATAACTTGACTTCGAGCGTTTAAAGGATAGTTCTTACTAACAGGGGGCGTTTGCCTCATTAATAGTACCTACTTAATTAATAGTACCTAATAGTACCTACATTCGCTTGCTTGCTTGCTGTTTTTCGTCTTAAAACAAATCAAAACACTTATTTTTTCATGGTGTTAACTTCGATTCAAAAACTTTCATCGGTTAACAAGCTAGAAAAATGATTTCAAGTTGCAAACGTTCTTAATTAGTAGCAACTCGTTAAAATTGCACCTTATCAAATGACGCAATTCTGTGTGCTCGCTACTGGTTTAAGCATCACCCGCCTTCATCAAAACAATTCGTTCAATGCAGGGCCATCATCGGTCTCCTCTTCGACAAGAAACATAAAAAGGTATTCGATTGTTCTGGTCACGTGATGCGAACCATTTCGATTGCTTGACGGCGTTTTGTGTATTTCAGGCGATCCGCTTGTGTCACGTCGCACTCTCCGTTTTCCCGCGAAGCAAGGAATTGTGGCATGACGTAATTTTTTTTGATTGTTTTTATTGAGTCAGGTCGAGGTAATTGAGCAGCAGTTTCAGTTTTAAACAGATCTTTCGAGAGAGGGACGATTTTTGAGAGAATTGCTTTTCTTAAACAAGCCACTATTTATTCGGCTTCCAGAGCACATTAACTAGTTTACTTTCAGGCAGGATTAATGAAAAGGATAATCAGTTTAAAAGAAGTTTTGTATTTAGATTGTGTGTTTACCGTCATCTGGTGTTTACACCATTGTTTACTTTTAACTTGTAAGTGGAACTTGCAGGTAAGAGCGTTACTTTTATTTCGAACCCAATTTTCTTTCAGATTCTCTCTTTAACGTTAGCTTATGGCGGTAAAGATGATCTATCAACCTTAATCCAACAGTATAATGTTATGCTGTCTAACGACATTAACTTGTTGGCAAAGAAAATCTTCCTCAAAGTCGATGAATCATCATAGGAACAGGTAAAGTTTGTTGTTGGGAAAGCGAGTTCTCATTTTACTTACGTTGATCATTCATTGCCTTAGATGCTTCGAACACATATATGCAATTTTTTTGCTCAAAAAAATTTTTTTCGTTCTTTTCGATTGTTGTGCCGTCGGTGTTTATACAAGTTACGCTTCTGAGAGCCTGTTTCGGCGTGGTTCAATTCGTGCTGAGAGCTTTTCCGTTATTGTCCTTTAATTTGATCAAGATGCCAAAGTGTGTTCGTTGCGCTGCAAACGTCAGCAGACGCTGGAATTCGAAAGTTGCTTGTCTCGGGTCAGATGGGTGTGCGTCATAGCTGTACGAATTTTGTTTGTCAAATTACTGTTCAACTCGATATTTCTCCCAGCCGTTGCTCTGGTTTTGTCGGAACTGGACGAAAATTCACGTGGATTTCCATTGCAAAAGAAATGAGTTTGTTTGAAAACTTTAGTGAATTTTTACCAAGCTTAAAAGATGAAGTTTCGGTTTGGGGGGTCTTGTGTGTCTGTGACTTGCTGAAAGGAAAAATCAAAAATCAGGGTGCAATTGCATTTGTTTTCAATGTGTTTTGAACGGCCTTTATTTTTATTGCTTTTTTCAATCGGGCATTATTTTGTCTTTAATGCTTGTTTGCTGTGCTTGCATTTTTTTTATTAAAAAAGTATTATATTTATATGAAAGTTGGAGCAATCTCTTTTGACCGAGTGAAAAGAAAAAATACTATAAGCAAAGCTGTTAAATAACGCGCCTTTTAGAACCTCAGCAAACTGATTTAACTCGAAAGACTTTTTGTCGAATTACAAAGAAATCTTATGAAATTGTAGATTAAGCACATTTATGAGTAGCCTCCCTAGCAAAAAAAAAAGCAATTTCCTTCACGCATGTGCTCTACACTTCCAAATAAAAGAGAAAAAATTAGTGTTTAAGCAAAACTGCTCTTGTACCAATAATTGCAAAACTTTTTTTGTGTCGAGTAACTAGCGATGTAGGTACCTAATTGAAATTAAAAGTTGATTGCACGTCATTTTCCTAAAATACAATTTAACTTAATCTCTTAAACTTACCGAAAAAAAAGTAGACACCAAAAAGAAATAAAAACATCGTGCAAAGTAGCCGTCATGGTTATGTGCTTTCTAGCAAGATTGAGTTGTCTTAAGGTGTAATCAGACGGCAAATTCTCGGTGACTAACGAAATAACTATCAAAACAAAGTTTCCTTGTTCTTTCAAGCTAAAGAGAGCGTAGCAACAGGAGGCGACGTCGTAAAAATGTAGATTGTGTGGCAATCCGTAGATATTTCTTAGTATAAGGGGAAAAGATGGAGTTAGTTGACAACAACTTTCAAAAGTCGAAAAAAATTACTTATACACAATGGTGATCCTTTGTCATGTTGGGAAATCTGTGTAGTTTAGGGCGAAAAATTTAAAAATTTGACCAATTTCCCATTTTTGAGTAGTTATATTTATTTAGTGTAAATGATAGTAAACTCGTATGAGACTGAATGGTTGACCATGGTAGGTCTGGAAAAATTTTTTCAAACTGCAGGATTGCATGCTATAAAACGCTTGTCTTAAAAAAATATGCGGGGTAAGTTAGTTGATGCAACACAAGATGGGGTAATTAATACACGTACCATCTGACCTGTATAAAATAAAAGTTTGTTGATCTAGGCTAGATTAACTAGTCTGAAACAAAGATGTAACAAGTCGAACATTTAAAGGACTCAAGTCAGTCCAAGTTTGACAATTTTCAAGTCCAACTTAAGTCTGAGTTCTTGAAAACCATGACAAATTCAAGTCCATCAAATCTTGAGTTCTTTTAAGCCAAAGTGTATAGAACTCGGATCCTTCAAAGTCTAAGTAAATGATTATCTTCATCCACAACTTTTTATATTCAGGTAATTTTAAAAATGAAGACTTTTCTTTGGTCCTTATTTGATTTTAAGCAGCTTTTCTATATGCACCATGAAGTGAAGCCGCAAAATTTTAAGTTTTAACAATATCTGGACGTGAGCAACAGTCAGATGTTTTGACTCAAGTCATTTACATTTGAAATTGAGTCAACTCCGAGTCATTAGTTGATTTGAGAATTTGCGTCGACTCCGAGTTCTTTTTACTAAGAACATGAGTCAAATTTAAGTTTGATCCGAAGTCTTTTAAAAATTTCAAGTAAATTGCTCAGCAACAACTTCTAATGAAACCAGTTATGAGATATTTTCTTGTCTTTATTAAACTGTGCAGTTAAAACTAATCAATTTTTTTTTGGGGGGTAATAGCTAAATGTATTAGCGGACCTGCAAAGGTGTATCAACTAACCTGCTTGGGTGTGCTCATGTTTCAGGACGTTTTGCATAAAAACCAGTTTTAGCCAAATGCTGTAACCATGAACTAAAATAGCCCAGTAACCAACCTTTTATTTTGGCTATCAATTACTTCTAGAAGCCGAATACTTTTTGAATTAAAAAAATTTAAATAAAACACCTGTCAATTAACCTTACCTTCCCCTACATCTTCTAAGAAGAATAAGTCGTTTTTGTTAATACATCGGGTATCAACTCACTGATGTTAAACAATTTTAAAACAAATAGAAGAGTCAAGATATTGGCAAAAAAAGACAAAAACGTTTTAACATTAAAATCTCGTAGCATTTTAGCTCTAAATTCTACGCATTCGCAAAAAAAGACGTAATAACGTTGGCCAAATCTTACTTTTAAAAAGCTCTTATTCAAACATGGTTTCATTTTTTAATTTGCTTGCGCTGCGGTCCTTAATTAACATTACTCTTAAAAATTTGCCACTTTAAATAAAATTCTAAAACAAGCATGTGGGTCAACTTACATTTCAAAAATTATGAATTGTAAATTGTGAAACAAACAAAAAGTTTACTTCTATCAATTCCATAATTCATGAAGCAAAAAATTATTTGAATGAAATATAAAGTTTTGTATTAATGCCAAGGTTTTGCTGGTTTAGTTGTTTAATTTGTTAAAAGCAAGGCACAGTTCTTGTCAGCTTTATAGTCAAAGTAAACCAATTATAGATTTTCTCTTTATGCTAACTAAAAAAAGCCATATTCACCCAGATAATCGGTCAAGATAAAGGATAATACGATTAGCATAGCTAAAACTAGCCTACATTCTTTTTAAATTTAAAATATCCTACAAATATGGCCGGCTTTTCATGGAAATTGTTGAGAAACGTTGCATTGCTTATAAGCAGCAGATTTGCATTTAATTTTCTGAATTTTCTTCTTGTCTTTTGTCAGCCGGAATATTCATCAGCCAAAAGATTAGTTGAAAGCTGTTGGCAATCATTGTCAGCCGAAATTGAAAAATAGTCGACTTTTTGAATTTTTTTTTTACGTATTTGAAGATTTGTTGTTCGTGACCCACCATTTGCGTATCCCTACAGCTTGAAACAGTCAAACATTTTACAATTCTATCGGACCTCCAAAGATACCCCGTGCTCAATAGCGTGTTTAGGGGGAGGATTGTGCCATAGCCCCCGTCTCTTGGAGATCTCTAATATGAAAAATTAGAGAGAGATTCAAAGTGAAAACCTTTTCTTGGAAATCACTATGTTTTGGGAACGAAAAATCAACAAAACCAAGACAGCTTCAAAGTAAAGACCTTTTCTTCTCAATTGAAAAAAAAAATTGCACTAAGCATTTTGATTGTGGTTTTACGCCCCCTTTTAAAAATCCTCGGAACGCCACTGCCCGTGCGCTGTCAGAAGCATGCTATTTCATGAAGCTATGAAATACCGGAATAAATTTTATTGGAGTTAATAGATAATAGTACAAATTTATAATGAAGGGTTTAGTTTTTTTCATTTTATTTTGTTGCTTCTCAAATAGTAGGAGAAGCTTATAAAAAACTTCCTACCTTGACTGCGATATTATCTACGTAGCAGATTTTGAGAAAAGTTAAGATTAAAGTTGAAAAGGAAATATTCAAAGATGCCAGGACAGAATACAGAAATTAATTAATCTTATCAATTTTTGCCATTAAATTAAATCCAAAAATACCAAATTTTATAATTGAAGTAATATCATTTAAACATTGAACATCGAACAAAAAAGTTTATATTTTTTACTTTGCACAGACACACAAAATTCAGTTTACATAAACAATTACACATTTCGCAAATTAAATAACAGAATAATTTTTTATTTCATTTAATGAAAAAAGTTGAGTTAAACAAAGAAAAACTGGGTACGAATCTCTGGAGCGAAAAAAGTTTAAATGAAATCATTTGAGCAAAAATATTATAGCAAGCAATAAATAAAGCGAGGGAAAGCCAAAGAGACTTATGAAGAGTTTAGGGCTGGGGTATATTCCTTTACCAAAAATTTAGAGTCTGAATAGATTTTGACCGATTTTAAACTGGCCTCCATCCAAACTATTCAATGTTCATTTTATTGTGGTTGTTTTATTGTTTGTAGTTCTAATATTGTTCGCTCTAGCATATAAACACCGAAAAAATCATTTACATAAAATTGAGAAATAAAAACCAGCAAATTTTGCTTTTTAGTTATTTTCCAACCTTCATTTAAAGCCAATGCCAAAATTTGTTTTTACGTACATCTTGTTCAGGTCAATAAAGTTTTCCAAGTATCATTTTGTTCCTATATAAATTTATTGGAAAATATACATCACTTTAAACATTTTACTTATAAACCAGTGATTACCAATATTTTTAAAGACTACACTTCTCCTTTTGGCCGTTTTCACACATTCACTCCTGCTCACATATCACAAAGAATAAGGATATAAACAAATGTACAAAAATAACTTGGCCCAAAAATAAACATATTTATGAAAAATTTTAAAAAGCGGAAAAAATTTTTCATTGTTGGTTTTAACCAAAACCATCCCGTCGATGGGGCGTGAAGGTATTCCACGGAGACCCAATAACCGTTAGATTCCCCAGGGCATAAACCAAATATCCGAAAGAGAGGAAGTGTTAAATAGGCAAAGCAAAAATGATCAAGATCAAGATAGTCGAGCTGGAGGAGAAGAAGATTCTATTTTGGCTTAGTGCTACAAAAAGAATTCCTTGAATTTCTGATCTTGTAAAGGTAAAATGAAAGAAAGAGAATGCGAACATTGTAGCAGCGTTTAAAGACAATGCAGTGATAGACTGAAAAAGGGTAAATTACTCAAAATAAATTGAGAGAACTTGACAACAAAAAAAGTTTGAGGAAACAAGGAGTTTTTAATTGTGTGATGAAGAAATTTTTATGCGACTATTAAAAGAAATAAAGCGATTAAAACAGTTACAGAAAAAATTAGTGCAATTCCACAGGCAAACTAATCACAGTATTATTGCAAAAAAAATGATTTCATTAGGCGTCAATTGAAGAGAAAAATTGATTGTGGCAAAGAAAGTTGAGACTAAAACCAGAAGCTTTTAACGGGTTTAAGAGAGAAAGAAAAAACGGGGAGGAGAAAAAAGAACAGAAAGGGCGGATTCAGAGTCAGCAAGAAAAAGATTGTATGTGAACTGATACCGATGTAATATAGTGACAGGGGTCCCAAACAACAAATTTAAATTTTAGAAATTCCAGCAGTGTAACGGGAAAAGATCATGTCGTGTTGTAGACGCAAATATTTGCAGGACTGGCGCTTAAAACAATATTTGATTGATTTTTTTGTTAATTTTAGATTCACTACTTTTTAAAAATATTGTTAAAAAACCAACGTCAAACTTAAAAGATAGAAGAATTGGCAACAAAAATTTGAAGTAAAATTTCTTCCCCGATTTTGTGACATTCTTCACAAGGGAAAAATTCCTCCTGAGTTCAAAATTATTACTATAACCGATTACAAAAAATTTCAAGCAATTTATGAAAATGAAATCACATTCTATGTTTATTGTTGAATCATGGTTCAATTTGACGACAAAGTCATAACTACCAAATGAAATCTTTGTAAAAGTAATGAGTAGGCTGAAGGAGAAAATCACAATTAACATAATAGTGCTTTTGGTAGGAAGATATTATATCTAAAAATCCCATCTTAATTATAGCTTGTATGAACCAAAGCCAAAGTAAGTTGGTGAAAATAGCTATTACTTTCACTTTAATCACGATCAGGTGTTGTTTTGAAAATGATAACTTCTAATTTTTTTTATCGTCACTTTAAATTTTCTTTACGTTTTGGCGCATAGAGAAATTCTATTCGATGTTTTTAAATCATTAAATGTTCGATAAAACCTCTATTGTTTGTTAAATTTTAGTTGAAAACGAATCAGATAAAGGACAAAACTGGAAACGGCCGAGTGACCGAATAAATAAAATTCTGTTTAGATGTCGACCGTGATTCATGAGTCTCGGTTCAGCTTCTACTTTTGTCATGACGTTGTTTTCTAAAAAAGTTACTTTATCACACTTTTCTGCGTTTATTAAGCAGTTTTAAATTATTACCGTATCACAATAACGAAAAAAAATTTAATAAAGAATTTTGAGCGGGAAGTTTGGCTTCTTCTCCTTCGTACGGGCTTAATAATGCTGCTTTCTATTTTAAGCGGAATCAATATTGTCGGCACACAGCGTGATCCCATTGAGGAATTCGTCGTAAAGTGCCTTTCCTAAAGGGTGCAGCAGTAATCACTCATTTAGAGTGAGAATCGAATTCGTGTCCTTCTGCTTGCAAGTCAAAGAGTCATCAAACTGAGCTGTTCATGACCAGGTTGCTTAATCTTGGTATATCTTAGTGTCTCCAAAAGCAAGTCGAAGTAATCACCTGACAATCTTTCTCAGTTTGACGCCTCGGGCGTTGATTCGCTGGTAAAGAGAACAATAGATGATGTCACTATGACGAAACCAAGGTGATATGAGGTTAGTGAAACTCGGCAGTAAAATGAACAAAACCCCACTTCAATTTGAATTTAGGTTAATCCTCATGTACGCATAATAAGCCAATTCTTTACTCCGACAAAGGCGAACAACTGCGAGCACCCAAATATGGTCCTTTTACTTATTAATTAGAATTTTTTTTCTTAATTATGAGTTTATTTACTAATATTGTTTTCAAATGGTTTATAAAAAAATTTAATAAAACCCAATGCATTTTGGGCACACATTTTACCTGCAGGTCAAAAATTGAAAAAAAATTGAGAGTTCACCTTTCTGACGATAATATAAAAAATGATACACGCCTACCAAAGATTTGTTTTTTTCGTTTTCACCTTTTTTTTTTTTTTGTAGAAAATCCTGATTATTAAAGATTAAAAATTGGAGCAAACACAGTGATTGTTTGATCCACACTTGAAATAATTTTAATCTTTGAGAAGAAAAGACAAATGTTATATACAATAATATCTTAGTCTTATCTTGCTACGCATAATATATATCAGTTGAAATAAGAAGAAAAGTTGTCATTTAGTCTGAGTCAGTGTGTTGACCATAAAAGATTACGACTGAGCTAATTCTTTTGGTATTTATTTCAAAAAATATTTCAAAGCATAATAATAGCCTTAAGCAGTTTTCTTTTATCTTTTTGATTTATTTTACACTTCAGGTATTTACTTTCGACAGTATAAAACTAAATGTTTTGTATTGGTTAGTTGTTTATTCTTATGGTTTCTTCCTGACTCCGATTTAAGAGTTTTTTTAAGGGGGGAAAGGGGCAAAAAATAATATCAATTAAACAAGAAGGAAAAAACCCATAGAAAAAACAGTATTTAAGGAGTAAGGATTGCGTCATTTTGACCATTTTTTGATGAGCTTAGATTAGATCTTTCAAGTTTGAGGTTAAAAGACTACAAAAAAACTTTTACCTTTGCTCTGCTTATAACTGCAAAAACATTGTTCAGGAGAGCAACAAGAAAAATTTAAAACAAAAATTAAAGCAAAATATGTTGGTTCTTTTTTTAAGTGTATCTATTCGTTAAAGTTACAAGCTTCGTCCATATCCAAGGCGGAATTACAACCAAGTAAAAACAAAAAACTACGTGTCCTTGTCAACACATTTTCTTGACTCGCAGGAAACGTCTAAAGCGTTATACTTGGGGCAATTTTACAGCAATTACCCCGTGCGAAAGTTCATTCATGCGAAGATATTGCTGTCCAGTTAAAATATTATATTTTTAATGTTCATAGCAGTGATAAAGGTCTCGAGACCAATTTTCAGGGTCTCGGTCTCGGTCTTGGCCTTTTGCTGGCGGTCTCGGTCTTGGTCTCGGAATGACCTGGTCTCGGTCTCGTACTTTTTAAATTGGTCTCGAGACCGGACATTTTTTGATATCTTTGTTATTTGATGTGATTATGATGATTTACTGCTTTCTTCACCACAAACAATACCCCTTGCGAAATGAAATTGAACGCCTTTTATTGCCTCGTAAAATTTATCAGTAAACATAGTCAATAAATGGTTTAGTTTATTTTCAGCGGATACAGTTGGTAATTCTTGCCCGCCAGAGGTGCCAAACATTTTTAAAAAATATATAAACAAGCGAGCAGTGGTGGAATATTGGGTGAGGTGAATGAGACAGTTGCCTCGGGCCCCCCTCGAAAATACCTCATATAGGCTCATTTTGCTGTAGATGTTAATTTAGGGATCGTTATGAATTTGGGACGAAAAGTTGTAAATAGGAGTTCGATTCGAAGTGAAAACCTTTTTTTTTTAGAGATCACCATGATTTTGGGAGAAAAATAGCAAAAAGTGAGATCGATTCGAAGTGAAGATCTTTTTTTTTTCTTTTTAGAGATTACCATAATTTTGGGAAAAAAATCCAACACCAAGGGTACAGCTAAGGAAATACTTGGAAGAAGTTTTAGAGAAGAAGTGTGTTGCCTTCAAATATTTTGGATTTTTGGAAAGAAAAATTTGAAGAATATTTTGCTCTTTTCAAAGTCGCAAACCGCGCCTTGTGCGTTCCCGCTTCGTCTGCTCCAGTTGAGCGGATTTTAAACGCAGGGGGTTTGATCATGTGACCATATACAGCAAGGCTCTCTTGTAACATGCTGGAGATGCTAGTTTATTTGAAATGTAACTTTGGTTTTTGGAAAAAAAAAATTGATATCATTAATAAAATTAATTTTTTTACGAAAAAATTCTGGTCTCGATCTCGGTCTCGACCTCGATAATTTCTCGTCTCGGTCTCGAACCTTAGGTCTCGAAATTTTTCGGTTTCGATCTCGGTCTTGGTCTCGAAAAAATTTTACGGTCTCGGTCTCGAATCATGTGGTCTCGGCTACATCACTAGTTCATAGATATAGATAAAATTTATAGTTGCTTGCTAAGATGCCTTTCACGCTTCATTAATAATTTTAATCTTAACCTTATAACTTAAAAGTTGATTATCAATTTCTGACAGTTATTTTTAAGCTTTTGATTGTGACATTATCTTTTCCATTGTTACGCAGTGCTACGTAATCGATTTACCGATTACGTCACATCCCAATATACCACCTCCCACTTAATTTTTGTTTGGAAAATTGCTCTTATAAATGATTATAAAGAGTCGTTTTACTGTTTTATTCAAAACATGTTCACTGCGAGCAGTTTTTTTAAGCCACTGCGACGCTTTTGCGCGGCAATGACTTAATTTTTGGCTGTAGCGTTCAAGAATAGATTGGTAGTATTTACCGTAGCACTGTTAAGCGAGTTCGATTTTATACGTTACGTAACGTGTTTACTACTCTGTAACACGATTGTATTGTGACGTTATAAACGGCTTTGTCCGATTGCTGAACTTTAGTCTAATGATTAATCTGAGAATTCTTGTTCCTTTTAGTTTAAGGTGTTTCATAAAGTGCGCCGAATTGGAAATTTTATTTAGGACAGTGGTTTTCAACCTTTTCTGTACTGTAGCCTATTTTTCAATCCAAGTTAACTTCACAACCCACTGTGGTCAACAAAATTAAATTCTCATCCCAAAATCATAGTGTTCTCTAAAAAAAAAAAGGTCTTCATGTGGTTGACTGCACAGGACCCCAGAAAAATGCCTAAAAAATGGGACGGATGGCAAGCCTAATTATACATATATATTATACATATTGCTTTCATTTTGATTTATGCTCCATGGCCCACTAAAAAAAACCACTGTGGCCCACTACTGGGCCATGGCCCATAGGTTGAAAACCTCCGATTTAGGAAAACAACTAATAACACAAATGGTTACATACGAGATACTTATGAACAGTGAGTTCTCTCATTTATGTATGAAACACAATGTACGTCATAAACCAACCTGCACTGAGCCTGCGTGCATTTATTTTCTTCGATCGAATTTAAGAATTCTTATCTTTTCGAAATTACTGATAACTTTTTGACACATCTGTGACCCGATGTCTCCAATCACACGCTCGATTTCAGCCTGGAATTAAAGAATCGTGCGTGATTTGTTGGCATATACTTTGGGTTTGACGAACCCCACAACAAGAAATCACAAGGGGTAAGATTGCAAAACCTTGATGGCCATTCCTTATCGCCATGCAAGGATATCACTCGAAAATTTTTCGTGCAGTAATGCAAGCGCTTCACGTGAGGTGTGGCAGGTCGCTCCATCCTGCTGAAACCAAAAGCTTCCAATCTCCAATTTTTTCAAGTTCGGACACAACTGAGTGGACATCATGTCTCGGTATCATTCTCCATTAACAGCAACTGCAGTCCCTTCATCAGTTTGAAAGAAAAACAGTCTGATCACTCCACCTTCCCAGAACCACATCACGCAGTCGTTCGCAATGGATGCATTTCACGCCCTTGCATTATTTAAAGGTTTTAATTTCCCAAAATTCGGCAATTTTGTTTGTTGACAAATCCACTCAAGTGAAAGTGCGCCTCGTCACTGAAAATGATTTGTTTCGCAAAATTGTTATCCACTGCAAGTCTTTCCAGAACCTAGTCAGCAAATCGCCTCCGCCTCCCATGATCAGCTTGGCTTAAGATTTTGCATAACTTGAATTTCGTACGCCTGCATATGGAGATCTTTATGCATAATTCAATGCAATGAAGAGGTCGGGATATCCAACGGCTGCGAACTTCGACGAATTGTTTTTTCTGGACTTGCAATGACACTAACTTACATAAGAGCAAGCTGTTCCTCAGTTCGACAAGAACGTTTCCACCTAGGCGATTTCACCGTTAAAACTAAATCACTTGTCTCAAACTTTGTCTCTAGTCTGCGTACAGTAGGCTGGCAGGTAGCTTTATTTCTGCCAAAAATGGTTGGGAGTTTTCGCATGGCTTGCGTCCCACATTTTCCATTTTGGTAAAATGTCTTAACAATAAAAACTCGTTGCGTAGTTGAAATCCTCTCCATGACACCATATTCAAAGCAACAATTACTAAGCAAGTACCGGTATTGTGCAAATAATTCAGTTTTACTTAAAGTATTCCGCAAATTAAAACAAAAAACAACTAATTGGAGTGAAAACAATTTGCAAAAATGTTAAAAGTACGCCCTTATTCTTTAACACACAAAACGTTCGCCGAATTCGAATTTGGTGCACTTTAAGGGACACCCTATATTTTCAATTTTTATTTGGAAATTTTGGTTGATTTATGCATATATAGTAATTAAATTTCAAACCACAAAATTTAATTTAACATTTATTTTATTTGACCTAACAGACTGTTTTGTCTTGCTCGGGATTGTCAAGGCGCGGTTAAAAATCTGAAAAACAAAACAACTGAATAAAAATGCGGTTTAAACAACGCTATTGAATGCCAATTTTTTGAGGTTAATGGTTCTCTTGTTGTTTTGTCTTACATTTTTCGCCGGCATGTGTATATTTATGTGTAGTGTTTTACCTATATATATATGAAAGCATCATCAGGAGGTGATTTTTATTCAAATAGAATCTTTCGACAGTTCAGTTGCGTTGCATTTCCGTCAAAAGTGAACGCAACTGAAGAAAACGCAACTGAATTGTCGAAAGCTTTTTGGCAGCTCAAAGACACAGGATAAAACCCCGTATTGAATGGAGTATAGCGACCCGCATTGATCTTTACCACCCAAAGCTAAATGGTGCAATCCCTGCTTATCAGAAAAACTCACAATTCTCCGAGTGGACCCAAACACTTCTTAGAACAAAAAATCTGAGCTAAATGGAAAATGCCGGCATACAAACAAATTTAAATTAAGAAATTTTTCCTAGTTTTTGTTAGTTTGGAAATTTTGGCAATTTCTGTATTTTCTTTATATTTTTATAATTTTTGTATTTTAATTTTACATTAAATTCTGGCTTTCATCTAGTTTTGCACCCAACTATCAAACCATTCCATAATCATTATCATTAGGAAGTTCATTTAGGAAGTTTAGCCAAAAATATTTGCCGTGTTTATTTTTTTGCTCACTTTGAATCACGTGACCTGAGCCCAATTTGGGCTCACCCGTCTTCAAAGAGTTAAATTCATATAAAATGCAATGTCTAATATGCATCTGGTCAAAACCAATCAAATCAAAAGGATAATTTAATTGTAAAACTCAAGAAAATGCTATTAAATTAATCTGAAATAAAATATTAAAACATTAATATAATGACAATAAATATTGATTAACCAAATCCAAAATATATAGACTTAAAACGCCATGGCAAAAAATCCGCAAGACTTTCTATCCAACCTAATATATATATATGAACATACATACATGAAAATTTTGTTTGGTGCTCATCAGAAAGAAGTTCTCTATGACGTCAAGTCAGAGCAGTTTAATTGAATTTTAGACCACACTTCTACATTATTTTATTTGCCACAACAGACTGTTTTGCCTGTCCAGGTCCGTTAGGGAGCAGTTAGAAACTTTATTCAAATGGAATTTTTTATTTTTGTTTGAACGAGATTTTCACTCACAAACTAACAAACGATATATGCCGCCACAAAAACAAATTCAGTTTAAATCAAATAAATGAACTACCTAATTTTGTATGCTTGAATCGTCCCTCTCTTTTGTGTACTTTCTTGTCCGTCTTAATCCGCTTGTATTTCTCACTATCGTTCGCACTGTCTTTCACTCACTTCACCTGTTTACCTTATAAAGTTGACGGTGTTCCCCTCTTATTTTTATTGCTTTATAGAGTTTTCTCCTTTTATATCTTTTTCAACACACCAAACTCGCTTTCCCTCAGCTTTAAATTAATGCAAACCTCCATACTTCGGTTTATTATATTTTTTCTTCTATGACGTCACAGGAATTGTATTATTTACTTGATTAATTTAGCTACGTATTATTTTTTACCAAAACTAACTGCCTTTTTAATTTTCTAGTAACCACCTGACGATTCTATAAGATGAAACAGACTGTTGTGATTTCAACCGTTTTGTTGTAGTGTTTTTAATTTAAATAAATTGCTCTAACCTGGTTATCGAGCACTGTGCCAGCATTGTGAGACAATTCGGTTATATACAGTATACTGTATATATAACTCGCAGTTTGTTTATATAACATTAACCAGTATACTGTATATATAACTCGCAGTTTGTTTTTTACTTATTCCAGTTAATTCAGTTGAAAAGTAATTACAAATAAATTAAAAAGAAATTAATGAAAAGTTTAAAATTAATTAAAAAGTAATTAAAATGAAAAGTGCTTAGAAATCGTTTTTGTTACCGTCGCCTGTGTCGATCTTGTTTAAGTGTTTGAATAATCAATGGTCAGTGTTGACGTCTTGGAAGTTAAAATTCTGTAGTGAGATGGAATTGCTAGAACCTGTGCGGAGGAAAACTATTCAGTCCAATGCTAGCCATCGTGGTGCTAATTTATTCCTAAAGTTAGTCAGTACAAAGTTGTTAAGTGATTAATTGAAGTTGTTGGCGCTGTGAATTGGGATGAAGCTTTGTGAAGTTTGAAAATCAAGTTTACGTAAGTGAATTAAGTTCGTTTGATTTTGGGAATAATGTATTTTTTACTGAAACTGTGATTTCTTTCTATTTTGTAGAGGAAAGTTTTCCGGCGAATCATTTGTACTTATTTAGAAATAACTGTTTAAGAACTTCGGTCTTGGGGGAAACTATTTTTGAAGCCGGCATAAATAAAAATAATCCCAGCTTTGCTTCAGAGTAGGCACTCGGGTTACCTAGTCTAACAGGTCCTTTCGGATTCTCGAGCAAAGTTGTGACAACGCCAAGCAGAGAAAAATGCTTAAAAGTGTTTTTTCCAACAACACAACAAGGTGATACAATTAGGGTTTGAACTGCGACAGTCTCGATTATTGCTGTGGTTTCCATCAATAAGTTGCTCTTAAACACTAGACCACGTTGCAGACACATTGAACATACGTTTTAAGAGAACTAAACGTTCTCTCTGCTATGGCTGTTGTTACAGGTAGAGTACCAATTATCCGAAGCTTTCCTCGCAATCATATAAAAAATTGATTTTTTTCTGCATTAAGCGCATTTTTTAAATCAATTTTTTTCATCAATTTTATTTTCTTTTTGCTAAAGCGCAAACCAGGGTCAAACTTTGCTGTAACAATCTTTTCAGGGCGATCAATATATTTATTCTAAAACGAAGCAGCTTTTCAAATGCGGTTTCTTTGCAATAATAGCGTGGCATCAGTTTTGCAAACATTGTGGTTGTTGGGTCAGAGCCGGACTATTCATTTGGTAGTTAGGACTATATACCATCCAGAAACGAAATAAAACCATTGGTGCGATATTATTCGTCAGGGTTATTATTTGAATATTCCCCTCGTTCCGCTAAATTTTACAGCACCGAGAAATTGTTAACTCGCCTTCTTCTATCTCTTCTTTTAATTGTTCAGCTTCGAAAAATAAGTTTAAGTTGTAAATCAGCTGCTGCTCCAGGTTTTGCCGAGTGGTCTCGAGATTGTAAATACGTTATTGTCTTAAATGTTCATTAAATTTTTGCTACCTTTTACTGACGTACACAGTGTGAATCATTACAACCTCGCTAATTTTCAGAGCAATAACAAATTTAAGAAATGATATTACAGACAACAGAACTTTGAATCAAATGTGGTAACCAATGTAAGAAATTCTGAAACAGCTGGGATCGTTTTTATAAACTCTCTAATGGCATCGTCTCGTTCTATCGTGCAACTAATCGAACAAAAAGGATTACTTTTGGTTTCACCTAAATAAGATTGATTTTACATTTCTTCCTACTTTTGCGTTTCAATAGTCACTAACTTTGTTTGATTAAAACTATTATGCAAATGGCCCTCGCATAATTTTAATTAAATTAAGTTCAATCTATGGCTAAAACAATCCACTGGATAAAATGCAAGAAGGTTTTCCTTTTGAATTATGCTTGCGCAGGCTTTTATTTTACCCACCATGGTATCAGCACCATCCAAGACCAAACCTTGGCTTCAACATTTGGATTTATATAGACGCAATTTATTCAACTTCTCAAGAACAACTCCCGTCTTTTTCCGCTTAATCAATAGTACTACTGACGCGTACAAACTCTTAAACTGTTGCGGCACTATCTTACACACAATATAATTTGACAGGTCTTACAGGCTGACGCAACATATGACGTGTTTTGTATTACAAGAAGGGCACTATTAAAAGCCTTGTTTGATTAAATGGCTGGTTGAGCTGATTAGATCAACCGCAAAGTAATAACCTAATGCACAAAAAGTTACTTTGTCGACAGCGTGTCTTAGTAGATAAAGACATTGTATCGATGGGAAACGCAATCCACGCGTTCTCGGTTCGAAACCTACCCTCGTTATTCTGTTTTGTCCTTGCAAAAGACAATTTCCTTTGCTTAGCAGTTTTAGCAAGCAACTTTAGGTCTCAGTTATATCACTAACCAAAACCAAATTAAAAATTTCAAATGAAAAACCAAATCAAAAATTTCGACCCGACCACCATATCCTACCATCTCTGAAAGCAGATTGGTTAATCGCTTAATTGACAGTTACCTTATAATGTCTCCAACTTTTTTTTTGCGAGTTATAAGGATGAAGAAAGATGATAATGATACAATGGATCAAATCATAAACTGTTCAAAAAAGTTTTGGGGAGAAGGGCGTCTATAAAATGGTTTATGACTGGTCAAAAATCTTACATCCTCCCTTGGTTTTTCCGGCTTTAATGGTGCTCTGGATTTACAAAACTTAAAAGTAAATGTACACCAAGGGATCCGACAAACGAGAATTTTATTTCATTCTTACATATACAGTATTGCTAACAGTCGAACTGCTAAGGTTAGTTTCTTGATGAAAATTCTATTATTAGATCAAACACTAAGTTGGTTGACCTAATCCATTTTTCGACCAGTAATCATTTGTTTTATGACCAACTATTTACTCTTTCATAAATCAATGCTTGCACCTAACTATGGGCGCCTGTAAATTGGTTTATGATTGGTCAAAGTTCAGTAAATAACAAATAATAGTTGTAAAACGGCGTTGAAAATCTTTTTAAGACTTAAAATATATTCGGTTTTTTTTTAAAAAGATGTCAGTCATGTTTCAATATTTAGAAGAAAAAAAGCAAAATTGTTATGTTTTAAAAAAAGGTTTCTTATATTAAATCGTTTGAGTACTTAACTACGTGTGGACTTTTAAGATAATTTAGAAAGCTCTGTAGACCCCCACAAAAAGTTAAAGTTATTCTACAACGTAAAAAAGTGTGGGCAAGCTTTAAATAATAGTTCTTCCATGTTAGTTTATAATAGATCCAGTTTTGGACTTTTAGATGCGCTTATCATAGACAAGTTTATTCAATGTTAAAAATGGTTTAAGATAAAGTACACCGTACCGAATTACCATTTAAAAAAAAAATCTTGTAAACACTATGGTTTCCTAAAAGTCCATCCATAGTGTTTATAAGATCCATAGAACCCCAAATTAAAAACCTTTTTTTAGAATAACAAAATTTTGTATTAAAGCAAAAAATCGGAAAATGTCGTGGTTGATAAGAAAAATCAGGAAAACTACATGTATAATCAGTCATGCAATATGATTAATGGGTATGTACACACGGATATGTTTTCACATTTAGCATCTTCCGGAAATTAAACATGTTTTGTACTGGGCCAGATAGTTTAAATGTCTTTTCGATTGTATTTCATTTCGAAATTATGTAGCATTTTTGAAACAAGGTTTAATTTCCAAAATTTTTCCTTTACTAATCTGCTAAAGTTTTAGACTCATCTTCATCCGGTCTTTATTTATAAGGATATAAAAAGATTGCTATCAGTCTATATATTTTTTATGTAGCCGATTCATTTTTTAGTGATTTTTTAATAAATTTTTATAAAATATTCTTTTATGCGCGATTTTGTCACTTAGGTTTAAAAAATGACTTTTGAAGTAATTCATTTGTTTTAGAGTGGGCAATTTAAAATATATGTTGCCTTATTTGCAAATATGGAGCATTTTGCCTTTCAAATAATTTGGTCATTTCCAGAAAAAAATGTCAAAGTGCTTGACTTCAAATCCAAAATCAAAGCTTTTTCCCAAAATTAGGCCTAAACCGTTTCAAAGTAACAAAAGTTTAAAATAATTCAAGCTTTTAATTAACAATAAGCCAAGGTAATTCCAATAGAAGACAATTTTGATTGCAAATTATAGTTAGAGCACTGGCTGCTAATTTTAAGGTCGAAAAGTCGAATTGATATTTTCCTTTGTCTAGTCAAATTGCTACAGTAGAACGCCGGTTATCCTAATTGATTGAGACCAGGGTTGGTTCGGATAATCGAACAAAATACAAACTTAAACAACATTTTCGATACAGTGTCGTTTCTTAGCATTGCCGATTATCGACAAGGGCCAAAATATGCCTTTCACTGGCATTTTCACAGACCAACGTAGTTACTCGCTTTTCGCCTGGTTTTTCGCCGAGATGCGAGCGACTTTTCTGGCGATGTTCTCCAGATTATTCCAGTTTTATAAGCGTTGAATATATCGCCACTGGCATTGGGATAATCGGTTTTCATTGGGATAATTGGGATAATTATTGTATTGGGATAATTAATCATATTGCATTTAAATTCTGTTTTTATGATCGTTGGATACATACGCAAAAGAATATTTTTGATAATCATCGGTTTATTTCCGTGTTTCTCAACCTTTTTTACCTCGCGGCCCATTTTTTACCGAGATTTATTATTGGGCTTACAATAAAGTGTGGCGGGAAAAACAAACACAAAATAAACTCATGAAGTTTATTTTTTAAGCAAAACTCAAAGCTTGTTTGTACGATATGACAAGATCAAGTCGAAACCTGATAGGAGACAAGCTTACACGCAATGTAGCATTTAGATTATTAGTTTTAAGAAAGTTTCGTTTCTTTTGATTTTCTGGCTGCTGTTGCGAAACCTGATTGGCCGACATTTTGTATTTCGAGGTTAATATTTTCTTCTATGGCATTGATATGAATTCTGTAATTCAATTTGTATCATTGTAGGAAATTACTGTTTTCATTTAAAATCAGACCAGTTAATTATTAGCAGAGCCAGTAATTTTAAAAACTTGGTGAGGCCTTAAGTTAGCCAAAAACGTTCGTTTTTGTAAATTAATTTTAATTGTTTATAAATAAAGATGAAAAATGTTCACTCCACTCTGGTTGTTGTTTGCTATTGTTAATAACCAATCAGTTGTTGTGCATTTAAACGATAAAACCAGCTTGTTAACTGACCTATCTGCTACCGTATTTTACATTTCTAATAATGCTACCGGTAGTAGTTTGCTGAAATTAGCTAAAAAAAGTTGTTTCATTGCTAACTGCAACAATAGTAGAAAGCTGGAAAACCGTGTTAACTATTAAAATCAATCCGAAAGGAACAAAAAATGTCCACTAAAGTTGACAGAATTTTGATAATTACACAAGCAAGCTTTAACTACTGCTCACTTCGTTAGGTGTGACGAAATAAAGACAAAAATGTAATCCAAAACAAAATATACACCAACGGCATTAAACGTAATATAGAGACAAATAGTGACGTAATAAAATACTAAAGCATGTGGAATATATGACGTATATAGAATAAATGCAAAAAAACGGAGATTCAAGAAAGAATGAAAAACAAATTGGTAGTTAATACGATACCCAAGAACCAAACAGCTAATAGTAGCGATAACAAGATTCGTATCATGATTTGGTAAAGAAAAAGTACGAAAATAAATTATATTTGAAGAATAAGGAAGATTTGGAATTAATTTAAACAAGCCGCTGTAGATTAACGCTTGTCGGGTAAGTCCCGGTCATGAGGTACGGCCTTGGAATTACAACATAGTGGATTCTATATATTCCTTGGTCAGTAAAGCCGTGAATAACTTATAACTCATAGCTGCTTTGCGACATTCTAACGTCCGGCTTCTGTGGTCTAGTTGTTTAGTAACCTGCGTGGAAGACTACAGGTACTCGGTTCGGTTCGCAGTGAGATAAGAGCACGAACGAGCTCTAACATAAGTGAACTCAAGTCTGGTGCTCCTCATCTTTAAGCGGCTTGTTTTAAAGAAAATAAATCAAGAAATCAGCCGCTAATTATTCAGAGAAATGTTGCCAGACAATCCTTCGACTGTATTAAGACAGTCATCGGGAAAAGCCAAGCAGGAGAGACAAGAATTCCGTGAAGTAACTTTTTTGAATTTTGAAATTCTTACCAAGAACCTACAACTCAAACTTAAATAAGACCAGTAAACATTGAAAAACATCAGAAGAGTTGAAAAAATTTGAATTTTTGACTTCATTAAACCAAATGCAATAAATTACGTCGAAAAAATCTTAAAGCAACAACGAAATAAGTTGATAGAATTTAAATTTCGGACTTCATCAAATTAAATAGGTAAATTACATCGAAAGTATCTTGAGGCAACATCGAAAAGTACATTCAAAAAGAACCATTTAGAGAAGAGTTACTAAAACTTGAATTTCGGACTAAGCAATACAAATGTAGAAATCGAAAAAACCCAAGTATGGAAAATAAAGATTTTGATTAAAAATATGAAAATAGAAGTGTCTAGACAAAAATATCTAAACAACATGCAGCTGTTTATTGTAGGGGACTACCCAAATCGGATTATCATATCAAAAAAAAATGAAAACAAATTGGTAGTCAATTTGATACGCAAAAACTAAATAGACAATAGCAGCGATAACTGAATTCGTATCATAGATTAGTCGAGCTCTATTCCTCTGAATAATTGGAACCTGATTTCTTGTTTTGTTTTCATACTTTTCCTTTACCAAACGACGGAGGTTATTAGAATATGGCAGTACGATAGATTACAATAATTTAAAAAGATATGTGTGCGAGAAAATGGCATACAAACAAAAAACCGCGCGAAACAAAGAGAGAAAGAAACATAATTGACACTCATGTTTATACAAATAAATATATCAAACATAATGGGACGTAAACGAGTAATCTCTATTTGAACTTTTATAAGTGCAATTAAACTTGAAAATAATTTTCTGTTTTTGAACTTCCCGTTGTTGTTTTGTTGTACCTTTGACTTTTGATCACCACTAATCTGAGATTTTCCAACCTGTGGTCCGGTTTATATTCGGCTATAGGTTGTTTCTATTGTGTTCAATGTCGCTCCTGTGTCCATTCATCCTTTGTCTGAGTGAATAGCTTGTTTCTCCGAAGTCATCTGCT
Organism: Diplosoma virens; assembly: GCA_963680785.1. NCBI lineage: Eukaryota > Metazoa > Chordata > Ascidiacea > Aplousobranchia > Didemnidae > Diplosoma > Diplosoma virens. The sequence goes on along the minus strand of OY796895.1, from coordinate 31,343,389 downwards.
TTTGGAGAAAGGTTACATGAATTCACATAAATAACATTAAATAAATTGCAATTGAAATGTCTAGAAACTTCAGGGAGACCAATTGCCAGTAATAGTTAGGTTAATATTTATGTTAGATCAAAGATGGTATTTAAGAGATTTACCGGAAAAAGTGCAGTAGTGAAAGTTTCGTTTAGTAAAGAGGCAGAGGTGAGTAAAAGTTTTAGGTTGAAGGTTAACGATATGGTATGAGAGGAAGAGAAGGGAAATTTTTGTGAAGTCTTTGTTAAGCAGATTTTGCACATTTTTGGCAATTTCGTTAATTGGTTTAAGATATGCCTGATAAGTAAAGACTACAGACATATGATCTCATTCTGAGTTTGGTTGTTAAGAAAGGCTTTTTGGGGAATCGATATGAATATGGTAAAGAAAATTTCATTTGGACACTGGAGCGACATTAAAAACAATAGAAACAAACCTGTAGCCGAACATTTTCATAAACCGTATCACACGTTGGAAAATCTCAATTTAGCAGTGATCAAAAAGTCAATGGTACAACAAAATAACAACGGGAAGTCAAAGAACAGAAAATTATTTTCAAGCTTCATTGTGCTAATGAAGGCTTAAAAATAAATTACTCAATTATTTCCCATTAGGAATGATATACGTATTTATTTGTATAAACGTGATTGAGCGCGTTATGATTTTTTCTTTCTTTATTTCACAAGGTATTTTTGTTTGCATGCCAGTTTCTCGCACACATACATGTATATCTTTTTAAATTATTGTAATTTATTGTACTGCAATATTCTAATGACCTCCATCTTTTTTAACATATACATGTATTTTTGTATTTTATTAAGTTATTGTTTGTCTCTATATTACGTTTAATACCATTGGTGTGTATTTTGCTTTGGGTTGCATATTTATCTTTATTCCGTTAAACCTAACAAAGCAAGCAGTAGTTCACAATTGCTTGTGTAATTGATAAAAACTCAGTCAAATTTCGTGCAATTTTTTGTTCTTTTCTAATTGCAATAATGATGTAACAATAAAAATATTCATTGCAAAATTATTTGCATTTCGAAAAAACCAAAAGCCTTTCACTGCTAAGGTTATTTTTGAAAAATGATAAAAATTAATTAAAACCAACCAAATTGATTTAGCTCAGTAAAAGTGCAGGGCCCATCTGAAAGAGTTTCGCGGCCCCCTGGCTGAGGCACCTGTTTATTTGGTTTAAATACAATACACTTTTTGATTTCTTGGTGTATTTTTGTTTTTGTTTGATAACTCTTCAAATAAAAATTGATTATTCGATTAATGAAACCAATTAAGTTGATATTTCCTATCAAAAGATTGGGTTGAGATTGTAAAAGTGCTGTAATTGACTTCAACTAAGCTTGAAAGCCAATATAAAAATTACTTGATTGCATATGGTCAATCAATGCTTAACGTAGTTTTTAGTAGAGTTAGGTAGGAATTTAAACGAAAAACAAAATTCTATTTTGATTTTAAAACAATAATTCATTTTCGTTTATCCGGTTGCTAAAACACAAAACAAAAGAAATGACGCAACTGGGAATTTTCACAAACGATATATGTTTTTTATGATTTCTCATGTGATGACTTTTTTGTTTAAAAGCTTAACAAGGAATATTTCGTAAGGGTGCTGCTCAGAACTGTTCTTTAACGGGTAGGTGTATAACGTGTGATAAAGCATAAAATCACCTGAATAGAATTTACTCTTAATGTGATTAAATAAAGCTTTAAAAGTTATTTTTTAAAATGGCGTTTTTGATAAGTAATCTTAACAATCTTTTATATTTCGGAAAGAGATCTCTAACATTTTAGCCAAAAAGTTGGATCAAAAATCATTCAAATGAAAAGATATTTGGTGTGAGCGTGCAACAAGTAGTCGAGGTTTTTTCGTCCTTCAAAACCATGAACAGCATTGCTTTTTTGTTTAAAGAAATACACCAAGAAGAAATGTCTTGTACAGTAATACAATTCGTTTTAATTTTGACTTGAATGACAAATGTTATGATATCTTAAAATTTGGAAGCAAAAATATGAAAAAAGAAATACTGTAAATTATTACTTTGCGCTTCATCCTATTAGGAAAAGATAGTCCGCAAAGTGAGAACGCCATTTCATTAGTTTTTTCAAACGTTTTTGGGAATTTAGTTACGAAATTATGGATAAAAAATTATTACTGCAGCAATTTGAGTCAGTTATTTTGTGGTGAAAACTAGGAAAAATCATTAAATAAAAAAATGTTGTAAATGTCCACAAGCTGGTATTTCCCAATGACCCCGAGTAGCAGCTCACATAAGGGATCTATTTTATCAGATGTATAACTAGCGTTATTACCGTGGTTACCATTTTATAGAAGTTGTTAATTGCAAACAGACTTATTTAGAATTTTAAAATGTAGCCACAAATCATAAAAGGCTTACAACCGCTAATCTTTACAACATTAATTAAGTTAAATAAAAAACGATAGGATACATTTATTTTGAAATTTAAACTGCATATAATTTTTGATGTGTCTAATTGGCAAACTTTTCGTTCAGCTAGTAAAACTATGTTATGCGTCACATTCTTAAAATAAAAGAGGCAATGTCACAAAGAAAGTATAAAGTAGTATAATGAAGAAAGTATTTTGTCGAAAAATTAGCTAAAATATTTGTTTTTATAAGGATTTGTTTACTGGTTTTCACTACCGAGTTCAGTGAAGAGGTAGAAGTTTTTTAACTTACTGATTCAATAATGTGTGCGATCAAAAAAATTGAAATAAATTGTTTATAAAAGTTATGCAAAAATTTATCAAACTAAAAAACCTCAACAGCCTGTTTCGCCTTTACGGTTCGTCAGAAGGTAAATCTTTTTCGAATAGAATATACCACTCGAATATGAGTTATTTCCTGACGAGCTGCAAAAGTAAAACAAGCAGTTGAAATTTTTTTAATTTAATAAGAAATTTTTTGCTGGGTTTTTATTATTTTATCTGTTGCACTAAGACTCTGAGTTTCATATTAAGCTGTATTTGTCCAAAATTGTTTTTCAAATGTGTTCAAGGTGAAAAAATAAAACGTCTCTTTCTCTCTCTGTCTCTCTTCTGACTGTCTTACCATGTTTATTAAAGTCCAGGTAAAAATGTCTTGCAATGAAATATTCAAGAAGCTTTTTATTTCTATGACGTGGGTGTTTTGAAAAATTTAGTAAATTAACAACATTGTTTTTACTTTAGATTTTTGTCACAACATTTTTGTCGTTTTGTGATTGCTTGTAATCTTTTTTTTCTAAATGCAATATACTTACCACATTACTGAACAAATACAAATAATTTTCTGCCTCTGTTTTCGTTTACATGTTTACACTACGCCAGAAAAAACCATACCAAACAAGTTCAAAGAAACGTTCTAAATGAAATACCAAAAGTGGTTTGCTTTTTTGGTTTTCTCATCTTAAACTTAATTGATCCTTAAATTAGATATTTGCTCTTTGCCAACAATAGTTAAGTCGCGTAAAAAGTAGCCTACAAACTAAAAACCACAGGTATCAATTATGCACTTATCTAAACTTTTTTTTGGAATCATTTTTTCAGTGTTTCGATTTCAATATCTGCTTCGCTAATTGACATTAATATCGGTTACAAAAGATAAACTGATTAAAACGTGGGAGAATTTAACATGTTCCTCATATGCATTGAATAAGTAATGTTACCCAAAATTTGTTAAACCATGGCGTCGAAAGCCTTTTCCGCCTTTGCAATTGAGTTTTGGTTGAATATGTTCTACTTGTAAATGGTTAAATTGTGAAATAAGTTTAACGGAGTGCGTAGATCTTGAAAAAAATGTGTTTGTGCCAAAAAGCTCTTAAAACCTTTTTGATTGATTTCCATTTTAATAAATGTACGAAAAAGCAGTCAATTTTGACATTTTTAAATACCTTGATGACGTTGAGTTAAATATTGACGTAATCGCAAGATTTGGACCTTTTTTGGTCTTGTACTTTCGATAATCAAAATTTAAAAGGAATTTTAGTTGAAAAGTTAAAGTGTTGATTGATACCATCAATTCTAGGAAATATGGCGGAGACACTAAACTTCAATCCTTAGCTTTTCTTGCTGAAAATATTGAGCGAGAAAATAAGGTTCGTAGTTAACAATGCTCAGTATTGCGTTTTAGAAACAGAAGCTACTGTACTAATATAACATATTGGGTAACTGGTAGTCTTTCCTACAAATTATGGTACGCGCAAAACCTTGCAAGTAAACTGCATGAAAATAATAAATCCAATTTTTGAAAATATTATAAATTGTCTGCATAAAATTTTCAATATGCAAAAAATTTAGAGAGACATAGGTATCAAGCTTTTCTTTTTAAACCCTTTTTTTTCTTTATAAAAATGCTTTAACTCGTTTTTTGTCCATGTACATGTATTTTGATAAAATGTAGCTAAAAATAAAAAACCAACGGCTCCCTTTGAAGAAAGTAACAGAAGCTTTTTCGATAACAAAACGATTAAAAAAACTTTTCTCCTTTTCAATCATTCAAAACAATACCATAATGAAAAAATAGCATTTTAATAACTGTCACCTAAAAAAAGTGCATTTCCACAGTTGCATCCGGTTAATGTAACGTCAAAGCTTATTATCATCTTGGAGGGCGGTAAAAACAACAATATTTTCTGTTGTGGTAGAACCGAATAGAACAATACCAGGTTCTTTCGCAAAAAAGATTGTAACTCAAAAAAAAGCAACGTAACTGAAGTTTCAAAGAAGAGATCATTGTGGTGGCGAGACCTGTACGTGACCACTGACCGTGCGTGTGCGTGTGTGTGTGTGTGTGTGTGTGTGTGTGTGTGTGTGTGTGTGTGTGTGTGCTTGCGAGTTTCGAGCTAAAGTAAAGCTCGGTTTCTTTGAAGCTGCAAATTTCTTTTGGACTTTTCCGTGGATATTTTTCTTTTTTTTATTACATGGACATACGCATTTAAACTTAAATTCTCTTTCAAAGTGAAATAGAAAACTGGCGAAAAAGTTCTGTGAGATCTTTTTCCTGCAGTTCTTCAGCACATCCACACGATGTTGAATTAGATGTGAATCTGAACAAAACAAATGAGCTCCTCTGGCGTATGCAAAAATTTGTCAAGGCGAGGGTAGGTGGTTGCAAGTCGAAAACATGATTATTAAAAGTGGTTATGGTCATGAGCCGAAAACTTTTTCAAACTTACATTCCAAATTAGAGTAAGCTTGTTACCTTTTTTAGAGCGCCATGAGTTTTTTTTTCCTTACCGTAAACACAACTATTGAATATCAATAAAATTTTGTAAAGTTTAGCTCACTGATATAATTGAATTAATTTAACTCAAATCGAACTCACCTTTAGAGATTACTACAATCACAAAACATTGCTACAAAAGTATGAGAATAATTCACCTTGGACAGTATAGCCACATATTGAATTCTATATGAATAAGGATTTGGCTGAAAAAGAGGGTTGGGTTTTTTAATAAATTATATTTTTATTGCATGACAGTTAGATTCAGAAATATTCAGTTTTGACTGCCTTATCGAGCACTCTGTATTGCAACTAAAATCAACTATATTCAGCTCAGTGTTTTTCAAAGTGGGCCACTTGGCTGCGTAGAAAGGAATTTGTAATCTGTAGAAAGAAATAATCTTTCATGGAAGAATTTTAATTAAATGTAAGTTGATTCTAAATTATTAACTGATGACATAAACTGGCACGTCCTTTATAGCTGCACCTAAACAGTTCATAAAAATTTTTTCGCTGAAGTGAAGACCGAAAAAATAATGTTGTTGTCGAGTATGGAAAGCCATCGGCTTTGGATCAAATACAAACAGGGCTGCGACCAAAGGTTTATCCTCGTACTACTTCAGGCTGCTGCACTGCCTGGATCAGATGCTGGCAGCGATAGTGTTGAACCAACTTCGGGTTTTGTCATCATAAAGCATCCGACCATGTCCTTAATGACATGCTCAATGCAGGCTATGGGGCACGCTGTTAAGACGTGGTCTGTGGTTCGTTCAATGGCGCCGCACTCGCAATTCGGTAAAAGAGCGAGACCCCATTGTGCATGGACGAATGGAATTGCCCAACACCAATATGCAGGCGATTTGACCTTAACCCAAGCTGTTCAAAGCGAACTTATTCCAACAGGCTTGGTATTGGCATTGGTCAACCAACGATCTTTTATAAAATTATTAATAAAGTTAAAAAAAAACAAAGTCTAAATAAGCTTATATCATACTATTGTAGTCTATTTGTCACTATTACGTTTGAGTGCATATCTCTGTTCAGCTTTCTTTAAGGGGAGTTCGTCCCCTGAAACCTCACCTCCCCTTGCGTACGCCTATGCAAACGAGCAAAAGGTTTACGCTTAATTTCAAAAAAACTCTGTTTTTCTATCGATTTTTTTTAATCAGATGAAACAGAACCGTTAAATTCAGAGACACATTTTTTCCAGCCGATGACGTGCCATAATTTGCTTTTAAAAAATAGCATAAAAAATATTTAGCTTAATAATTGCTTTGCATTACAAATAATTCATTAAAAAAATCTCTTGAATCATGTGCAATAAAAGTTTTTTGTATGATTTAATTATGAATTTTTTTATTGTACCGGTATCCAACAAGCTTCCAAAAGTATATCCCAACCTTTTCTTAAAAGTGACTTTGAAAGGGAATTAAACTTTTTTTGAAGTGCAAATGCTTTGGGTGTTTTAAGCTTTTTGACTGATTAGCAAAGAATCCGTTTTGTTCTTAACCATAGAACGAAACAGCCGTTTGTACAAGGTGCAAAATCTTTCAAAACGAAAATTCTTCAAAGATTTTCGGCTGATGTTTACAAAAAAAAGTTTCATTTAAATTACAAAATGTCTTGTTAAACTGCTTTTTTACGACTCATTTTAATTTCGTCGGAACTCTTCGATATCCGACCTTAATCCCAAACAGTGATTGAACATTGATTTTAACCATTCAGAAGACCGCTGAGTATGTCCAACCTTATTCTTAAACAGTGATTAAAGATTGATTTTATCCATTTAGAAGACCGCTGAGTAGCTTTTAAAATTCAATTTCAAGCAGAAGCACACACGAATAAACGCAAAAAAACAATTCATTGAATCATTCAGTTGTTTTGCGTCGATTGCTGTCGAATAACCACGACTTAAAAATGACGTCAGTGATCTTGACCCTGTTTAACAGATCCAGTGAACTCTGCAGGGTTCAAACAAAATGGTTAAAACTAAAGTAAACTCAAACTATCAGTTTAAATATGAAGAGCGCGAGAAAGCAGTGTGGCAGCAGACTGACCGTCTTTGCTTCAAGTTCACTTTCAGCCTGTTGCGTCAAGACTTTTACGTTTTCAATTTGGGCGAATTTACCCATATGACGATGATGACGCTATTGACCTTATTACGCCATTCACATTATTCGTAAACAAAACCAGCTCGGCTTACAACTCGAATGCCACGCTTCGATGATGATTAGTGCGAGATTTGCAACAATTAAAACTTTTCAAAACTAATTCATTGATTTCAACTAACTGATTGAAGCCAATTGTAATCAAATAATATAATCGTTGGATTTGATTTAGTTTGAAAGGTTTTTTGAGTTTAAAAAATTGCCATCATTTTCAAATTTTTACTATAAGAAATGAATAATTTTGTTGACAGCAAATTAAATTTTTGTTTGCTAATGTTTTGCTCCCATAAGCAAGTTAGTTACCAAGTCAATCAATTGACAAAAAAACAACCTTTGCGACTTTGCTTTAACAACTGCAACCATACAATAATCTTTTGTTTTAATACCATGAGTTTCTAAATGAATAATTCATGAATAAATAAACAAGAGTATGTAAATGAATAATTCAAATGTCTTTTATTCAATTCAAAGTATCCTAGGAGCAATAGCAATGTCAACAATGAGGTTGAATTGGTATGATGTTGTTTTGATGGTTCATGCTGTAGATACGGTCGCAACACAAAACCTGTACTCTCGTCATTCTGTTGTGCCCTTGCGCTGGAAATTCACTTTACGGCACTTTCTTCTGCTTGCTGTCTTAACAAGCAGCTTTAAATTTCTGCATATTTCTAATAAAACTAAATACAAAAAATAAAATATTTCAACCGGACAGGATTTTTGGGATCTCCGGATGCAGGTCGGGGTAATCGCTTGGCAATCGCCCGAAGTACAGCGACTTTAAGCGTTTTTTGCGAGTCAAGAGGAAAAGCAGAAATAAAAATTAAAAAAAAAGACGTATTTAGTCAAAACTTGGCAAGAAAAACATATTGCAGACAGTACTCGATTATGTAATGTGAAGAAATTTATAAGCAGTCAAAATCTAATAGAAAGCTGGATTTGATGACATAAGTAATAATTTAAAACTTTCTAAGTTTAAGCCAAATTATCAAATGTCAACAAAAAAAATATCCTATTAAAGTCGTTTATGATGATGATGAATCAATTTGCAAAAGAGATCTTTTATAAAATATAATTCAAGTTTAAAAAAAGACATCAACAACTTTCTTATATACAGTATATTATTAAAGTAAGAAAATTGAGAAAGTTAAAAGTTGTTGATTTTTTCTTGAATTTGCGGTCGACACAAAAGTTTATTTATGCGAGGAAGTTAAAAACAAGACATTTAAAAAGCCCTAAAACTGTAAACGAAAATTTATTTTTGATGTGGGATTAACTTTATTCAAGCCAATTGTAGAATCTTGGTGATTTTGAGACAGAAGAAAGAAAATAAAATTATGAATGCTCTTTTTATTTATTATGAATAATTGTGAAAATACAGCCTAATTTATCTTCCCGATGGTGTCGTGTATTTTGTTTGTGAAAAAATTTTCAATTTTTTTGGAAAAATATGTTTTGGTCGATTTGCAGAACGACATAATTGCAAAAATTTATTAACATAAAAACAGAATTGCCCGATATTGAAATTCGAAAAGTATAGAAGTTAGTTTTACAGCGAAAGACAAATTATTAATATAATTGAGGCTATGATTGATCATTTGTTGTCAAATGTGTTGCACGATCTTCAACAACGTTTCACAAAGCTTTTGTAGGAATTATATGAAACTTTAAGTCAAGCTTATTAGAGTTGCCATAACGAAAAACCAAGAAAAAGTTGAAACTAAAACGACATCGCTTTTAATACGCCCCAATAACAATTCTTTAATTTGATTTTACTCTTAATAATCTGCCGTAGACATAAACGAATAAGCATACCTTAAGTTTAATCTATTTTAATCATTTTATTGTTTTACTGATTTATTTTTACTTTTCCGTCTATTTTTACTTTAAATATTTTTTGGTCGTAGACAATATTGTTCAGTGTAGATATACTTGACTCTAAGGACAACACAACAGTACATGTCCCATTTAACACACTCCTGTGGCTAAAAAACGTTAATTCAATTTATGCTGTGGAGGTAGCCCACATAAAATTTGGTAGGCTACTAGTTGACTTTAATTTGTTCTTTCATAATCTCTGAAAATTTCAAGTTAAATGGACAGAAATCGGGGGGGATTCAGACACTAGAGTAGCGAAAGAAAAGAAGTTTGTAACCGCCTTTACAAATGCCACAAAAAAACTTAAGTGAATTTGTTGTGAATAATACGATGAAATATCGGTTGGCAATAGACCAGCGGTGGTCAAACCGCGGCTTTTCTATCACTCGTTTAAAGCTTTTGCGAATTCTTAAAATAAATCTAAATTGCTTTTCCACTGTCTTAACTTTTTCCAGAAACCAGTAGGTGTTTATTGACTAACACTAATGTATAAATTCATTCTTGGTGGGTATTTATCAAACGAATCTGCGCCACAAAAAGACCGCCAAAATGACAATCAGCTGTTATACGCATTGTGAAAGCATCAGGTGAAACGACTATAATCGATATATCGCAGATACCCTGAACGTGTTAGAGATAAACAAAATATTTTGACGTCACCAGTTCGTTTTTTGTTCCTAAATTTATCCATGCAACCTCAGTGATGTTTGGACGGATAGTAGGTCGACTGTGTTGTGTAGGCCACCGATACACTGTCTTTAAATTTAGAATGGTGTAGCTTTAACTCAAGCTAAGTGCTACTAGCCTTTCCTAAAGGTGTGGAGTTTTTAAAGTATTTGCCGCCGGTATTAAATACTAATTACTGTCTTCTGAAATTTAATTTTTTATGTTGAATCTTTTTTATTAGTTACTTTGTAAAAAATAATGAATGCCAAAAAAATAGCAAGAAACTATGGTACAAGGAAAAAAGCAGAAGTTATAAAGAAAAATCAATGAATGATTACGTATTTACTATGCAGGAAGATGGGCTCTTGTTTTTAATCTATAAAATGTTACTCGACTACAACAAAAGCAGCAAGGTAATACGCCAACATGAAATAACTCGCAAAATATTTTTTCGTAATTATCCACCAAAATCTCAATTAAGAATAAATAGTTACAGTTTTCTCTTCAAAATTAATAAATAATTTATGAAAGGATTTAGTACGGAAACTGATGTAACGATTGAAGCCAGTTTTTTCGTAGCATGGAATATTCTCGTGCTAAACGACAATAGTCTGATTATTTCACCTCAACAGAACTTAGAAGATGCAACTAATGACCACTTAATAAAATTGGTTTGGATTGTTATAACAATTCTTACCACCTGATTTTAAGCAATTAAAGATAGCATGAAAAGACAAATTACGATAGCACGACAGATGTTTGCACCGTTTGATTAAATAAACTGATTTATTTTAATCTTTCGGCATAATTATAATTCAGAAGACTTTGCAGCTGACGAACGTTATTAGTTTACTGAACACGACTCATGCAATTAGCCATCCCTGCAATAGTCAAATATGTTTTAAAAAATTGAATCAAAGTTTTTCCGAAGCATTGCATTCAAGTATGCAGCAAACGCATCGAGCAGATTAAGGTTATTGAACCATAAACAATATCTGGCCCTAAATAACTGTTTTGGACATTTTGATGAATAGGTATTTTGTTAGTGGTTTATAAATTCATTGTTTTACTTTTCAAGAAAATAAATTCAAAAATTCTTAATTTTTTAAATAGAAATCAGTGAAATTTCAAATGAAAAAGCTAAGCAATAACCTGTACTGACAAAATAAAACTGAAAAATAGTACAAAAAACAAAAAAAACTTATTTAAATTCCCATCTGTCCTTGCGTAAAATTTCGTGACGTAATTATTTTGTATTCAGCAGTGGCGTTTGTTGAGCCGTAAAAAACAAAACTTTGACGAAATATTAAACTACCTGAAAAATACAAGGATTCTATGAAAGAAATTTAGGTGCCGGTTTAGTATGTGGCCTACCTTTCGAATGTGAATCGTATGTGGCCTACCTTTTCAAAAGGTAGGCCACATACTAAACCGGCACCTAAATTTCTTTCATAGAATCCTTGTTTTTCTGAGGTAGTTTAATATTTCCTCAAGGTTTTGTTTTTTACGGCTCAACAAACGCTACACCAATATTTATATATGTTCTGGAAAAGAAAATCTAAGAACAATGCGACATGAGATCAATATGTTAAAGCGATGACGTCATCGCTTCCAGTTTAGTAAATTTTTAATTTTAAGAGTGACTAATCTGCAAAAATCAACTGCTTTGCTTTTTCAAATAATGTTTTTGGTTGGAGGAGAAAACGCCCTCTCGACCCAGCTTAACATTTATTGCAATGACGCCCCGGCAGCGATGCGTTAAAAGCGTTCAGCCTTCCTTTTATAAAAAAAGTCCTAAACTTACATGAAAATGAACTTGCAAAGAGTTTTTCAACCTTAAATGCTACAAATTAAACAGTTAATTAAATAAATAAATCTATTTTGTTATTTTTCTTACTGTAGTTCAGAGATTTTTTTAAATGGAGTGTTTGCATTTAACCGAGCTTTTATAAACAGGTTTTATACCAAACGTCATTCAAACAAAGTATCAGCAATTGGACTGTCTATTTTAATCAATAATATTTTGTTTAAAAAATAAATGCCAAACAACATTGGAATGAATTATTCATAAAAAATTGATCAGGTTCTTACGTTTATGAAACTAATTAGAATTTTATTTTGATGTAGAATACAAACTAATTTAGAATTTTATTTTGATGTAAATACAAATGTCCTCTGTGGGGTTCCCAGAAAAGCATTAGTTGAAAAAACTTATAAAAAACGATTCATGTATGTACTTAAAAAAAAGTTCAATCTTTTTATTCATTGATTTCAAAATAAAGTGGTAAATTTGTTTCAGTTTAAAATTCTTTTTTAGTTTGTTGAAAATTTTGAAAAGCTTTGTTTGTTTTATTTATGGTATTGTTTGCAAGACTTGAGTCTCACAAAAGCTTCTGAAAAATAAAGTTGTTATTTAAAGAGGGGATTTTTGATTATAGACTACGTCGAACACTTCAATCGATATGTCCCTGTTTTCATGCACTGGAACAAAAATATTTTTGAATTTGTGTACAGCGATGAATAAAGATCAGTCAATTAAGTTTTTCAGCTGTTAATTCTAAATGTGAGCATTTAATTAAATGTAAGATTATTACGTTCTAAATAACATTTTACTTTTCGTTTTAATCAAGCTTTTTGCCTCAAACAAAAATGTTTTGCTGTTTTGTCTATTTTCTTCGTTTGCAACACGTTTATTTCTGTCTTTAATATAAAATACTTTTCTTAATTGTTGCTTATATGATTATCGTTGAATGATTTTGCTGTAAACAACCCCTTTCTGTTTATGATCTTTATCCTGCAACTTACACTTGAATAAAACAAAAAAATAAACCTTAATTTGCGCTAGAATCAGTCTGAAATGGGGTTCTATTTTTCCCATACATTGTAGTGCCCCCACCATCTCTCCGTGCAGACTGACCACAACTGAAAAATGGTTATCATTAATGCGAGAAGGTGCCCACTCTACTTAACCCGTTAAGTGCGGAATTAAATTTTCGTTATCCGAGTTACAGTGCGTAATTAATTTCGCATCTCGCTGTTTTTCTCGTCTCGATCGATTATAATTGCTGCTTGTGCGAGAATATAGCAATTGCGAGAAGCGAAATAATCCGCGCTGTGAAAAGCTGCAACGATCAAGACGTATATATCCGTCATGCGCACTGAGAGAGCGTTTGGCCTTGACGTATATATACGTCATGCGCACTTAACGGGTTAAGTTAGGCACTCCACTCACTTTACTCAAGGCCTCTTAAAAGGTTTAGAAGATAGCAGAATCACTACTTTTAGTAAGTTGTATATGGCAAGATTTTCCGATGATATCTGAAGAATAAACCAAACGAATGTAAAACGAAATGGATTTGTAATCGCTACCAATGAAGCCATATTTACTTCGTCTGCACTGCCAGTTTGTGTCTGACCCAAGCTCATTGTTTTATTGTACAGTATTCAGAAACTAAAAAGCTTTTTAAAAAGAGTCCTAAAATGGTTGATGGGTTTTATCTTTTACGTATGAATAAATTAGTGAATGAATTTCTACAGCAAAGATCAAAAAAATAAACGCCATGTTGATTTTTTAATGTTTTAAGCAAAATCCTGTAGATAAAACACTGCACTGAGTTTTAAATATTGGTTCCTACTGAAAAACCTTTGATATTTAAATCACTTTAACAATGTCAGCGTGGATTGCTGAAAAGAACTGAATAAGAAAAGACGTAAAATTGCTTTTCCAAGATTAGTAACCGCTATTCTTGTGTCACATCAATTAAAAACTAAATTTATTCGCTTATGGAACATCATACAAACAAATGAAAACATCATATTTATTTTTTCGGTAGTAGGCACACACAAATATTAAATGACATATAGGCTACAAGAATTACAGATTAATTTTGTTTAATTTTAAGACCGTTGTTCGTTTTTGCACTTACGTTTATGGACAAAATGTAACATTTTAAGAATTCTGAAAGCTTTAAAACCTAAGAGATTACATAATCAACAAAAGTGAACACGAACATTCAAGCTTTTTGTTTATTCTTTTTTTAATCGTTTAGAAATGGCAACGCTAAGTTGCAAAAAAATATTTTCCGAGAAACAAAACGTTAATGGCAACTCTATGTTGTTTACCTTAAATAAATCACCTCAAAAAACCTTTTGAAAATATTAGAGATCTCATTCAACGATCGTTTGTATTCAGCAAGACCATTTCCGCTTCTTTGTCGTCAGTTGCAGACGCGTATCGTCCTGTCGGAAATAAGCGTTTGAAATTGCAGCTAACCATTTTACGTCATTATGACAACACTGTTCACAACAACAGTAACTTAACACGAAATTGTTTTGCTTCAGCTTTTCTTCACACGCCAAAAAAAAGAAAAATGGTGAAAGAAAAACTAAGAGTCCGCCCAGCAAACTCGTCCGGCCCGCAGAAAGCTGTGGCTTTGATAGAAAGTGATAGCCCTCGCCAGACAAATCATTATTGAATAATATTTTGACCTTTGAGCTTTAATTTTTGAACGTAGATAGAATGATTGGCAAAATAAGTCAACTTTAAACCTCATAAAAAAACTTTTTTCAGAATTTTCAATAAAACTAAATTGGTTTTGCAGTAACAAACTGATAATTAATCCATGAACAAAACAAGTTCTACCTGCAATTAATTTTGCTCCAAACATTTAGCCCGACAGCACTAGAGGTTGCACACCCCCGTGTACGCCATAAAATCAAAGCAACGGCAGTCCTCAAATTGTACTTTTTTGAAGGACAACTTGACAAGTTGGTTACGGCTTCGTTTTTAACGTCATTGACAGCAGCGGCAGTTCTTATCTATAACTTGTATTCTACTGCGCGCGGAAGCAGCATACTGGAAGGTGTCCTGTTCCATTTTATTGAGCAAATTTTAAATTTAAGTCAAATTATTTTAAAGATTAGAAAAAACAAGCAAAAAATATTCAGCTAGCGACAAAAACAGCAATTCTTTGTGGTCTCTCTATTAAGCAGATCAGGGTGATCAATCTGCTTGGCAAAAAGTCTTGTTTTCGCTATAAGTTCCATGTTTTGTTTGGTGTTATGTCGAATACGATTACTAAAGTACGTACAATTGCACTTTACAATTGATTGAAGTTCTCATTCAAATAAATATGCTAATTTTAGTACTAAAAGAATTGAATTCAAATTTTAAACAATTTTAATTTTTTAGAAAAACTAGGTTGAAAGTTTTGCACTTAGTAGTTTGATTGGTTTAAAGAAAAAGGATTCAAAGAGTTCAGCAGTTGTCTGATGATTGTGCAACAGAGAAAACTCTTATTTTTTGTTCAATCATTTATCAGTTTTAATAAAGTTTCTTTCTCGTTCTTAATGTATTTGTGCTTAAATTATTAAATCCAATTTGGTATGAATTGATGCCAACAACAAATACAGTTAAATGAAGCTTCATTTCTGTACACATGTCTGGTTTTTGGTTGAAAATAAAGTAAAATTGTTTGTTTTCTAAGAAATGTGACTCAACAAAAATATTCTGCGCTCTTTCAGTAGGGTTTTTCTTAAACATCTAATCGCCTTTAAAGTCTTTAAGTAAATAACCTGTTTATTTTTATATGCCGTATCCTCAAATATATTTTTTAATGCACCAAAAAAAAACTTTAAGTACCAATTTGATCTTTCCAGAGAAGTTAAGACTAAGTGTTCCATCAGCTGTTTAATTTGTTTGGTCCGCGAATATATATTTGATGAGCCAAAATGGTCCTCCGCTCAAAAAGGATTGCACACCCTTGTCTTATAAACGGTTGTAGAAAGCAGTGTGATCATACACAGTGCAGATGCTAATATTATATCGAGTCGAAATCCATTGAATCATTGGTTCTGATCGGTGCAATGAGTTATTTGTCTGGATAATGAAAGGTCAAAAGTACTCTTTTTATGCTTTTATGTTTCTTTATTCATATGCATGGAGGTATTTCAGAAGAATGTTTGGCGTATTCCATCAAGTGTAACAAATTTTAAAGCAATCTTTTTGTCAACTTTTCATGAACTCTCTGATTTATGTGGAGTTAAGTGTTTCTTTTTTTTACAATATCCAAAATGGTTTGTGACTATATACGTGGACACATTTAATTTTAAAACGCCTGACAAACCTATTAACTGCATCATCAGACCAAGCCAAATGCATTTTTTCATTGAATTTCAGATAAAAACTCTTATATGATGATAAAAGTAAAGTTTTTAAAGCAACATTTATTGCTAGTAATTAGTTTTTATTACCAAGCCGTGCTACAAAAACTACTTTTTGACCAAGCGCAAGAGTGTTATTGAAAACTTGATGTTTATCGAAAGCAACATTCAGTGACATTCATTGAATTTCTTTAAAATCAATTTTCTTGAAAAGAAAAAAAGGTTTTTTGCTCGTACAAAAACAGAACGTTCCTAGTCTTACGTTTCATAAAATCTTTATCAATGTACGTGCAAATATCAAACAAAGTCGAAAAAAAAGCTATTGCAATCCAGAGTTGATATTTAGTTAGAAAAAATTTTTTATGAATTGATTTTTCACTGGTTATTTACTGGTTATTAAATTTTTCGAGACTGTAAATTAGGCCAGCAGTAAATGTAGATTTGAAGGTTGCAGTTTAGGCACTAAGGAAACTTGTTAATATTTTATAACAAACTACTTTTCGTTTGTGCTTTCGTAAATACAATAAAAGCATATAAAAATTATTGATAGTAAGTCAATTTATCAAGTTAACGTTGTTGCATTTTAAAAATATCAGGAGTTTTTTAAATTGCAAACTAATTTTTTTGTCTATATAATTTCATCTTGCTCGATTATAACTGCATCTTTAGACTTAGATATTACCATTTTTTGAAGAATAACACCTAGATAAATTTCTTTACTATGTTTTAAACTAAAAAAAAATGCTTAATGGATTTTTTTAATGAAATGTTTATCTTAGCTAAACGATCTTCAACTTTAGATATTTGAATAAAAGGCGAGAACACGTCATCGCAGAGTAAGCGATTAGATGAAGAAATAAACTTAGTTCTTATTTTCATTCTCAATATTTTTATCATTCGTAATGGAGTTATTTTCGCGTTTGAAAGAGTTACATAGAAAGCCCAAGATATTGAGGAAAAAACTTTTTGATCTTTGGTTCTATTTAAGCTTTAATTAAAGAATGATTTAACTTCCTAAGTTTTCAATCATCTAATTAAAACTTTTTTTTCAGAGTGAAATATAGCAGCCCTACAATATTTAGAACGGACGCAATTAACAATTATTTAAATAAAAAAGAAATTTTTTATTGTGTTTGTAAGATGTTTGTTGATCTTCATCAGCCCAAGTCAATATTTAGTATGAAGACCCACACTCGTGAACATAAAGTGGTCGTCGTCGGGCCAAGAAGGGTTGGAAAGTCAGGTGAGAAGGATCACGATTTGCCCGTTTCACTTCTGATGTTTTGTAATTAACCAAAACTTTTCCTTGTAAATTGAAACAGATTGGTTATTGATTTCCATCAGTGGTTTAGTTATGTAATCCGGGTTCAGTCACACCTATTAAAGGCTCACGCTCGATAATAATAATCAAAACGTGTAGTAGTCTGTTTGTGAAAAAATTAATACTTTTGTTTCCAATCAAACATACACAAATACAGTAGTGTTCCGTGCGGTTTTGCTATTTGAACTGAAAAGATAACTTATTTTTTGGAGCAGGTGATTATACCAGTAATTAATCTATCGTAATTAGCCTGCTTGTCTTTTACATTGAAGACTTGAGTTCAATTCCTTAGTGATTGATTCTTTAGTCACTTTAATCACATAACAATAATTGCGTTGTTGTTTTTGGCTAGGAAAAACTTGTACAAATTTGCTACACATCACTTGATAACACATTTTGCCAGCTGACGTGTTGGCAGCTTTAGGAAATCCTCTGCAAAGTAACTTACAAACTTCTGATGTAAAACAAAAAACAACTTAGTGATATTTCCAAAATAATTTGGAATATTTAAATTTTCTACGCATGAAACAATTAAACTAACGGTAAAACTAAATTGGAAACTTAATTTTCGAATTTCTTTAACCGGAAATACAGTGCAATTTTTTCATAACTTTTACGTAAAGTTTTCAAAGTTTTTTAACTGTTGGTGATTTTGTTTTTTTCTTGCCATAATTCGAATTCAAAAAAGAAAAAAAAATTTTTTTGTTCGTGTGTCCCTTTACTAAATTCACTTTCAGTATATTATGACACAACAAAAATTATATGTTCTTATGGGCAAAAGCTAATTTATTAAAAAAATTTATCCAATGTATTAATTAAATTAATTAAAAAAATTTATCCAATGTACTTGAAAAAGATTGAACCATTTAAACCAAAAATAAAAGTTTTTTGTAGATTATTGGATCTACCGTACTTTTATCAAACTTTAAGCTATTTTAACTTGCACCAGTACCATCATCTGTGTGTGGGAGATATGAGCACGGGAAAATTATTTACTTTCAAATGATACTATCACGATTGAAATGTAATTTACTTAAGATTATCTATAAACGAATCACATAAAATCGCAAATATTTTAACCTCTACCTGATATAGATTTAATCTCCGTTTTTTTTCACTTTCACTAATGAAAATTTTTCGTTTTTGGTGAAGATATAGTTAAGAATTTAGAATAATTTTTGCAAATATCCAATCAACACAATGCCACACTTTTATTTAATGAATATTGGTAAAAAAGAGTCAGCTAAATTTGAAATTCTAGGTAAGAAACTCGTTTGCAATTAATTGGTTACGAAATCGTCTACCTTCAAATATCAATTTGTGCTTTTTGTCAGTTTGAAAGTGTAATGATGTACATTGATAAACCGATCTTATGATGTAAGATGTTATGATAACACATTCAAGGAGTTGTCGAGCTATGTCAGTGGGTCAAATTTCTATTTATTACATGGAAAAGGTGTTTTCGTCAATTATTCTTTTTATAACTTAATATGTGCCAAGTAAGTCAGCAAAAAACCAGCCAATTTCCACTGCTACTTTCACGATTGTTCTTTAAAGTTTAAACGTTGCTCAAAACTACTTTTTTTATTTCAGCTCTGGTCGTGCGCTTTTTAACCAAGAGATTTATCAGCGAATATGTTGAAAACACCGGTGAGTTGCCTTGTTTTTGCTAAACCCAATTTCTGCTTTCGGTCGACCATAAAACGTTAACCATGTCAAGTGGACTATATCGTGTTTTGTTTACATTTACTTGAAGCGAAAAAAACAAAATATAGTAATAAATTACTGTAAGTGAACAACAACTTATTTTCTCATAACTTGTAGTCACTTCAAAGAGCCATTATCAGTTAATTTACTGAAGTATTCTTCAGTTGAACATTCGTTTTGTACAAGGCTCAAATTAAGTCTATAAAATTTTTTCAAAAAAAAAAAGAATGAACTAAATAAATTGCTATCTTATTTCTTCACTGTTGTAACATGATCTTAAAAAATTATATAAAACGTTTGAAAACTTCAGCAAACGTTCGAATGGGTTTGGATATGAGCTTACTAGTCGGCGTGTCATGGTTTAGTCGCTATCTTATAACCGAATATTTCAGCTGAAAAGAGAGCGAGGAATTTAATTATGCAATTTTCATGAAACATTACTAACAAACAAATTTTGAAACAATTTAGTGGTTTTGAAAAGTCAATTTTTCATGCATATTTTTTCCGACAAGTTTATGGGAATTTTTACAGCTCGTAAAATTTCATTAAAACTTCGAAAAACGGTTTAGTTTTAATTTTTAAAGAATTTATCATTCTACATGTCTTCAAAGTGCAAATTTACTAAAGACAGAAGGACAAAAAATGTTAAAAATCAGTTTGATAATAATATCTTAGAAAGGTTAAAAGCTTACCATGAATAGCAATTATAAAAGATGTTACTCAACACAACGAAATATTGCGGTTAAAGTTCGTGGCATTTTTCGACTTTTGCGTTGTACACCAGGGCTACAACTTTGATTAAATTTAATTTTTATCTGGTGGGCTTTAATTTGAAAGCTTTTCTTTAGTGCGAACACGTTGAGCTGCAGAATTAAATTTTTGTTTTTGCGGAACAAAAAGCAACTCATTGCTTATTTCATGCCGATGTTGAGAAAGTAACTTTTAGTTAAGCAATTTCAAGTAGTTAAACCCTGGTAATATGGTAATAAGCCTGTCTTTTAATAATTCTAAGGAAAAAAAAAGAAAGTATGTATTCTTTATTCTTTCTCAACTTTAGTAGTTTAACATAACTACTACTTGAAATTAAAATCAATTCGCGAAGGTAAATGTCTGTGGGTCGGCGATGTATAAAAATCGTTTTTTAATTCAACTACGAAGTGTTTATTGTTCAAATGTCATGTGATTTTTTTTCTTTAAAAGCTGTTTGCAATTGCTTTAAAGTGGAGTTCAATTTCCAATCGCCGTATGAATTTGTATTTAGCTATTGATTCTTGACTTTCTAGTTTTGGCTGAATAATTATCCAATCTTAACAAGATCATGTCGTCAAAAGTACATCCGCTGTGGATTCGTTAAAATCGATCGTTCAAAATTTCTGGAAAGTTTTTTTAGATAAAGCATTAACTGCGAAAAACATTTTAGATATATATCGACGATAAATATTTTCCGTTCAATGTTAAATGATTTTTGGGTTAATAGTAAATGATTTTTGAACAGATTTGTTTCGTATATATATTTATAGAATAATTTGGCAGCCTTTTACTTGAAGTAGATGATAAAACGATTATGTTTGAACAGGAATCTACAAAGTTATTAAGCATAGTACAACCGACACGTTTTACAACTTTGAACCTACCTAAATGATTTTATCTAAATTTTCGTTGACTTGCTGAAAATGTTTTTTGATCAAAGAAGTGCAGTCGCAAAACAAATAAAACTATTGTTTTTTTGCGATCTGCTAAACATTAATATCATAATTTTCTTCAGGTTTGACAAACAACTCTTCCAATAACAAAATGTGTTGCTTTTACTTTAGTACTTAGAGCAGTTTTCTCGTCAAAGTCAATCAATACAGTTGGCTTATACTCGTAAACTGTATCTTTGTAAGACCACCATTCGATAGAAAAATTTAGCTTTGGATTAGTTAATATTTTGTTATAGGCTAATTTAAAATTTTGGCCGTGACCTAAAGCTTCGATTTCAAAGTAAAACATTTGTTTAACAATGTTTTTAGTTCATTTAAATCAGTGTTTCTCAAACTTTTTCAGTCAAATTCGGTCAATCGCTCCCTTGGTTTCCAGGTCGATTCCCAGCGCCCCCTCGCTTCTTTTTTAAGTGAAAAGAATATTAGATAGAAAATATTTATTTCAAAATCTGTGATTTTGCTATTTTTCTCCCAAAATTGTGGTGATCTATAAAAAAAAAAAGAAGGTCTTCACTTTGATTTCATCTCTAATTTTGCTATTTCTCTCCCAAAATTGTGGTGATCTCTAAAAAAAAAAAAGGTCTTCATCCTGAATCAATCTTGTATTAATCGTCCTTCATGTATATATTTCTTCTCATTGTTTCCTATCGCTCCCTTGTTCTCTTACCGCCCCCCAATCGCCCCCTTTCTTCTTACCGCCCCTCTAAATCGCGCCAACGCCCCGTGGGGAGCGGTAGCGCCCACTTTGAGAACCACTGATTTAAATATTTTTTATAAGAAATGTAGTTATGTCTAATGATCATTTTGAAAAAGGAAAAGATATGTTCTCAGCTAGTCTTGTTTTACAAAACTCTTACAGCGGCGACAAAAAGTTTAGATACACCTAATTGTTTTTTCTTTATTTAATCATAACTTTATTCAATATTGGTATAGAAAGTTCTAAATTACATATTTGAATTCAGCATGATAAAATCTTTCAAAAGATGTTAATTAATCATAAATTTATTGCAACTTAAATATTTTATTTACTAATGAATTTAAAATTATGTACAGTATTTTGATGAGGCAAAAAGTTTAGATACACGTAAATTTTTTAATAATTAGTCAAATAAATCATTAAAAATAACATAATTTATTAATATTTAGAATGATATTCTTTCTTTTTAATCAATTGCTGATATCTTTGTGACATAGTTGAGATGTATTTTTCAATTTTTTTTTTGGGAAAACTATACCAAAATTTTTGTATATTTTCATACAGTTATTCAAGAGACTTGCTTTTTTGGTTGTTCAAAGCTCGTCCCATCTCCCTCCAAACATTTTCCAATGGATTTAAATCCGGAAATTGGTGTGGCCATGTTAATAAATTCACTTTGTCGTCTTCAAAAAATTTCATAAAAGACTTTGCCTTGTGTTTTGGATCATTAACTTGCATGAAGATCCAGTTCAGGGTGGTCCAACTTCTGCACTCTTGTGGGCCACTTTTCAAAATTATTCGAGTTTGCGGGCCTCAGTCGGCTAAAAATTCCTATTTTCGTTCCAAAATCAGGGTGTTCTCTAAAAAAAAAAAAAGGTCTTCACTTGGAATCGGTCTGCAAAATTCCTATTTTCGTTCCAAAATCAGGTGTTCTCTAAAAAAAAAAAAAAAAGGTCTTCACTTGGAATCGGTCTCCAAAATTCCTATTTTGGCGCAAAATCATAGCGTTCTCCAAAAAAAAATTACGGCTGCTGCTTCTGATCGACAAGACTTGTGCAAAATTGATATGCGGCATGCGGCCCGCGAGCCCGTAGTTGGACCACGCTGTTATAGAAGATTGCCGCTACTTATGATCGACAAGACTTGAATTGTGCAAAATTGTTCCGCGGGCCTGTAGTTGGACCACGCTGATCCAGTTCAATGGCAAATATTCTTCTGAATAAGATTGAAGAATATCTTTAATGATAAATTTATAAATGGTTTGGTCCATAATGTCATTGATTTTATGAATCGCACCCATACCATGCATTGAAAAACCACCCCATACATTGATTAAACCACCGCCTCCTTTGACTGTAGGCTTCAAGCATTGGAGCTTCAATTCTTCCCCCATTCTGTCTGATATAAATTCTGCCTTCAGATCTCAGCTTACAGAACTTCGATTCATCACTCCAAAGATTCTGGACCAATCTTTTATGTACAATTAATATGATTTTTGGCGCATTGCAAACGTTTCAATCTGTTTTTTAAAGAAATGAAAGGCTTCTTTCTTGCCACTCGACCATTCAAGCCATAATGTTTTAAAATGTTTTTCACAGGAGAAACAGACAATTTGACATCATAATCGCTTTGAATATGCTTTTTAATGCCAACAGCTGTTAATCTTCTATCACTTGAAGACAAGCGATGAACAATTCTTTCTTGCTTTGAGATAGTTATTCTTGGTCTACCACACCTTTCTTTATCTTTAAAGTTTGCAGTTCTTTGTAGTTGTAAATTGCAGTTTGTACAGCTTTAAGACTACACAGCATTTTCTTTTGGATTTGTCTGTAGGACAATCCTTTAAGATAAAGCTGTACAATTCTTGCACGCCTTGTTGGTGAAATGCTGGACCGTTTACCCGACTAAGATGTATTTAAAATATTAAAATACCTTTTTTCCAAACTGAAACTTTTTCCAGTTGCCACGTTTCTATTTGAAATGACAAATGATTTTAGCAATTTATTATGTGTATCTACCGTAAACTTATTGTCAGCTAATTGTTGGCAAAATAAGATATTATTGTTTTGCCAACAATTAGGTGACAATAAGTTTAGACAATCATTTTTGATTGACATGTTAATTGGTCTATTTTTATAAATATATTTTCTATTTTTTATGCTGAATTTAAATTTGTGAGAACTCACTACACCAATTTTGAATAAAGTTATAATTGAATAAAGAAAAAATAATTAGGTGTATCTAAACTTTTTGCCGCATCAAAATATATAATTTTAAATTCATAAATTAATAAAATAATTAAGTTGCAATGAATTTATGATTAATTAACATCTTTTGAAAGATTTTTTCATGCTGAATTCAAATATGTAATTTAGAACTTTCTATACCTATTGAATAAAGTTATGGTTGAATAAAGAAAAAACAATTAGGTGTATCTAAACTTTTTGTCGCCACTGTAGTTATTAAATGATTCTTGGGGGTACTGTGTAGTGATTAAATCACTTTTTGTTCCTTCTTACCCCTGCATCATATCTTTATAGTGCATTTTGGTTTAATATAAATTCTTATCATTATTAATTAACTTCTTATCATTATTAATTAACTGGTTTAATTTCAATATGTAAAAATCGTTGTGTTTGTTTTAATCGTTAATACATTGAACAAATTTTTATGCAAATAAATATATATATCTCTCTCTCTCTAATTGTGCTTATCGTAGCTTTGCTTTGACGATCAAATGTTCAGTTATTTGTCACCAAGATATCCCACTAGGACAGGGATGGAAACCTTTTTGCACTCGCAGGCCATTTTTAAAGATTAAAAGTTGGTACCGGCCACACAAAAGTTTGGGGATCAATATAATTTTTCACCCCAAAAAGATAGTGATCTCTAAAAAAAAGGTCTTCACTTCAAAAGCTGTCTCAGATTTCCCGTTTTTCGTCCCAAAATCATGGTGTTCTCTAAAAAACAAAAGTCTTCGGTTTGGACCAGCCTCAGAATTTTCTTATTTTGAGTCAAAACCGTGGTGTTCTTTGTTTAGTAGAAAAGGTCATTACGCAAAGGTTCATTAGTCATGCAAAGGCCGCACTTTTTGGCTTCAAAGGCCGTAGGTTCGCCACCCCTGCACTAGGACATAACGCATTGCTATAATGATTGTTCTTTAAAGTTGATTTTGATTTAAACCTCTGATATCGAAGATCAGCCTACCTATTTAGAATGATATAACAACATAGAATTAATAGTTTAAAAGCGCCAGCATACACAGCAGTCAATACCCGTATCTGTTTTTTTGTGCTGTTTAACCCTTTTTTCTAATCTTAACGTTACAGGTTGACGTGGAGAGAAATAAATAAACAAAAGTGAATCAATTTGAAATCGAAGTTTTTAACTTGATATAAATCAATGCAGAATCTTTAAAATTTTTCTTCAGGTGTCTTTTCTTCAATTTTTTAAGGATTTAAATTATTATCCAAATCCGCTAAAATGCCTGAGGGAAAGTAAATATTGAAAAACTGTCGATTCATTTGTGATTTATCATACAATTTTGAGAGTCAGGGAACTACTTATGCTCATAATATCATATGGTTTATAAGATCAAAATTGCTAATAAACTTCTCCTAAATAAAGGTTAATTTTTGTTAGTTTAAGTATGTTACAAAAATAGCTTATTCATATCTTTATAAGATTTGTCAACTTGGGCGCGTCTGTTTGTTTTCTAAATTTTCTTTTTTAAAATATCTGTCGGTTTCTGCTATAAATTATGTGAATTTAATCGAACCTAAGTCGATTCAAATTGCAAACAAACGTCTATTTGGTGAGAAAAGTAATATTCTTAATGATAAGTCCCTGAAATTCCTGCTGGTCAACAAATCCTACGCTTAAAAACGTTTCTATTACAAATTTTTGGTAGATAAACCAGAATTAGTTTTTTCCGGGACGACCTTATAAAATTGGTAGCAATCACGACCACAGGCAACGTTATTATACATTTCTAAACCTTTACAAGCAGTTACGCTCAATGTCAAACACAGACTTACAGCAAAGAGCTCGAAAATTCTCTTTGCATATACTTCGCTGGCCACTGCGGTTTTTTGAACCATCTATTTGTAAGTTTGTCGCCAGGATTAGCATCATTGTCTGTTATTTATAAGTTCTTCTGTGATGATAAGGTTTATTACGAAATTCTAGAACATTTGATTGTCGTTAAAAATCTATTTTAAGCCAGACTTCTTTGATTTTAAGTAAACAACCTCAAAATGAAAAGGCGCAAATGCTAATAACAAAAATCTCTAATTTCTATTAAAACATTATTTAATCGAAAGCATCTTGACAAAATGAAATTACCAACAAGATGAACGTTACGACCTCAATTGTTGTTTTGTTGATTAATTCTAATTAATTCTAATTAATTTAACTTTTAAATTTTAAACTTGTAGGCTTACATTGTATATAATTAGGTCTATCCATTTTTATTAAGTCCAGTCAGTGATAAAATATTTTATTAATTTTTTTACCTGCAAACAGTTGCTAAGATTCGCACATTTCTTTAATGGAACTCAGCTGGTTTACAAAAATAAACAAAAATCTCTTGGATAAAAAAGTAAAGTTAAAGATAAATTGTTGAAAATCCTGTTAAAAAGTTGTTTTTCTTATTTAAGTTGTTTTGAAGATTTTGAAGATTGCGTGTTATTTCAAAACTGAGACTAAGGTCATCATCTACGTGAATTAAACAATTGGTCGTTTTTGAATTTTTGTTTAATCTATTACATAAACACATCTGTTCTATAATAACTCTTTCTAAAGTTTGTGCTTTCATAATCGACCTGAGCTGATCAAAACAAATTTTGAAAAATGCTAAAACCAAATTTCAGTTTTTTAAAAAAAAGAAATGATCTAATAAGCTAAAGAAAAACACCGCTAATTACGTGCATGAAGTTCAGAATCATGCCAAATCAAATCATTAAGATTTTATCAACTTACATAATTAAAAAACAAAAAAGTGTCAACTAAATCAATTACTTAAATGCCCCATTTCCTTTGATCTTTTTATTTTACATTCTATGCAGTGACAGAATAAAAATAACTTTTCGTCAAATTGTGATTTCATTTTTTAGTTTCAAATCAATTAATATCATTGCCTAAAGGGAAAAAAGTCAAATTAATTTCGAATGTCTTTTAAAAATAAAAATATTCAGAAATGACGTACCTACGATTAGCTTTAAGTTTTGATAAAAGTCGGCTTTTAAATGTCTTTTTTTGGATTGATCAACTAAAGTTGTGCACTCAACACTGGTGTTATCTTTTAAATTAACAGTTTGTGATTTTAATCTTCAATCAAAAAGATGTTAAAGTAGACATGTAGTAATTGGAAAATTTGTCCATTTAAGTATTGCTGTATTACATAAAGGTTGTTGATGCGGTTGGACTTGATTGCAAAGCCAAAATTCGTGTGTGTTTTGCAAGATTTTTAAAATCGGCAAAAAGATAATATTCAAAAACTTAGCCAATGTCAAAAAATGAAAAAAAATATTAAAAAGTTATTTCTGTCTTTATTAAGTTGTTTCGTAGTGAATTAATGAAGTCGTTGAAATAAGTACTTTGGACCGCTTATGTTGAAGAACGATTTTCCGAGTTTTTTTTGAAGCTACGTACAATATTTTTATTTGAAAAACAAAGCATTTTTCATGCAATGTAAGGCAATTTAAAGTCGTCCAACATTTATGTTTGTTGAAAATTTTTAAAAATTTACTTAATTTTGTAATATGTAAAGAACAACAAATACGATTATGAAATACAGTTTTGAAACTGCACGATAGGCATTTTTTTTCATGAATGTTAGGAGTGACAAAATTTATCTTTTTTTCTTAGTTCTTATGGCAGTGTGTGATTTTTTCGACAAAAAACACATTTTTGGGAACTAATCGTACTTATATATTTTTATTGACTGGCTTTTCTAAACTTAGCGTGTCCGAGAAGAACGGAACATTTTTATTAGTGATTGTGATTGATATGAATTAGGTTGATCTCCTGTCTTTTTCATGTGTTTTTTTTTATGGACACGGGAAAAATATTTTACATACCTTTTTTTCTTGGCGTTCTTGACAAGCGATTCTAAGCTACAGTGATCTCATATTAGTTTATCAATAAAAAATTCCACTGTAATGATATTATCTTGACATTTCCTTACGGAGTTCAAAAAAATCGCTTGCTCTCAAGGATCCTCAATATGTCGGAAGAGTACGATGTGGATAAGACAATGTTGCTGATTCATTCATGAATGAAATTGTTGTTTTTTGTGTGCGGCTATACATTTGAGTGCTTCTTCTACCAAAACTTAAAATAAAGCTTAAAACTAACAGTTTCGAAATTGCTTTTTGTTTCAGACATGCAATGCATTCGAGTTGCAGACGTTGATGGAGAGCCTCTAAAAGTTCACATTCAAGACACTTCTGACAAGGTAAAAGATGTGAATTTTTTTAGAAATCCAATGGCGTTAATAAAAAAACTGCTGGTTCTGTAGGCTATTACTTATGTTAATAATTAATACATTATTGTTGATTTCACTGCTATTTATGATTCAAAGCTTATAATAGTTTGTAAGAGATTTTCAAATTTCTAAGTTTAGATTTGATCTAGCTATCTCGCTTTTGAGTGGGTTGGTGACAGTCTAATTTCGACGAATCCTTTTTGAACATAAATTGAAACAAAATCAGACACTGATAATAACATTTGAGATTGCCATTTTTATATGTTTGAGAAAATTGTTTATTTCAACTGAAGGCATCCATAACACTAAAACTGAATTTAAAACTTGTATTTTTTTGATCGAACCCCACAAAAATCCCGCGAGAATATTAAAAACCAAAAAGTTTTTTGAGGACATGAAAATCAACTGAAGGCCAAAAAAACCTTTATTTCAAATTTGACGACGTAGATTAGGATACTTTTTGGCTTTCATTGTGTATTGAAACAATACGATAATAGTTAGGTACATAGAAAAATTGGTTATTTCGTTGAAATCTTTATCCCCTTTTGAATTGCTCCCAGGCACCACTGACGAGACGAACACGTCGCGCCGGAAACTCTGTTGTATATAAAATGATGTATGAACATGAAACGAATTACCAGCACTAGTGGTGACGGGTTTAGATCGATTTATTTGTGGGTCATCGGTCTTTGTTGTTTGCTTATTTTGCTTTTTCCCTTTGTAATAACATTTGATTTTCTTCAGTTTGAGCCTTAAAAAAATAAAAGGAGGTATTTAAATAAACGAATTTCATCTTCCCACCCTGTTTGCGAATCGAAGCTAGGCGATTGTATTTGTAAGCACATACCTTCCCGCTTGTTTTTCTTTAGATGCTAACCTTGTTTTTGTCTCTTGTACGTTTTTTAAATTTGGTGATTGTAGATTTATTATTTGTGGTCCTTTACTTTGGAATAATATGTCTAATCAATTAAAAATGATTCATCGCTCTCTCATTTAAAATGTTACTAAAAACCCGTCTTTACACTCTTGCTTTTGTCAATTAATATTGTGGTAATGCTGTAATGTCTCATGTTTTTTTAATTTTCTCTGTTGCGAAGCGCCTTGGATTTAGTTAGTTTTCCGTAAAAAACGCTCTATAAATGTGAATTATTATTATTATCATTTGCGAATCACAAAAAATTTGACAAATTTTTTCAAAAGAAGGTTCAACTCTAAATACATTAAAAACTTTGAAATAGTTATAATAAAAACAAAAAATAAATGCATCTATTTTGCTGTTGTAGACAAAAAGCTAAAAAAGTAAAAAAGGAAATGATCAAATTACACAATCGCTATAAAAAATTGGTTTAAAGAAAAAATTAATTACTGGTCTTTTCAGGCAATGAGAATCGGTTTTTTGGAGCATCAACTAAAGTGGGCGGACGCCATTATGTTGGTTTATTCCGTAAACGACATTGAAGGTTTTCGTCAGTTAAAAAACATGGCGGATCATATCATTCAAAGAAACAAAATAAATGAAGAGAAAGATCACAGGTAGGCTAAAGACTCAAATTTTAAAGTTTTTCCGCTTAAAGCTTTTAAAATCTGAAAAGTTCGTTTAGTTTGTTGATATAACGCACGTTTCATCATTACAAGATTTATAATTATCTTTCTCATTCATTGCGTTAAAGGTTTTAAACTTGTGGCAGACTGTCAAGGGATTCCCCCTACCTGCTTTCGGAGATACTAAAATGTTACTGTCCAAAGTGTTTATTTGGTTTGAAGTTTTTATAAAGTCATATTATTGCCATTAGAGGATTTCTTTTAAAAAATCGCATTTAAATCGATGTTATTTCTGAGAAAAATTTTGGCGTTTAATTTTTGACAGTTGTTTAGAAGAGGCTAAGATAACATGTTCTCTTAAAAAAGCTATCTGTCTTTGTGTGATCTTTTAAGCCAATTTCAAGTTTTTGTTCAAGTATTCATTATAGAAATTGAAAAATTGTTTTGATAAATCGGAATGTGGAAAATGAACAAGCAATCTTTACTTGTCAGCAACAGGAGTGGCCATGTAAATTAAAATCATTGGCGGACCGTAAATTAAATTGCTTTTCTTCCACTTGACGCATGAATCGCTTCGATGACGTCATCGAAGCGCAGTTAATGTTTACTGGTCTCGCGTTTATCGAAATTTGCCTGAGTTAAAACTTGGCACAAACTCGATTTGCATTGATTTGCTGAGAGATTAGGGGTGAAGTGGATTAAATTTTGTTTATAATCGTGTTATGAAAGCAAGACACTTTCAAACTATTTTAACGGCTTTACTCTGACAGAGTTTATAGTCGCGAAAGCTCAGGATAAACTTAAAGAAGGGGTATTCAGTCTTTTTCTTATTTCATAAGTTCTTTACAAACAATGCTTTACTTCGTCAATCTTTGCGATTAAAATTGCTAAACACTCACTTTAAAATGTTTTTTGCCAACTTCGGCAAATTTTCGGCGACGCAGCCGAGTAGGGAGGAGCGTCGTACTGATGACAAACGTAAGCGACACGGCCCAAGTTCAACTCCTACTCTAGCCGCTCATTTGTATCCCTAGGAACAGACGTAGAAACCTAAACCCAATAGGCGGGGATGTATCAAGGCATTCTTTAGGAATGTCTGCTTTAAATCTTTTTGTGATTACATTCATTTACAAATTTTGAGGTGGATCTCTGGGCATTCCGTGAACGCAAGGGCTTCTGTACCCAAAGATTAGTGCGGCTTCCTGAATAAAGATGCAAAACAGTTACTTAGGATTTTTCAAGTTTGTTTTTATGTAATTAAACATGATCTTAAGTTAGTTCGACAATACTCTGTAACAAAAATTTCAAAAGTATTAAGGACAGAAAGCCAAGTCTTTTTGATCAATTAATCAAAAAGTCACTTTGGATTCCACTTTTTAACAAGATTTTTTTAAATTTTTAGAGAAGTTTTTTAGAAAAACATCGACTTTTATCAGCTTTAATTGTTTCACGCAAAAACAAACATTTTTATTTTTTTACAGCTCTTTACCTCCGATAGTGTTGGTAGGCAACAAAGGAGACTTGGACTTTCTCCGCAAGGTGTCGCAACATGAAGGTTTTGAACTCGCCATGAAACTGCAATGTGACTTCTTTGAAGCTTCAGCTAGAGAAGGCTGGTCAAAATTGATTACAAAAAAGAGCTCTCGCCTGACCTCTGTCGATTCCGACTCTATCCGTGTGGTCGCGGGGACTGCCGGGAGTATCGGGGTGCTCGGGTTTCCGAACCGGGACGTCACCCGAGAGTTTGTGCGCAGCCTGACTCCGACTTTGAATCGACGAAAATCCCACGTAAAAACCCATTACTCCGACAATGAACGATCTCCCGAAATTACTCCCGTAAAGAGATGGGGAAGTTTCAACAGTTTAAACCGATTCGGCGATACGTTGGGTTCGCCCAAATCCCCTCGTGAAAATCAAAAGTCCCCGTTTTTGACAAGTGATGAAGATAGCGATGAGTACAAGTTAAATGGAATATCCCACCTTGTAAGAGATCAAAAGCCCCGTTCACAGTCTTTTATAAGCAAATTGTCCCCGCGTTTGAATCGAAGCTTTAACAGAGCACATGGACTCTCTAGTGATCCCACGGATGTGAAACAATCATTTCGAGGAGACAATAACAATAACAACAGTTTGAGAAGCAAGCCGGCGCAAAAATCAATCGCTTTTGGGCTTTCAACGACTTTCTTCACCAACGGCAGTCTAGGCGATTCTTTGTGTCAGTCTGCAAACAGAAATCGTCTGGGTAGCCAAAGCACAAACAGCAGTAGTAGCGAAAGCGCAGCAAGCAAGAGTGACTGTGGAAGTCAAGAGAACTTGCTTTTAGAAGACCAAAACGCAAACTCTACTTTGATTCAAGACAAACCGCCCAGTCGTGCAATTCCCGGTGACACTCCAATTGTGGTGGAACCTTTCACGTTCGAAGAACATGATTTTACGACGTCGGAGCCGTTCTTAAACATATGCCGGGGAAAAACATCTCGTTCCCGCGTTCGATCCCGTTCTCCAACCAACAAGATCGTCAACAGTTTTAAAAAGATCCGCACTCGGTCCGATCAGCATCCTAATAATGCGTCGAACTTTCAAAAACAGCAGCAGCTCTTAACAAATTCCTCAAATTTGCTCGCAGTGCCCCTAATCAAATACTAATTCAGTTGATAGTGTGAACAGTTGCTATCTGGGCATGAGATAAATTTCAAATAAAGTGTTTCCTCAAGTCGATTTTGATGTGACTCTTTTTTATTTTGCGGGTTGTTTGCTGGCAACACTCGTAGTCATCGGCATTGTGAGACGTTTGCGCCAAATCCGAGCACACTGCCTGTGTATGATCATGATTGGTTTTTTGTTTTCTAAAAGCTTGCCGACTTTCAAAAAAACTAATCTGAACAAAAAGTACTATCAAGCAACCAAAGAAATATTTAATTTTCTTAATTTTTATCTACGTATGTTCGACAGGGTCAATACTTTTACAAGTTGGCTAAGGAGGTGTTGCTTTGTAAATTTCTGAAGTTTATTGATTTACTAACGAAGTAATGAATGAAATAGACAGGAAAATAAAAAAAATAATTGGTTTTCCATTGTTGCAATTTTTTTAAGTTTTGAAATGGATGAAGCTTATTATGATTTTTTAAAGAGCTTATCCAAAAGAATGTGCTTATGTATTTTGATAGTTGCACAGGTCAACAGTGATATTTGCAAGACAAAAAATTCATGACAACTAAGACCAAAACTAATTCATACCTTACGAAAAAAGTATTTTTTGTAATATACATATTCAAAATGAGTTGTGTTTTCCTTGTTTTTTTCTTCGGAGTTTGATGTTTTTTGAAATCACTATTTTTAGCTTTGCTTAGTGAAGCGGCTAAAATTTAAGTCGAGCGTTTTTTTTGTTGTGTAATAAATTATTTTGTAAGAAATTCAAATCTTTTTTAAAATTGCTTAGCTGTTTGATATTTTCTTTTCAATAATAAAAGTTAAGCTAAAAATCAAATTACAAATATCTTTAATTGAAATTAAAACCGATATTAAAAGTAAATACTCGTTGACAAATTTTTTTGAAAGTTTAGTAATTACAAACTCTAATCCTAATACTACCAAACGAGTCAATTTGCACCTTCATCAACAATTGGGCTTCTTACATTTTGTATCAATTTTAATTATTAACAATATGATAAAACAGGGGTGGGGAACCTGTAGCCCAAGATATCACAATGCGGAACGCGTGTGATTGGAAACCGATGTGCCGCATCTTTTTGTTCTTCACTTTGAATTCGGTGTACAATTTATCAGGATAAACTGTACAATCCAAATAGAAACCTTTTTTTTGGTCTTCAACTCAAATTCGGTGTATGAGTTAAATAAATTTTTAGAATTCAGTTCAGTTCAGTTCAGTTTCTTTTATTTCTGCTCCGCCACATGAACAAAATATAACAAAATGTTAAAAGGTTTGTGAGTTGCTGAAAGATGGGGTCAGAAAAAGGAAGAAGCAACAAAAAGAGTTGACGTTGTGACTTGCTAATCAACGATGAAAAGTGTGACCTATTGTATCATATAGAAGCAAGGTTGCTTCAGTTCATTATAAAGTTCTGTAAAAAAATAGAAAGAAAAAAAGAGAGAGAAACAAAATACAAGACCGAGGTTATTTGCTTAAAAAAAAATGCCGCCATGAGGGCGGTGCATGGTGGGACCATAGCAGAGTTTGGGTCGAGGAATATGATCAGTTCTCGAGGAATGCAGGTAAAAAAGGCTTTGACGTGACAAACCAGATGAAGAAGTTTGGTTTGTCGAGACAACCATCTTTTTTCTTAAATCAAAAAAAGTTTAATGCGGCTCCCACCTAATTTTTTTGTTTCGGGATACGGCCCGCGAATGCAATCAGGTTCCTCACCCCTGTGACGCAATAACAATATAAACCAATCAAAATGTGTTTTACTGACGCCGAAGTAAAATCAAATATTCGTATGTGATTTCTAGTACTGAAAATTAATTGTGAAGTGAATTCCAAAATTTGCAGCTATTTGTCTTTTTTAATAAAAAAGCTATACCATAACTTCCTAAGGTTTTCGAACTGTTTTTAAAAACCGATATTTTTTTGTAAAAATGAATCTAATTGTTTTAATTGCATTTGCAACACAAAGCAATTCCAAGAGAAAGCCTAATTGAGGAACGTTCACTTAATGTTTACGCCGCTATAAATCTTTTCTAGTTTCAAATCTTTATGTTCATAAATTGTTCTAGTTGAAAACAAAGCTTAACCTTTTGTTGTAGTCGCTTCATATGTCGAAGTAAATAATAACGAGTTTACGATGGCATTCTCCTGACATTGCGTTGACGAAACAGCCACTTACGAGAACAACCAGTTACGTCAGATGAATGACGAAACGTTGGGAATACTGATTAAAATTTGCACAAACCGGAAATTGAACCCTCGTCACTTACATCAGTGGAACTAGTCATTATGCCAACCGTGCGGATTTGCTCGAAAATAAAGATTGGGATCTTTTGTACAAAACTGCTCCCGCCAAAAACACCCCCGCCACCCTGCAGTACTTAAAACGTGGCGGGGGTGTTTTTCTCAAATCTCACATTTTTGCATTAATGGCGGATCTTTCTACAAAAGATCCAAAAATTCAAATTCAAATTAATTTTGATTTTTTTCTTAGAATTTTGAGAGAACAATGTTATGCCGTAAATAATTATTTTCCAATTTATCCTTATCATGAAATATACGAGGTGTCAGCAGAGGTACACTGAAGAACTCCACTTACGACATGCAGTACGTTGAAAGCGCGGCTCTGCAGACCATGAACGTGGGATCCGTGTGTGCAACGCACGATGTTCTATCGGTGCAGTTGTGCATTGATAAAGATTGCAAATCTTAGATTCTTAGTATAAAAGTTTTCAAATAAAAAAACAAATAGTTTTTTTTATTGTTCAACGTTATCTTTATTTTCAAATTATATCTCTATAACAGTAATATCTCTACTAAATTACTAGCGGACAGCAATATCTTGGCATCTCCGAAAGCAGGTCGGGGTAATTGCCTACCCTATGCATTAGCACCTCCGTCGCTTTCCTGCGAGTCAGGAGGATAAATATAGAGAAAAAATAAAATAAAATAAATAAAATTCTTTGGCGCTTCACATTTAAATGAGATTTTAATCAAAAGTGCCCTTTATAATGTAATTTAAATAATTTTCTATTTTTAAAAAAGGAGCTGGTAAAGATAAACAACTCTTTTATTTTCAGGGTTCCTTATCTTTACCTGGACTTAACACGTTTATCTAATTTGCAGTATCATTGAATTAACAACCCTAATCCCGTATATATGTTTTCAATTTGAACATTAAATAATTTAGTATTTTGCTCAAAAAAATAAAGTGCAACTTTTCAAGTCATCTAACTTTTCCTGGCCAACAAGGTTTCTTGTCTTTACGTGGGAAATGTTGGGGTTGCTTATCTTTACCTTGAAGATTTTGGGTTTTTTATCTTTACATGACTCCTTTAGGGCTGCTTATCTTTACCAGCACCAAGAAAAATGCCAAAAGACTGAACTTAAAAATATGACTAAAAAATAAATAATAACAATGTTGATTTTCTATGATTTTCTTTAGTACGTTTATGCCTTGTCTCTTTAATTATATTTGTTGCAAACGTCTATTTTCTTTTTTTATTTGATTTTCAAAACAAAAAAGATGTTTTTGGCCTACAATTTTAATTAAAAGCCTTATTTATAATTATTACTTGACTTTTAAAAGCAAGAAAGTCTTTTGAAGAAACTGTGTTTTGGCTTTTAGAACATATGCCGGGCTGTAACATTAAAGATTGGTGCCTCTAGTGGAGCGATGGCTTTAGTACGGAATGAACGGACCAGCCGCACCAGGTCCCACCTAAAAAACGTCAAAAAGTGGCCTCCTTTAAACAAAATATTGCCCCATTCCTTCATAGTAGCACCATGAAGGTGGCCTTTCCTGCCTGCAACTAAACTTTAAAACAAAAGTTAGAATCATGTACTCGATTGAAAGTGATGACTTTTATTTTTTTATTTTTATTAGAGATCACTATTGGTTTTGGGACAAAAAAACTTGACACACTAAAAAGTGGCACCTTTCTTTCTTGCACTAGGTCCCCCTTTTTGTGAGGCTATCACTACTCTAGTGTTGTAAGAGCAAATCAATTTTAAAGTTTACAGTCCAAATTATGGCCATGATTCCATTTATTTTAAACAATAGGTGGTTTAGCATTTGGTTGACATGACAAATGATGATGGAACAAACGTGAAGACAAAAAAAGCAAGCTCTAAATATACATTATTTATCAAAGCTAAATTGTGATATACTTGTAAAAGCTTTTACTACATTATAAAATTTTAAATGACTCAACGAGGCAAAAAGCAACAATCATTCCAATTATCATAATTCAGTCCTCAAACCATTTATTATATTAATATGAATCGCTTAAGCGTGCAACGAATGTTGTCGATGCACATTTCCGCAACTTCACCTGGACGACACTGTCACTTACGTTGTTCTGCCACTGCGGTAATAAGCTTTGGGCAACATTGTGTGAGATTTGACCAGCCAAGGGTCAAACTCCAAGGGTCAAAGTCGGTTTTCCAAGCCGGAAAGACCGATCAATTTTAATAAACACTTTAACAAAAACAGTTAAGAACCTGCCAAGTTTAAAAAAAATGCGTTGATCTTTTTGTATATTAAAATAAGTTTGGCGAAAAGAAAAAACTTTGACAATTGATAGACACCGTCTATGTCTTATTTACGTTAGGGTTGCCATATCTGAATAAGCTTAATTCCGGACAGACATAGACACATTAACAAAAAAATTTTTGAAGGAACGGAAAAAATAGATTTGTTTACAAATCTAGGACGAAGACCAAAAAATAAAAAAAGGTCTTCACTTGGATTCGATCTCGGATTTTCCTATTTTTGTATCAAAATCATGGTGCTATCTAAAAAAAAAGTTCTTTGCGTCGAGTCAGTTTGGGAATTTACTATTTTCGTCACATAATCAATGTGTTTTCTTTAAAAGATTGGACGTTGTTTTTAGATGATACTAAGATTCTGGATATTTGGGCTTTTTTTAAAATTACACATAATTAAACTTAAAATTCCGGACGGTATGGCAACCCTAATTACATGTCTTTTCTTTATTATTATTTTTTTCTTTAATCTTAAAATGTTCCTTGTTTAATCAGCTATGGTGTTATTATGATCATAATTAAATTTACTTTTTATCAGAAAATAAATCAAATTTTGTTCGTTTTCATGTAAACTTTGGAAAAATGTGTTTACAACCATTGTAGGTTTTAGTTCAAGGTGGTCTCAACTGTTGCTACAAGGGGCCACTTTTCAAAATTTTTTGGAACTTGCAGGCCCTACTTGATTGGAAAATTAATTAGAATGCGAAAAAACGTTTGTTAAGACTTTTTTGTCTTCGTTTGATTTCAAAGTTATATAAGAGTTGTTTACACAGGAAAGAAGGACCTTTTTTAGTTTCAATTTTTTTTCTTTCTTCGAACTGTTTTAAACCCCAAGGTTGCTTTTGATTGAAAAGATGTATAATGATTAAAATTCTTCCACGGGCCACATGTGACACTCATTTTTTTATTAAATTATAAAAGAATTTTTTGAAAAAAAAAACAAAACGCGTTTTTTGTGTTCGAATCTTTATTGATGAACAACCTGAAAGCAAAAACTAGCTCTTGGAATAGTAACTTAGTTCACAAAAAGAGATCAAGTATATGGGTTTGAGCAATATCCGGGTACATTGATAAAACAAAAAAAGATTTTCGTTCTTTTATAACAAATAATATGATTAATGTCACTTAAAGCTTTGAAATGATTATTTATTGGGAAACAAAATCTTTTAATTTGTAGGATAAAACATGACGTCATATTAATTCTAGCATAAGTCAGACTAGGTCAAAACAGATCAAAACTACGTCAAAATAAAGTTTTTTACAATTTCGGAAACTTTTATAAATACAGTCATAAAAAGTAGACATGCGAAACATTCTGTTTATGTCCAGTAATGCCGTGACCCATTTTCAGTTTTCAAATTCAGCCGATAAGTTTTTTAATAACTGACAGATCAAGAAAAAATTTATCGTTACTAAGATTCGATTTTTTGTAATGACTGTACAGCAAGTTTATAGTTTTGTAGAGATATTGTGGTTGGAATAACTTGTAAGTCGCAAATGTTTGAAACATTTTTAAGTTTTTGCTACTGTATTTTAGAAAATATATATTCCTGGTAACCGTAATAAGTGATTTCTTGCAAAGTGGATACGTATGATTAAAATAACAATTCATTAAATACGAAAAGAAAAGTGCCAAAATAGCTTAGAACGAAATATACGCGTAAAGTACTGTATTCAGCAAGTGAAAAAAGTTAAATAACTTTTTAAAGTATGAAGTTTTACTTCATAAATCAAATCTACATAATATTGCAACAAATTTTGTAAATGAAGGCTTTTAGCGTCAGAATTAAGTAAGAAATTTAAACCTATTGTTGGTTTTAATTCTTGGTTTTAAGTAGAAATTTTTATTTTTAACTGCAGGTTTTCACTAGATTAAAAAAATGAAATAGAAAAATTAAAATAGATAGTATACAAACAAACAAACTGCGACAAAAATTTGTCGCTACTTAAAATGTTTCTGTACACATGAGATAAAAAGAAAATAAAGAAACTTTTTTCTCAAATTTTATGAATTGTTCAAACGCTAACGGAATAGTTCTCATTGCCGCCTTCGGCTGGCATTATCTTCTTGTCATAAACGTCATCGTTTTCCATCACCTTGTATGGCGTCTTGGTCTTTTTCAATCGGCATAGCAAC
Organism: Diplosoma virens; assembly: GCA_963680785.1. Taxonomy (NCBI): domain Eukaryota; kingdom Metazoa; phylum Chordata; class Ascidiacea; order Aplousobranchia; family Didemnidae; genus Diplosoma; species Diplosoma virens. The sequence goes on along the minus strand of OY796895.1, from coordinate 31,304,450 downwards.
GTATAAAGAAGCAAAACAATTATCAGCAAAACGGGCATGCTGCCAGCTGAGATAATAAGGGCAAGTTGAAGTGTAGTTAGTCGATTTTCTTCTGCATTCTTTTTCATTTGAATTTCATACTTTTTATTTTGGATTTCTTCATTTATCATATTATTGATTAGCGTTTCTTGTTTGTTTTCTAGATTTTGAGGGTCGGGATAGTAATAGTTATCTTTACTCGACAAATCCTTGGTGTTGCCATCGTTTACTTCTTGATCAACTTCTTCCAAGACAGAAAGATATTTGTTTGCTTTCTCCTCCTCATCAGTAGAGCTGATTTCTGAAAGCATTTCCTCGTAAAGATCGGGATACATATTGTCCATGTCCATGGGACTTAGACCGTTCGCTTGAATATCCACAGTTGAAATGTCCGCTTCTTCGGGGAAGCTGGGAGTTTTATCCGGAGTTTTATCCGGATTTTCAGAGTTCTTGTTTTCTGGCTGGTTGCTTAAATCGTTTTCGTTTTGATTGAGAAAAAATTCATCCAATGAATTAAAATCTGGGAGATCGGCATTGCCGTAGTTGTTGAGATCTATCAAAGTTGAATTAGCTGTTTTCTTTAACAAGGAATCGATAAACGAATTGGAAAGATCTGTTAGGTTTGAATTAAATTTGTCATAATGACCACCATTCGTTTCAGTGGACGAATCATTGAAATTAATGTAGTTGTCGAAGGTCTTTTCAGAGAACAATGAGGGATCTTCGTATGTGGTGAACTCGTCCGTGTTGTAGGTTGTTTCTTGCTCGATTGGATATTCCGTCGGCGAGGGGATGTTGTATTTCCCCTCGTACTGGTCGCTTTCTTTTGTGTTCATGAATCCATCCATGGTCTGGTTTGAGCCTGCGACTTCGAACCATTGATTATCGATGTAGTTATTATTTTCCTGATTGTTGTATGCTTCGTCGATGTATTCTCCATCATTATAAGAAAGATATGCTTCTCTATTCGTGCTATTGGTGTCACCTGCTGTGTCGGTCTTGTCTTCTGGAGAGTAATAGTTGAGGTCGTATTCAAAGGGCTTTGCTTGTCTGCTACTTTCACTTGTTTTTTCAATAGAGCTTGTTTGAGTTGGTGTATTTAGTAAATTACCCAAGTAATTCTCATGGCTCTTTTCATTTGCTTTTGCGGTTTGATACCGAGAAAATTCTGGAATTTGTTTAAAGTTTGAAATTAAATTAATAGACTTATTTTTAAGCTGTTTATTCTGTGAAAATATATCATATGTCCACTTCTTGACTTGATTGTTTGAGTTGTTCATGGGGATTAATATAGTGGCATTTTTTGTATTTATGTTTTCCGGTACTTTGGCATTCATTGAATCTTGGTTGTAATATTCACTATCTGACCAATTGTAGTAGCCTTCTTGGTCATAATTGTAACCGCTTTCGGAAAACGAATCTGTTTCTTCGTTGTTCACACTGTCAGTATCATCAAAGTAGGAGCCGTTTTGAACACCGTAGTTAGGACTCGAATATAACTCTTTAGCCGGAGGAAAAATGGACTCGGCGGGATCGGTCGAGTTTACAGAAGATTCGTAAGCATCTATGGCGTCGGCCAAAACCCCAACAATGTCCATTTGCTTGTCCAGCTCACTGGCCACGTTCTCATATAGAGTGAGGAGTTCACGCCTAGAAGTTTTAAAGACAATATTCACTGAGATGAATTTTTAATTAATTGCATTATTATCTATGTTAATGTAAAAACTGCAATAAAGTTTTTGACCAATTGCATAAAAATCTAATAACAGGTTGAAATGGCTACCATTTTTTAAACTATATTATAGCATAGCAAGGCTGCATTAGTTGTACAAGTTTATATCTTATAAGCTTATAGCAAAAAAATAAAATAAACTATAGCCAACAATGCCGGAGAATTTCGTTCTCAGAAAAATACATTAAAAAAATTATCAAAAAAATCTTTTTGGCGCTCAGATGCAAAAGTTAAGTGCCAACAGAATTTAAAATTTTTTTTCCAAAATTTTAGAAGTGTTTGATTAATTATCATATTGACGCTTAAAAGAAAAAAATTGTTTTTCAACGCTTTAATTTGTAAAAGTAATGTTAAATTAATTCATCATATACTCTTATCGTTTCTAAAAATAAAAATTTCAAAAAAGCGACAAATTACGTGAATTCATTTTGCTTTCAATTTTATAAAAATAAAGTCATTAACAAAAAACTTTCAAACGAGAGTTTTTTTAGCTTTTTTGAGTCAATTTGTTTTTTTCATTCAGTTTTAAAAAACAATGTCTTATTGATCGCAACTATATTTTTCTGCACAAAGCAACTGACCTGCTGTCTCTGTCTTGCTCATCAAGGACAAGGCTTTGGTTAATGTTCATAATGACGTCATCGACACGTTCTTGAAGGGTCTCTATTATGTCCAAAGCTTTTTCTATAACCAAATCCGCCTGGTCGCTTAACTCCTAAAAACCAACATTTACTTGGGTCGCATATTATCTGATGCCACGTACATAGTGCTGTATATTAGCAGGTTCATTGTTCATACTTTATAAGTCATTTTATAACAATTTTTTTCGAAAGGGCTACATAAAAAAATTTGCTTATTGTTAGTGTTGGTAAACAGCGATTTATTCGTTTTTCTATCAAACAAAGGGATCGTATCTTAAATGATTATTATAGGCCTATATAACGCATATATGCAGCAAGAGTAATTCTGTCTGCCATCTTTCAAATAAATAATCATTTTGTGTTTGTATTACTGCAATACAAGCTGAACACCATCAACTTCCCTCCAAACATCGGGTTCATTGCCATGAATTATATTGTTATCTCATCTTATTTGTCCAAAGCTGCCATTTTTCGGTTGTTTTTTCGGGTTCTTTATACCACAAAAATTTGATAAACCCCATTGCACATTATTTAATACAATAGGAAGTGAATAAATTTTAATTTTTTGTTTGAATTTTTAAAGAAAAATTATTCTATCGGTCTTGTTTAAAGGTTTCACAATAAAGATAAAAACTTTTGATAAGTTTCGAAAAATAACTTCGTGTTTACACAGTTGTTTAAAAGCATTCAATATATAAAATAAAATTAGTAATAGTGTTAAGAAAATATATCATAAGAAGTTAAGAAAACTTATCTGATGATTATTTTTATTCCTTAATTAAAAATTTTTTAAAAATTGTACAGGGTAGTAGTACATTTAACATTTATAGTAGGTAATAGTACATTTAACTCTAAGATTGTGTTGTACAGGGGCGTGCGCAGAAAGTTGTCAAGGGGGGAAGGTTTGCAAATCGAAAACACGATTATTAAAAGTGGGTCCTGGTCATTGGCCGAAAACTTTTTCAAACTTTCGTTTCACGTTAGAGTAAGCCTATTACATGTTTTAGAGCGCCTTGCAGTGGATGATTTTTTTGCCTAATCGTAAATAAAACTATCAAATATTATTAATGATAATTTATCTTGCACAACTACATATTAAATTCTATTTGAATAAATGATGATCGCACTTGGGTAAAACAGACTATTGGGTACTAATAAATTATATTTAATTGCATAATAGTTAGATTTTAAAATATTCAGCTTTAACTTCTCTATCGAACACTATGTATCGCAAATAGAATTAACTATATCTTGCTCAGTGTTTCTAGAAATGAGCCACCTGGCTCCCTAAGAAGGAATTCGTAATATGTACAAAGAAAAAAATGTTAAGAAAAGAATTTAAATAAAATGTAAGTTGATTCAAAATTATTAACTGATAACATAAACTGGCACGTCCTTTATAGTTGGACCTTAACAGTTTATAAAAATTGTTTTACTAAAGTGAAGACCGAAAAAAAGTTGGTTGTTTCGTGGTATAGAAAGGTCATCGACTCTGGATCAAGCACAAACAGGGCTGGGCCCAAAATCTTATCTCTTTACTACCCCAGGATGCTGTACTGACTGAATCAGATGCTGGAAACGATAGTGTTGATCCAGCATAGGGTTTCATCATTTAGAACCATCAAACGTCCTCCATGTCAGGCCCAATGCAGATTGCGGGGTACGTTGTTAAGATGTAGTCTGTGATTTGTTCAATGGCGCCGTACTTGCAATTTGGTAAAGGAGCGAGACCTCATTATGCATGGACGAATGGAATCACCCAGCACCAGTTTGCAGGCGATTGGCCTTAATCCAAATTGTTTGGGGCAGGTTCATTCCAACAGGCCTGGTATTGGTCATGGGTATGAAAGCACGAAACACAACAATGTTTTGGTAGAGTTAGAGAAGATGTACACAATGTTTTGACCCAGAATTCCATCTTTGCAATTCGCCTCAGCAGTGTGACGCGCAAAGATACTTTTTTACGCAGTGCCACAAAATGGTGACGGAACGTAAGTGATATGTCTAGTTTTACCGCAAATAAGTCGGGACAAGACAGAATGATAAAAGTTTATTGCTGTTATAAACCTTTAGCTCACGTTTGGCTTCTTTATTAAATTAAATTAAAGGCTGATCTCCCGGTCTTTAAAAGACTAAGTTTTAACTTCTAGATCTGAAAATAAGTAAAAATTGTAGTCATCCCATGATTTCCAAGTCCTTTCAGTCTCCAAAAGAGTGCAACAATACTAGATCTATTATAAAAGTAAAATTTTTAAAGATTGTAAAAGGAAGATCACACATATAGATATTAAAAAGAAGAGGATCCAATATCGATCCCCGAGGAAGGCCATTTATATGATGACGGAGCTTGCTTCACTTGCTGTCAAGTATTAGGAGTAAAACTTCTGTTCCGGTCAACTTCTATGATCATTCTAATCGTGTGCTTATCTGAAAAAATTTTCAGCAGCTTGCAGGTTAGACCAGGGTGCTTCACATTAAAACGATAACCAAACAAGTTTTTTACTTGATAATAAAAAGGAATTTTTCTCAGAAAAATTTTGTCAAATACTTTTGGGAATGGCTATAGCTAAGTCTTGAAAGGGAAGAATATGATTTCGACTTCGAGAACCACTGATCTACCAGCATATTGAAATAATTTTTCTAAAAGGGAAGAACCATTTTCGTTATATTTGTGTATATTTTTTTATCGTGCTTTCCAGAGTATTGTATAATTGAGCTTTTTTTAGAGATCCTCTTTAAATGCTTAGCACTGTTTAGCTTTTTATAGCAATGTATCCTAGAGCGAAGTAGAATAGGCTCGCATCTCACGCGCAAACATTCCGACAAAACAATAAACATCAACAGTAAAACTTGACTTTATGTTAAAATTTTTTTGGTTTTGAAAGTTTTACTCAAATTAGCTAACTTTGACGCAATTGTGGCCTTAAAAAACGATCTTTAATAAAATTACTAACTAAGTTTAAAAAGAACAAAGTGCAAAAACGATAAAAGCTTATACGATATTATTATAGTCGACATGTCGCTAATATGTTATTTACGTATAAGTGCATATCTCTGATCATCTTTCTTCAAAGAGGGCTAATCCCTAACCCCCCCGTGCGTACGCCTATGGTGTATAGGCGACCTGCCTAGCTCTTGAACTAAAATGAAAATTTTTTAAAATGGACATTTTTGAATGACAAATGAATATCAATTTTGAATTAAAAAATGTTCTATATCATCTTCTTTTTAAAAAAATATGTTTCTTATCACCATCTTAGCCTTAGTTTCTTATCACCATCTCAGCCTTAGTTTCTTATCACCATCTTAGCCTTAGTTTCTTATCACCATCTCAGCCTTAGTTTTTTGTCACCATCTCAGGCTTAGTTTCTTATCACCATCTTAGCCTTAGTTTCTTATCACTATCTCAGCCTTAGTTTTTTATCACCATCTCAGCCTTAGTTTCTTATCAGCATCTTAGCCTTAGTTTCTTATCAGCATCTCAGCCTTAGTTTCTTATCACCATCTTAGCCTTAGTTTCTTATCACCATCTCAGCCTTAGTTTCTTATCACTATCTCAGCCTTAGTTTCTTATCACCATCTCAGCCTTAGTTTCTTATCACCATCTTAGCCTTAGTTTCTTATCACCATCTCAGCCTTAGTTTCTTATCACCATCTTAGCCTTAGTTTCTTATCACCATCTCAGCCTTAGTTTCTTATCACCATCTCAGCCTTAGTTTCTTATCACCGTCTCAGCCTTAGTTTCTTATCACCATCTCAGCCTTAGTTTCTTATCACTATCTCAGCCTTAGTTTCTTATCACCATCTCAGCCTTAGTTTCTTATCAGCATCTTAGCCTTAGTTTCTTATCAGCATCTCAGCCTTAGTTTCTTATCACCATCTCAGCCTTAGTTTCTTATCAGCATCTCAGCCTTAGTTTCTTATCAGCATCTCAACCTTAGTTTCTTATCACCATCTCAGCCTTATTTAGCAAACAATTTTCATTTTCTCTGTAACAGGTTTTCTAAACTGTGGTTCATTGGAACCTTAGGGGTCCACAGCAAACCTATCCAGTGGTCCACAGGAGTTTTCTATAAAAATAATTAGCTATCTACTTTATTTAAAAGCATTTCTATAAACTTGAAATCAATTGTTTGGGTAAGTTTTTTCTTTTTAACAGTGAAGTGAAGTTTTTTTGGTTTTTATAGGACTTTTGTAAAAGATTGGACGTGGAGTTCATAAAGTTTTATAAAATTAGCTTAGGGTTCTATGTGTTCCCACGAATTTAGAAACCCTGATCTAATTTTTTTTCAAATAGATTATTATTTTGGAAACCCTGATCTAAAATAAAATTATATTTGAAAAAAAATCATCCTATTAATGTAAATGCTTGAAGCCAGGATGTCTAATGTTTTTGAGCCAAGGGCCATTTTGGCTTATCAAACATAAATTGTGCTGTACATGTATAATTAAAAATTTTAAAAGCACGATTTCCGATTTAGATATAGCCATTTTAGAAAATTCCGCGCGGGCCACTTAAAGCTTTTACGCGGGCCATGGATTAGATTCCCCTGCTTCAGAACTTCCAAATATCAAATAAAAGTTGTTCTTTTCAAATATTAAAACTTGGAAAGATTCTAACAATCTTTTTCGCAATCACTTGTAATTTTAACTTATCAAAGTTTAAAGTTATTTTTCTTATATGTAAATTAAATTCACACGAAGGTAATCGTTGCGAAATTTTATATAAAAAAATTAACAACAAATCACCTTGTAGTTTGAAATACCAAGTTCGTTAAGAAATTCCAAATCACTTTCAGACATTTCATTTGTATTCAAATAGCCGTCTGGACTGATTTGGATATAAAAGGCGAGTTTCTAAAAATCGTACTCAAACATGAAGATTTTTTTATAAAATAGTTTTGTCAAACTCGTGTCATTGATTTCTTTCATTGTTTTATATTTTATTTCACATTGTCTGCGTTATGCAATAAGCTCATTGCTTCTTCACAAAGGTGTGCTTTGCTTGAAAGAGCAATCATTAAACAGAATACCTTTTTAACCAAAAAACAGAAACATTTGTCATATTTTGCTTAAAAATTAAGGAAGATTTAAAGCAGAGTTTTCTTAAATTAAAAACATCAACTACTTATTTTTGGGTTCCTTTTTCTGTTTAATATTTTAGATTTCAATTATTTGTTTTTGCTCAAAAACCAAAATGATTTACACAAGTCATATCACAGCGTACTTATCGAAAATCTTTCAAAAATTAAAAAGTTATATATGACATGTGATTAAATGATAATGGTTAAAATATCGAGTTTCGATTCTTTTATGAATTGGTCATGCTTCTTTCGCAACCCGAGAACTCTGTTTTACCTCCAGTTTTTTTATTTCATCTTTGGCATCTGCTGTTCCTGCCTCGGCATCTTCTAGGCTAATGTCATAATCTTCGCTCGCTAAAGACAGAGAAGTGAATGATTGTAATTCAGAAGTTCCATTTTTTGTCTCATTTCGCTGTTCGTATTTGAACGGCATTGGAATTAAAGACATTCCATGCTAAAACACAAAAAACGTTTCAAACAGTTGTGAGAGTTTAAAATTTCACAAATCTTTTCAATATTTGGAAAACATGGTATTTTTATCAATCAGCTCTCACGTTTGTGTCAATTTTCCTGCTCCAACTCCTAAAGGAACGTTTCCACAAGCATGAAATGGAGCATTCTTTGTTTGCTTTATTGATTTTTTTACTTTTTGCGCTTAAGCGCTAAGCAAAGCAAAAAAAATGATAGAAAAACAAAGAATACTCCATTCCACGCTCGTATTAGAAATGAACCTTAAGATTCAGTCAAAATCAAAACGTTTAAACTTGTTCAAAATATAAAAAAACTTTTCGCCGCTTTTTTTCGAATTTTATCTAAGTGTTTTAGATTCTTTTTAAAGTTAAAGACAAAAGAAACAGAAAACAATATAAAACATTTAATAATTAGTAATGTTATGTGAGAAAGCATTTAATTCTAAAATTTTCTTTTCAGCTTTCATGAAAGCTTACTTTAAAATCACAAATAAAAAAACAATTTAAGTAAAAATTTAATAAGTCCTATTATTTGAATCGACAAAGTCTTTTCTGTTTTTGATTTTACTGCAAATTTGTATATCTTTTTAAATGCAAGTTTTTTTACTGTGGATAAGTTTGAAAAGTATACCATTCTATTTAGAAAGTACTGTACATCTGTTTCTCCTCCTGTCCCGCAAAATAATGTCCGATGCCATCAAGTTCAGACAACATCACGCAATCATCCCAACCTGCTTTCGGAGTTGCCAAAATATAGCTCCGGGTAAAATTGTTTATTTATTTTTTATTTTTTATTTAAAAATGACTGAAATTTAAAAGTTTTTAAGAGTGCCAAGCAGTTTAAAATTAAAATAGCATCAGTATATATAAAAATTAAAAAAACAAACAAACCAGAGCAGCATAAAGAGTGTTCTAACTGAACCCGAGCTATATCGGTGGCGGTCATCTTCCAAAAAGGGTTCCCCAAACGTTGTCACATCAAAAGAATTATATTGATTGCCAAGTATAACATAACTTTTTTCAATTTAAAAGCAAAAACGTTGTATGTAAAGCAGATTGGGATTCAAGAAATGATTGAGGATGTAATAACATTGGAAGCTTTTTAACAATCGCACGGTTAATTGGCTAGAGCAGTGCTATTCAACCAAGTATACTTTATACCTAATTCTATACAGGAGCAAAACTTGGACATACAACTGAGAAGGTGTATACGAGGAATATACAGCAAGATACCCCACCTGTAAAGTCTTTTAATGCAAACCCCAGAGCAAATTTTTGGCCCAGTAGAGCTATTCGGTTTGTTTAGAAAAACTTGTAGCATTAAAGTGAAGATTTTTTTGGTCTTCAACAGAATTATTCGTTCAATTTAAAGAATTGAAGAAATTGATTAAAAAGTAACCAATATTTTTGAAATGAAGACGAAAAAAGCTTTTTATTTTAATTTTTTTGCGCAATTAATAATTGGTAAAATTGTGGTGGCAAAGTTTTTTTTAAATGTAAAAAGGTAGGCCGCGGAAAAAAGGTTGAAGAGCACGGGGCTAGAGTGACGTCATTGGGAGAAACGTCCCGGTTCGAAGGTGCAGAGGCGATTGCTTATTAGATTTACTCATCCATGTCGTTTATTGTGGCAAGCAAGAAAAAAGAAAGAAAATTCTTGACCCGTTTTTTTTCCAGTATCTTGGCTTTTAATCAAGATTATCATCTCAAACATGTGGCAACTGATCTTGGAAGTGATGTTGCTAGGTTAAAACAAAAAATGACGGTGTGCAGTAGGTCAAAAGAACTTCGCTCTTATTAAAAGTGCTTGGGGTAAATTGTGGTGAGATTCGAACTTTAAACTTTTTAAGGATGATAATTACAAAAAAAGCTAATTTTCACATGGGGAAAGTAAACCTGAGTTGCATCAAATTGATAATTCGTCGTAGAGATTTTAATATCGAAAATCGCTTCGTTTTGATCTCAATTTTTTAAGAAAAATATTGTTGAAGTAATTGCTGCAAATTACGCGTAATAAGGAAGATTATAAGCTCTAAAATTTTGCTAAACTGTTGTCGTCAGCTGATTGTACACTGAACTTTCAACCTATCTTATTACATTTTCATATACTTATACGTATTTTTTCCAAGCGCTCATGTTTTTTTTCAATTCAAAATCTAGAGGTGTTTGCGCAAATCTTATTCTTTATAAAATAATCTATTTTGAATAAAAAATTTTATGTAACAGCGAAATTTCATCCAAAACTAATTTTGTTGTTGGTTCATCTAAGTACTTTTGCAATTTTAATTATTCATTAATTTTAGGTTAATTAGAAAAATGTATGTAGCCAAAAGATAATTCAATTTTTTGGCTATTTACAATATATAAAAAAAGTGTTTATGGATAGCCATATATAGATATATATCAGCAATACTAAACAAAAAACAATCTTAATTATTGACCAAAAATTTATGCAAAATTAAAGCTGTATAAGCTGGATTAATATCCGTTGATTTTAGTTAAATTCTGCTTCTTTTCTTGAGAAGATATACCTTGTCTGTTGATAGCTCCGGGCAAACACAAATGCTCTTTCAAAGTGATTAAAATGAGATAAGCAGCTACGGAAAAAATCCATGTGCTTCGAAAAGTTTCCTGATGAAGTCGAAATAGTTTTGTAAGATGTCAGACGTAAAATCGAATTTAAGTTTTCTTGATTCTGAGCATTAAACCGAAAACAACAAGCTGTTAAGGAAACCAAGAACCTATCTCTTGCTAACATACCTTAATATAGCTTGTTTAAAGCAATCAAATAAGTAAAAAAACTACTGAGCGTAGGATGGGGTAGTTGGAAATAAACAACACTAAACAGGTTTAATTGCCTCCTACTCGTCAAGCTCTTCAACCTTATAAAGAAGCCTTTTGCTCGGAGTGCTTCCGAAATTTTTTTGAAAAATCGAATTTATTAAGTACAGGTTTTGTGATAACTATGTTTACCACCATAATTGAAAGTTACAGAACTTGTCGCATGCGTGCTTGAGATGTGCTTTACAAAATAATTTGATTTTCTCACTCGTAATTGATAATTTCATCGATTATTGCAGGTTTGAGTCAGTCCAGTTCAGACCAATGAAAATAATTCCAAATGGCTAACGTGCTATTTCGACGTACAGACAAAACCTTTTCTCATTCGAAACTCTTTATTCATGGAAACGCACGGGACTAGTTTGTAAAAATAAACCGCCGTAGTTGCCTGATGTTTCTACTAATATTTGCCGAATTACCAAGCAAATTGAATATGACTGCTTTCCTGTCCATTTGGTCCCACCTAGGAAGACAAGCGTCTGAAGTTGAAATTAATTTTGTTTTCTCACCTTCACTCTATAATCTTTTGAAAAAGTTTTATTAATGACCACCTTGAAACTTTTCTTATTTTTGATAATGTTTCTAGAACAATTTGAATACAATAGTTAAAAGAGAACTTAGAAAAATTGATTATGTTGTAGCGTAGGTATTTTTCAAAATTTGTAGAATAAATTTCAAAACATAAAAATTGGAAAAAAATTTAAATTTCAAATCTGCTTAATGAAACTAAAGTTCATTTCGAATAAGCTTTATTTTTGTATTCTTAGACCATGTTTTACTTAAAAAACTGCCAACAAGGATTAAAGAGTTTGATTGACTGAGACTCTAGGGCACACGAATTAAGTGTTAGCCAGTCAATTTTGGCTTAGAAGAAAAGTACATACGTATGCCTGGAAGATATTTTTTATGACGAAACAGTCAATGCTGTTTCGTAAGCAGAGATATAACATTACCAAACACAAAACCAACGCAAACAGGTTACACGGCGCGGAAATGATAGCATTATCGTTTGGTTCTGAGCTGACAAGATAAATTTCTGAAAGCATGAACTTGAGGAGTCTAAAATATCAGAGGAAATAGCCGAACCAGACGTGATTATTTGAACATTGCCTGAGGTCACACTTGCAATCGATAATAACAAAATGAGGTTAGATTATTGTGAACAACCAAGTTTTTGAATAATTTGCCTTTTAAAAGAAAAGAGTAGGCAAAACGCTTTATAAAAGTAGAATTTGATGGAAATTTAAAACCTATATAATCTCAACAACAATGGTTCTCAAAGTTTTTGCCGTACGCTATTTATCGGTATCGTCATTCCTCTATAATTATGATCAAAATCTTTATGCGAAAAATTCCTTTTTATTGTGAAGTGAAGACTTTTTTCACTCTTTACTTTTTTCCCAGTTTTTTCCAGTTCAAGCGAAGTAGGAATAAAATAAATAGGATTCTATGCATGTGATGAGTAAAAAAATAAAATAAAAAAAGGCCTTCGCTTTAGTGATATAAGTTTTATTAATTGTCATAGTTCAACTATAAGGACGGGCCAATTTTAATTGTCAGTAAATAATTTGAAAAAATTCAAGTTTCACTCAAATTCCTCCCATAACACTTATTCCTACCTACAGATTATCAATTTCTCCTTAGGGAGCTAAGTAGCTCAGTTTAAGAAACTCTGCTCTGGAAAAATCTGCAGTTTTCAACATTTACGCTGTCTTACTTTAAACAGACTAAACCAATAAGTTTCTTAAACTTTTTTTTTAATAATACACATTTTATTTATTCTTATCCAATGTATCTGCAAGTTAACTAAGTTGTATAAAAATTATCTTTTGGCCACATTCTATGTGTGGTTATGATGTCATATCGTGGTTTAACCTTGTCGTTGTACTACGTAATTCAACTTACGTGACGTCTTTCAGAAATTTTACAGTTTATGACAAATATAAAACTGTTTGTAATTAGAAAAAACAAGAACTTTGCAAACGCTCGAAACATTTTTAAAGAATTGTTTTCAACCAGTTGTTCCGAAAATGAATGGGGAACTGATTTGATGAATTATCTCATATTTTGTTTGCTATATCGTGTTGGGTCATTGACTTTTTTTGAAACTTCGAAAATATTCCTAAGAACTTCGACGTTGGGTCTTGACATGGTTTTTAGTACAGATATGACTAACTTAAACCGAAAAGCGTGAACCATAAAAATACAGAATCTGTCTTAATTGAATCGATAAACTACTGTTAGTCAAAAGAAAATTGAGGATACAATTACTTTAAACTTTGATCGTAATAAATTTGCATGAAGCAACTTAATGGTCCGCTATGGGATTTTTTTCAAAAATTTTCGGTAACTAATATTATCGCCATTCATTACGAAAGAGAAGATGCTTTTCCAAAAGTAAAATCAATCTAGGCATCAACAGTAGGTATTAAAATCGTCATGTCTTTTAAATGCTTATTTTTAACTTTTTTATCAACTGGCTTTTAAAGTTTTTTAATAAATTATTGTATTTTTTCTTTTCCAAAAAAATTTTTAGTAATTATATGAACTCGCTAAATTTACAATAAATTCAAAACAAACAATCAGTTTTTTAGTAAAACTTTAATAGTTAGCGATTCCTATTAAAGTCAAAACTTTTGCTTAGAACTTTTCAATTGACCATCTTTAAATTAAAAATGAAAAAAATTTAAAGAATTTATAAAAAATTAAGTCGTTTATCGTTTTCTCGTTTGTAATTATGCCACTGATTATGATGATGTCTACGACAATATTGACAGTTAAAACCTAAAAAAAATTATAAAAGCATGCAGCAATGTTTTGGTATGTGCGTTATTTTTGCAAAATAACTTTTGTTCAAGATTTAAAGTTTGAAACGAAAAAAATTCACAAAAAAAATCGATTGAATAGCATTCTATATAAAAATTTATTAGTACTTGCATTAGACCTATATAAATGTTATTCATATTTCAGGAGATAAATATAAATATATTCTATATAACAAACTTACCGAGGCCTTGGTTCCGAAAAAAAGTAGAACCAAAATTACTTTGAACTTCATCATAATATTTGAAACGTTTATTTAAAACTGCCCCAATACTATTTTGTAACTTTCTTAATACAAGGTTTATAACTAAAAAATAGGAGTTTGAAATTTATTTATTATTTCATACTGTAAAGGCTCTTCTAAAGTCATTATTCAAACAAATCAACATTTACTTTCAGTCTAAGTCATATTAGAAGTTACGGTTTTGTGCATCTTAATGTTGAGGTGCTACGCAAAGATTGTTTTAAAGTGTTTGCGAGTTTTTTTTTATTTTTAATTTGTTTACATCCAAACAAAAAACTTACTGACAAACAAATTAATCATTAAATTTAAAGGTATTTAGATTAACTAGGTAAAAAAAAGTTATTGTCTTTTTCTTTATTTTTTGTTTTAAAATGTTATTCTGACAATTTATTTTTATGAATTTTTTGATTAGCTGGATTTTTTACTTAATCGTTAAACCATTGTTAGCATTTTAAAATGACATTTTTACCAGTTTTTAAGCCAGACAGCGCATTGACATCTCAAAATACTTTCAAGTTTAATTAAAACTAAAACAGTGCAATATTTTGGGTTTATAATAATGCAATTAAGTACGTTCTTGCGCAACCATTTTAGGAAACCTTCTGAAGTCAGGATTTTGTTTGACATTGAGCTAAAATAGCATCTTTTTCAAAAAATTTTTTTCTTTCTTTCTTATCGTATGTATTTCTTTGATTATGAATTTCAATTTTACAAACTAAATGATATTAATAATAGACTTGAAAAACACCATTTTCTTTTAAAATTTTTGTTATAACATAGTTGAGATGCTGAAAAGAAGTGAAAAAAACGTAAAGTTTTATAATCTTGAAAAACAAACGAAATAAAACGCGTGTCTGTAATTAGACTGAACTTTTACATTAAGTCTATAAACTTTGATATGTAATACTCAAAAATGATAATTAAATGTTGCTAACTTTTTCTTGTATTTAATACAAATTAAAAACTTTTTTTTGGTAATTTAAAAGTTAAAGCACTTATATAAAACTCTTTTATTTACACACAACACCTATTTAACCTTTAATTTTTATAGCTGTTTCAAAAATTTTTACTGGCAAAAAACTTTTAAAAAGCTTTTTTTATAAAAATTTATTTTGTCAATTATAAAAAAAGTTTTTTTTGCTGAAATTTATAAGTTTTAGGCCTATTGCTGAGAAAATAAGTTTATATGCAAAACAAAAAAGTTTGAATTTTAAAAATATTCACTTATCTTATCAGCAAACTTTTTTTCTATAAAAAATTTTGAAAATAGTTTATTTGATTTTGAAATTCGACTGATACAAATGCAATGGTTTTGCTTAAGTATTGACAGATAATGTTTATTTCAAATAATGCTTGCAACTATATTCAGCTCAAATGCTACTCTCCAGAATCTTCTAACCGAAAAACTTATTGCTGAAGCAGAAGAATTCTCGCCGACAATTTATCTAAAAGCTTGGCTCGTAAAATGCCTGAGGCTGTGAAAATGATTTCCTCTAAAGCTGCTTTTTAAAATAAGTTAAACTAAAAAGGAATTCGAATGTAATTTTCGATACCGTTTATTTTCTTTTCGGACATTTTCTAGGACTTTTTCAGTGCAATCTTTTTGCAAAACCTTTCCAAATATAACTACGTGATTTATCTTATTACATATGGAACATTTTGGCTGCAAATACTTAAATTGTAGATTCATTTTTCACTAAAAAGCAAAGCAGAAATAAAAACTATAAATGTAAAAAGAAAATTTAAATTTTGTCTAAAATACCTAAAACACTTATTGGCTTTGCCTAAAAGATCGGCATTGATGACGAACTAAGATATTTTATTTTATGTATCAGACTTGGGTTTTCACTTTTTTTGGGTCAAAAACAAATATTGGGAAGTAAGAAAGTTAATTTTAAATTTTCGTGGAGCGAGTCTGCAATTAGTTTTCAAGAGTAGTAATTAGTTGCAATTAATAATTAGCTATGTAATTAATGAGGTGAAAAGGCAAAGAAAGTAAGTCTATATCAAATTACAAGACATTTTCTGTGTTCCAAAAACAATCCAGGCAAAGCGAAAATTTAAAAAAATAAGGCTATATTGCAATTAAGCAAACCTTAAAATTAAAAAAAACTAAGTAAAAGGATTGTTGGCTTAATTATTAACTTTGTTTCTTAAAAATATCCATATGTCATCTTTTAATAATTACAGAATATAAAGGATGATCAGTTTATTAAAATTAAAATAATACATATACCCCAAATATCTTCAAAAATTCAAAATATTTAAAATCGATGACGTTGGAATATAAATTGGCTGACCGGATCAAAAATAAATCAAAACTGTCCAATACAGTAAACAAATAAATCCACAAAAATCCCGTTAATAAAAGCAAAAACTCAAAACCTTAGAAATTTAAGTTATTTAGCTTAATTTTAAAATTATTACAAGCACTGTGCTTTCTGGTCTTTATTGCTATTGGCTTTTTTCATTATCAATTATTTCTTGCTGTTCACCCAGGTTAAAGCTTTCACCAAGATTTTGAATTAAAGTTACCATTTTTTTATAGCAACATTTTGGTGCGATGATATTGATAATCATATGATATTTAACTCAATGTGAAAACCGAAATAGTAGGCATTATTTAAGTAAAAGTCAGAAAAGCAATTTCAATTGCGTAAACACAATACGAACCTAATGACAAAAAGAAACTAAAGCTGTTTTTATTTTTAAAATTAAGCCCTTTGTCCTAAGAAAATTTACTTATTTGTTTGCCAGAGTTTTGTTTTAACTGCAATTTGGTCTCGAGTGTTTGAATTATGGGTGATTTAAATATTGCGATTGCTTTGAGGAAACCAAAGAAAAATATTCTACGGTTATGTTTGGAAAAAATGAATTTAAAGCTTAAATGTTTTGAGGTATTTAACTTTTTTTCAACACAAAATTTTAAAGTATGGTTAAAAAACTGTATGAAATGGTAAAACGCGACCTTTAAAAATGATAAATTCTTTCGGTCTTCTTTTTCTAAAAAAGCGTTTGAAGAAAGCAATTACGTTTGCTATTTCTTATATGTTATACGAGCGTATTTCTTATATGATCAATAAAAAAGAATAAATCAAAAAAAGTTAACAAGTGATTTATTTTATCTGAATGTGGAAAACAAGTGATTGCATACGTTATGCTGGATATGAAAGTTGCATAAGTTTAAAGGAGTCAGTCATACCAGTTAACTAATTACATACTTTTGGATAAAACAATTAAAACTCAAAATCGTACAACATTCAAACAAGTTTCGAAATCGTTACCAAATAGTTAAAAATTATAATACAAAGACCAAATCTTTACCCACAAAATCATAGTTTTACTTTAAACTAAATTGTAATTTTTGTTTACTCATTACTACTATACTTTTTCGAACATTTGTGGTTGCTATAAATACAGTATTAACGTTGCTTTGCTTGTGCTCTTCATTAATGAGATTTACCTTCTTGTTTTGACGTCCTTGGTATTCGGTTCAGCCATTTTGACTGTCACCTTTATTTAGCTTCAAATCTTACAATTTTTTATAATGAAGCTCAAATGTCTTTAAAAACATAATTGATAAACATTTTTCCTATTTCTTTATCTTGTTTTTTCCACCCGATCTTACTTTTCTTTATGCAGCTTCTGTTTTTTTAAAAAATTTTTTAAAAAAAACCTCAGTTGAATTCTGTTCAACTGTATAAGCTTTAGTTTATTTTAATTATTTATGTACTAATTCAAATACAACAATTTTTTGACTGCATTAAGTTGTATTCAAATAGAAACATTAACCTCTTTTATTGCTGCAGCAGAGAAAAACGAGCTTTCATTATTAATCAATTATATCGTGTCATAACAAGCAGAAATAAATTGAGATACTATTGCGTAATTAAAATATTGTGGTGGATCACTTAATATCAAAGAATATTTTGTCGAAAAAATAAAAAACAAAAAATATTTTGAACAGCTAGAAAAATAAAATGGCTTTGTTTTGAAAAAAGATTATTTTAATGAAACCTTGGACATTTTTAGTAGTTGAATTATTCTTGATTTTTAATCTATATTTGAACAGTCTTGATATAATGTTAATAAATTTTCAAAAACATGTTCATATATTTCAAGAGGCTATGATTTTGTTTTTAATATTTTAAATATTAGTTGGGTAGAAAACCTTCTCGTTAAAAAACGTTTATGGATATTGGCTTAAACGTTAACAACTCAAAAATTTATGAGCGTTTTCTTTTAAAATATTATGAGCGTTGTATTCACTAATCTATTCAACAACCAAAGTGCAGCTTTGGCTGAGCGAATAGGATAGCGCATCTAAGTCAGTTTAATTGCTCAAATGTACTCGATTAGGGTAATAAGCATTTGCTTTTGATTAAAAAAGGTAATTCACAAGCCACCCACTAAACTACTAGTTCTTATTGTTAAAATGGTTTAGTTGGCTTTTTAAGAAATTCCAGCCGTTCACACTAAGGTTGCATTCGTTCATGTCTATCCAAACTCTGCTTCTTTAAAAAATATTACGTGTTTCAATCTTATGTAAACTGAAGTAATATTACTTAGGCCGCCTCTTAGTCACATCTGAAGAAAAAAATTGATCAGGGCCTCGTGTCAATGAAATGCGAGGTCCGGATTCTAGCTATGAAATGTTTCCAAAAAATTGTTCAACTATTTATTTCTTTGTCGTAAACTTTTTTGTGCACAAATTTGTCACGTGATCCTTGTTTAAAGTCATCGTTACAAATCATTCAATGGCATTTGCAAAATAACTTAAATTATTGTCGGTTGAATGACGCAGAGCATTTGAATCAGCAGCATTTCAACATATTTTTTATACTGTTTATTTGTTTTAATTAAAATGCCAGGCAATCTATTCGTTTCTTTATTATTGTTTTAACATGTTAAAAAAGAATTATAACATAAATAGTTTTAGTAACAGTCATTGTACGCCTTGTTGCTGAATAATTGCAAAAAACTGACAATACACGATCTTGCTGTTTAAAGCCTCTTGTCCAACAAACGGTCCATCAAAAGTTGGCAACATTTTTAACCGAAGACTTTCTCAGAAAAAATATTGTTTGCAGAGTATTGCATAAATTCTTTATTTCAATTCAGGAGTCAAACCTGCATCTTGAATGTGATGATTTAAAAATAGTCTTTTTTTAAATCAGGCGTCTCAACTGCTTCTTGGTGTGAACAGACAAATTTCTTTTATTTGGGAAAAAAGATGAAATAAGAGGAAGAGCCATATTTCTGCCGCCTTTGGTATTAATTTAAAAAAAAAATTGTTTATTATTTAGAAATATCTTTTATTTATTGAGGTCCTCGACATGAAGAGTTAAAAAAATTAACAGATGATGATGGGTTACGATTACGAACACAAGATTGGAACCTGCGTTTTTGACAGAAGAAAACGATTATACTGTTTCCCGCGGCCGAATTTGGTAAAGTTCCTAAATTTTCGCTTACAAACCATAAGTAATTCTCAAATTCTGAAAGTTTGGAGCAGTTCATAACGTCAATGTTGCAAAACAAAACTTTTATTTAACTTGGCTCAAATTCAAATGCAGTGTCTCTATTTTATATATTTATAATGTCACTATTTTAGCTTGCTCCCGTAAAAACTCAACCATGAATTTTAGTGCTTTCACCTTTCTACATGTGATACTTTGTTGCAATTTGCTTTAATAGTGTTTTATATAACTCAAAGATAAACCTAAATTAAAAGTAAAAGTTAAAAAAATTAAAACCAAACTCGAAGCAAGACTTTGAATTGTTGTAAATCCAATCGAAACGAAAAAAAACGAAATCTTATCTGCACTTGTTAAAACGTGTTTTAACTCAAAATGTTAAAATATTTTTCTTCGACAGCTTCTTCAATTTAAAAAAAAACTACTTGAAGCCACAGAGCAACCTTTTCAGTTTAAAAAATAATAGGAATTTGAAATTACAATTAACAGAAAGAGCTGTCGAAATAATCTCTTTCAGATTAAGAAGTCGATTCTAGTGGAAAACCACCTTAGCGTTCTAAGAAGTTTTTATCCAAGTTCTGGGATATCTACGCTTTGTACTTTCACAGAGTTTATTTTTTAACTGTATCTGAAAAAAAAATCTTACATAAAATGTCCTATGACTATCTTACGCTTGAGGTTTAGCTGGTTTGTATAGATAAATTTCTAAACTGAAAAACATGAAAAGCGTTTTACGGGAATGCTAGCAAATTTATCAATAGCCATAAAAAGATGAGCAGGAATCACTTCTAACTTTGAGCTATGGAAGTGATTCTTTCCTCATCTTTCTATAATGATTTTTACTTGCCATAAACTGACGATTATCAATAACCTGTCGTGAAAGTTCACTACTTAATAATCTACACACCGAAAAACCGGAAAATTCAATGCCGTTAATATTGTCAAATTGCACTTACAGGGTTGAGATAAATAGCACTTTTGAGAAGAAAACTTTAATTAAACACAGGTTAAAAATAAAAAAAGGTGTAAATTATCTCTTGGTTGTGCAATAGTCAGGAAAAAAGTATTCCAATAATGAATACCAGCCTTTATGTAGTCTATCATTAACCATTTAACTTGTCTTATACATGGCATTTAAACGACTTTGTTTCCTGTATTAATGATTCTTGAAATCTCATTGTATTTATAAAAACCTGAATATTTTAAGAAATACTAAAACCGGGTTTAAAAAATTTATTTAGAAATATAGTTTCTGATGCGTTAAAGAACAAGGTTAGATCTTGAAATATAACATGCTATTCATGAACATTCTTAGTTTTTATCTTATCGATTCATAATGATTATACGTAGTCTGCTTTAAATTTTTTGCTTCTCTAAAATAAACCACTCTTTACACCCCGAATGTAGAAAATAGGTTTATAAACCTCTAGTCTAGCTGTACTGTAGATTATATCTGCTTAAACAGATAGATTTCTGCCCACTTGAAAGACTTTTTACTCTTTTCCCAGATTAATCAATACAAAAAATTGCTTTTGCAAGTTCATTGTCCCGGTCTGATTATGCAATATCAGTAGCCACAAATGCAATATATTCTTTGTATATGTCAATCGATAATTTTTATTCAAGGTCAAAGAGACGAATTTATCACTGTATGGCACATCCAAAAATGAAATTTTCTCTTTACTATACATTTAAAAAATTAATGACTCTTTCCCTTTTATTGCATAATATCTTCATTATTGTTAGTAGCCTCTTATCTGAAAAACTTTGGATAGGCGATCGCATCAAAACTGGTTGCTCGATTTGAACCTAACATTGCCTCATGGCGTACTGACAAAGTATCTGGATTTTATATCTTTGGACCAGGGTTTCGCAAATTTTTTTATTTATGGAACACCTAATCTTTTATTATTTTAGCTCACGAAAGAAACACTTAGTCAAAAAAAAACTGCTCATTGCAAATTTGTCAAGAAAATGGACTTTAATTTTTCACGTCAAAAAACTAAAATTCCTTAAGTTATTGTCAAACACAGAACGCAACTTATGAAACAAGAATGTGAATTTTAAAGAAATATGTTAAGTTTATGCAAGCTCATTATGACGTACTTGCAAACCGTCATGTTCGTTATTCAGCGGAACACTATAAGTAAGCTCGCAAAGCATAAGCGCTCCGCGGAATACAGTTTGAGAAAGGCTGGTTTAGAGAATGTTTCTTTTGAAAAAAGTTTTGCGCTTATTTCAGGATGTAGTAAAGCAGCCGCAATGGTTTATTTTCGGTGGTGATCTTCAGCCGGTTCGCACTGGTTCGCACTGGTTCGCACTGGTTCGCACCGGTTCAAACAAACCTATTTTTTTATATATCGTCATCTCAGCGAACCTGTAAACAATTTGTTAAAATCGAAATTATCAGATGTGAAAGTGAAACTGAATGACGAAAATTCTTAATCTGGCTGGCTTTGGAAAGAACCTGTTTTTAACTTTTTCTAATGAAAATGCTGTTTTTGGTTTGTCTGAAATTTTGTGTAACCAAAAAATAGTTTCGATCGATCCGACAAAGAATATAAAAGTGTTGTACTACAAAGCTACTTGTTAAAGGCGTTATATTTTTTTCAAATGTTTGCAATTTAAAGAAATGTTGTAAAATCTAGCAGGTTTCTGTCCGAATTGACGTAAAAACAAGAAAAACGAGAAATAACTCAACTATAAAAAGCACTTTAACTTTTTAATTCCAGCCTCTCAAAAGTTTTTTTTAACATTCATTTGTTTTTTGTTTTTTTTGATATTTCAGCAGACACAAAAAGCATCTGTTCATTTCTTCAAGAAATTTAGAATTTTCCACGGCTCATAATTCAAGAAATTCGTTACATCATACTCAAAGGGTTTGTTACATCTAATGCGGACAATCTCCCTTGGTACAATTGATTGACAAATTACGCAATCTAGTTAAGAACAGAGGATGGCTTAAATTTTTTATGGATTCCAATTTGAGAGCTGTTGTTATATCGTGTAATTTGAGGTTTATTTTTGGGCGTCGAACCGGACCCGAACCAGATCCGTAAACCTGTATTAGCCGTTATTATTCTTTGAACCTGAACCGGAATTGAACAAAAAAAAATTTGTAGAACCTGAACCGGAACCAAATCCGCAAAAATTAAATTTTCCGAACCTGAACCGGAACTTTTTTTAAACGGTTCCGGTTCGAGCCTCTGGTTTTTATTTTTGATTTATACAATTTGCTTGGTTACTTAAAAAGCAAAAAATGGATCATGTGTGCTGAATAAAGAAAGCGTAATTTTAAATAGATAATATACTAAAACACTTAATTGAAAGATCTTTTGAAAAAGAGATGCAACAAAGACAGCAAAACAAACCCATAAACAATTAGATCTTATGATTATGATGATTATTTTTAACTTTGTCAAATAACTTAGTACAGTGATGCACAGCTTTTTTGTTGTTGCTGGCTCAAAGTTGTAAACGGGCCGACTAATTTAGTACCGAGCCCAGCTCGATCCCAAAAATATAAACCCAAACCCGGCCTAAACCCGAAATTATTTTGAAGCTCTAAACAGGCCCGAAAAAGTCTAAAAATTAAGTTTGGTCTAGAACAATTATATATATGTTAAATTTTTGTTCCTTCAAATCGCACTGGGCTTAAGTTAAGCTCGAAATTTTTCTCAAACTTAGGCCCAAACCAGGTTCAACAATCTTTTTTGGTTTTCACTAAGTTTCCAACAATTTCTTTTACCTTAGGCATCATAGCGTATTATATAAGAGCCCCATATTTTAATGCAACTTTCTATACACAAAGTGAAATATCTTTTTTTTATTATTCGTCTTTACTAGATTTTAAACGGTTTGTTTTCATGTGAAGTATCCAAGTTTCATATATCGCGCAGGAAACGAGCCTGGAAGAAAACTAATCACCAAAACTTTACGCAATAGAAATTGCATTGAATTTTTTGAGCTTTTTGGTCGCTGCTTCCAAGAAACATAATTTTTTCTTTTCAGTGCATGTTCACATTACCGTAGCAGAGCAATGGACTATAATCCGAGTGTGCTTTTTACTTCTGCCGATTGAAATGGAACAAAATGTTGCCATTTTAACAATTGATTTTTTTTTGACACAATTCGTTTAACATTGTTAGCATATTAATGATTTCTTAAATCTACATGCTTGCAGATAAACTTGCATCACTGATTAGCTGAGGCTTCTTATATATTGTCCCACAAAAACTGCCAACAAATAGTCGACAATTTATACTAAAGGCGAGAACCAAATCAGCATTGTTATAATTGCTTCAAAAAAAGGAGAAACTTAAGTTAAATTTGTAACAGAATGACGCGAGTAGATTTCGAACCGAGACCGTGTGAATTACGTTTGCCATTTATACCGCGCTCTTTAACTGCTTAGCCATAGTGTTAACTTTTTATGACAAAAATGCATATAGAGACACATATTCTTTTTTTACTTACGTTAATTTAATATCTTATTTTACCCAGTTTTAAATCGGTAAACATTTTTACCATATAAATATATGATTTTTAAACTAAAAATTGTGCAACCAGGGGTAGAGGTGCTAAAAGTTTTTAGAAAAGGTTTAAAGTTGGTCGAATATTGTAAAACATGTAAAAATTTTATAGCTGATTCAGAAATTGTAAAAAAAAGATACAAAGATCGACGCTAAGGGGTCGCAACACCAGAAAGTGTGGAATACTTGCTAATGCAGAAACAAAGTATTAACACAGTTCATAACTGCTCGAAAAATTGCAAAAATAAGCAAAAAAAGGGTTTTTGTATAAAAATGCGATTAAATGCAATTTTGAGAAATTTTAACTTTATTTTGATCTATTATATAAATCCAGTAAAAAAATTTTGAACAAATGAAACTATGAGTTTGTGAAAGCTTCATGACGTAGCGTAACCTTAAAAAATTTTTGACTTTATTGACTTTAGTGGGCCCAAGTAATAACTTTATAACATGCAGACAAAATAGAAAAAAATACTTAATAAACAGACTTGCACGCTAGTCAGTGGTACACTATTTGTCATATATTTGCGGGTAAGTTAAACTGTGGTACATTTACAATTAAGTTCCCAGTCCAAAAGAGATCTAATAAATGCATTATCACACTTCATTCATGATTCTAATTCTAATTTTATAAACCTATAGTTGATTTTCAGTTTTTTGATTATGACTTCATTTTTTCTATTGTTCGTAGTGATTACGTAATCGGTACACCACTCCCCAGTTAATTTATTTTGCTACAATTTGTTCTTATAAATGATTATAAAAAATTATTTTACTGTTTTATTCAAAGCATATTGATTGACTGAAGTTTTAAGGCTTTGCAACGTTTATTGCGGCAGCAAGACGTAATTTTGTTCGAATTATTTAAGTAAAGATTAATATTGTCTAATATAGTTAAGCAAATTCTATTTTATAAATTACATAACCAGTTTTGTACTTTATCTTAAAATTGTATTTGTGACGTCATAAAGCGCTTCTCCAATTTGCTAAACCTATGCAATAAGTAATTTAAAAATTCTGGTACGTTCTAGTATTTTCGGTTGTTATATGGTAATTTGGCTGATTTATATTTACATTTATATATAGCTCTTAGTTTTTTATTCATTCATTCTAATGTAAAGTGATTAAATTTTTTTGGTGTTACTGTGCTTTTGTGATCGTGATTAAGCTTTTTAGGTGGTCAGGTTGACGCTTTGGAAGATATTCTATAACGAAATGGAATTATCACAAACTATTAAGTTTAATACAGTATTTGCCATCGGAGTGCTAATTTGTTCGTAAAGTTTGTCAATACAATGTTGTTGACTGATTATTGGCAGTTTTTGACGCTGTAAATGGCTTTTTTGCAATTTTGAGTATATTGCGACTGATTCTGAACAAATTAAAAAACGATTTAAAGAGCTTTAAAATTTTTAAAGTGTAAACAAAGTTATTCGTAGAATGTTGCTGCAATTTTGAGTTGTGAAGTTTTAAAAAAAGATAACAAAAAGTTTGAGAGTCTCATTAAAAGTTGCTTTGGAATACAATAACAATAAGAAATTTATTTATTTTATTTTATCTCTATATTTGTTTTACTTACTTGCAGGAAAGCGACGGAGATGCTAATACACGGGGCAAGCAATTACCCCGACCTACTTCCGGAGATGCCAAGATATTGCTGTCCGGTTGAAATTTTTATTTCTTTTTTTGTTTTATAGAGATATGACTGGAAATTAGAACTGCTTACCAAGACCGCCAAGCACCGGAGAGTGTCTTAAAATGTCTTTTCCAAGGACACAACAGAACGGTGCGAGTAGGTGTTGACCGAGACCATGTTGATCACAATCACAACACTCAAACCACTCGACCACGCTATCCAATTTAATGATTAAAAATCAATTTCCAGAACCAAACATTTTTTTGGGTTTTAGATTGCATGAGTAAGTTAACAGGTTTTTTGTTCCCATAAATAATTAAAAACAAAGTTTAACAAGAAAAGTAGAAGCAAGCTATAAAATATTCACCGCAAAATAATTTTTTTGGTAATGCTTTTCTAAAAATTAACAGCTTAGAAGTAAAACTTTCTCGCAAAAAGAATCTCGCAAAAAGAATTAGAAGTCAATCTTGCATGATTTTAAATATATCTCAACTGATAAAACTCGCCAAAAAATCAAAATAGATGAAATCGATTTTTATTTTATTATAGAGTTCAAATCGATAGTACGTATTAATGCGTAGCTATGAAAAATTGATCTCGGATTTTTTTGATCAGCAGCATTCAGATAGAGCCCACAAAAGTGCAAAAGAAGACAAAGAAACTTGAAAGCGGCATGGAAATACTTTTAGAGCAGTTTAATCAAATTAGATAAAGATTATTCAGAAGTAAACCAAGCGCTTCATTCTAATCTTTAATTTTGGTTGTGAAAAAACAAAAGTGAAAAAATGCCAAAAAAATCTTTTTCTTCAGTAGATTGCTTTTTGCAATAAAAAACTAAATATACATGCTGATTATATAAAGAGTTGCAAGGTTGTGAATTCTTAATGAAAGTTTTTTTTTTTTTTTAATACAAAGATAACTAATAAGAGAAAAGTTGTGATAGAATATTTTTAGCCTGTTCATGCCGATAAATAAAGAAAACCCAACCAGCATGAGTTAAAATTTTTTTTACTGATATATTTTTAGGGTTCTAAAGGTGCAGTGAGATTCTGAAAATTTTTTACAATCAAAGAATCATCCATAGGATTAATTTTGTAATTCTAAACTATTGCATTGTTCAAATCAAATAAAAACTTGACCTTGCTACGATCACGTGTTTGCAAGAAAGTGTCCTTTTATTGTTCTAAAACTTGACTACTTCCCGCCAGAATTTTTATAATATGTTCATACCCCTGCAACAGTATTTTTTTAGTAAAATTTGCAAAATTTTAAAACTGCGTTTTTCTATAAAATATTTACACAAGAACACTCAATTGTTAGTTTTTTTGTGTTTTAATTGAAAAAATGAGAAAAAATTATAAAGTACAGGAAAAAATTAAAAGTTTATTTTTGTGTGCAAGTCCTTGAAACAAGGAAATATTCATAGGGGAACCTCACATTTATCGCATTGAAATTTGGTTTCCTTTCCAATCCCAGACTACATCTGCACCTTGCCTGGGTATCTGTGCTGGGCATGCTGGATTAGGCCCTCTTCTATCTGTGTAACTACCACTTTCATCATCACTACTTCTACTTTCAGCACTTGAAGATAATGAAAATACATCATCATCAAACTGAAACTCTTCATCAGTAACATCAGAGCCAGACTCTCCAGATGATACAATTTCGAAATTTTGTTGGAAAGCAGCTTCATTAGTTGAGCTATTATCTAAATTATCCATATTTATAATAACGCTGAAAGTAGCCTATTAAAAATTTATATGGTTAGTTTCCTTTAACTAGTGAAGAAAGTTGAGCCTTAGTAACAATTGCAGACCTGCAATTAGAAAAACATTAGACTAAGAGCTTTTCCCAACCTTTAACTGCAGTAAATTTCGTTGCTGTTCATACACGGTTTCCGCACTGGCGGCAAAAACATTTGCGTGATATCACGCTTTTCGTTAAAAAAACAAACATATGTATGGCGTTGTGTTCCACACACACCGATTTGCTGCTTTCTGTGAATTAACCGCGGTCACCATTGAAGGTAAGCAGCTTGACCACATTTCTCGGAATGTTCGTGAAGTGCCTTTCCGAAGGGCACAACGAGTATCACTCAATCGACGTTACGGAGAATCGAACCAGGTCGTTCTGCACGTGAGTCGCGAATGTTACCACTGAGCTAACCCGCCGGACACGCTTTTCGTTGAAGCGGCAGAAAAATTTTGCGTGATATTACGCTCTCCGTTGTTATGGCAAGACAACGCAGAGCGGCATTTGCCGCTCTGCGGCGGGAAGTGGTTAAAAAATCTCAACCTAAAGTTGATTATGTTTTTACCGGAAGCAGGTAAGATAATTGCTTCAAGGCTGTTCTGAAACGCCCCCTTTCTATCCTGCAAGTCAGAAAAAGATGACGATGAAGTGATTATACCCAGTGATGGCTTTAATAGGGTGCGAACGGAGCGGCCGCACCGATTCCCCCTAAAATACATTAAAAAGTGCCCCCTCTTACACAAGATATTGCTCTATTTCTTTAAAGTAGGACCAGGACGTCGGTGGCATGTTTAAAATAAAGAACTTTTTAAAGATAACTACGTTTTGAGACATTAGAAAGTGGCCCTTCCTAAAAAGATGACATTTTTTGGAGTCTATTATTTTGGAACACTTAACAGTGGCCCCTTCAAAAATAAAGACCTTTTTTAGAGATCACTTTGTTTTGATTTGCTAAAAAGTGGCTCCGCCTGTGACAATCACCATTTTTTAGAGATTGCTCTGCCTTAGAAAACTAAATAGGGGTCCTCCTTAATTTTCTTGTACCGGTTCCCCCTTTTTGTAAGGCCATCACTGATAAAGTCATAAGATATGATTTAGGAGCGTGGTTGAATGATTAAAAGCGACTGATTGATGGCGAACGCAATTGACACGGTCTTGGTTCAAAACCTACTCTTTACGGCATTTTTATTTGTTTGGCTAAGCAAGTAGCTTTAAAATCAGTCATATTTCTAAATAAAAACTGAAAAAAATTTTTTCATCAGTAATACCTTGGCATCTTCAGAAATAGGTCGGGGTAATCGCTTGACAGCTACCCTAAGCCAGGGGTGTCCAAACTTTTTTCCAGGAGGGCCAGATTGATAATGTGAAAGTGACCGAGGGCCAAGAATGATTTCAAAAAAAAAGGTCTTTACTTCGATTTGATTTAAAATTTCGCTATATTTCTCTTAGAATCGTTGTGATCTCTAAAAAAAAAAAAATGGTCTTCACTTCGATTTGATTTAAAATTTCGCTATATTTCTCCCAGAATCGTTGTGATCTCTAAAAAAAAAAAAAAAGATTTTCACTTCGATTATAGTATATGCTGTAGAAATGTAGCGCCTCTGCAAGCAGTAGCTGGTCACAACACACTTACTGGACAGAACACGCTTTGCTTCAGTGATCGTAGTGAAAAAAGAGTCTGTTTAAAAAAATTGTCAAATGTCAGCGGCGGGCCGGATTGAGTGTATTGGCGGGCCGCAGTTTGGCCACCCCTGCCCTAAGCACTTCTTGAGCGTTAAGAGTTTTTCTGGAGGTCAGGAGAATAAAATAAGGAAAAAAAAAAGAAACATAAAAATGAAATCTTTACACCTAAAATTTAAATTATTTGGTTGATTAAAACTATAGTTTGTAGTTTTAAGAAATTATTTCTTGCGTTTTCAATTTAGAGTAAAATTTTAAACTGTATTTTTTATTGTCTGACTGAGGCTGTCCTTAAAATAACTAACTTTGTGTTTATGAGTTGCTTCAACCTGAAATCCAAATAATTTTGAGCAGATTTTTTTAAAATGAAGGAAACATTTTGAGACAAATTTTGGCCCATAAATCAAGTTAAATAAACTGAATACAAACTTACTTTTGTTTTGTTTGAATTCAAATTTAAGTAAGGATCATATAAAAATAATTGTGTTTGCAGCAAATTAAAACAGGGTAACTCTGCGCTTGGTGGTTTTATATTACTTAAGTTTTGCTTGGTAACTTAAGAAGAAGGAAATGAACTTTGAACCGATTAACTTAGGAAAGAAAACGATTCCGAAAATTGTGGTAAATATATGGAGAAAAAAACTGAATTTGAAAGATATATAAGTTGCTTTCGATTGCCAAATAACTGCTAAGAATAAAATTAAAACAATTTGATGCAGTAATGTCTTGGCAAACACAAAGAGGCCAATGCATCGACTTTACTAAACCACCGTTTTACGATTGATATCTTGTAATTTTTTATAACCAATTGCGTTTTTCCAACATTTTTTTCTTTGATTGGTATTTAGTAGATCGCGTGTTCAAGTCTTAATCCAAATATAGCTTTCGCCTTAGAGGCTACGATAACTTATGCCTAATAAGGTCCCTAAGACCGAAACATAATAATCGTCCTCTTTGTAAATTTGTTTTAGTTGCTTTTTTACTGTTCCTATTTAACTTGTTAAAATTACATTTGATCGGTTACATTGTGATATCCTTTGAGAATGCATTGTATTTGTTATGATTTAAAATCTGAGAAATAAATTTATTGCTGTTGTCCCGCAATTTATAAAAAAACAAGTTTGACCAGCAAAAAAAAACGAAAGACTTCAAAAAATGGTTATTACTATACACGGTTTATTTTTAATCTACTCAGATTGTTTAATTTTCAACTTTCGGTTATGCTAGGTAAATTATTTGATTTGTTGTAGAATGAGCGACTTTTGGTGAAAGGAGGAATGGTTGTTAATCACGACCTGACTTTTCGTGCCGATGTTTTTATTGAAAATGGTAAAATCCGGTGAGAAATAGCTAGTAACAAAATATTGTTATAATTTAAGTTCTTATCTGCAGCATATTGCTTGTATGAATAGTTATAAGACTGGATTATACGTACGACGTGGGAGCATTTTACTTATATGCTCTACTATAGTAAAACCAAAACAATATGAATAATTGAAAGCAGCAAAATTGCTTTTTTGTCCATTGGCTACCACAGCAACACCATGTAACTGACGTCATATTTTCTAAGCCAATTAGGAACCGACCTTCTAATTCCCGGTGGAGTGACAACGATTGATGCAAAAGGAGCTTTGGTGCTGCCTGGAGGAATCGATTTATCGACTAATTTTGATTCTTTTTTTCTGCCTGATGGCAATTCGTCTCCAACCGACGTGAAAACAGTCGATGATTTTTATAGCGGCACAAGGGCGGCTTTAATTGGTGGAACGACGACTGTAAGTAAGTAGCTGTACATCCGGGTTATAAAAACTATTATTGCTCTTGAGATCAAGCCGTTTGTTGTTGTTGTCTAAAGTTAGGTATTCTTACTTTAGTTTTCACAAAAAGGGCTAATTAATTTTTGGTTTATATTATTACAGTAATCACCATATTCAATCGATTACAATGGCGCAAACTAATGACAGAAAACTATAAGCCCTAAAATAAATTGTGTAAGCGCAAACAAAAAAGCGTCGGGTTTAAAATTAAAGGTTTGTTTTCACTACGAGCGCAATGGAACATTCTTGTTTTCTTTTATTGACCTTTCCACGCTTAAAACCTAAGCTTAGCGCGAAAAGAAGTAAAAAAGTCAACAAAACAAAGAATGCTCCATTCCACACTCGTAGTGGAAACGAGTCTTAGTGACGTCGTAAACACATGACATTTTAATCCCCATAAATGTTATCGAAAAAATGCGTTTTAGAAGCATGACAAACTTAGTTGAACCTCTGTTGATTACTTGTCACGCTGTAATAATAAAATTGAAATTAAGAATTTATAATAAAAAAAAGATACGCCTAATGGGCATCAGTGTAAAGCAAACTTTTATTCGAAGTACTGGGAATTGAAATCTTGAATTTTGTATTTAATACGAACTAAAAATTAATTTCAAACTAATTACAAAAAAATTAATCAATTCTTAAGATTACATTTTTATTCAATTTATTTTTTGTTTTGTGATAGTTCGAAGAAGTAGAGCTAGTTTTGATGATTTCGTGTTCATTTTTTTCAGTTGATTTTGCTACTGGTGGCAAAGAACGACTGATGAAGGCATTTGAGGAGAAACTTGAAGTTGCTTCAACTCGCTGTTGTGACGTGAGTCTGCATGTGGACGTGACGTCATGGAACGACGAAGTGAAACAGTCAATGCACACACTGGCGACAATGCACGGTGTCAATTCGTTTCGCGTCCATATGTCCGGCAATTGGCAGCTTAATGATGACGAGGTGATAAAAAAAATACTAGAGTGTTAAATTTTAATTGCTGCCTTAACTTTGACATCTCAATTAAAGAAATTCACTGATTGTGCTATCCCACAATGACATTTAAAGTTTTTCAATTCCTATGCTTGCCGCTGACGTTCTAAAAATTCAAGTGCTTTGCAAAAAAACATTTCGGCCCAAAACAAGTTTTTAACTCGTGAATTATCGAATTTTTTATGTATTTGTAGTCAGTTAATTTTAGTTTGCAGGTCCCCAATGGAAATCGAGAACTGAGTTTCAAAGATATAATTTATTGTAACGCCTAAATTTACAAATTAAAAACGCAGCTTCATACTTTTATAAAAAATGATTCTGATTTTTTTGTTTATAAAAACAATTCCTTCAGAGTAGTCATAGTTTTTTTACGAATTTCTTATTTATTCACTGTTAAATTTATTTATCATTTGAAGAGGTATCCATTCCAGGTCAGACACAAACAGGACTGGGGCCGAGGGTTTATTCTTTTACTACCCCAGACTGCTGTACTGCTTGGATCCGATGCTGGCAGTGATGTTATTAAGCCAGCATCGAGTTTCGTCATCCAAAACCGTCAGACCTCGTGCTCCATGCGGTGCCCGATGTATAGGGCACGCTGTTAGAACATGGTCTGCGCTTTGTTCAGAAGCGCCACACTCGCAATTCGGTGAAGGAGCAAGACCCCATTTGTGCATGAACGAATGGAATCGCCTAACACCAGTCCTCCACAGGCGGTTGAGCTTAACCCAAACTGCTCGGGGTGCGAGTTGCTCGGTGGTGACACGCTAATGGAAACTCGGGGTGCGAATTGCCCAAGCTGCAAACTGTTAAATGATAACTAAAAATTTCGAATATCATCATTTTATCATGATCATCGGATTTAATTTAAATTTGGCGGGCGGAAACGATTGATTCAAACCAACAAATGAAAAATAAACAATGACAAAATTTTGCACTGATTTTCAGGCGAAATTTGTATATCTTTTTGTATTAAACAGTAAAAGTTCAGTTCAGTTTTTTTATTTCTGCTCCGCCACATAGGCAGTAAAAGTACAACTATTATTATTTAATAACAAACATAATTAAGGCTGCGAATTAAAAAAAAGAAGCAACAAAACGAGTGTACGTTGTAGCTTGCAAAGATGGTAATGAATTATTTATAGAAGTTGTATTACTAGAACAAGGTTGCTTCACCTCAATATAAATTTGTTAATAAAAAAGAAAAGAAACAAAAAAAAACAAAAAAGCATAAAAAAGTTAAGTTACATTAAGGTCACTTGATAAAACAAAACTCTACCATGGGACCGGTGCATTGGTGAGACTATAGCAGAGTTTGACTCATAAAATATGATCAAGCTTCAAATTCAGCAAAAGTTTGAACATACTCTACCAGCCGAAAAGGCAAACAAACCCACCGAAAAAAATCCTGTTCTGAATCATACAGTATGATCATTTCAAAGGACAAATGCCTCAGCACAACACACACATACAAAAAAAAAAGAATTAAGTAAATAATATTTTCATTACTTAACAAATGATTGATGAAATTACAAACATGTTGATTTAAAGTCAAATCAAATTTCTTGCAAAATTATTCCAATCTGTAACGATAAGGCAGTTGAGTCGTCGGAGCACTCTTTTTGTTTAGACAGAAAGAGGATTTTCTGAAACATAAGAGAAAGAAAACCAGCAACAAGTTGCATGAGAAAGCAAGTAGTTTAAATGTCAGATAGTTCTTCAAGAAAGAAAACTTTTGCTTTTTTATTAAATGCATTCTATGAATTACTTTTTTTTATGTTGAAAAGATAGCTCAATATTCTAGCGCTCTGCGTTGCGGGCAACAAAGCGAGTTTAGTGTTGAATTTATTCAAAGAGATTCTTGTTGTGTTCTTGGGAAAGATACTTGGTCACAATTTCTCATATGGAATCAACTGGTCATACTGTCTACCTGCAACGGTGACACGCTAATGAAAACCGCAATTAGGTCAATAGCAATTGACCATACGGAGAAAAACAAAAACTGTATTTAGCAATTTTGTCTTTTATGTTTAATAATAATTAATTGTATTATACGGTAACTCAATGGCCTAAAAGATTGATTCTTAATTTCAGTAATTAGTGAAATTTTTTGCTGTGATTTATTAGTTTCCCACAAGTTTGCGAGATTCAGTCGTTTTTGCTTTTTTTTATTTGAATTAAATCAAATGATGGAAGTATTCTATTATTTTCATTATTTTATAATATTCCATTATTTTCGGTTTAAAAATTCCATTATTCATTCCATTTTTTTGGTTTAAAAATTGATAAATATATATAGCATAACTTATCACAATTCTTTTTTATTCCGTACAAAAAGATAACAGTTCTACCAAAAAATTGTTAATAAAAAAGTGTATTATTCAAAAATGTAAAGAAAAATGCTCACACTAATTACATCTTTAAATTCCATAAACTGCTTTAAAATGTTATTATAATTATATAAGAATAATTTGGTATGACCTAAAATTATTTTTAAAAAAGGTGATAAAATTGTTTTTTCAGCTTTATGATGTTTTGAATCATATCAAATGTTTGGAAGGAATTGCATTGGTTCACGCTGAAAATGGTTCTTTAATAAGAAAAAAGATACAAAAGTTAAACGACAAAGAAATATCTTATCCTCATTCTGTGTTAACAGCAAGAAACGAAGACGTAACAAAATATTTAAGTCTATACATCAAAGTCAAAATTAGATTTTTTGTTAAAAATCAACAAAAATATCTCAGCTGGATGACAGCATCCCTGTTTCTGAAATATCATTACATTGCATTTAATTTAAAGCCTTACTTAAGGTCCGTTTTCAATACGAGCGTGAATGGAGCACCCTTTATTTATTTAATTAATTTTTTACTTTTTTCCGCGCTTAAGCGCTAAGCGAAGCAAAAAATACTTCATTCTACGCTCGTAGTGGAAACGAGCCTTTGTTGTCCAAGCACTGCTTACAATGTTAGCAGCAAGATTGCCAC
This sequence comes from Diplosoma virens, assembly GCA_963680785.1. Classification (NCBI taxonomy): domain Eukaryota; kingdom Metazoa; phylum Chordata; class Ascidiacea; order Aplousobranchia; family Didemnidae; genus Diplosoma; species Diplosoma virens. Next base: position 31,269,740 of record OY796895.1, on the reverse strand, counting down.
CGAATTTATGTAAAATGTTGAAGATTGAAAACTTGCAAATGTTTACTTTTTTTTCACAGATGGAATTCGAAGCCACCATCCGAATATTGATTATCGCCAAGCAAATGTGTTGCCCTTTGTTTTTTGTTCACGTGACAGGAAAAAAAGCGATGGAATGCATTATGCAGGCCCGGGCTGAGGGTAGATTAAATTCGATTTTTTTTTCGGTGAACCGCGTTCTTTTTGCGACTTTTAAGCTGCATTCCAAATGTTTCTTTTGACCTGCTGTTATTAGAAATTTCTTCGGGTCAAATTTTGAAAAACCTCTATCGATTTTAAAAGCTTTGCAACATTCGTCAAGAGTAAACTTTCAAATTAGATTGCTTTGTTCTCTTGACCATTATATCTCTTAATGTTTACTTAGCACGATCTCCTAATATATTTTGACGTTTTATTCTGATGAGTTTCGATCAAAAAACTTTGATAATGAGTTTTTAATTGGTTTATTGTTTTTGATTTCTCTACCACTAACAGCTTTTTTAAAAATTCTTGATCAAATTAAATTTTTGGTGCATCATAATAACACGAAATATAACTTGAAATATATAATACCAACATTAAAAATAGGAACACATACTAAGTGCAATTGTAAGTTGCAATAGAAATAGGAACACATACTAAGTGCAATGCAAAATCTCAAAATTTTTTGATTATTTCTAAAACATTTAATTACTTTTATTAAAACCTGTTAGTTAAAAGTTAAAAACAAAACCTTCAAGAGAAACATCCAAGAAAATATAAAGAGAAAGAAAAGACAAAATAAAATAAACTTAAAATTGGTTCGAACAAATTTTGCCAGGTAAATTCAGTAAAAATTTAACGTTGTATGGTTGCCACATCGAAGCTACACAAAAATAACATAAATTTGACAACTATAAATCAGGCTCTGTCCAAAAAATTATTGTTCTCAGTTTCCTCAATTTTTTAGTAAATAAAAACCGAAAGCACTTGGCGTTTTGAGAGTTGTTGCGCCCACTCTTTAGTCTTTATCAGAATGCTTAGCAATAAAACTGGAAATAACAAAATTGAACAGTTTTGGCTTTAAATGAAAATACTATCACAATGAAGGATAAAGAAATTATTTTCATGAAAAAATTTAAAAAGTATTAAAATAGAATCTCTCTTAATTTGTCGGCTTATCTTCTTAAATTATTACGTAACTCGTTTTCTCAGCGCTTTCGTTTAGGCATTTATTTGTCATCAAGTAACTGAATCTTTCTTGGCTTTCTTTGCTTAAAAAACCACTTAATTGAATTGTTTTTAACTTTCTTGCTTAAAGGCCCTTTTCCCGACGAGCGTTGTTGGGATTATTCTTTGTTTGTTCATTAATTTCTCTAAAAGCTTAAGCGTAAAAAAATCAATAAGCAAACAAAGAATAATCTTTTTGAAATTTTGAAATTTTGAATTTTGAAATATTGTATTACAACATTGATTATGATACGAAAATTTTTAGAATCATTATATATTAATAGTAAAAAATACAATAAATGACAAAGACTGGAATGTTTTTCCAAAAATATATAGTAATATAAAAAATCTCACAATGAATGTGAGTTTTCAACCTGTTAAATTTGTTTTTGTTGCACGAAGTAGTTATTAAATTGTTATGTATGTTCGCCTCTCACCTTGTGTTTATTAGTTTGTTTTTTAACTTCTTGGTTTTTAAATACGCTGTAGAGTACATTGTGTGTTGTTTTTTTCTTGATGAAGTCCGCCCGATGTAACGGACGAAACGTCGTGTTAAGTTTTTCTTTGATAAATACATTACGCCTTCTGTTATTTGTTGAAGTTTAACTTGCCTCTGATTCTACCAAAAGAACAAATGAATTTTAAACTAAAGAATAATCCCTCCAACGCTTGTAATGGAAACGGGTCTTTGGTAGCGAGATGAAGAACTGCTGTAACAACTTTAAAACGTCGGTTGTTTTAATTTTTATGTTTTCGAACTGACAAAAATGAAAACAATAAACTTTTTTAGCGGTAAAATATGATTTGCAGTATATTATGAATACACCAGGTAGCAGTAGTGACGGAATGATAGTCTTAATTAACTTGCTTAAACGACTTTTTAACAATTTGTTGAGTCTTATGTAAGCATCTTCTTCTTCCAGGTTTTCCTGTTTACTGCCAAGTCCTTGCTGTGTCGTTGTATCGTGATGGTTCAATCTACAAAGACGCGTCGTGGGACAAAGCGGTGTCGTGCTTTACTTATCCGCCGTTACGCAGTGACCCGACCGCGCGACAACGACAGCTACAGGCTTTATCAAAGTGTGACAACTTAATAGTTTTTTAAAATGTAACTAAACCTAATGTTGGAGTTTTTGAAATTTTTTAAGTCCTACAATTTTTCACCTTATACCATTGTTTTTCCACTTTGTCAGCTCCTCTTCAAGGTTCTAGCAGGGTGTCCAAAAAATATTTGAGCTTCCAATAATTAAGAAACTCAAGATTTCAAAAGAGTTATAAGATAAAATACTTCTACCTGGAACTGGCTCAGATAATTGAATACTAAAAAAAATTTTTATGATTTTACTAAAAAATTCAATTTTTAACTCGTTGATCAGCTGTGTTTTTTTTTAATTTGTTTTGAAAACAATCTTTTATTCACTGTTTTTGCCTTGGGCTATCCTTTTTTTGTTCAACAATTTTGTAAACAACAGCTGCAAAGTAGGAATCTAATAAAAAAAGCATGCAATTATAAACAAAGCAAATTTTGTAAACTAATTACTTTAAAGTCTTTCTAAACAGTTTATAATTTACGCATTTGCAAAAAGCAGAACTCAGCATTGTTTGCGGATGCGACAGATCGGGAATCCAAATTGTTTTAATGAAAGCGATTTATTGACAAACTTTCAACAAAAATAACAAAAAGATACTTTGAAGATTTGTTGGAAACAACCATTAACTGATTTCGCTAAGTATCATGAGAAGATTTTTTTAAGAGAAAGTAATAGTAGTTGCAAAAATTTAAAAACTGGACGACTCTGTCGTTTTCCTTATGAGGCCACAACAGTAAAAAATAAATAAAACGCAGATAATATGACAAAAAACCTTTTTACGTAATTCTCTTGGCTTGGTCTTAGCTTTTGACAATAACCGTGCAATCAAAACGGTTCGACGCACACAGCTCGCATACCAGCCTCTCATATTTCAAACTAAAAGCAAAAAAATGAAAGTGTGATCATGTTTACGGCTTTTACCTTCAACAATCTATTTCCATTTAAAAGAAAATATCAAAATATTGAATCACATGCTTAAAAAATCCTTTCGAATTCCTACAGCTGTTAAATTTTTTTAAAACAATGTTTTCATTATTTTGCTTTTGATTTTAGAAGGAGATGGTTTATAAAAATTAATTATTTATTCAATCATATTATTTATTCATTTTTTTGTTTCGTTGGGCAACGACGGAAATGTTCAGCTATAAGCAACCGAAAAGCAATTATTTCAAGTTGGTTTCGGGAAAGCCAAGATATTGCCGTCTTGTTGGAAGTTTAAAGTAGTAGGAGTGAAATTCAAAGTTGCTTATGAAGACTACCAAGTAGAAATAATAATTCAAGTGTCTCTTTTCAAAGACACAACAGTTTGGCAAGGGCAAAATTTAAACTAAGACCAAGTTAATAGCGGTCGCCGTAAAACGATGTTTTCGACCTTCATCCATGTCAATGATTAAATCACTTTATAAAAATCAAAATTTTATAATCACTTCAAAAGATGTTTTTTTGGTTCAGTCAAAGTATTCAATGCGTTTCAAGCGGACATTGTGTTTATACCAACACCAACAAATCAACCTTTGGAAAAAACAACTTTTCGAACATTCCATCTGGTTGTAATGGAGTATACGAACGCATGATGGTACTATGGAGCACTGCTGTTGTAAGCGAGAAATTAGTTAAGTTTGTTTCATAATTTGTCAATGATAAGAAATGCACTTACTGATCTTAAATATATAAAAAAAAAAAAGTTATTTGTATAAAAATGTTATTATACACAAAAAATTGAAAAGCAAAATGGAATCAAAAGAAATTTTTACGCTTTTTTAAAGATTTTTTTATTGAAGTGATAGCTGCAATATGCATCATTCAAAAAGTCATTTCATTAGCATGTGGTGATAAAACGTTTGTGCTTAAATGAAATTTGAGAAAAACATTCAAAATTAATAATTTTTTTATCTCTTTTACAAAAATGATGTATTACGAAAAAAGTAGCGGAAAATGTTTAGGTTTGAACTTTTTTCTTGGGTCCTGTTTGTTTGGTTGTAATGTACAAAGAACGATATTCTTGTGCTTTGTTTAGTAGTGCGAAAGACTCAAATATCTAAGTGTGTATGCCTAAAATAAAACAAACAAGAACATTATATTGGTTACAATTTGTTAGGGAAATAGCAAAACATAAAAATAGCTTTTTATAAACTTTTGTTGAACAGTCAGTTTTTTTTGACAACCAAGTAAAACAGACAAGTTTAGCTATAGCTTTAATGCTGTATTTCGCCTTGAGAAGTATTGTGCCGATATATGATTTAAAACATTGAATTTCTAGAATTGAATTATATCTGAAAAAATCTTTATGTATTTTATCAAATCTATTCTAATCACAAAAGATAGACCGGAAAAGCTTTATGTTAAAGACTGAAAGTCTTGCTATTGCAAATGTTTAAATGTTTCCGAGGCTAAAATTTGGAAATTTTATTTATTAAACACGTGCTAATGCACCCAAAAATAAAATAAAATAAAATAAACCAGCTTTTTTTTTGGTTTGCAGGGTACAGGCTATATAGACCGCAATCAGTTTGTATCTTTAACAAGCACAAATGCCGCTAGGATCTTTAATTTGTTTCCGCGCAAAGGAATAATCGCGGTGGGATCCGATGCGGACCTCGTCATTTGGACCACAAGCGAACGGCGTTTGGTGTCGGAAATGGCGACCACGTTAAAAGTCACAGAACCCGATTGTTCGAACGCGTTTGATGGGCTGGAGACCGACGGTGGCCCATCAGTCGTGATTTCTCACGGCCGAGTTGTGTTCGATAATAATCAGGTGAATTTTTTTATTTATTAGATGAAAACAAGAAGTTCTCTCGCTTGTTTTTGTAAAGAAAGTTTCTGGTTTTGTTGGTAATTTGTAAAAGTCATTTCGAATTTCACCGTCGAAACGATAATGCCTACAATCGATTTTACTTCAAATTAAGTTATTTCGTTACACCAGTGGTTGTCGGCACGAAATTGCTGACTTGCTTTAATCAATTGCTAAATTGCTGTATAACTAATAAAATTGTCGATAACCTACTCGAGTATTAATAATTTGTCAAATCAATTTTCCTGCAATTACTAGCAACGAAGGATTTTTAGTTATTTTTATTTCATTTTCTGCACGAGAATTAGTCGAAATTTGCCTGAAAACATTCGTTCCAATACATTTTAAAAATTTCTGCTCTTAATAATTTTTGATCATTCAAAAAAACTTGAAAGAAATCAAATCAAAAAATTAATGACTAAAATCTATATGTTAAAACAGCTGTCACGCACGTATTCATCGTGATAAAACTTACAGAGAAAGAATTTCAAGCGTTGAGCTAACAAATAAGTAATCAAGAAAGAAAGCCGAGCTGATCAACTTAAAGATCAAATTGCAAATAAAATAAATTTTATTTGTGCACTTGCAGAATTGAAGTTAACCTACATGGTCGAAATTATTAATAACTTGAGTGAACAAAAGCTTTTAAACAGATATGTGACTGATTGCCTCGCCTAAAGCAAAACATTTTATTGTTACACCAATGATTTTTCATTCAAAAATAAAAATAGAAAACTGAAATAGAAAATAATTTCATATACAGTTGCTACTTTTAAATTGCTAATATAAAAATCTTTTTTACAACCTGTTTTCATTTCTTGCAAAAATAATTTCCGTTGAACAATAAATTGGCAGCGTGGTCGAGCGATTAAAGCACCGGGCTTATGATCAACATGGTCTCGGTTCAAAACCCACTCGCGTCATTCTGTTGTGTCCTTGGGAAAGACACTTTACGGCACTTTCCCCTGCTTTGTGGTCTTGGCAAGCAGTTCTAAATTACAGTAATATCTCTATTAAATTACAAGCGGACAGCAATATTTTGGCATCTCCGGAAGCAGGTCGGGGTAATTGCTTACTCTATGCATTAGCACCTCCGTCGCTTTCCTGCGAGTCAGGAGGATAAATATAGAGATAAAAATAGAATAAAAATTGCAAATTGAGTAAGTTCATTTTATTTTTTGGCTATCGCATTTATAAATCACAAAAAAGTCCTTGATATCATTTTCAAAGCAATTTTCTAAAAATAAATAAATAACTACCTTGTGGGTGGCTAATGAGACAATCAATTAAACCATGGCCGTCATGGCCATGGCTTAACTCAAAATCATTGTATTAATGATTGCAATTCAGACTTTTTGGTTTATAAAAGCTATTTTTTTAAATCTTAGTTGCTATTGTAAAAAAGCATTCTTTTAATTTATCAAAAGTTTTAATAAAAGTTAAAAGATCCAAATTTTCGAACAAAAAAATTTGTAAACAAAATTCAAATTTTTGCAACATTTTAGGTGTCGGTCGTGCAATCGATGGGCAAATTTTTAGAAAGGCCTATAGCGCCACCTTTCATTTACAATCGCCTTCGTTTGCAAGAAAGTACGGCTGATTTATCTTTAAAAGACACGCCAATTTTGAAATCGTCGCTAAATGGCTCGATCTGTAATGAATCAAAAGAGATAATCAGTGAAAAACCAGAACGTTATATTCGACGCTCCGGAATACGAGCAATGCACGTGTCTGGGTTTAGCTTTTCAGGTAAGATATTTGCAATTGTTAGAAAATTCGGCCCCATCAAAGTAACTTAAAAGTGAAGGTCGAAAAACGTTTTCTGTCTATGTAAGTCTATTAGACACAAGACAAATTTAGGAAAATCTGAATCTAAACGCACCACTTGAACCTTTGGGGTATCGTTCATGGGTAAGGTCCATGAAGTTCACTTCTTCATGTACAAAACACTAGACGGCCGATTAGACTTGATTTTTTTGCTTGCATTAGGCTGTAAACTTCGATACTACTGTGTTGACTCGTGTAAAAATGTAAAACGATAATTTTTATTCAGCTTTTGATAGTAATTAATAAAAGATGTTTGAGGTAGAAGAAATTAAACCGTATTGATCATGCGTTCTACACATTGGTCATCTCCGAACAAACCGTTTTGGTTAAAGTACTTTATTGAGTGTGTGAGCGAAAAGTCGAGTTTCAAAAATGTTACTTTAGTAATTAATAGCGGTATGTTGAAGAAGATGAAGGTTATTGTCTAGACCAGGGTTTGGCAAGCTTTTTATGTTGCAGGCAATTAATTTTTTTCTAAGTTTTAACAGATGAGCACAAGCAACACATCTAATTTTAGTAATTCTTTAAACTCCAGCTAAAAGCGATGCTATCAATTGACGAAATAATAAAAATATAATGTTTGGTGGGCCGGATTAATAATTGAAAAGGGTCGTAAATGGCCAGAGGCAGTGATGGCTTTAGTACAAAGTAAACGGAGCCGGCTGGACAGGCCCCCTAAAAAACGTCAAAAGTGGCCCCCTTAAGCAAAATATCACTCTATTTTTTTATAGTAGCATTATGACGGTGGCCCTCCCAGTTTGAACCTTAAATTTAGGACAAAAAGTAGGGATCACGTATTTCACTAAAAGTGATAAGCTACGGTTTTGAGACGAAAATGGGAATTTTGGACATAAGTTGAAAGCGATGACCTTTTTTTAGAGATCACTATATATTTGGGATGAAACAAAAAAAACTTGATACACTATAAAGTAGTCCTCTTTTGTAAGGCCGCGGTTTGGGAAAACCTGGTCTAGATATTCATAAGAGGTGACTTTCTATATTTAATTCAATGAAGATATTTTAATAGAAAACTAAAAGCCGAGAACATAAGACACTTTTGAAAGTAACAGTAATAAAAGAATATTGTTAATTTGTTTGCAATAGTATCAATCAAATGTCTTTTATTAAACTAACAATTAACACCAGAGGCGAACGGTAACCTTTTCAAGGTGTGCGCTTAAACTGAAATAGTGATAGCGTGGTTCAGTAAATTAATTAAAACCAAAACCAAAAAACAACTTATTTTTGTTACTTGGGCGATATTACAGCTGTAACACATATGTGTGTCAATCAACATGTTGAAATGTAAGTTCGACAAATCAAACTTAAATTGCTAACTCCAATGTAAGTGCAACAACAATTTTAAGGGTAAATAGTAAATATTATTATAGGTAGAAATTAAAAGTATCAAAAATTAAATACCTTGAACTGTGGCTTTCCGGTAATTTAAATACAATTAAAAAATATTAGGCTAAATTAGCAAGCCATTTAAGCGTTGACCCGGTTATACTCAGTGCTTTTCAACCGTTTTAACAAGGCGGATGGAAAAGTTGGGAAACAACTATTGTGGTCCGCAGTGTGTCTTCGCTTTATTTTGGGAGAAAAATATGTAAACTTATAATATGACCAAAAAAAGGTCTTCACTTGACACTTCTATTATATATTTGTTTAAAAAAAAAAAGCTAGCTCTCTACAGTTGAAGTCAATTTTACTGATAATAAAAATGAATTAAAGTGAATATAGGCTACAGTAGCAGCTTATTTCTATCTAGCCACCTACCAAACTGAAATAGCTCAGTAAAATTTACGTTCGTTTAGGTTTTTTAACAGTTACTTGCAGTTTACAGTTACTATTTTAAAAAAATTGCTTCCTTTAGTTTGCATATTTTCAATGTTATCAACCAGATTTTTTAAAAATAAATTTCACAAATAATTTCAGCGGTCTCAAAAAATAAAAAATTTTATTGCTCTAGGGGAAACTAATGAAGAGGATACCGGGAAAAAAAGCCGTTTCACAAATCCGCCGGGAGGAATTTCCAACTTGCGTTTTACCTAATTTGAAAATGCTGCAGATGCTTTCTTGTTTATATAGAAAATTATTTTATGTAAGCATTGTAATTGAATTACGTAAATGTATATATTGTAAATTTTCGAGTTATGATATAAATAGCCCACTCATTAAGTTTCAGCAGTTTATGTTATTTAAATGTAGAATGATGTATACCAGAACTGAATGTAGTATTTGAAAAATTTTAAGACTAGTTCTGATTGGCTAAAAATTAAAGTAAATAACAGTTATCCTAATAATTGAAGTTATTTAAATAAAGTAAAACCACGTTTCGTCGGCTTAAAAAATTTTTTGGCAAAAAAAAGGAAACAAAATTATGCAAGTTTAGTGTTAAAATTTGGAACTAAAAAGAAAATTTTTTTACTTATACTAATAATTTAAGTTTGTAAACAAACTCTTTCTGTCTACACAAATTAGGTTTACGAAGAGTGATAAAAATCGATTGTAAAACTGATGAATGAAAACTGGATCGTGCTCTAGAATAAAAAATTGATTGTCCTTGTAGTAAGATGCACATTTTTGGCTGTGTAACAAATGATTTCCAATCGCCGAGTCACAATGCGGTATAGAATCAGTTGATTTACCTTGGCGTTCTGGTTGTTTTCGTTTCTGACTGGTTCTGTTCCGAATAGATTTCGGCACATGCTGGCGGATTCTGTGCTGCAAACGTTGGGACGTTCGACCCACGTACCGACTATTGCAGTGGCACACGTATTATTTACGACATTAACTTTTTTTAAGGCCACTCATTTAACAAGAATTTCAAATGAAACACTTGATTTTAAGAGCAATTTTAAATTTACAAACTTATAACTTATTTTCAGTCTTTTGCAACAATTTGTCAGCTTTTAATCATGATGTTATCTTCTCAATTGTTACGTAGTAATTGCGTAATCGGTACAACACTTCCCTACTTAATTTACTTTGTCTCCAAATTATTCTCAAAAGCAATTATAAAGAGTTAATTTACTGTTTTATTTAAAGCACATTGATTTAGTGGGGGGAGCGCTTAGAATTTAAGTTTATACAAGGTCCTTAAAAAAATATGATTATCCATATAAATAAACATGTTCATACTACAGAAAAATGTTTTTAAAAAAAACGGTATAATGTGTGTAGTAAATTTCAATGGAGACGCAAAATATGGAAAAACAATAAATTTTAATTTACAACGATTTTATTTTATTCAAAACGACAAAGTACTTTTAAATCATACAGAGCATCTAAATAAAGTAATTGATAAATTAATACAAGAATTAATTTCTTATATAGTATAACTGCAAAATGCTAATATTATGAATGGCAGATAGAACCGAAGTTTACCAGCATTACCAATGAGCAGATAATTGCATTAATTTAGCTTTCTTTAAAAAACAGCTGTGCTGTGTATTTTATCATGGCAAGTGCTGTGTTACTAATAAAAGTAATTTTGAAAATTTATTATCAAATGACAGATGCTGACAGTGGCGTACCAAGGATTTTTGAAAGGGTGGGTGGCATACAACCACAATGAATTATGCTTTAGTGGAATTTTTTTTCAAGTGGTAGCTAAAAAAAAGGTGCAATTTGAATCTGTCTCGGCTTTGTCGATTTTCCGTCACTAAAACATAGTGATCTCTAAAACTAGTCATTGCTTTGAACCTGTCTCCGATTTCTCGTATCAATGATCTCCAAGGGAGCATAGCACAATCCCCCCTTCTATATACATTACTAGATGCTGAAGCCAGAAAATTTGAGGTTATGATGACTTTATTGTAGTGACTTCAAAGTAGACCTCTTGTTAAAATATTTTCTTTCTCAAACACATTTTAGTTCAACGTTTATAAAAAAGTTTCAAATTTTTCTCAGACATTAAAACGACTTTTGATCAAAACGAGATTTGATTGAAACGACATTTGATCGAAACGACACTTGATCGAATAATGAAAGAGAAAATTTACAACTTTGAATTTGTCTCAATTTTGTCAATTTTTTGTCCCAAAAACATAGCGATCTCCAAAAAATGAGCTTCACTTTAAATCTGTCCCCGTTCTGTCGACTTTTTGTCCCAAAAACATAGTAATCTCTAAAAAAATAGATCTTTCCTTTGACTCTGTCTCTGATTTCTGCAAGGGGTCTGCAAAAATGGGGCCAATGTATAATGCCCCTCTAAATAACTGACTACAATGCAAAAAGAATGCAAAAAATGGCAGCAATAGGCATCTAACGGAACATAACCATGACAAAAAAATTTACTTTTTGCCCCCTTGAAAATGCTTTGCCCAGGAACCTTGTTAAAAAACCTGACCTTGACATTGAAAAAAAAAATATTAAAAATAAAAACAAACTATCTTGTTACTGATGGCCTCTGCTTTTTTTGAATCTAATTTACAGTAAAAAAGAAATTGTTTAATCGCAGAAACATACAAAAGTAAATCTTTTTTTTAATCAACTGGTATTTCGATCAAATGTTGTTTCGATCAAATGTCGTTTCGATCAAGTGTCGTTTCGATCAAGTGTCGTTTCGATCAAGTGTCGTTTCGATCAATTGTCATAGCACCACATTGTTCAGTGTTTACACTATGGCTGTATTGTTCTATTGTTCAGCTACATTTATTGGTTGACTGTGTTTGTGCAGTGGGTGCACTGATTAGAATTGACTAATTGAGCTGTATTTAATTTCAATTCAATTCAATTTTATTTTATTTGCAATCAAGGTATTACGTTTCGAAGTTCTTATTGGAAAAGTGATTGCGAAATAGGAAACAGCGGCTAAACGATATACGTTATTACACGCGAAACGTCAATATACAAATTATAATGTATTTTTGATCTATTCTTCCTTTTCTTAATCTTTTCAAATATTTACGATTTTTTGAGTAAACTATTTAATAGCGATCGAGAATAAAAAATTAAGTTTAGAAAAAATAAATTAAGTCCCATTTCTAATAAAAAACTTGGATGAATCGAATGTTGCATTTATAAACTTTGAATTAAATATAGGTGGGGAAAAGCTAATTAGTTAGGGAGGTTTTTTTATGAAAAAGTCAAGTAGCATGATTTAATAAATCAAAGCCAAAAAAGTTTAAAAATTATAACAAAACCCATCGGGATGTGCCAAAAAATAGATTGTAGGAAAGCTCACAAAAAAATTCGACAAAAATATGCTTCACTCGAATAAGCAAATTAAATTAATCCAAACGAATTAACGTTTAAACAGAGATTTACAATATACAAAATTACTGTATATAATGGTCCATTTTTAGTGATGGTTTTAGTAAGGAGCAAACGAAGCGGCCTCATTGGACCCCCTTAAAAAAACGTGAAAAGGTGGTTCCCCTAAGCAAAATAATGCTCTATTTCTCCATAGTAGCATAATGACGGAGATTCCCCTCCTACACTTTAACTTTAGGACGAAAGTAGGGATAATGTTGGTTATTTTTCAAGCACTCCAAAGTTATTCCTCTTTTTAAAAAGAAAGGTAATACCAACAATATTTCGAACTATTGTCCCATCAGCCTACTCTCCCACCTTTCAAAAAATTTTGAAAAAATTGTGTACAATCGAATTTACTCTTTTTTTTACTCGCTTTAACCTATTTTTAGATCACCAGTTTGGTTTCAGATATGGTCATTCAACTTCGCATGTTATTACTTTGTTAATTGAAAACATTACTGCTGCTTTTGAAAAAACAATCAACTTTGGGTATTTTCCTAGATTTATCCAGAGCTTTTGATATCATCGATCATAATACCTTATTAAGCAAACTTGAATATTACGGTGTTCGAGGCAATTTTTTAAAATGGTTTGAAACTTACCTTATTAGAAGGACTCAACAGATCGAGTGTTGTGGTGCAATATCAACTACTATAAACAAACTAACTTCTGGTGTTCCACAAGGCTCTGTACTTATGGCCTACTTTTCTTTATTATCTATGTAAACGATTTTCTTCAATGCTGAAATGAGAGCTCTTGCCTGTCTTGTCTTTGCCTGTCCTGGGTGATATTTTAGCACCTTATCTATCATATTTTTTCTCTTTATCTTTTGATTTTGGAATATTTCCTGACTTTTTAAAAATTGCTTCCGTTATACCTATAAAAAAAACTGATTCAAAGTGCGATTTGGCTAACTATCGTTCTATTTCTATATTGCCGTGTCTCTCCAAAATTTTAGAAAAATTAATCAAGGATAGAATAATGTTTTTCATAAATAAGCATAACATTTTATATCCATAACAATATGGTTTTTGATCATTCATCTAGCCATGCTGTTTTAGATCTAACCACTACTGTATATGATGCTATTAATGATAAAAAACTTCATGTTTAGTCATGATTAATTTCAAAAAAGCTTTCGACACTGTCTGCCACAAAAGATTATTATTAAAATTGAATAATTATGTCGGCAGCGTGGTCGAGTGGTTAAAGCACCGGACTGATGATCAGCATGGTCTTGGTTCAAAACCCACTTGTGCCATTCTGTTGTGTCCTTGGGAAAGACACTTTACGGCACTTTCCCCTGCTTGGTGGTCTTGACAAGCAGTTCTGAATTGCAGTCATACCTCTACTAAATTAATAGCGGACAGCAATATCTTGGCATCTCCGGAAGCAGGTCGGGGTAATTGCTTACCCTATGTATAGCGCCTCCGTCGCTTTCCTGCGAGTCAGGAGGATAAATATAGAGATAAAAAAAAAAAAAAAAAAAAAAAAATTAGAGGTAATGCATATAATTTATTAAAAAGTTATTTAACTAATCAATATCAATATGTTTGCATCAATAATAATTTGTCAACATTAAAGCAGATAAAATATGGCGTTCCACAAGGATCCATCCTTGGTTCATTATACTTTACATTATATACGTTAATGATTTTTTAAATGCGATTAACTGTAACTCTAAACTATATGCAGATGACACTCCTTTAATAATTAAAAAAAAAAATATTGATTCTATTCGTTTATCAATTAATGAAGAGTTAGTTAAAGTCAACAGATGGATGAATGCAAATCAACTTACAATAAACCTCAAAAAGTTAACAATTTTTTTAATACAACCTACTTTAAAAAGCATACTGATAAATTTTAAAATTAGGTTTGAAAACCATAACATTTCTTCATGTGAATATGTCAATTACTTTGGAATTAATTTAGATCAATGTTTAAATTTCAAACCTCATATTAGCATACTTGCAAAAAAAATGGCAAAAAGTGTTAGAATGTTGTGGAAGTTAAGAAAATTTTTGCCAAAGAAGACTCTTATCCTGTATTTCCTTATATCACGCTTTCGTACATTCACATTTATTGTATGGCATTGTGACTTGGGGATCAAGTGTTTTGTTAAATACCTTAAATCAACTTTAATTGCTTCAAAACAACAGCATTAGAGCCATTGTTGGTCTGAAGAAATCTCAACACATCACTTCTTATCGTGACTTAAAAATTTTTAGAATTAAGGATCTTTGTGATTTTGAAATAGTTAAACTAATGTTTTTATATCATTATTCTCGCCTTCCAATTACGTTTGATAAATTATTTTGTGACTTCCGCCGCTATACACAATTACTCTACCAGAAGTTACCATTTGCTGAAATATTATATTCCGAAATACAGGCAAGTTAGATTACAAAAATCGTTTAAATATATTGGAATAAAAATATGGAATAACATTGACTTAAATATTAAATTACTTTCGTTTAATAAATTTAAAGAAAACCATAAAAAGCAATTATTGTTACAATATTAACTTTGATTTCATATCTTAACAATGACCAAAATTTTTTTACATGTTTGCTTCATGCTTTCTTTTCCCTTTTTACATAATATTCCATTAAAATATAATAACGCCTTCATTTTTCCTTAAGGTGGCTGCTTGACCCGAAGACCGTAATTGGTCATTTTGCAGTCTCCTGATTGGACGCGTAAACATTATTTTATTTAGCTTAATAATCGAATTTTTTATGTTAAATATATTGTCTTGTTTCATTTATTGTTTACGTGTTTGTATGGCATTTTTTTACTATGCGAAACAATCAAATAAAAATATATATATCTCTCTCTCTCTTTGCAGATGATACCACTATACAGCTGTTCGAGAAAAATACTAAATGCTTATTTAAAAAGGATAGCAACGAACTCCTCAACATTGATAACTGGTTAATTGCCAATAAATTTTTTTTAATTCTGACAAGACCAAATACATGTTGTTCAAAACGCCAACTTAAAAATACCTCCAGATAAACTTTTTTTAACCTTGTTTAACCTTGTTTTAACCTTGCCCGAAGCAGTTCGGATCGTCGACTTTTTACATTCTAGTCGTAAAGCATGGAGTATTTTGAACAACCTTACTGGTAGGTCACAGTCCCGTTTCAGCGGATGCTATTGCATCTCAGCCGGTCAAAAATGGGAGATATGAGGCTGTTGGCTGCAAGTCATCTCGACATGTCTCTCAAGAAGTGTCTGACTTTTGGAGGGTGACAACACTAAACCCGATAAATATCTCTGACACTTTTTTACAGGGAGAATTTACTGCTGCCGTTCAACACTTAAAACCAGGTAAAGCTCCGGGCCCTGATTTTATCTGTCTAAAGTTTATAATCCGTGTTGGAGCTGCTTTGAAGTCCTGGTTACGTGACTTCCTTTCTTCCTGCTTGCGCCGACTCAAAATTTCCAAGATCCGGAGAAGAGCACTTGTAATCGTGATCCCAAAGCCGATGAAACCCGCGGGGAACCCAAAGAGTTATCGACCGATATCTCTCCTCTGTGTCTCATAGAAGATTCTCGAGAGGCTTATCTACGCCCGCATCAATCCAATTATTGATTCATTGCTCTCCAAAAAGGAGTTTGAGTTTTGACTCGGAGAGTCAACCGTGGATCAAGTTGTTCTGCTGACCCAGAACATTGAGGATTCTTTCGAGGTATAGAAGGAGGCCGGTGTCGTATTTGTCAATCTGACAGCGGCATATGACCAGAGCTGGGCATTTTTTTCTTTCTTGAGGAAAGCACAGTGCAACTTGCGCAATGCGATTTTAAAATCTTGTAAAGCGCAATGTAGATTGTTTTAAAAACTATATTAAACGCGGCGCAACCTAATTTTTAAATCAATTAAAACGTAATAATGTACTTTTTTAAATCATAGGCGCATCCTAATCGGTTTTTCAATTGCCTACATTGAAAAACAATTAAAGTAAATTGCACTTTAGCAAAATAGGACTACATAAAGCGCAATTGATTTGTTTTATCCTTGATGCGCAGTGCAATAAAGCGCAAGTAATCTTTTTTTTTTCGGTGCGCAGCCCAATTAGGTGCAACTTATAATTTTTTAACCAAGAGCGCAGCGCAAAGGGCGCAACGCTTCCAAAAAAGTATGAAAGCACAGCGCAACTTCCGCAATTATGTAAGTTGCGGAAGTTGCGCCTAATATTGGTGACACAGCATTTTTAAATTGTTTTGGCATTAATTTTTTGGTGACAGTGATGATTTGTTTCAGAGATTTATCAAAGCATTACTAGTTAGAGAAAAGAAATATTTGGTATCTAGCATATTTATAAGGCAAACTTGAACCAAACAAGCAAAAAAACTATTTTGGTCTGGGGTAAAAAATTTCAAAATCAGGCTGGCAGTCAATGTGTTAAACAATCTTGCCAAACTTGGCATCCGCGCTTCTGAGTGATGGATCGCGGAGAACTGTGAGAATACATCTAGGCTCCGTGCTTTCATACCTAGGACCAGTGCCAGGCCTGTTGAAATGAGCTTCACCCGAACATCTTAGTTTAAGCTCAATCGTCTGCGGATTGCTGTTGGGCGATTCCATTCGTCCACGCACAAATGGGGTCTCGCTTCTTCACCGAATTGCGAGTGCGGCGTCTCTAAACGAACCGTAGACCAAGTTCTAATAGCGTGTCCCACATATAGGGTACCACACGGAGCACGAAGTCTGACGTTTTGGATGGCAAAACTCGATGCTGGCTTAACACCATCACTGCCAGCATCTGATCCACGGCCTACTAAAGATATTAAGTAGGCCATGTCTGATACGGGCAGTACAGCAGCCTGGGGTAGTAAAAAGATAAACTCTCGGCTCTAGTCCTGTTTGTGTTTGTCCTGGAGTGGACGTCCTTTCAAACGACGACGACAAATCACCCATTTACACGGCTGGACGTCTATTCACTTTAAGGGTAGTAGTTTATATAAAATGTTTTTGAAAATAGAAAAAAATATTCAATAAAATTCTTCCTCAAACTATTGTAAGTATTTCAATATATAAAGTGATAAAAAACGCCGGGTAAAACCCCAAAATTTTTGGTTGTAGTTTGATAAAGTTTGAATTTAAATCGATCGAGAAACAATTACAAAAAAGTAATAGCAAATCATTCTGTCAATATTAAATTTGAGTCGCAATGAAATATATAATTTTTTTAAACCATAATCTAAATCAAGAACAACGCAATATTTTCCCAATTTCAAAGGATAACAGTGAAAGTTAATATCCCCAAATTATCAGATATCAATGCAAGATGAATTTGCAATAAGGTTACAGTGACTGGGTCTGCAATACTTTGCAGTTTTTCTTTCTGCTGACTAATCGTATTTAAAAAGACAACAAAAAACAGAGGAAATTAATTCCAGCATTTGATAGTGTTTTATGTATGTGAAAGTGGTTGAGAGTGGCGGGTTTTATTCATTTATTTATCCGCTAATTACTTCAGTGACAATTCATCGCTAATTTGTTCTTCCCCCTTGAACCATAACATCTTAGCAAGACTGCTCATTGCTGGTAAATCTTTTAGTTTTTCTCCAGATGCCCCCAATGACTTTTCTAATGAACGGGAGCACACGGACACAGCCATTCTCTTCAAAATACAGATGTACAACACTGTTTTTTCTTCGGAAGTTAGAGGCAAAACACTTTCGAAGCCTTCGCCAGCTTTGGCGGCGACACTCAAAGGGTCGTGATTATCATAAAAAGCTTTAACCATAACGTACGTCAAAAATGTTGCCACTTCAAATACGATTCGGCTGTCCATTATGTCGCTGAAATCAATCACGCCTGTCATAAAGTAAATGTATCAATACAAGAGTACTAAATGAAATGAATTGATAATTTTCAGAGGAATAAATTTTAGAAACTACAATTTTTTGGAACAAACAGATTTACTGTTCTAAAAAGTGGCTTCGACTCAAAACGATGAATTAAAAAGTAACGCCATAAACAAAGTGCAGACATGATTTTTTAAAGTTGTAACATAAAAAACAAGTCTCTATACAATAGCAATTTTTGCAATACGAAGACCAATAAATCAAATTTTATGCTTAAATTTTACCTGTTACTTTTAATTTTGAATTATCAAGGTTCGAAGAGTCGTTATCACTTAGGTCCACTATTATATTGTCCAAATTTGCATCTCCATGAATGACACCTAGAAAATACATACTTTCTAGTGAAAAACAATGTTTTTAAAATCTACAAACATGTTGCAGTATTTTTTCTTCTAACATCTAAAGCAGCATTTTTTTGCAAAACTTTTTATTACGTTAGCGTGCTAGCACACTTAAAACTAATATACTAAATGTGTCGATGTAGCTTGTTCAAAACTTTCTAATTTTTTTAGTTGTAAATGCCAATAGTTATGTGTTCGTCTTAACCAGAATATAGCCAAACGGTTTAACGTCAATTAACTTGTGCATTGAAAACCCACGTTTTTTTAAAGAAATAACAATAACGTGAAACGAAGTTAACTAATGTAAGAAATAAGCTGTAAGTAAAAGCAATAATAATTGCATTTGACCATAAAAAAAAAATGCAACATTTTTCACATAACTTACTCGGTCTAAATATATTAATGTTTTTCAAAACTTTTTTTTCAAATTGTTTGTTTATATCAATACAAATTTGTTTCAATTCTTCGTCTTCGATATGTCCATAGCATTTAGGACAAAATGCAGAATTGGCAATATTCCATCGGTAATTGGTTCGTTTTAAATCGCTCGTACATTTGACACTCTGAAGTAAATAAAAATCTAATCAGTAATAACCATAAAAGCTGCATTTCTGAGTTGGGATCAACAGGAAAATTGCTTAAAATTATTATTATTTGTGTCGGTGCCGTACTCTGCTAAATATTCGAGAGCAGATGCTGGCGGATATTGACTAGCTTTTCATTACTGACATTGGATAGTGATCAAACATTGGTATAAATCGCCAGTTATTTCAAACAGCGATATAACATACTTACGAGAAGATACAATTCGGGTAGTTTTTGGAAATGCTGTGTTTAAGACAACTGGCGAATAATTTGTCCACCAACGTTCTATATCAAATAGGTTTCTGCTTGATATTTGGTCGACAACCGTTTCTTGTGTTTGTTTTCTTGTTGGCAGGCAAAACTATCCGTAAAGGAAGGCGGGAAGATAGATATATGAATATTTCATTTCAATAAATTTAAGCTTGCAGGTTTATAATTTGAAAAAACAAAAAAACAAAAATAAAATCAATTCATTACTAATCCAACTAGTATAAGCCAAATTCATTACTAATCTTCGCACCTAACCAACATAACAAAACTATTTTAGCATTTTTGAAAGGCTAAAAAAGTTTTTTTGATACTTTGAAAACTGTTTGCATTTGAAATCGCCGTAGCCAGTGAAGAATTACTAATTAATAGTTTACAAGAAATGCAAGACAAAAAGGTTTTATCTTAGTTCTTTTGTAGTAAATTTCACCCTTATTGTTTTTGTTTATCACCTGCAATTCTTCGGTGATACTCGCCATAACTCTACCAGCTTGGTATGTGATTGACTTAAGTTCAGATTCGGAAAAGTGTGTTTGGTTTAGTGTGCTTCCATTTAAATACGTCAAAAGTTGGATGATATACGGATGTGTCTTGCCTTTACCGTCTGTAAATTTTTCCGATAATGAATCGTAGTATAATTATTAAATGTTTATTAATTATTATTATAAAAAATCTGTTTAAAATAACATGACCTTTTTTTAAGTGTAACTATATTCAAAAGTTACAGCAAACATAATCAATTTCTTTTCAATTTCTTATTGCTTTACCAATAGTAAATAACAGAGTCGAAAAAAAATTGTGAAACCAATCTGAAACCGTTTTGCAAATACTTTTTAAGTAAAAAAATGATAAAATGTAATGAACTCAACTGCAAGTTATAGTTTCAATGAAGTTCTGTGACTTGGTCATTATTGGTGATGGAACTGGAAATCCTTTCTTGTTCAAATCCCAAACCACAGACGACGCTTCTTGAAAAACTGTGCTTAAATGTTAGAATAATTAGAACTTAAATTTTATTGTTGAGTTTTCAGCTTTGCCGAAAAAAAACTTTCGAGTTTTTTTTTGGACTAATACAAGCGATAACAACAACAAAACTAAGTAAAATCAAACTGTTTGGTGAAGACCAAGCAGATCTTTATGTTTAGGTGCAATTCTTGGCAAATCTGACTTATTGTTGTTAACGGTTGATAACATAGCAAAAAAAATACCATAAAATACATTGGCGTACAGCCAAGAAAGAAATCTAGACGGCTACCGTGAACTGAATACCAGGAGGAACAATAAAAGTTATGATCTAATTTTGGTTCGGTCATCAATACAATTATTGGCAGAAATCGTTTTACTGTTATCTGTTTGTTGAAATCATTTTAAAATGGAGTTTCAGAAAGAAATCAATTTTTCTTTGGAAATTCCAAAGCCTTTCAATTGAAAGAGAAAATCGTTATGCTGGGATTGGTAAAAGCAGAGTAATTTTTTTGGTTTTTACATTCAGCAAACTACCGTAGCGGCATTAGCAACCAAACAAGTCTTTTCAAACTTGGGATGTTTTGCTTGCCAAATTTAGCTACCAGAAAATGCATAGAGCAACGTGAAGGCTTATAGGTATAACGTTTTTTAGAACGGACGTGCCAGTTGAAAAAAAATTTTTTAGTAGTTTTTTTAGATAATAGTATTCGAAAAATCCAGAAAACACTTTTTAGCTAATTTAGATCTTGAAAGGTAAAATAGCCTTGTTATTACTAGCCAGTGGCAATTTTGAAATTCAAAGCACTTGAAAACTTTAAGATTGTTACAGCAAAATGATTAACTACAGTATTTCATTTACTTTTTCTCTGTATTTATTTTCCTGACTCACAGGAAAACGTTGGAGGTGCTATACTTAACAACAACCGTCATTTGATAGTTGATTACTCCAACCTACTGCCGAAGACGGCAAGTTATTGCTATTAGATTGAAGGTTTTTATTTGTTTTTCAGTTTCTTATTTAGAAATATAACTGAAAGTGAGAGATGCATGCTAAAATCTTCAAGCAGAGAAAAGTGTCGTAAAGCTATTTTCACAAAAAGACACAAAAGAATGGCAAGAGTAGGTTTTGAACCGTAATCGTGACGTTCGCGTTATCCATCTAATTACCTGGCCATCTTGTCCGAGTTGTTTTTCATAAACACTTCTATAATTTTTTAATTATCTAACGGTTAAATCTATTAAACAAAAGGTTTGCATGCACAAGAAAACACAATTTATTCACTGACCTTTTCTGTTACTTTCTGAATTTTGAATTACTTTGAAAACGTACCGATTGCATTTGTCCTTTGATTTTTCGGTAACAATAAAATTCTGTTCTTCATAGCCAAAAAGCTCCTTTATTTCTCCAGCAGTAATATCATAGTACCTCTTTAATAAACCCATCGCCTTCTCGACAGAAACACGTCGATTCATTTTTTATCTAACACAATGCTAGTAGTACTGAATCTGTGACATAAAGTGGTCAAGTCTACTACTGAACTTTATATCAAAAATTAAAAAATTCTCAAAATGCTATTGCTGTAAATCGAATTCTGCCATACAGTAATTACAATGCGCAGGAAAAGAGGGGCGTCTGATAAAATTTGCCAAGGGGTGGGGTTGCGTGCTAAAAACACAATTAGTAACATTAAAAATAACGTGAAGAATTTTTTTTGTCTTCACCTTTTTATGCTTTGATTCTTTTTTGACTGGTAAGCGTACATTCTTCGTGGCGGGATTTAAGCCCCAAGCCCTCTTTTCCGTGGATACGCCAATGCACTAAAACAATTTAATTCAATTGAAGCCACATAATTAACTTAGTTTTGGTCTAATTCATAAATAAGTAAATAAAATATCGCTTACAAAATAGTTCTAAAAAGTCATTAAATCATCTAGAAGCATAAAATTTAAAGATCGATAAATTATTGAAAAACATGGTTTTAGGTTCGAAGCCATTCACAAATTGACAACTAAGCTGGATAGAATAATGTTTTTTTTAAATCCCAGAAATTCATAGGCGTACCAGACGAAAAAAATTTGGGAGCAATACAGTTTTACCCAAATTTGGTGACGTTTTCCCGAATCATAATTTTCCAATACTTTACGGATATGTGACAAAATTCTGTCTAAAATATAGGGTGAAAACAAAAAAAATCTGTACTTAAAATCTGCCTCTGATCTCTATATTTTCGTCTAAAAAAATATAGTGATCTCTAAAAAAGTCTTCACCTTTAATCATAATCTTTTTTCTGCATTTTTTGTTCATTTCCAATAAACAAAAAATTTGTTCCACCAGCGCAACTGCAAAAGACACCGCTAAGCCGCAAGGGCATACTGGCGGCGGTTCCGATATGTTAACCACATCGAGTTAGCAAACACGGATACGGGTTAAGACAAGCAAAACCCTGCAATTATCATTACAAACATATAGTAAGAATGGTCAAGTCAATCAACAAGCAAGTGCCGACAGACCTGTTTCGTCCTTATTAGGACTCGTCAGGACACGACAGCTTGTTGTTGAACCCAGCTGAAAAAGTTGAACTTAAACAGCTGGCACAACTTTCTGTTTGTGGTTTTACACCTCAAACATCCAGTTGTGGACCTGAACGCTGGGTAGGTAGTACAATGAAAACAATGTTCCACCAGCGCAACTGCAAAAGACACCGCTAAGCCGCAAGGGCATACTGGCGGCGGTTCCGATATGCTAACCACATCGAGTTAGCAAACACGGATACGGGTTAAAACAAGCAAAACCCTGCAGTTCCCATTACAAACATATAGTAAGAATGGTCAAGTCAATCAACAAGCAAGTGCCGACAGACCTGTTTCGTCCTTATTAGGACTCCTTATTAGGACCCGTTTACTGTTAAAGAATAATAAGTTTTTTTACAAAAAATAAAATTTAAAGTAATCGGTCTTCAAACTTTTGCTGTATGTCGGATGTAAGCTCTAAAACGTTGGTTGTTAAACGGGAGAAAAAAGCGAAATAGTTCTAGACTGTTTTATTTGGCTAGAAAAAATTTTGGATGACATTAAAAATTAAGCTATAAAAATTGCAAAAAAATTGTCAAAATGTTGGCAAACATCAAACACAAATTGAATGTTATTAATACTGCTGGTTATTATTAGCAAAGTTTATTATGTTTAGTAGTTGTATAGCTACCAATTTGTCTTTTCGAATGCATCTTTTTTGTCTATTTCAAAGATTTATATAACTTTACATAAAGCGTTTTTTCATGTACTGTATAACAGATTTGTTAAACAAAATTTAACATAAGTTATGACTTAATAATAGGGTGACCAGACGTCCCGTTTTGAACGGGACAGTCCCGTATTTTCACCTGATTTTGAGTGTCCCGACTTTTTGTCAAATGTCCCGTTTTTTAATCATTTTGTAAGATTATCGCGTGGTTTCGTGAAAACCGCTTTAACATAAGAGCGCTCGATTGTCGTAAATAAGAAGCATTTAACGTCTGTTGTAGATATCAATAGTATCTTACTGCAATTTTAACTAGGCTAGCCTAGTTACCATAATATTATGATATGAAATCTCTAATTAGTGCAACAAAATAGTCTTTCGTTCATTGTTACTATTGTTATTGGTTAAATGAATACTTTTGTTATCTATCGCCTACCATTCAGTGCTCATTTAGTTGAAATTTAAATTTAGTTTTAGAGTATAGTTAAAGTGTAAAAATGTCAAAAAAGCGCAAGTGTACATTTAATGACGCTCTCCGGAAAGAATTCAAGTTTATCAAATTTGATAGGCTGCGTAAAGATGGAACTAAAGTTGTATGTCAGCAATGTAACGCCCATTTTTCTGTTTCACATGGAGGTAGGAGCGACATCAATCAACATTTGCAAAGTCAAAAACACAAGGAAGCTGAAAAAGCTATGGCTTCTGCGGGAAACATCAGCTCGTACTTCGTTACACACAGTGATGACACTGAAAGCCGTAAAATTGCAGCAATTGAAGCTGTCATAGCCTATCACGGTGTGCGTCATGGTCAAAGCTTTCGTGCCAATGACTGCTTGTCGAAACTAATAAAGACCACTGTTGAACCTAAATTTTCTTCAGCACGTACTAAATCGCAAGCAATAATTTGCAATGTATTGGCACCACACGTAATGACAGAAGTGATAGAAGACGTACGTGAAGCGTAGAGCGTTACCCTCAGTTTAGACGCTTCTAACAAAAAAGACATCAAACTTTTTCCAATTGTTGTAAGATATTTTTTACCAAATAGAGGAATTGTAGATAAAATTATCGATTTTGTTTCCTTACCTGGTGAAACATCTGATTTGCAATGTGATATGCTGAAAAAAGTAATTCAAAAATTCAACTTGCGCAACAAAATTTTTGCTTTGTGCGCAGATAACACGAACAGCAATTTTGGTGGCTGTAGAAGACTTGGCAAAAACAATGTACGGAGGAAACTTGAAGCTGAATTAGAGAGAAAAATTATTGGTATCGGTTGCGGAGCACACATAATACACAATTGCTTGCAGTGTGCTGTTGACTGTTTGCCAATCGATATTGAATGTTTTGCTGTGAAAGTGTACAAATACTTTTATATATACAGTGTCAGAGTAGAAGAACTAAAAAGCTTTTGCGAATTTGCAGGAAACAATTACAATAAAGTGTTGCAACATGGAAATACAAGATTTTTGTCCTTGGGTCCGTCAATAGAAAGAATCTTAAGCATGTTTGATGGGCTTCGTGCATACTTTCTTTCTCAAGAAAAATGCCCAGTCATGCTGAGAAACATTTTTCAAAATTCCTGTTGGAAATTCTGGTTATCTTTTGCCAGAGACCAAGTGTCTACTTTTCAAGCATGCATTGGGCAGATTGAAAAAGGTAATATTTCAGCTACAGAAGTAGCTATGACCCTTGAAAACTTGTTAAACAATTTAAAGTTAAAAAAACAAGAAAGATTTGTAACTTCGGATGTCAAAAAGCAATTTTAATGGAATTTTAATGGAATCGGGAGAAATCGCTGAAGAGAAGTTTTTTGAAGTAGTTGAATCTTTTTATGATACCAGCTTACAGTATGCTGATAAATGGATATGCAGCTTGGGAAACACGGATAAATTCAAGTGGATTCTTTAAATAAGACGCCTGCTTGGAAGGAGATCGGTGACAGTATTAACCACGAAATCCTTTCTTGTGTACAAGCTGAAGAAACTCGTTTATTTGATTAGTGGGTATTAATAAAGCTTATAGCTGAGAGGCATGTTGATGAATGGAATGAAGAAAACCTTTCTGTGTCGGATAGATGGCTACACATATTTCGAGAAATGCGCGAAAAACATTTAGATTTTCAAGATTTTTGTAATGTTGTAGGATTTATCCTTTGCCTTCCAGGAAGTACAGCTCCTGTTGAGAAAATATTTTCTGTTATGAATGTATGTGGACAAAGGAGAAATCGGGATTAAGTGTGGAAACAATGAAAGCAATGCTAATCGTGAGACAAAACAATGACATGGAATGCGACAAGTTTTATTACAAAGTCTTAAAAGATGTGAATATGCTGCGAAAGATCGCTTCATCAGAAAAATATAAGTGATGGATGACCTGCAACATTTTTGGTTTATTTTTCCTGTTTAATATTTTGCTGCAAATTGTATTTACAATGCTGCTCTATAATTTTTCTCTTTATATTTTTTACATGTTATAAAGATTAGCTGATTTTAGAATTAACACTACAATACAAGCCTTATTCATGTTTCAGACGAATTTTGAAATAATTCATTTTTTTTAATCGATTAACATTTATGTTTCAGGACAAGGTTGTAACTTGTAATAGTACACTCTTTTCGCGTTCGGCTGTTTTGTACGGCAAGGGACTGAGCTAATGGATCTCGCACTTCTCCGTTTTTTTTGTTTTTTTTTCTGTCATAATGTCCCGTTTTTTTTGCCAAAATGTCCCGTTTTTATCAGAATTTAATCTGGTCAGCCTACTTAATAATCACAAAATTAACAAAAAGTTGATCTTAGACAAAATGCTGTCCGCAGGGCACTATCTGAAGTATAACTTTGCTAAACGAAATTGTTCTACGTCTGAAATTAACAGATTTTGCCCTAGCTTTTTGCATTTTTGCTCAAAATTTGACGCATGCTTTTTACATCAAAACATTACAAACCATATATGAATTTTGCAAGGTAATTATGTCATACTATAGCAAAGATGTGGACAAAACTTTGTGGTAAATTTTCACTGAGTTCATGGGTAACCAAGACATATAAGGTAACCCACCTTTTAATTTTTTTTGTTTTTACCATGTTTAGCTTTAAATATCATCTCTCAAATTTTTTTTGTTTTTGGTTGAAATTTTTACAATGATACAAAATTCTATCAACAAGATTTTCTCCATATTTAAGCCAAAATTATTTAAAAAAAAGATTTGGACAGCTTTTAAAATTTTTGAAAATTTGTTGCAAAAGCCAGAATCGGCCATCTTTGGATGCCCATGACCTTTTATTGTAAGTTGCAGGTGGTGCCATTTTTTTCAAATTTGGTTGAGTTACTATCATTACAAAAAAAATTGAGTTATTATTTAATGTAGTTTGGAGGTAATAAAATTTTAAAAATGGTCAAAAATAAAGAATTTACACCCTTGCAAATTGACCCCCTAAATAAAATTCTTAATAACTTTGTGGTTTTTCAATCAATTCAACTAAAATTTTGCAGATGTTTATTATATGGGATACTGAAGGTTTGTACAAAATGTTAAGAAATACAGAGAGGATAACTTTTAATTTTAGTGAGAATTAAAACGGAATGGCCCATAAGTGCTTTTTTATTTAAGTTAATGTATTTTTATAATTATTTACTTTATTTAAACTACTAGTTCATTCAAATTTTTTCTACTTTTATTATCAACTTTATCAAAACTAAATATTTCAAAGATAGAAAAAAACTCGGGAATAAAATAACTTTTGCCAGGGCTTCAACAATGGACATCGGGTGCCACTCCGGCGCGCAAGCAGCAAATTTGACAAAAGTTTTAAAGTTTCGAGTTTCTTTGTAAATGCGATAAAATGTAAATAAAAGTTTTCAAAATCGTTTCAGCAATTAAAACTCGTTCCCCGTATTTTGATAGGCGCATCCGACATGGAGTAAACGATGTTTAGTGTGTAGTTAAGCACATAGCCGTACCTGCTGGGGGAACGGGGGGCAATTGTCTCCCCAAGTTTCCAAAATTTGGGCAAAATTCAAATTTTTCGGGCAGTGACAAGAAAATATTTGCGCAAAATTAGAATTTTTCGGGCAGCGATATGAAAAATTTGGGCAAAGTCAGAGTTTTAGGGCAGTGACAATGATCAACTGCAAAAAATAGTTACCAAGTTTAGGAGAAGACCTTTTTTTTTCATAAAGAGCACCTTGATTTTGGGACGAAAATTGAGAAGTATGAGACTGAATTCAAGTGAAGACCTTTTTTTTTAGAGATCACCATGATTTTAGGACCCAATTTGTTCTTTGTCCGAGAATCTCAGACCATTTTTTTGTCCTATCCGTAATGTACTGCAAAATCATGATATGGGCAAATATTACAAAATTTGGGCAAAACTTCATTGCCCTCCAAATTTTTTTTGGCTGGTACGCCTATGGTTAAGCATCACGCAAAGTTTTTGTTGAACGTAGTAGTTACTAAAAACTAGTGATGTACCGATACCACATTTTAAGCCGATACCGATACTACTATCGATACCAGCATTTAGAGCCGATACCGATACTGCCGATATCACCGATACTTTTTCATCTATTGTGCACCATCAATAAGAACTTTTGTAAGCAGCACCAAAGAATGTATTTACTAAATCTAGCTTGTTATTGCATTTTGAATTTTTTCTAGGTATTTATCTATCATTATTTGTCACAATAATATTGCAAATCAGTAAAAAAAAGTTGAACAAATCAAGCAGATGGTTTTTATAGCAAAATACTAAAGCAATGGATTGAATACCATTATTAAAAAAAATAGGTGTACCTCACAAACACAAAAAATAAAAAAATAAAATTAAATTTGAGAAAGTAACAATGTCGTAACCAAAGAAAAAAAACAAACTTGACAACGTCATGAAAACACCTCAGCAAGTGAAAATTAAAACGTATTAATCCACAAACATTTTGCCCGAGCTGAGACTTACATTGCTTTCTTTCCGGACAGGCGAAAAGTAATTTAAAGAAGCGTCAAACTAGCGATCTGGCAAGTGCGATTACTACACCAACGCATAGCTTTTTTCAATAAATAAAAATGGCTTTTAAATAAATTGAAAAGCACTGTTTATAGTAGTCATGAGAACATAAGCGTACCAGCAAAAAAATTTGGGGGAGCGAACAAATTTTGTGACATTTGCCCGAGTCATGATTTTCTATTGCTTTATGGATAGGACAAAAAAATTTTCTGAGATTTTGGATGAAGACAAGAAAAAAAGACCTTCACCTAAATTTGGTAACTATTTATATGCATTTGATCCTTGTCGCTGCCTTAAAATTCCTGATTTTGCTCAAATTTTTCTTATCAATGCCCGAAAAACTCTGGTTTTGCCCAAATATATAAAACTTGGGAGTTAATTGCTTTGCTTGCCCTCCTGGCTAATACGACCATGCATGAGACTCTTTCTTAACTGATCGTACTGTCGATCAATTGCCGAGTAATTTAACGCAAATCTCAGATTACTCAAACAAGTAAATAAATGCATTGCTTTAACACAACGCATCCCACAGTGTTACGTTACAATTATTGTCAAGTCAGTTTTTTCTATTTTGTTAAAAACGCATAATATAAAATTATTCTTCCCTAGCTGGATAAATTTTTGCAAAAAGTTGCTTTGTCAAATTGAATCTTGTGATACAGTATTTACAGCAGTTTATTTCTTCAACTTAAACTCATATATTAGTATTTTTCCACTTGTACAAGTACAGTTAGTCACTTACACAACAATACTGCTAGTGGCAACGTTTCTTGAAAATACAGCACACTTTCTTGCTTGTTCGTAAACTACAACCAACGAAACAGTTTTGGCATTGTTTTGCATCATCCTCGTTGTGACACGAAAGAGAAAAGAGAAGGTTCAATTTATTTCCTGTGCGCAGCCATGCGATAAACTGAAAAAGCCTCAAGCGCGCCAAACCTCAAAGTATAATCAGTTCAGATCGGAAAAAAGCAGCTGAATTGGTAGAAAACTTTCGTTTTCACTCTATGTTATAAAAAGATCAATTATTTTACACAAATTTACCAGGATTAGGTCGATATATAACGCTTGTGCTTTGCCGAAATTTTGGTACACTTTTGTTTGATCTTGAAAACTGCTTTTGCCTAACGTGCAAGGGTTGTAATCGAATCGCACATTTAAACAAAAAGCCATAACAGCAGGCGTATGCACGTAGGGAGTTGTGGGTCAAAGAATCGCAATTACAAAAAATGTACGGCTAGGGCATGAAAAAAGTGAAGACAAAAAAAGTAACTAAAATAATCCAAAAACTGTCAAAAACTAAACCTGTTTCAAATCTGCAATAAGTCGTAGATCCATAGTGGGAACATAGACAGGGAAATTCAATTTTAAAAAATTCTTAACAAAAAAATCTCAGCTAAATACCACCCATTAAACCCAAGCTTTCTTATATTAAAATTTTTTTGGATTCTTATTCAAATATACTCAAAATTATTTCAAATTAATTTAAAATAAAATTTAAATTAACAAAAAATCCCAGCTTTATATCTATTTGAATCAGTAGTAGTGTAAGATTTTATGTTTAATATTTTCCTTATTTTCGTTTGCCTTTTTAGTTTTTCACGCGGCAACCTAATTTCACACATGTGCTTCGTAATTCAGTCACAATGCCCATTGTTTCGCTTTTCGTAAAACGTGTAATTTGTTCACAAAGCATAATGGAATTTAAACAAAAAGCAGCTAAAAAATTAGCTAGTTATGTTTATTTTTAAAGTTTTAATTTCAGTTTTATGGTTTTAAATTTCTAATTTGTTTGTATTTTTTACATTCTATTTGAATAAGTGTATTTAAATGAGTTAATGCTAATTGTTAATGCTTGAAGTATTTTGTTAGTTCTGTGACAAGATTCAGCAAATATTATTTACCAAACACATCGACCAGCGGTATTGTGGCCCAGCAAGCCTGGTATGTTCATTGTCGATATATATTATAATTGTATAAAATATCAGCAGTTAGTGGTTGTTCATTAATATTAAGTGCTTCTATGATTGGAGAAGAACCGTACTATCGTACTATCGTATCGTACTATCGTATCGTACTATCGTACCGTGCTATCCTTCGTACCTCGTGCTGTCGTTCGCATCGTGCTTTCGTTCGTGCATACATTCATTCGTTACGAACCGTGCGTGTGCTTCAGCAGGGAGGTCAGCCGCAGGTTGTGTGATTACTCATTCGAATAGAGTCAACCGACGGTGTAGTTGGCATTTGGGCCATCGCCGTTATTTCGTTTAAAAAACTACAAGTAGTAGTAGTAGTATAGTAGTAGTTTGTTTTTATTCGCACCCAAAAGAAATAATTGATAATAATTGAAGACAAAATAGAGCAAAGGTTGCAAATAGGGAGACGGCAACTAAACGATATACGTTATAACATGCACAAAAAATCGTGCATGGTCACCGCACCTGTGTCTTAACATTGAAAATTTAAAAGTACATTTACAAAGAAAAAAGAAAAGAAAGTATAAAAAGTTACAATACACTTCTACAGGTCACAAGTCAAGAGTGCATTGCTTAATCATGGGTGGGAGTGCAAGCACTGGTAACCTCAAAAGGTCGGGCAGGCAAAGAAACCCACCAAAAGAAATCCTGCCGTGGGTCAAAGACCATTTCAGTAACTGGTAACCTGGTTATGACTCTAAGTCGGTAGGATGTATCAATACACAAGAAAATTGTCACTTGTCAAAACTCTGATTAAATAGAATCAAAAAATCAAAGCATAGTTTAATTGATTTCAAGGTTCTTGCTACTCTTCTTATGCTTGGTTTTAGAATTAGATTCGGATGTACTTTCAAATCTGCAACAACAAAGAAAACCAGCAGAAACCATAGAACACTAATTTATATAATTTAAAAGCAACAACAAAAAGTATAGCAGATCTATGTAGGTCACGTACTAAGAGTGTAAGATATGACGTTTCAGCTCGTTTTGAAATTTTTTGTAAGTTTTTAATTCTTTAATTTTTAATAGAATTTTGTTCCAGACAACTGGTCCTCTGTATTTAAGGTATTGTTGTGTAACAGTTAGTCTACAAAACGATGAAAAATAAGCGGAGTTCAGTGTTGCCAACTCAGATTATTTTAATCTAGATTTAGATTATTTTCGTCTAATTTAGATGTAATAAATACCCATTTAGATGTTAGATTATTTTTTAGATTATTTTAGCATTTCATTTAGATATATTTAGATTATTTTGACAAATATTATTTTGCATTTGTTTCCAGTGGCAAAGAAGTAACAACACTTTTTTTTTAGAGAACACCCTGATTTTTGGACGAAAATTGAAAAATTTGAGAGCAAATGGAGATGAAGACTTTTTTTTTTACCCTGATTTTTGGACGAAAGTTGGGAAATTTGAGAGCAAATGGAAGTGAAGACTTTTTTTTTTTTATAATGTAGAACACCATGAGTTACAACTTTATATTACAATTTTCGTTTTTTTTATTGAAAATGTAACTTTGGTATGTTTGGATTATTATTTGGATTGTTATTTTTTAAATTAATATTATTTTAGATATTTTTTGTTAAAATTCTAGATTATTTTATTTTTGAACAATTGGCAACCCTGGCGTAGTTGCTTCTTGTCTTAATTTTGTTGTTAGGGTCAACAAGATTGTTTGAAAAGAAGTTTTGTAGACTAATTTATTTGAAAAAGTTTTAATAAACCAAAGATTAATTGGGTGGTATTTAGCTGAGATTTTTTGTTAAGAATTTTCTTGAAAAAAGAGGTCTTTAATTCATTTTAACTGTTAGTAATCTTTACACTTTCAGTCCAACTAATCGGTGACGTTTGAAGTTACTGCAGGGTTAACCACAGGTGGCTTTCCGCGATTGCGAAATTATGCGCAAATTTTCTGTCGCGAAAAAGAAATACAGTAAACCTCTGTTAATCCGGATTCGATTTAACAGAAAAAATTATCCGAATTAGGCGAAGTCTGGATAATCTGAAGCTTTTTATTAAAAATTGCATTTATAGAAAACCTTTTGTACTTTCAGTTTTATCCGAATTAAGAAAAATTTTGCATTAACCGAATCCGAATTAACCGCGATCTGCTGTAGTTATTCAATTGATTTTATTTTTGTTAATTTTTTTTTTAATTTTCTAAAAGCCCACAATAATTATTTTATTCATTTATTTATCTCAGACACAAAAAGGTCCATATATATACAAAAAAAATAATAATAATAGCACACACACAAACACAAACGAAAAGACAAGTTTAAAACAAAGTTAGCACAAAATACTGATAATAATACGATTTATACCATAAGTCAGATGACATCAATGGCATCATGAAAATATTTTTTGAGAGTTTATACAACGATTAATGAAAGAAAAATATGCTTTCTAGTTAAAGCATCAAATGTTTAAATAGAGTGATTTAACTTGCCTTTGAATGTCGATATCATCTGTGAGATCACTGTTAACATGCAACCCAAGATATTTTACAGAATGTACACAGCTGATTTTTGACTTTTCAATTAATAATTTTGGAGAGAAAGATAGATTAAAATTTTTTGGTGCAAACAACATGCCAAACAATTTATTATAATTAAATAACATTTTATGTGACTGGGCTTATTTGTAACATTTATTTAAAAGATCTTGAAGACCAATTAAACTAGGACTTGTTAGACAAATGTTATCAGCAAACACAATATGATTTTAGCGGTAATTTTCTACATAACAGCCGGCTTTAACAGTGTACATAAGTTATAAGTCAGGTCATCAATATAAAAGAAAAATATTAAGTGTATAAGTATAACTAAGTTTTTGCCCTCTGATAGTTTCAAATGTATCTAAAAATTTACCAAATTAGTTTTCTAAGTGAATGAAGTTTTTAGTACCTTGCATAAGTGTTATTAAATTTTTTCATTTTTATTTTTTTTCAGATTATAATTTATAAAAGAATCTACACTTTATGAACAGAGATAAATTTTTTTTCAGAAATATAGTCTTACATTCTCAAAACAAAGTCACCTTTCTTCATGATAACGCCCGGCCACATGTGGCCAAAAAAGTTAAAAATTTACTTAAAGAGTTCAAATGGGAGTTACTCACTCATTCTTCTTACTCTCCAGATCTTGCTCCTAGTGATTATCATCTTTTTCGATCTTTATCTCATTCTCTAGATGGTAAAAAATTTGAATTAAAAGACCAGGTAAATATTTTTTTGGAAAATTTCCTTGAGAAAAAAGAGAAAGAATTTTACAAAAGAGGAATTAAAAATTTGATTGAAAGATGGCAAAAAACAATAGATGCACAAGGAAACTACTTTGATTAAAAATCATTTTTTAATTTCATCATTTATTATCTGATATTTTTTATTTTTGATAGAGGGCAAAAACTTAGTTATACACCTAATAGGTAAGGACTTAAAATACTTCCTCGGCAAACACCATTTGAGACAAAAAAGAGTCAGCGAAAGAATTATTCCATCTAACTTTCATCTTTTGAATTTTATACCAGTAACGGAACAACCTAATGAAGTACAAAGGAACATTTCTAAGTACTAACTTTTTAAAAAAAAGATTATGATCCACTTTGTCAAACGCCTTAGAGCCATTCAAAAATACAGCAAAAACAGGAGTATTTCTAGATACATATGAAGAAGCTATTTGTTTGCGAAAAAATACACTTATGTCTGTACCATAATTAGGTTTAAATCCAAATTGGTTATCATTCGTTTTTAAAAAAATCTATTGAATGATGTAGCCAGTGATGGCCTTACAAAAAGGGGCCAGTTTTTAGTGGTTCGAACAAAGCGATCTCTAAAAAAAGGTTATAGTTATAGGGGGAGCCACTTTTTAGTGTATCAAAAAGATCTTCATTTTAGGGGAGCCACTGTTTAGTCTTCCAAAACAGTGTGACCTCTAGAAAAAGGTTATTGTTTTTTTGGGGGGCACTTTTTAGTGTATCACAACAAAGTGATCTCTAAAAAAAAACTTCATTTTAGAGACGCTACCGTGCTGGTGCTACTATAAAAAAATAGAGCAATATCTTGCGCAGGAGGGGTCCATTTTTTGAGGTTTTTTAGGGGGGATCAGTGCGGCCGCTCCGTTCGCACCGTAGGGGAGACCGGGGCAAGTTGTAACATTCGTATTTGTGAAAATCTGACATAAACCAAGAAAATTTTAAATAGCCCCGAATAACAATCATATCAAAACCGATTGCTAGCAAATAACATTGTTTAGTTCCCATGACTAAAAATAGGTTTACTGTTAAAACAAGCTTTTTGAGTAGGCAAAGTAAATTTTTCGAAATTTAATTTTTTTCTTCTGGAGACGTAGCGGGTGCGGTTTTATTGAAATGTTTTATATCAGTCGAACCACAAAACAATAGACTATTAAATGCCTACCAAGGTTTAGCAACTAAAACTTAACTTTTTCAGATATTAACAAAAACTTGACTAAGTATGAGATGGGGTAAGTTGTAACATAGGCTGATGGGGCAAGTTGTAACACATTCTTTTTGTGCATAGGTTTAACTAGCTTACATTAAAAGTAACTTGGGCAACAACATTTGTGAATAATATGAGAAATTATAAAAGAAAGATTAACAGGAACAATAGCTCATCATTACAAGACAACTTAAGAGCTGCTGCAACTGCTGCTATAATTTAAAAGAGATCAATAAAGGGAGTAGCAAAACATTGGTGTTTGCCATGTAAAACTCTACAGAGTGCTAAAAAAACTTAAAAATAGGCGAAGCCCTTGGTGCAAAACTATAAAAGGTCTAAAAGGTGTGCCATGTTAACAGACACACCAGAAAAGGACAATCAGTTACAGCTCCAAACAAAAAAACAATTTTTGAAAAAACACTAAAAGCAAAAGAGTAGTTTTGCATTACATTTCTTGAGCAATATTTTAACAGTCGTCCTGATGAGGAGTGGGTGGTACAATGCTATGGTTACCTAAAGGGGTTAGCTTGTACTGTACATTTAGCTTGTGGTGAAAATTTGAATACATATTTTTGTCACAAATGTGATTCTGAAATTTATGATTGGGCTAATCCAGCAGTAAAAAAACTGTTTTATTAATAACATTTTTAGGAAACGGCTAAATATCTCTTTTTTTGTGCTTGATACTCACGTCTATGACTAGGCTATGTGTGATTCATTGCTTTACTTTTTCATATTGCTATTTTCTTTAAATTGCATTTATATTTAAACATTTATTAGTGATTTTGTTGCTGTTACAACTTACCCCGACTGGTGTTGCAACTTACCCCATTGACGGGGCACATTATAACTCTTTTTTTTAATATTTAAATCGTAATTTTAACCACTAAGCTTTGAAAATTATTAATTTATTTTTTTTGATATTAGTTAAACAGTGATCTAAATTTTTCATATTAAACAAGAAATTTGAAAAAAATTTATTATGAGAGAAATAGCAAAAAGAAAAAAAAGTGTTACTACGTGCCCCGGTCTCCCCTATTAAAACCATTACTGGATGTAGCATGTAAGATTCAAATAGTTTTAACACAACTGTGGTAACAGCAATAGGCCTGTAATTATTAACATCATGAGCATTTTTATTTTTTATTGTTGGGAAAAGTGATGTAGCAATACAAAATTTTGAAATACCTAATATTATCATATAAATTATAAACACATATTAAAAAGATCACATAAATATTTTTTAATACTGCTATCACAGTACCGTAAAACGGGGTGACAAATACCAACCGGGGTGACTAATACCACTGGTCAAAAAATGATTTTCTCGACTTTCGAAGTTAAAATTAAGCTTCATTTTATTTTCAAATCTATGTTTTTTAGATTTTAAAATTGAATGTAATTATTCTAGATTACTTTGTAAAAAAATAGAGTTTCAGTAATTCTTTTGCATCGGACTACAATAGATTAAAAACAGCCGGCTCAAATTCGAAAAATTTTTTAAAAATTTGACTTTTGGAAACTTTGATATGTATCTCAAATATTTTTTCAAATTTTTACATTTAATTCTGCGTTGATTCGTAGCTTTAATTATAACGAAAGTGAGCTAGTTTTTAGATATTGTAAATGAGCCCCCTTAGGGGTCATTTATGGGGTGGGATTTGTCACCCCGGACTGCATGAGCAAAAATGGGGTGACAAAAACCACCAATAAATTGAAGTAATTTTCTTCTCTATATCATATTTACAATATTTTTTAAGTTTAGCGAGCCTCATCACGTTGGTGCTGGAATTGCTTGCGCTCTCATCATGCCAAGATTGTATAAAACAAAACCTGATGCTCGGCTATACCTAACAGGGCGATTTGATACCAGGGTTGTGGTGTCGGAGTCGAAGAGTCGATAGTTTGAGGGTGAGATGGAGTCGGAGTCGAAGAATCGGTAGTTTGAGGGTGAGGTGGAGCGGAGTCGAAGAGTCGGTAGTTTGAAGGTGAGGTGCAGTCGGAGGGTTTTTAGTTACTGGAGTCGGAAGCCAGTTAAAGAAGATCTCATAGATGCCACGCTTTTTTTTAGAGTTAATATATGAATTGTAAATGATATTTTTTAAAGTTATGAATTTTGGTGTCAAAAACATTTTCAGATGTCTTCTAAAGATGAAGTAGGAGAAGAAACTTTCCGAGGTGTGGAGTTGGAGTCTGAAAATTTTTATCACTTGGAGTTGGAGACGGAGTCGAAAAGTTTCATTTATTTGGAGTCGGAAATTATTTTACCGACTCCACAACCCTGCCTGATACCCTGCAAAAAGCATAAGAAGAACTTAAAATCATTTGAGCTTAACTTAGGTCAAGGCAAGAGATTTTCTTAAAGCTTTTGTCTCCTATAGCAAGGTTTACAAATACCAAAAATAGTGAAAACATTGACTGGTTTTTGTCACCCCATGCCGGGGTGAAAAAAACCACCACGGTTTATGACCCCACATGTTATGAAAATGCGATCAAAAAAATTGAAAGTTTTTTTAATTCGACAGCATTCATCCTTCCCCCTAATCTAAAACTAATAACAGTACAATTTACGCAAAGTTAAAGAAACTATAAACTAAAATAGCCCCAAAAGTGGTTTTTGTCACCCCGTTTTACGGTAGCACAAATGTTCAGCAGAAGTACCATCAACACCGGCAGTATAGTTTAGCTTTAATTTATAAAATAATGAACTGATTGTGTCAATATTGCATTTAGCTAAAGAAAATTTATGATAAGATTCAATAGATTGAAATTTGAAATCAACAAATTCTATTGCTTCAGAAGAACTACTCGTGTTCAGGAGAAAAAAAATAGTTTCTTCACATATCAGCAATGTTTTTATCACCTTTTACTTTACCAATGAAAACAGGTAGAGAACAGGGTTTATTACAAGTTTTAATTTTTTTTCAAAAAGGTTTAGGTGCATTGGACTTAGCATGTAAAGCGAGCGCTAAAGCATTAGCGTGATGAGATAATTAATTTCGTTCGCATTTGCAAAGAGCATATCTAAATGACCTTCGGGAAGATTTTATTGCTTCTTTCCATTTCTGATCTTACCATTTTAAATCTGGCCTGGAGTGGGTGGCCTTTCAAACGACGACGACAAATCACCCATTTACACGGCTGGACGTCTATTCACTTTCAGGTTAGTACTTTATTTAAAATGTTTTTGAAAATAGAAAAAACGATTCAGTAAAATTCTTCCTCAAACTAGTGTAAGTTTTTTAATAAATAAACTAATTAAAAACGCCGGAAAAAACCCCAAAATGTAGGTTGATAAAGTTTGAATTTAAATCAATCAAGAATTACAAAAAAGTAATAGCAAATCATTCTGTCAATATTAAATTTGAGTCGCAATGAAATATATAATTTCTTAAGCCATAATCTAAATCAAAAAAACGCAATATTTTCCCAATTTCGAAAGATAACAGTGAAAGTTAATATCCCCAAATTATCAGATATCAATACAAGATGAATTTGCAATAAGGTTACAATGACAGGATCTGCGATACTTCGCAGTTTTTCTTCTGCTGACTAATCGTATTTAAAAAGACAACAAAAAACAGAGGAAATTGATTCCAGCATTAGATAGTGTTTTATGCATGTGAGAGTGGTTGAGAGTGGCGGATTTTATCCATCCGTTAATCATTCCAGTGACAATTCATTGCTGATTTGTTCTTCCCCCTTGAACCACAACATCTTAGCAAGACTGCTCATTGCTGGTAAATCTTTTATTTTTTCTGCAGATGCCCCCAATGATTTTTCTAATAAACCGGAGCACACGGACACAGCCATTCTCTTCAAAATACAGATGTACAACACTGTTTTTTCTTCGGAAGTTAGAGGCAAAACACTTTCGAAGCCTTCGCCAGCTTTAGCGGCGATACTCAAAGGGTCGTAATTATCATAAAAAGCTTTTTCCATTACGTACGTCAAAAATGTTGCCACTTCAAATACGATTCGGCTGTCCATTATGTCGCTAAAATCAATCACGCCTGCCGTAAAGTAAATGTATCAATACAAGAGTACTAAATGAAATGAATTGATAATTATCAGAGGAATAAATTTTAGAAACTACAATTTTTTGGAACAAACAGATTTACTGTTCTAAAAAGTGGCTTCGACTCAAAACGATGAATTAAAAAGAAACGCCATAAACAAAGTATAGTGCTTGATTTTTAAAGTTGTAACATACAAAACAAGTCTTTTTCCAATAGTTATTTTTGTAATAGAAAGACCAATAAATCAAATTTTATGCTTAAATTTTGCCTTAATATAAATACTGTTACCAGGGATAGTATTTAATTTAAAATTCATCAGTTCTTCTGGTACAATCAGAGGCAAGTTAAACTTGAACAAATGCAACAGAAGGCGCAATATATTTTTTAAAGAAA
Organism: Diplosoma virens; assembly: GCA_963680785.1. Lineage (NCBI taxonomy): Eukaryota > Metazoa > Chordata > Ascidiacea > Aplousobranchia > Didemnidae > Diplosoma > Diplosoma virens. Next base: position 31,230,413 of record OY796895.1, on the reverse strand, counting down.
AACTTGTAACACGATATTTCGTCCGTAACATCGGGCAGATTTCTAGAAGTAAAAATAACACACAATGCACAACGCATTAAAAAGCCAAAAACAAAACTAATAAACACAATGTTGAGTAGGGCGCCTCTCACCGTTGTGTTTAATTAGTTTTGTTTTTGGCTTTTAAATACGTTGTGCATTGTGTGTTGTTTTTACCTGGAGAAGTCCGCCCGATGTTACGGACGAACGTCGTGTTAGAAGTTTTTCTTTAAAAAATATATTACGTCTTTTGTTGTATTTGCTAAAGTTTAACTTGCCTCTGATTGTACCAGAAGAACCATAGCCATACCAGCCCAAAAAAATTTGGGGGCAATGAAGTTTTGCCCAAATTTTGTAACGTTTGCTCAAATCATGATTTTATAGTACATTACGGATATGACAAAAAAATTGTCTGAGATTCTCAAACGAAAAACCAATTTTGTCCTAAAATCATGGTGATCTCTAAAAAAAAAAAAAAGGTCTTCACCTAAATTTGGTCATTATTTTTTGCAGTTGATCATTGTCACCTCCCTAAATTTCTTGACTTTGCCCAAATTTTTCGTATCGCTGCCCGAAAAATTTTAATTTTGCCTAAATCTTAGAAACTTGGGGGGCAATTGCCTCCCCTGCAGGTACGGCTATGAGAAGAATTGATGGATTTTGAATTAAATTTTACGTGTTACTTCTAATTTTAAATTACCCAGGTTAGAAGAGTCGTTATCACCGATGTCCACTATTATATTGTCCAAACTGGCATCTCCATGAATGATACCTAGAAAATAAATGCTTTCTAGTGAAAAACAATGTTTTTGAATTCTACAAACATGTTGCAGTATTTTTTTCTAAGTTCTAAAGCAGCATTTTTTTTTGCAAAACTTTTTATTACGTTAGCGTGCTAGCACAATATAATGGGAACTAAAAACACTAAATGTGCCGGTGTAACTTAAAGAATTAGTATTGAAAGATTTTAAATTCAGAACTTTCTAATTTTTTTTCATAATTTATAAATTTCAATAGTTATGTATTCATCTTAACCAGAATCCAACCAAACGATTTAACTTCAATTAATTAATTTATTTGTTATTGTTGTTGTGCATTGAAAACCCACGTTTATTTAAAGAAATAACAATAGACATAACGCGAAGCGAAGTTAATTAATGTAAGAAATAAGCTGTAAATAAAAGCAATAATAATTGCATTTGACCATAAAAAAAAAATGCAACATTTTTCACATAACTTACTCGGTCTAAATATATTAATGTTTTTCAAAACTTTTTTTTCAAATTGTTTGTTTATATCAACACAAATTTGTTTCAATTCTTCGTCTTCGATATGTCCATAGCATTTAGGACAAAATGCAGAGTTGGCAATATTCCATCGGTAGTCGGTTCGTTTCAAATCGCTCGTACACTTGACACTCTGAAGTACATGTAAATAAAAATCTAATTAGTAATAACCATAAAAGCTGCATTTCCGAGTTGGGATCAACAGGAAAATTGCTTAAAATTATTATTATTTGTGTTGGTGCCGCACTCCACCAAATATTCGAGAGGAGATGCTGGCAGATATTGATCAGCTTTTCATTACGGTACTGAGATTGGGCATTGATCAAACATTGGTATAAATCGCCAGTTATTCCAAACAACGACGTACATTCTTACGAGAAGATACAATGCATGGAGATTTCGATATGCTGTGTTTAAGACGGCTGGCGAATAATTTGTTCACCAACGTTCTATACCAAATAGGTTTCTGCTTAATTTTTGGTCGTCAACCGTTTCTTGTGGTTGTTTTCTCGTAGGCAGGGCGAAACTGTCCGTGACGAAACGCAGAAGATAGATATTGGAACATTCTATTTTAGTAAATTTAAGCTTACAGGCTTACACTTTGACAAATCTAAAAACAATAATAAAATCAATTCATCAACTATATCTCTTTGCACTTGCAAAATAAGGCAAACCAACATAACAAAAATATTTTAGCATTTTTGAAAGGCTAAAAATTTTTTTTGAACAATTTGAAAACTGTTTGCATTTGAAATCGCCGTTGCCAGTGAAGAATTAATAACACAGGTCTACAAAATTTGATGGAATATCAGAAATAAGAATAAAATTATTCTTTCTAGCTAATTTGAGGGTGCTGATTTCAAATCTGCCATCGATTTTGCCGTAGCAGGTCAAATTTTTCTGAAAATACAATTTTAAATTTTAGTGCTGCACACTGAAAAGCATTAATTAATGTGAAGCTGTAAATACAAAAGCACATAATTAGCACAAAGGAGAAAATAAATGGATTGAATACAATTTTATTGCAAAAGTTTCTTTCTTTTAGATTGACAAAAGATGATCTTAGAAGTAATTCTCAACGCGAGAATCCGAACATTTACGTATCAAACCTTAACAATACTCTGCTATCATATTGGCATTTCATTTTCCCTGATACCTTTTTCATCCTATTCTTCACTGAATGCCCCTAAGTTTTTTGAAAAATACTCCAGATGGCTATGCAGGAAATGTACTTTAACACTCATGTTACAGCGTAAAGGCGCGTTTACAGCCGTTTACAGTACTTTTTTCTTTCAGCGCGATTTTGGTTTGTTTTATTGACGCTCAAATCCACTCATTTTTTCTCGATAACATGAGTGAATTTGAGCATCAATAAAACAAACCAAAATCGCGCTGAAAGAAAAAAGTACTGTAAACGGCTGTAAACGCACCTTAAGTTATGAAAAGCCTGTAATAAGCTTTCAACAAGTTTGCTGAAATTTGGAAATTTTATACTCCCCTGGAAGTTTTTCACTACATTAGAGAGTGCTCTCCATGCATTTAACTCTTCTTCATGGTAGAAATAAACGCTTGGTCTTTCTGCAAAAGCCACATTTGGGGTCCATCGAAAATACCTGCTTTGATTTTTTCATATGAAAGCCATGGAAACTTTGTACAAAAGTATTTGAAGCACTCTCCCACTTTGTCCAAATCTTTCACAAACTTTTTAATTAACCCCAACTTGATGTGCAATGGTGGTAACAGTACTTTTTCTCGATTCATCAATGGAACGTTCTTTATGTTCTTCTCTCCAAGTACAAATACCTCTCTACTTGGCCATTCCCTTTTTATCTAGTGATCTTGCTTTGCTCTGCTATCCCACAGGCACAAAAAGGAAGGGTTTTTTGTGTTCCCACCTTGTTACCCAAGAAGCATGGATATGTTTAAGTCTCCACATATTATCCATTCATGTTCCACATATTTGATTCTGTCGAGAATAGTTTTTATATTTTCATATGTTTCCTTCATTGGTATTGAATGTCCAATCGGTATGAAAGCAAGTTTATTGCCATTGTGTAACAGAACACATTTTATGCTTCTTTTGGAACTATCTATGAATAGCCTCCATTCTAATGGAATTACAACTTCCTCCAGGTCACCCTTGGGCAAGGGTAGTACCTGAAAGCCTCCCTGTGCTGGGGTTACATGCCAGCAAATAATATTATAATGACAAAAAAGGCTGTCTTAATTTTTTTTTTGTTTTTATGCATTTCTTTTATTGTCTTGTTTTGTTTTAGACATTTTTTTTTAAATTTTTTATACTCGTATATCTATTTTTTCTCTAGGTGATGCAACCATGCAAGCCGTTACCTTTGCTAGTGTAGTTTATTGAGTTTTTGCATGTTACAACATTGTTTCGTTTTGTTGCATGTCCCTTTTTCCGTGGGTAATTACGTTGATGTAAGTATTTTGTTCGACAAGTGGCGGAAATAAAAAACGACTGAACTGAACTGAATGTAAGATGTTCCCATAGTAGTTATCAGTCCTTCTATGTTGTCACGAAATAGCAAATTTTCCTCCATTTTGAAGAATTTTATTGGACCTTTTTTCCTGTAATGGTAAAAGCTGACTTTGTTTTTAAAAGCCAACATGTTTTTTTTCTTCAGTTGTGGTCCTAGCAGTTCAGCAGAACATTTTGGAAGATCTACTTTCCTCACTAAGTCATTCAACTCTGCTTGTGCAAACAGTTGCAGCTCATCATTCTGATGGGAAACTACGAAATCATCATATAGTTCACTCTTCTCACTTGAAGATATAAATTCACTTTCACTGAGCTGAAAACCATAGAATGTTGATATAAAAAGTTCAACACTATGAGGAACTGGTTGAATTGCTGATGGCAAGCTGGGATATTCTAATGAAGACCTTGTTTTAGATGTTAAACCAGCAGTTTTGACAGCACAAAAGTAACAGTCACTAAGATGATTCTGTGGCTCTTGCCATACCATTGGAACTCCAAATGAGAAATGTTTTTTTTCCTTTCATCTACAAGCTGAATGTTGACATACAGGTTATACATACTACTTTATGTGGGGCCCAAGACTTGTCTTGGTCTACCAGTTTCACATCAAAGTAAGCGTAGTAAGCATTCTTTATGAATTGAATGATATTTTGTCTGTCTTTCTTTCTTGTGAACCAACTCAGATGTAACAGAAACTGTCAGTATTATTTATACACCCTCTGCATTGTAATGTTGACATGTTTAATTACTCAAATACTAGAATAACTTTTTTAATAAATTTCTGCAAAAAAAATTTATGGTATTAAATTCCGAAGTTCAGCAATACTTTCTCACTAACTAACAAAACATTATCTCTAGATTTTAAATTTATAAATGCCCTAAAAAAACATGAAACTCGTCACCTTGTAAGTTTCAAATAAATGCCTTGTGTTAACTGAACTAACACTTCCAATAGCAGTCAAACTCATCAAGTTATGTTACCACCTCAGCTTCCATTGAACCAATGCAAACCAAGAAATTTCAGAAAGGATCTCCTTATCACAGCTGCAAGTCTATAGAAGGGAGAATATTTGTAGCAAAACAATGTAATATTCAGTTGGGAAAGAGTGATAAAAGCAACAAGAGAAAGGAAGAAATACAGTATAGTAATAAGGTGAAAAGTGTCACATTATGGAAATGCCAAACAGAGCAAAACACAGGATGATGCAGAACATAAATAAGTAAAATGTTGCGTTCTAATAAAGAATGTTGTTGTGAACGATTTACGAAACTTATTAGCCAACAGATTTGTGCATGCAGCTTTTCAAAACTGCAAAGAGTTGGTGTATGCTATACAGCATTTTAAAGCTCTTTGGGGGAAAGTTAGTGTAAGATTACTGAAAAATTAAGGTTGATACAAAAAAACAAACATCAGATTTGAAATCAGCGTCCCAAAGTTAGCCAAGGGCACATGTTTTCTACTTTGTTTTCAAAATTGTGTAGACTAGTGTAATTAATCGTTTACAAAAAATGAAAGACAAAAAGTTTTATTCAAGTGCTTTTGTGATAGATTTCACCCTTCTTATTGTTTTTGTTTATCACCTGCAATTCTTTGGTGATACTCGCCATAACTTTACCGGCGTCGTATATGATTGACTTAAGTTCAGATTCCGAAAAACGTGTTTGGCTTAGAGTGTTTCCATTTAAATACGTCAAAAGTTGGATGATATACGAATGCGTCTTGCCCTTGCCGTCTGTAAATTTTTCCGATTGATTTAATAACATAACGAATCGTATTATAATTATCATATGTTTATCAATATAAAAAATTTGTTTAAAATAAAATGTTTAAGTGTAACTATATTCAAAAGTTACAGCAAACATAATCGATTTCTTTTCAATTTGTTATTGTTTTACTAATGGAAAACAGCAGAGTTGAAAAAAAAATTGTAATACTTTTTAAGCAAAAAAATGATAAAACGTAATGAACTCAACTGCAAATTATAGTTTCAATGAAGTTTTGTGACTTGGTCATTATTGGTGATGGAACTGGAAATCCTTTCTTGTTCAAATCCCAAACCACAGACGACGCTTCTTGAAAAACTGTGCTTAAATGTTAGAATAATTAGAACTTAAATTTTATAGTTGAGTTTTCAGTTTTACCGAAAAAAAAAAAAAACTTTTGAGTTTGTTTTGCACCAATACAAGCGATAACAACAATAAAACTAAGTAAAATCAAACTGTTCGGTGAAGACCAAGCAGTTTTTTATGTTTAGGTGTAATTCTTGGCAAATCTGACCTAGCATTGTCAATGGTTGATACCATAGTGAAAATACCATAAAATACATTGACGTGCTGCCAAGGAAAAAAATAATCGAGACGGCCTCCGTAAACTGGATAGATTTCAACCAGGAAGCACAATAAAATGTGTGATATAATTTTGGTCCAGTCATCAATACAGTTATCGGCAGAACTTGTTTCACTATTATCTATTGAAAGCATTTTGAAATGGAGTTTTAGAATGAAATCAATTTTTTGAGACTTGGAATCTTAATTGAAAGAGAAAATCCGTTTGCTGGAATTGGGAAAAGCAGGGTAATTTTTTTGGTTTTTTGTTTCAGCAAACTGATGTAGCGGGATTAGTAACCAAACAAATTAAGTCATTTCAAAATCAGGATGCTTTGCTTGCCAAATTTAGCTATCAGAAAATGCATCATAATATAGCAAAGTGAAGGCTTATAAGCATAATTTTTTTATAACCAACGTGCAAGTTGAAAAGAATAAAAAATTTTTTACTAGTTTTTTTAATATAATAGTACAGTGTTTTCGAAAAATCGAGAAAACTCTTTCCAACTAATTTAGATCTTGAAAAGGTAATAGCCTTGTCATTACTAGCTAGTTGCAATTTTGAAATTTATAGCACTTGAAAACTTTAAGATTGTTACAGCAAAAATGACGAACTATTTTATTTACTTTTTCTCTGTAGTTATTCTCCTGATTCACAGGAAAAACGTCAGAGGCGCTATATTTAACCTTCAGTTAATTGCTCCAACCTATGGCTGAAGACGCCAAGTTATTGCTATCCGGTCGAAAGCTTTTATTTGTTTTTTAGTTTCTTATTTAGAAATATGACTGAAAATGAAAGATGCTTGCTAAAATCTTCAAGCAGAGGAAAGTGTCGTAAAGTTTTTTTCCTAAAAGAACACAAGAGAATGACAAGAGTAGGTTTTGAACCGTGATCGTGGCGATCGCGTTATCCATCTAATTACCTGGCTATCTTACCAGAGTTATTTTTTATGAACACTTCTATAATTTTCTAATTATTTAACAGTTAAATCTATTAAACAAACGGTTTGCATGTACAAGAAAAAATAATTCTTTCACTGACCTTTTCTGTTGCTCTCGGTATTTTGAATTACTTTCAAAACATACCGATTGCATTTGTCCTTCAATTTTTCTGTAACGATAAAATTCTGTTCGTCATAGCCAAAAACCTCTTTTACTTCTTCAGCAATAATATCATAGTACTCCTTTAATAAACCCATCGCCTTCTCGACAGAAACACGTCGATTCATTTTTTATCTAACACAATGCTAGTAGTACTGAACCTATGACATAATTAGTGGTCAAGTCTACTACTGAACTTTATATCAAAAATTAAAGGATTCTCAAAATGCTATTGCTGTAAATTGAATTCTGCTATACGCTGATTACATTATGCACGAAAAGAGGGGCGTCTGATAAAATTTGCCAAGGGGTGGGGTTGCGTGCTAAAAACACAATTAGTAACATTAGAAATAACATGAAGAATTTTTTTGTCTTCACCTTTTTATGCTTTGATTCTTTTTTGACTGGTAAGCGTACATTCTTCGTGGCGGGATTTAAGCCCCAAGCCCTCTTTTCCGTGCATACGCCAATGCACTAAAACAATTGAATCAACTGAAGCCACATAATTAACTTAGTTTTGGTCTAATTCATAGATAAGTAAATAAAATATCGCTTACAAAATAGTTCTAAAAAGTCATTCAATCAACTAGAAAGCATAAAATTAAAAGATCCATTAATTATTGAAAAACATGGTATTTAGGTTCGAAGCCATTCACAAATTGACAACTAAGCTGGATAGAATATTAGTTTTTTAAATCCCACAAATCCATAGACGTACCAGACGAAAAAAATTTGGGAGCAATACAGTTTTACCCAAATTTGGTGACGTTTTTCCGAATCATGATTTTCTAATAGTTTACAGTTATGCGACAAATTTTTGTCTAAAATATAGGGTGAAAACAAAAAAAATTTGTACTTAAAATCTGCCTCTGATCTCTAGATTTTCATCTAAAAAAATATAGTGATCTCTAAAAAAGTTTTCACTAAATTATAATCTTTTTTCTGCATTTTTTGTTCATTTTCAATAAACAAAAAATTTGTTTTGCTCAAATAGTTTCTTGTGGCTGCCCTAAAATTCCTGATTTTGCCCAAATTTTTCCTATCTCTGCCCGAAAAACTGTGATTCGCCCAAATTTTTCAGACTGGGAGGGGGAAAATTGCCCCCTATCCTCCCGGAAGATACCGCAATACACAACCCCGTTTACTATCAAAGAATAATAAATTTTTTTACAAAAAATATAATTTAAAGTAATCGGTGTTCAAACTTTTGCTGTATGTCGGGTGTACGCTCTAAAACATTGTTTGTTAAACGGGAGTAAAGGGCAAAATAGTTCTAGACTGGTTTTTTTGGCCAGAAAAAATTTTGGATGACATTAAAAATTAAGCTATAAAAATTGCAAAAAAATTGTCAAACTGTTGGCAAACATCAAACACAAATTGAATGTTATTAATACTGCTGGTTATTATTAACAAAGTTTATTATGTTTAGTAATTGTATAGCTACCAATTTGTCTTTTCGAATCCACCTTTTTGTCTATTTCAAGAATTTATATAATATTACATAAAGCATTTTTTCATACATATTAGACTTGTTAAACAAAATTTAACATTTGTTATGACTTAATAATCACAAAATTAACAAAAAGTTGATCTTAGATAAAATGCTGTCCGCAGGGTACTATCTAAAGTATAACTTTGCTAAAAATTGTTCCATGTTTAAAATTAACAGATTTTGCCCTAATTTTTTTCATTTTTGCTCAAAATTTGACTCATGCTTTTCACATGAAAACGGTACGGATCATACGCGTATATGAATTTTGCAAGGTAATTATGTCATACTATAGCAAAGATGTGGACAAAACTTTGGTAAATTTTCACTGAGTTTATGGGGAACCAAGACATATATTTTTTTTTATTTTTTTATTTTTTATTTTTATTTTTTTATTTTTATTTTTATTTTTTATTATTATTATTATTTTTTTTTTTCTTTTTTTTTCTTTTTATTCAAATGAAATGGTACATTTTACTAAATAAATTGCAATTATAAACGCTTACTAATACAGCTTATTCAAATAGAATATAATTCATATAAGGTAACCCACCTTTCATTGTTTTTTTGTTTTTACCATGTTTAGCTTTAAATGTCTCTCAAATGATTTTTTATTTGTAGTTGAAATTTTTACAATGATACAAAATTCTATCAACAAGATTTTCTCCAAATTTAAGCCAAAATTATTAAAAAAAAATTTGGACAGCTTTTAAAATTTTCAAAAATTTGTTGCAAAAGCCAGAATCGGCCAGTTTTGGATGCCCATGACCTTTAACGTTTTATTGTAAGTTGCAGGTGATGCCATTTTTTTCAAATTTGGTTGAGTTACTATGATTATAAAAAATTGAGTTGTTATTTAATGTAGCTTGGAAGTAATAAAATTTTAAACATGGTTAAAAATAAACAATTTACACTCCTACAAGTTTTTTATTTTTTATCTCTATATTTATCCTCCTGACTCGCAGGAAAGCGACGGAGGCGCTATACATAGGGTAAGCAAATACCCCGGCCTGCTTCCGGAGATGCCAAGATATTGCTGTCCGCTATTAATTTAGTAGAGATATGACTGTAATTTAGAACTGCTTGTCAAGACCACCAAGCAGGGGAAAGTGCTGTAAAATGTCTTTCCCAAGGACGCAACAGAATGGCGCAAGTAGGTTTTGAACCGAGACCATGCTGATCAGCAGTCCGGTGCTTTAACCACTCGATCACGCTGCCGACAAGTTGACCTCCTAAATAAAATTCTTAATAACTTTGTGGTTTTTTAATCAATTTAACTAAAATTTTGCAGATGCTTATCATATGGCATATTAAAGATTTGTGCAAAATTTTAAGAAATACAGAGAGGGTGACTTTCACTTTTTGTGAGAATTGAAACGGAATAGCCCATAAGTGCTTTTTTATTTAAGTTAATATATTTTTATAATTATCTACTTTATTTAAACTAGTTTATTCAAATTTTTTCTACTTTTAGTATCAACTTTATTAAAACTAAATATTTTAAAGATCGAAAAAGCTCGGAATAAATTAACTTTTGCCCGGGCTTCAACAATGGACATAGGGTGCCTGCCACTCCGGCACACAAGTAGCAAATTTGACAAAAGTTTTAAGGTTTCGAGTTTCTTATAAATGCGATAAAATGTAAATAAGGGTTTTTGAAATCGTTTCAGCAATTAAAATTCGTTCGCGTTGTTTTGCCAGGCGCATACGACATGGAGTAAACGATGTCTAGTGTATAGTTGAAGCATCACGCGAAGGTTTTGTTGAACGTAATAGTTACTAAAAACGGCAAACGAAATTATAGATCAAACTTTCGTACAAACCATTTAAATTTTTTTTTGGACATTTTGACAAAATTGCTTAAAATTTTTTAGACATCTTGCTTAAATTCGAACGATATTCGAGAAAAAAAACACAGGCTCCAGATATATCTGAGGGAGGCATATAAACTTTTTTATAAAAGTCTCAAAGATTGTCGAATCCTACATTAATATTGTGTACGTTAACAGTCTGAGAAAAAAGGTAGACCTGGATAGAGAGTTTAAAATCGTAGTGGAAACCTACCCAATATCTTTTACACTAGAATAACTGTTTGATTATATTTTTGCTACACTTGCAAGTGTGAAGATAAAACCTCAGAAAAAAATTTGACAGTAAAACATATGGATTATTTGCACTGTTTTCAACTAACCAACAATTTAAATTGTTACTTTTAAAAAGCATCTAAATCTTTTACATTAATGGAAATAAAGATAATTACGACTCATTTATTTTTTTTTATTTAACTTGGACATAATCTGAATTTAAAAATAAAATTTGTTTGTGCGGTTGTGGTTGTAACAGTTTCAAACAACAATCAATTTAATAAACTTTTTACATTTTGCCCGAGCTGAGACTTATATTGCTTTTTTCCGGACAGGCGAAAAGTAATTTAAAGAAACGTCAAACTAGCGATCTGGCAAGTGCGATTACTACACCAACGCATAGCTTATAAATAAAAATCGCTTTTAAATAAATTGAAAAGCACTGTTTATATTAATAGTAGTCATGAGAACATAGGCGTACCAGCAAAAAAATTTGGGGGAGCTATGAAGTTTTTCCCAAATTTTGTGACATTTGCCCGAATCATGATTTTCTATTGCTTTACGGAAAGGACAAAAAAATTGTCTGAGATTTAGGCTGAGGACAAAAAAAAAGATCTTCACCTAAATTTGGTAACTATTTTTATGCATTTGATCATTGTCGCTGCCCTAAACCAGGGCTGCGAACTCGAAGCATTTTTAATCGAGTTCGAGTTCGAGTTCGAGTTCACAAAAAATTTGCAAGTCCGAGTTCGAGTTCGAGTTCTTTAAATTTCAATTTTTCGAGTTCGAGTTCGAGTTCGAGTTCACAAAATAGAGTTGAAAAAATACAGTCGGAATAGAGTTAAGAGAATAATTCAACTGCGAAAAACTGAGCTCATGTTAAAAAAGCTTTGTCATCAATGTTACCAATTTTAACCTATTATTAAACAAAATAAAAGAGGATAGCAAATTATAATTTGGCACCAACGCTAAGAAATGTTATTGTTAAATTTACTCATTAAATGAACTCAAACATCACAAACTTTTTTCAAGTTCGAGTTCAAGTTCGAGTTCAGAAATTTTTATTTTTCGAGTTCGAGTTCGGCCAAAATTGCCGAGTTCTTCGAGTTCGAGTTCGAGTTCGCAGCCCTGCCCTAAACTTCCCGATTTTTTCAAATTTTTCTCAAATTTTTCTTATTGCTGCTCGAAAAACTCTGGTTTTGCTTAAATATTTAAAACTTGGGGGTTAATTGCCTTCCTTGCCCTCCTGGCAGGTACGACTAGATATGAGACTCATACTGTCGATCAATTGCCGAGTAATTTAACGCGGATCTCAGACTACTCAAACAAGTAAATGCATTGCTTTAACGCAACCCATCCTACAAAGTTACGTGACAAAATTGTCAGGTCAGTTTTTTCTATTTTGTTAAAAACGCATCATATAAAATTATTCTGCCCTAGCTGGGCAAATTTTTGCAAAAAGTTGCTGTGTCAAATTGAATCTTGTGATACAGTATTTACAGCAGTTTATTTCTTCAACTTAACTATAACTCATATACTAGTATTTTTCCACTTGTACTGATACAGTTAGTCACTTAAATAACAATACTGCTAGTGGCAACGTTTCTTGAAAATACAGCAGACTTTCTTGCTTGTTCATAAACTACAATCAACGAAACAGTTTTGGCATTGTTGCATCATCCTCGTTGTTACACGAAAGAGAAAAGAGAAGGTTCAATTTATTTCCTGTGCGCAGCCATGCGATAAACCGAAAAAGGCTCAAGCGCTCCAAACTTCAAAGTGTAATCAGTTCAGATCGGAGAAAACCAGCTGAATCAATGGAAAAACTTTCGTTTTAACGCTATGTTGTAAAAAAATATTAACCTTTTTACTGCATTGTTACAGATAATGACTTCCAGATCATTACAGATAATGATTTTACCAGATAATGATCATTACAGATAATGATTTTACCAGATAATGATCATTACAGATAATGATTTTAGACAAATTTATCAGGATTAGGTCGATATATAACGCTTGTGCTTTGCCGAAATTTTGGTAAACTTTGGTGTGATTCTTGCCTAAAGGCGCGTTTACAGCTGTTTACTGTACTTTTGTGCTTGAGCGTAGTTTAGTTTAGTTAAGTTAAGTTATGCGAAAGAACCGTTTACAGTACAAATTTTTGCAAGCGTAGTTGAGTGAACTTTGGTGAAGTCAGAGCATTGTCCATGGCTTGGTCGTAGATTGCTCTATGTATAAATAAATTTTGGTTATTTTGGTTATTACAATAATGCTTCACACACAATTATGATTTTATAAGTTTTAAATACAGAGTTTTGCATGAAATAAAAACGTATCGTAAAAATTTAATTGAAACTTGAAAAATTAAGGCTACTAAAAAAGTAATAAAATGCTATCATTGTGGAATGTAGTAACATGCTACTTCAATATCGCATAGACTTACATGATTATATTAAGAGATTAAGCATAATTTTTTTCCTGCTCTGCCGTGGGAAAATGCATGCAGCTTAAAAAGACTGATAGCTTGGTTGTAGGCTATCCCTGATCCAATTTCTCAACCTCTCCCTGATGGCAATATTTACTTTACTTTTATTTACTTGATAAAATTTGATAGAAGGCCTATTTATTTTATAATTCTTCTGTTGGCCTACATACTTTCTGCATTCCAATATTTAATATTTTTTAATAAATTATGTGACGTCTGTTCTTTGCTCCACTTTTTGAGGTTTAGTAAACCAGCATCAGATAAAAATTTATTTTTGGAATTCTATTTTAACTCTTTTTACGTATTCTTTTTTTGACAATTTAGTTGGTTCATCTAGAAAAATTAATTAGTTACCGTAATGAAATAACCTGGATGTATTGATGGCGAAATGCGGTCGACACAGTCCCGGTGCATAACCCACCTGTTTTACTCTGTTGTGTCTTTCGGACACATTACGCTACTTTCCGCTGCTTGGCGGTTTTGGCAAACATCTCTATATTTCCATCATATATCTAATTAAAGCACGAACTAAATGAAAATTCTTAACCAAACACCAACATCTTAGCACCTCCAAAAAATAGGTCGGGGTAATCGCTTTACAATACCCCAAGTTTAACACCTCTAACGTTGTCCAGCTAGTCAGGAGGATGAAAAAAAGATGATGAAATTAAGCGTCCAACTTTTACGCGACCATGAAGCTCAGTGATGGCTTATTACATTTAAGGCGAAACTGATTGAGAATTTAGGCCTACCATTACACGATTACCATATTGTTCGTAGGGTAGAGAAAAAAATTAGAAGCATCTTAAAAACAAATTTTTTAATACCTGCATTGAATAAAATTACTCCTACAAAAAACATTACAGGCTTTCTTCTTCAGTGACTGCCAAAGATTTCAAACGCAAAAATAAGCAATAAATTTAATTTTTACTAGTTAATCAATAAGTAAACATCTTGGTAAAAACAAAGCAGTAAAACTAAATTATTAAGAAATTTGCAATAAAAGCAAACGAAACCTAGCTAATATTAAAAAATTAAGAAATTACAAAAGTTAATAAAGGCACAGCGTTCATACTACTTGTTAAAAACAACAATGGGGTATGTAGGAGGGGCATTGTGCCATGCCCCCCGCCTTGGAGAAAACTAGAGACAGATTCAAGGTGAAGACCTTTTTTACCAGCGAAGCATATTATACTGTGGTTGTATGGCTCCCAACCCTTTTCGAAAATCCTCGGTACGCGACTGTTTACAAATAGTCTAAAAAAGCTTCAAACTTTTATAATTAAACTTGTAATTGATCAATACAAGAAACTGCGATATTTCTTTTCCTATTTCTTCAAATTATCAACATAATTATTACAGTGCTATTGAATTAATAATAAAACATGAAATAGCGCCCTTTAATCACCCAGAGGCAAAAACAAGTTGCCACCTAAGTTCAATCTACTAATTTAGCTCAATTTAATAAAATAAATGATAGAACAGCAAGCATAAACTGATAAAAAACATTGCTAAATAAATGAAAGGAAGCATGAAATATTGAAGAAATGACGGTATGTAAAATTTGAAAAAAGATTAGGCAGAGTCGTTACTGGTAATAAAAAAAACACAGAGCCAAAAAATACTGCAAAAAAATTTTCATCATGAAGTGTTTTGTGTAAGCCGTTTGGATTTTTAACAGCAAGGCATTTGACATGGATTGAAATGCTTTAGTGCACCAGTGTAGTAAAAATTAATCGTTTTGATCGTTCATCTTGCTTGAACAGAGCACGAGATCTGACGGCTTTGGATGACGAAACTCGATGCTGGCGCAACAAAGAAAGCCATATCTGATCCGGGGAGTAAAGCAGCCTGAGGTAATAAAAGGATAACTGTTTGTGTCTGATCAGAAGTGGATGCCCTTCCAAACAACGACGATGATAACATCTTGGTTGTCTTTTTTGAAGCCTGTTTAAACAATTAAAAATGAAAGGGCAGAAAAGTAAATAAATTTGTATTGCAATTTTTTCTGCAAAAATAAATGAACTCATGGCATGACACTCATAAAATCTGCTATCAAGAAGTAGCTTCTGAAGTAAATTAAAGTGCGTGATTTGCTAATATTAGAGAAATTTACAATATGTATCTGTAAAAAACTGCAGTGAAAAGTGGTCTGCTACTAAAAATTCTGCAAAGATCAAATCAAGTTAAGTAAACAATTAGATTTTTTGCTTCTTAAACAAATATTATGAATGACGTAATTTCGTTAAGATGTTAAGATAGTGTTTCAATTTACACGATTAGAAGAAACGGCATAATATTTTCTCTTTTAACATAGGAACTAGGGAAATAAATTAAACATTTTTAGTAATTCTTGTTATCTTTTCAGATTATCACTTTTAAGGTATAACAGCATGATGAAATGACCTCTTTGTACATCACAGTAGCTGGTCAATATAATTTATTTTTTATCTCTATATTTATCCTCCTGACTCGCAGGAAACCGATGGAATCGCTAATACATAGGGTAGGCAATTATCCCGACCTGCTTCCGCAGATGCCAAGATATTGCTATCCGCTTGTAATTTAATAGAGATATGACTATAATTTAGAACTGCTTGCCAAGACCACCAAGCAGGTAAAGTGCCTTTCCCAAGGACACAACAGCATGGCGCAAGTGGGTTTTGAGCTGAGACCGTGTTGATCACGAGCCCAGCGCTCTAACCACTCGACCACGCTGCCGACAATGATGGTGGGCAATGATTATATGATGGGCACACCACAATATACATGTGACATGCAATAACAAACAGGACAAAACGATTTCAATAGTAATGATCATAAAGATTAGGAATGATTATTGTGTAACAAAAAGTGTCAATATCAGCAGTAAATACAAACCAACTTAAATCTACAGTATTTTAAAAACAAAATAACTGAATATTTAAGCAACTAGCATTAATAGAGTTTATAATTACTTTACCAAAAATAACCAATAGTATGAAAAAAATCTGCAAAACCTAGGATTATGTTACCTAATAAACATACTTCTGCTCCAACTATTTTAGGGAAAAATGTCCTTCACTATTCTATACTTGTCTTCTACAAATTTTCATTCTTTACATGTTTTCTCTAAAAAATAACAGTTAAAAATATAATTGACTAAAAACAATTTTCAGTACTTCAAACAATAACAACATCAAAATAGTATAAAACTATACCAAAGTTAAAATAAAGTCACTGTTTATTGTTTTGTTTTTTTAGTGCATATTTTTGAAATAAAAATTTATTTTAGTAATTTTAATGATATTCGCAGTGAGATATGCATCACTGACGAGCTTTAATAAGAGCGAAACTCGAGTCTGGTGCTTCTCATTTTAAGCAGTTTGGTTTCTATTAATATTTTAGTAATATTTCTTTTTGTAGTAAAAGCAATTACATTTTTGTTATTTGATTAACAGAATCACTCAAAGTGCTAAGACTCAAAAATTTGGGCAGAAAGATGCAAGTTTAATGCACAATCACCACAGTCATTTCAATGTGCTCCAGAAAAGTTATTTTACAAAAGTATGTAAATGAATTAATTTTGCTTCCTTCTCTTAAAAAAAACAATAACCAGATCAATGTTAAAACAAAAAAGGAAATTAAAAGTATACAATAAAAGATCTGACAACTTACAATAGCTTCAGTTAAAAACTATTTCATTTTAAAGATCAAAATTTAGCTTAACAACTAGTAAACATTATACTTTATACATGAAACTTATATCAAAAGCAATTATATTTTAGCTACTTTTAAACCACCACATTATCTTTTAATTCTTAAAAAAAAGTTGAAATATTTAAGGGCATTTATTGATCATACTTATTATCATATCTATTTTTCTCCTGACTCACAGGAAAGCATCGAAGATGTTATATCAGGGGTGGGCAATAATTTTCAACCTTAGACCACATTGAAACTTTTGGAATGATTCGTGGCCAAACATAAATTGAAAATGGCAAATCTTAATAATTATGGGTTATTATGAAATGTCATTCATCCCTAAAATGTAATGATCTTTAAAAAAAGGTCTTCATCTTAAATCTTAAAAGAGTTATCTGGAATTTGCTTGGAGACAAAAAAACTCTAATTACTTGCTTGAGGATTTTACAAGCTGCACAGAAATTTGTTGGAAGCAGCAGTTTGCCCACCCTTGTGTTAAAGGGCAACTGTTAGCAGTCATCCAGACATGTCTTCCTAGATGCCAGGATACTGCTGTTTAATTGAAATTTTTAAGTAACTTTTTTAGTTTTATTTTTTTAAAGTTGAGATTGTCAATGTTAAAACACTGCATTGACAACTAAGCAGTATAAGTCTTCATACATGAAGTGCAATTTTCATATATAAAGTTAAAAATCTTATAGTTTCATCATAATAGCACATGTGCAGTACTTTTTATTTGTCAATGCAGTATTGCAACATTGACAAATGCCCAAAAATTATACAAAAAATCAATCTTCTTTGTATGGCTGTACTGGCCAAGTAACTGCTTTCTGTTTTAACAGAGTCAGAATTGTAGGTAAACAGCAGGACCCATCAAGAAATTGTAATGAAGAAGCTTTCTTAAAAATCACTCTGATAAACTAAACATTGAACTTGTGTCCTTCTACTTGCAAGTTAGAGTGTTGTCACACTAAGCTATTGCTAACAAATGAACAATAATTTTTTAGTAAATTGACTGCAGCTGAAAATTGACTTAAAATAAATATTACAGAATAAGCTAGTCACATGTATTTAAATAAAGCAAACATGATATGAACATAAAATAATTTTATGCAATGCTAATTATATGGCCAGTTTATCAAATAATAACTTTTAATAGTCCACCAGTATATCAAATACAATTGTATTTAGCATGTAAATGTCTATTGTGGCATTGGCATGTTGATTCATACAATAACAATTAAGACTTTTAATATGCAAAAAAAATTGTCTTACCTTTGAAACACTTTTTCTTCTTATCAATGGAGAGTGCAATCAAAAACATAAAGAAACTTTTTTTTCAATAAATTCAATTAAAAAATATTCTAAAAACACAACTTTAGTACTGCTATTACATACATACAAGCAAAATGTAATAATTTTAAGTAAGAAGCTAAGCCACCTAAAATGCAAAGCACCAGTTATGTACGGCCTTGGTCTACACATGGTGGATTCTATTGGTTTTTTGTGATAATAGTAAAGTAATAAAATAGCAGTAACTATTCTAATTGAAATAAAAACATTGTTATTTTTCAATACATTTAAACTCTACACAATTTTACAATAATTTTTCAAAACAATTTTTCTCTTTAATGTATGTTATACAGCATTAAAAAAACATGCTGCAAACAGGATAAAAATACTATTGGAAAAACACATTAAAAAAATATTTACTAATTTAATAACTACGACTGTAAATTAATATTGCAGTAAATATAGTTTTTTTATTAATTGGATGAAATAAACAATGGTTTGCAAAATTAATAAATAATAAATTTGATTAAATAATTGAATGACAATTCTAGTCTTAAACTAAGCATATGTATAAAAAAAATTTTTTACAACTATACTAAACATAAAAACTAAGATTGAAATGATTATCTTCCTACTTTATACATTTTTCCATTAAAAAAAAATCATTTAAATTCCTTAGACTGTAAAACCTACCTGAGACCTGCACTTATCTAAGGTCATTTAAGCTCATCTAAGCTTGCAATTATTGGTCTCGAGTGAATTTGTTCGTAGCTTAGTTTCGTGAATATAAGTGAATATGAGTGAATTTGAGTGAATTTGAGTGGATTTGAGCGTCAATAAAACAAAGAAAGATCACGCTGAAAAAAAAAGTACTGTAAACGGCTGTAAACGCGCCTTAACGAGCAAAGGTTGTAATCAAACCGCACTTTTAAACAAAAAGCCGTTATTGTAGGCGATTCACGAGGAAAGTTGTTGGTCAAAGAATTTCAGTCATCAAGAATGTATGGTTAGGGCATGAAAAAAGTGAAGACAACAAGTAACTAAAATAATGCAAAACTGTCGAAAACTAAACCCTCCAAACTTGCAATAAGTGGTAGATCTATAGTGAGTTACATAGAAATGGAAAATCAATTTCAAAAAATTCTTAACAAAAATATCCCAGCTAAATATTACCTATTAAAGCCAAACTTTTGTAATTAACCCTTTAACTGCCAAGTTTTTTTAATAAAAAATGAAATTTGAAAAATAGTAAAAATTTTATTTTGAACCTTTACAAAATTGTGTATGATTTTAAAAGAATGTAGTTACTGTACACACATAAAAGAGAATTATCAAAAATGCATAATCAAATTTTATAGTCTTTGAGTGTATGAGCATATTTAGTAGAACTGTACAGAGAATCAATGGTCCAAAATTGGGCACAAGGCGGTTAAAGGGTTAAAATTTCTTCGGATACTTACAAATAGAATCAAAATTAATTTAAATTAATTTGAAATAAAATTTAAATTAACAAAAATTTCCAGTTAACCATATGTATCTATTTGAATAAGTATCTGAAGAAGCTTTTATAAACAAAAGGTTATAAATTGGGTGGTATTTACTGGGATTTTTTGTTGAGAATTTTTTTATAAAAAAAGTCTTTAATTTATTTTAACTTTTAGTAATTTTTACAGTTTCAGTCCAACTAATCGGTGACGTTTGAAGTTACTGCACGGTTAACAACAGGTGGCTTTTTGAGATTGCGCAACTATACAAAAATTTTCTGTCGCAAAAAAAAATAGGCCTAGTTCTTAAATTGATTTTATTTTTGTTAATGTTTTTTTAATTTTAGGAAAGCCCAGAATAATTATTTATTTATTTATTTATTTATCTCAGACGCAAAAAGGTCCATATATAGCTCTATACAAAACACACACATACACACCAGAGGTAGATACCTCGAGACACGTTTTTCGAAGTGTCGGTCTCGTCTCGGTATCTTAACCCCAAAGTCTCGTCTCGGTCTCGGTCTCGGACACTGTGCCTCAAATCCTAGTCGAGACATTGTAGCGATGTAGGCAGAGCTCACAGGTGTTGTAACCATGTCATGATTTTTAGAAAAAATAGATTATTTGTACGTTTTTTTAGCCTTTTGGGCTTCACGGTCCTTTTCAATATTGCATTAATCAGAGTAGAATTGAACCATGGCAATCTTTATCAGGGTTGCGAAGTCGGAAGATTTAAGATTTGACTCCGACTTTTAGAATTTCTAGGATGCCGACTCCGAATCCGACTCCAGCTTCTAGAATATCAAGGATTTCGGCTCCGGCTCCTCAATAAAGCCAATAGCATTGTGCAAAATACAATTTGATTAAAATCAGGGAGCTCATGTATTTATAAAGTCATGAATCGGGACGTTTGTTATCAGAAAAAATTCGTCCCTAATTGGAATTTTTCTCAAATTTCTTGATTTTCGTCCAAAAAAGTAGTGTTTTCTAAAACAAAACATTGGACATCAAGAGAGGGGTCGGATACAATATTTCCACTCTGACTCTTAAGACTCCTACTCCAACTTTTTCTTAAAATCTCCGACTCTACGCGACTCCGACTCCGCAACCCTGATCTTTATGCATGGCAATCAAAACGCCTGGACAACGTACTCGTATAAGGTGCTCGAGAAATTATAAAACTATTTTTATCAACATTTAACGTCTTGCATTTCATATTTTTAAAATAACAAAATTTAGTATCTCGAAAAGCGGCTATGTCACGATGCTTTTAATTGTAGTAGTCATTGTTTTATGATATTTATAATAAGTTGCATGTATGAGCATTAAGCAGTTGATACGACTGCGATTCAAATCCTACTCGCTTGGTTCTGTTGTGTCTCTGTAAAAAGATATTTTACGGCACAATTTTTTGCTTTAAATTTCAGTCATATTACAAAATACAAATTAAAAAAATAAATTGCCTATCGAGCTATAGGACAGATGGCACTAAAAACTACCATCTGTATCATACTGCATCACGAATGCAAATCCGAGCTCATTGCCCGACCTTGGTTTCGAGTTTTAAACTCTCATCAGGAACAGTTTGCTTACCCAGGTTTTGCGACTTCTATTAGTGTAGCCATGCATTTGGTAGAAACCCACAAATCGTAGAGTTTTCTCTTTATATTTTTTTTTATTTAATTTATATATTAATTCTCCTGAGTCGCAGGAAAGCGACGGAGGCGCTAATACATAGAGTAGGAAATTACCCCGACCTGCTTTCGGAGATGCCAAGATATTGCTGTCCGCTTGTATTTTAATAGAGATATGACTGTAATTTAAAACTGCTTGGCAAGACCACCAAGCAGGGAAAAGTGCCATAAAGTGTCTTTCCCAAGAACACAACAGAATGGCGCAAGTGGGTTTCAAACCGAGACTATGTTGATCATGAGCTCAGCGCTTTAACCACTCTACCACGCTGCCGACAATCTGCGGCAATATGACCAGCTTTGCGACAAAACCTTATTAAGTAAACTGCCGCTGATGAGAGTTTAAAACTCAAAACCATGGTCGGGCAGTGAGCTCGGGTTGTGCGTGCGTGGTGCAGAATGCCAGAGATGGCACTCTTAGTGCTGTCAGTCCACAATTCGATATACTTCTAGCATCTGGTCGTCGACGTACGTGATGCACAATGCCGCTTCTATAAGTGCAATAATGCACCTGGTTGAAGCCCACAAATCTTTTAAACAATAATAAAAGATTTCAATCGGACAGCAAAATTGTGGCATTTCCGGAAGCAAGTACTTTCAGTAGATGTTTAGAATCCAGAGCTTTACTGTCGGACAAAGAAAATTACACTTTTAGTTGGCAAAGTTCAGCTGGCTTGATGCCTGAAAGAATCAATAATTGGTCTGTTGGAGTGGGACGCAGGTATCCAAATGTTTAAGGCATCATTTAAGACACTATTTATGAGAGAGCAAGTGCGCTGCAAAGTACTCAGCTATCGAGTAGACGAATACAGGGAAGCAGCGTGACGTAGGAAGATATTTTTTGCGCAATACCACAGTCTGTGACAAAACGTGAGTTCTTCGAGATGGTTACTGATTCTGGTGTTGATGCCTGTAAAAGTCAAACATCTTTTGGAAAAGAAGTCGAATTGACTTGCAGTCAACAGCTTCATATCTCCCGTTTCTAAACGATGAGGGGAGTGTTGTCCCAACGAGGAGAGTGTTATGATCCACAAATAAGATTATTTTAACATACTCCATGATTTTTGACGATAAAGTGGATGATCGAAGCCATCGATCTTTTAATTTTTCATTAAGTCTGGTCAATGAAGCCATCGCACCCAAAATCGAGTCGTGTTTTATTTTGAAGCATTGCAGTAAAGTTCTATAGAGAGTTTAGCACTCTGCATTTCAATATGGCTTACGGTTATTTTGGTAACTGCGTAAAATAGTGTTTTTGGTTGCTTTCTGATGGCGTTAAAAAAGTCCTGGTAAGTCGCTTCCATATCAGGTGAATGCAGTAGCAACAAAGTCTTTTCGAATTTGTTCGTTAAAGCGATGGAATAACTCCACTTGACACTGCAAAAACTGTATCGTTTAACTGGCATCCCTAGCACTGGCAAGCAAAATTTGGTAATGGAAGGTTAATGAGCGAGGGTCAATATTTAACTTGGGAAACTTTTTTGTTATTTATGGTGAAGATTTTTGATGTGGAAAGGAGTTTATATATTTTTTGTAATTGTTTAGAACAAAGTTGTAAATCAGAAAAATTGTTTTTCAACTCCACCGATTCAAAGTTTTCTAATTTCAACTCCGCAAGATCTAATAATACGACTCCAACTTCAGCACATGTAAAAAAGGAGTCCAACTCCCCCCTAAAATATTAGGCCATGGCAGCCCCGATTCAAGAATATAGTTGTAAGCAGGGTTGTGGAGTCGGAGTCCCAGGAGTTGCACGTTTTAGATAGGAGTCGGAGTACTTTCTTTCGATTTAATGAAGTCGGAGTTGCAAATAGGAGTCGTTTTTTTAGATTCCGTGTAGATGGGAATCGGATTCCTCTTTGCATTTGGAAACCTCTATTTACGCTAAATTATTTTACATTTTTACGTTTTAAATCTATATTTGCCCACTTGACTCGCAGGAATGCGACGAAGGCGCTGTACATAGGCAAGCAATCAAGCAATTACCCCGACCTGCTCGCGGAGATGCCAAGATATTGCTGTCAGATAGAAATTATTAGTTTGTTTTTTAGTTTATAGAGATATGACTGAAGTTTAGAACTGTTTGCTAAGACCGTCAAGCAGGGGAAGTGCCATAAAAGTGTCTTTGCAAAGGACACAAGAGAGTGGCTCGAGCAGGTTTTGAACCCAGATCATGTCAATCACAATCATGGCGCTTTAACGTGCTTTAAGCGCTCGACAATTAGGCCTGCATAGTTGTAAAATAAAAATCGCCTGAGTCCTATTGTCACACTTCATTCGCACAATAATTTTAATTTCATAAAGCTATAGTTTATTTTCTGTTTTAGAATAATTTTAATTTTTATTATGACGCAATGTTTTCAATGCCGAATAATAAACGCATAGGTAAAGCTCCCCCTTATCTTACTTAACTTATTTGCAAACTGTTTTTTTTTAATGTTTTTCTTTCAACCAGACATCTAATGACGTAATACGTTTTCGCCTTAATTCTCCGATTGGTTGTTTCTCTGTAGACACATACGATGACCGAGTGTGAACTCTGTTCTGATACTAGCACATTTGAGTGCACCCTGCTGTGATGTGCGTGATTTATATAACCGGGTGCTTGGTTTGCATGATTATTCCAGTCCAGTTATTCAAGTGTGTAGATTCAAGCAGTAAGCCCAGTCATTACAGTGTCGTTTCCAGTTTGTTGATTAACAAGGTTTGAAATCGGAGATTAATTCTATTGAGCTAGAATTACCGGTAATTGCATATCGGACGAGTTTAAGTTTTAGCGTTGAAATCGCTTTGAAGCTTGCAAAGCGTGGGAGAAAAGTTTTCGTCAATTATTAGTTTTGTGGATTTTGTAAATACATTCTTTTTTGCAGAGGCAGTGGTCTTTGTCTGTTTGCGGAGAGGAGTTTTCAAACGAATCAATTCGAACTTAGTTGAAGCTAATTGGAAAAAAGCTTCAGTCTCGCAGCAAACTATATCTTGAGCCGAAATAAAAAAAAATAGACACAGCTTTACTTCAGTGCAGGTATTCGGGTTACCTTGTTAAACTGGTCCTCTTGGATTCCCAAGTACAGTCTGTGACACCCACGTTTACGGATAAAATTGGAGTCGTTTTTTTCAGATGTTCTAGAGCAGTGGTTCTCAAATGGGGGTACGCGTACTTCAAGGGGTACGCGAGGGTCGCGCAAGGGGTACGCGAGACAAATGATAGAAAGCATTAATCTCAGATACCAAATGGCATAGTATTAAATTGATTGCAATGGTAAATTTTATAAACGCTCACAATACCCAATGTATTTAATTCTAAACAGATATGTGATTCTTGGTGAGCTGTGGAATGTTCAGTTTTAGTAAATTAAATTGACAACAGCCAAGGAAGTAGAGTTTATAAACTTTATATTTAAGTTTATTTAAGTTTACAAGTATAAACTTTATAAATCAATTTAAGTTTATAGCTTTATATTATAAAGTATTGCATATAATGGAATCGTGGTTAAAACGTTCTATAAACGAAGCTGGTGCTTCTAATTCTCAAGGCCCGTTAAACAGGAATGCAAAAATACAGTCTGCAGTCAAATATCGCCAGTACAAAAATTCGTATGCATTGATGGGATTCACATGCACCGACTCTAAGCCACCCAAGGCAGTGTGTTTTTTCTGTGGCGATACACTATCAAACAAATCCATGAAGCCGTCGCACCTGCAGCGGCATTTGACCACAAAACGTGCTTGTCATATAGGTAAGCCTTCTAGTTTTTTCAAAAAAATTTTTTTTAAATTTCGATCCTCGCAAGATGTGATTCGAAAAGTCACAACAACTTCAGAGAGAGCACTACAAGCTTCTTATGCTGTATCTCTACTAGTAGCAAAGGCTAAAAAGCCTTTTACAATTGTTGAAGAATTGCTGCTGCAAAAGTGCTAAAGTGCTTGCTGCAAAAGTGCTAGCAGAGACCATGCTAGACAAAACCGCTGCAGATAAGTTTAATGCAGTCCCATTTTCTGACGACACTGTCAGTCGCAGAGTAAATGTCATGGCAACAGACATCGTAGATCAGTTGTTGCAAAGCTTACAGGCTCATTTGCATTACAATTAGACGAGTCAACCGACATAAGTGGAAGTGCACAGCTGGTTGGTTTTGTGAGATACCGCGATGCTGATGACATAGCTGAGCACATATTGTTCTGCAAAAGCATGCAAAAAAACCACCAGAAAAGATATTTTTAACGTCGTAGATGCTTTCTTCGCGGAGAAAAGTCTGAACTGGACACGTTGTAGCAGCATATGCACCGATGCTGCTGCTTCTATGACCGGCACCATAAAAGGGTTTGTTACACTCGCTAGAGGAAAAAAAGCCCAACGTGAAATAGACTCATTGTATTATACACAGAGAGGCATTGGCATCAAAAAGAATGAGTCCCCAACTACATGACGTTTTGAACTGTAGCATCAAGGTCATCAATTTCATCAAATCTCGACCACTTAACTCCCGTCTGTTTCACCTTCTTTGTGAAAAATGGAAGCCGAACACACACAACTGCTGCTACACACGGAAGTGCGCTGGCTTTCCAGAGGAAGAATTCTGAACAGGCTCTTTAAATTACGCACCGAAGTTGGCATGTTTTGCAAGGAACACAACTCTCCTTATAGTGAATTATTTAAAAATGTCGGTTGACTCGCGAAGCTGCGCTATCTTGCAAAAATTTTCGATAAGCTCGATGAGCTAAACGTTGGTCTTCAAGGAAAAGGGGCCAACATTCTCACCTTGCATAATAAGATAAGTAGGTTGCTGAAAAAAATTGATCTCTGAAAGAAAACGTGCCAAAAAGCAGACTTTACATGCTTTTCCCAATTACAGAAGTTCATTTTTACGGAAAAAGTAGAAAGAGAAATGATAAAGGCAATGATAGATGATCATTTGACAAGTCTATGTCAAAACTTTTACCAATACTTTCCTAATATTATTTAAATCGAAAAACAACTAGATTAGATGAGAGACCCATTTTCTGTTCCAGAAGAAAACTTGGCCGCACTGCCAGTTAACTTGCAAGAAATACTTTTAGAAGTATCAACGGACCGCGGCTTACAGTTAAAACTTAGTGCTGTTTTGTTGACCGAATTTTGGACATTTGTCAAACAGGAACACCCGGACTTGGGCGATGAGGCTCTGGAACACTTTCTACCTATTACATCCACTTATTTATGCAAAGTTACGTTTTCAGCAATGGTTACTATTAAAACCAAACAAAGAAACAGATTGTCTCTTGAAAACAGTTTGATTACAGCTGTTGCTTCTTTGCCACCAAGAATTGATGGATTAACCCAGTGGTCGGCAACCACCGGGCCGAGGCCCAGTGCCGGTCCGTGAGGAGTTTGTTGCCGGGCCGCGTACTTTTCCAGATTAAATGCTTTGACACATTTTTGTAATGTTAGAACAGTGGTCGGCAACCTGTAGGCCGTGGCCCAAATGTGGGCCGTTTAGCAATTTTTCGTGGGCCGCGGGCTATTTGGTTTTACAAAGTCTTTGTCGGCCGCATGCTAGCCGTATGTGCATGGTAGTTTTAAATGCGTAGTGTAGTGAAAAAAATGGAGAAATTTGAGACGAAATGGAAGTGAAGACCTTTTTTTTTTTTTTAGAAATCACTATTATTTTGGGAGGAAGTGGCAAAGTCGGAGACGAAATCTCGGAAACTTTCTGCGTACGCCACTGCCACTGTATGTTTCAAGTGTACTGCTGGGCCTTCAATAATTTTTATAGGTAGAATTTGGGCCCTCACAAAAAAAGGTTGCCGACCACTGGATTAACCAATAAATGACGTTTTTTGATTAAAGAATTCGTTTGAAACTAATTTGTGTCTCGTGTTTTGAAAGTTATAAATTAAATGACAATGCAAGGGGGTACGTGAAACAAATTATACTTTCCAAGGGGTACGCAATGACACAATAGTTGAGAACCACTGTTCTAGAGCATGGGCCCGCGGAACAATTTTGTCTTGTCGATCACAAGCAGCGGCGACGTTGTTTTTTTGGAGAACGCTGTGATTTTGCGACGAAAATAGGAATTTCGGAGACCAATTCCAAGTGAAGACTTCTTTCTTTTTTTTTTTAGAGAACACCCTGATTTTGGGACAAAAATAGGTGTTTCTAGCCGGTTGAGGCCCGCAAACTTGAATTATTTTCAAAAGTGGCCCACAAGAGTGCAGAAGTTGGACCACCTTGTTCTAGAGTCAAAGTTCAAATCATAAAATTTTAAAGAACTGGAGTCGGAATCGGAAAAAATTTTTCTCTATATGCGGAAAACGGAAGAAATTTTTTTGATTCCTTAACTATGGTTATACGTAAGTCACACTTTGCAACCAGGGAGGATTCAGCAAACAAGGAGCGACACCCCTTGCATAAAAATAACTTTTAGTAATTGCAGCGTTAGTTTTTCGTAATAATTTTTTTGTCTGCAATCAAGAACACACTAAAATCAAAAATTTTTTTCTTATTCTGGTTACACTCAACCGCTGATCCCGTGACCAAAGCACTTTTTTCTGTTAAGCTAATGCATAATTATAAGTATTGGGAATGATAAGAGATTACAAGCGGTAGCTTTAGACAAGTGACCACAATTCTTAAAGGATCTTGACATTTTAGGCTTATACTCCATGCTGGAGGTGCTTTGAAGTCCTGGTTACGTGATTTCATTTCTTCCTGTTTGCGCCGACTCAAAATTCCCAAGATCTGGAGAAGAGCGCTTGTGGTCGCGATCCCAAAACCAGCAAAGCCCGTGGGGGACACAAAGAGTTATCGACCGATATCTCTGCTCTGTATCCCCTACAAGATCTTCGAGAGGCTTATCCACGCCCGCGTTGAACCATTAATCGATCCACTGCTCCTTAAAGAGCAGGCTGGGTTCCGACGCGGGAAGTCAACCGTAGATCAACTTGTTCTGCTAACCCAGAACATCGAGGATTCTTTTGAGGCTAAAAAGAAGGCCGGTGCCATATTTTTCGATCTGACAGTTGCTTATGACACTGTCTGGCACCGTGACTTTACCTGCAAGCTGCTGAGACTACTTCCGATAAGCACATGGTCAGAATGATTATGGAGCTTGTCCGAAATCGAAGTTTCACCCTTACCACCGGTAACAGCAAGCAAAGCAGGCTACGCCGTCTTAAAAACGGCGTTTCTCAGGGATCGGTCTTGGCTCCCCTCCTATTTAACATCTATACGTACGATCTTCCTTCCATGATTTCCAGAAAGTTTGCTTATGCTGATGATTTAGCATTGTTGCACTCTTCTGGAAACTGCAAGGATTTGGAGGGGACCTTAAGCCAAGACATGTCTTCACTTTCAGCGTATCTCCAGACTTGGAGGTTGAAGCTCAGTCACACTAAGACGGTGATGGCAGCCTTTCACTTAAATAACCGAGAGGCCAAACGTGAGCTAAAAGTCTACAACAACGGTAGACTTTTACCGTTCTGTCCAACCCCTACTTACCTTGGGGTAAAACTGGACAGATCGTTCACGTTCCGTCACCATTTAATGGCATTGCACAAAAAACTATCCTCGCGCGTCACACTGATGAGGCGACTCGTGGGCTCGGGATGGGGTGCTGGTGCTAAAACACTACGCATAGCCACCTTGTCTCTAGTCTACTCAACACCTGAGTACTGTGCGCCAGTCTGGTGTCGCAGTGCTCACACTCTCCTCATCGACAGTGTTTTGAACAACGCCTTGCGCATAGTTACTGAATGCCTGCGTCCCACTCCAACGGACCACCTACCTATACTCTCAAGCATCCAGCCAGCTGAGCTTCGCCGACTGGGAGCGACACTCTCCTTGGCTTACCGTGGATCTCTGGACCCCGATCATATCTTGCATGGTCTTTTAAGTGGGTCCTCAGATACTCGCCAAGTGAGACTAAGATCCAGAAGCCCGTTTGTGCCAGCTGCGTGGAATCTTTTGAACAACCTTTCCAGACTTGGCATCCGCGCTTCTGAATGGACAAACCACAAATGGAAGACGGAGTATTGTGGAAATGCTTCCAGGCTCCGTGATTTTGTGCCCGGAACCGGTGCCAGGCCTGTTGAGATGGGCTTACCCTGAGCAGCTTGGGTTAAGCTCAACCGCCTGCGGACTGGTGTCGGGCGATTCCATTCGTCTATGCACAAATGGGGTCTCGCTCCTTCACCGAATTGCAAGTGTGGCGCATCTGAGCAAACCGCAGACCATGTTCTAATAGCGTGCCCTATACATCGGGCACCACATGGAGCACGAGGTCTGACGGTTTTGGATGACGAAACTCGATGCTGGCTCAATAACACCACTGCCAGCATCTGATTTAGGCAGTACAGCAGTCTGGGGTAGTAAAAGGATAAACCCTTGGCCCCATTCCTGTTTGTGTCTGACCTGGAGTGGATACTCTTCAAACGACGACGACGACGACGACGGCGACATTTTAGAGAGGGCCGAATTCAAATAAAGACTTTTTTTTTTCGTCAGTTAACATTCAAAACCGATAAGCAATGAAGCATATTCCGACCCATTTTTCCAATAAAGATTTTTTATAATCTTTTAAAGCCTTATTATAATCTTTTTATAATCTTTATAAAGCCAAAATCGTTTTTAGTTCGCTCTTCAAAATGAAGTTCAAAAGGTGATCTATCCAAGTGCTCGCCGTATTTTTGCTTGCTTATTTTTGAATCATTCAGATGATAAATATAACTATAGCTTCCAACAATTAACCAAAAGTTGGAGTTGGCGTGACTAAAGAAAAATACAAATTTTATACCAGCTCCAGCACATTTAAAGAAGCAACTCCGGCTTCAGCATATTTAAAAAACCACTTCCGTTCCGACTCCAACCAAAAACATGCGACTCCGACTTTCGACTCTAACTCCGCAACTCTGGCTTAAACCAAAACAACTTATGTAAAGTCTCGTGTCTCGTTTCGGTCTCGATATTCTAAAGTCTCGTCTTGTCTTGTCTCGGTTTTGCTACTCCAAAGTCTCGTCTCGTTTCGGTCTCGCTACCCCAAAGTCTCGTCTGGTCTCGTCTCGGTCTCGTAGCACCGTGTCTCGACTCCACTGACACACACACACACACAAACCCTTACCCTTAAACGCGCACAATTAAAAAAGACAAGTTTAAAACCAAGTAGCAAAAAATACTGATAATAATACGATTTAAACCATAAGTCAGATGACACCAATGACATCATGAAAATATTTTGAGTTCATACAACGATTATTGAAAGAAAAAATATGCTTAGAGTAGTTTTATACATTTGATTGAACTTGATGGTTACATGCACTAACACATCAAGATATGTCATGCAAAACTCTATAACAATCATTGTAAGCAACACGCAATCGCCTGAAATTATATTTACGATAATTACACCAAAATCGGCTTCCATAAAAAGGCATACAAAAATGTTGAAGTAAATAGTTTTTTACTTCCAAGTTGCACTGACTAAATTAATGTTTTAATTTATTTGCTGCACAATAGAGTGATTTTAAATTTGCCTTTGAATGTCCATATCATCTGTGAAATGCAACCCAAAATATTTTACAGAATGTACAAAGCTGATTTTTGACTTTTCAAATAATAGCTTTGCAGAGAAAATAGATAAAAATTTTTTGGTGCAAACAACATGCCAAATGATTTACAATAATTAAATAACATTTTGTTTGACTGGGCGTATTTGTAGCATTTACTTAAAAGGTCTTGAAGACCAACTAAATTAGAACTTAATAGATAAGTGTCATCAGCAAACATAATATGATTTAAGTAGTAATTTCCTACATAACAGCCGGCTTCAACACTGTTTAAATTGTAAGTCAGACCATCAATATACAAGAAAAATAAATAAGGACTTAAAATACCTTCTTGGCAAACACCGTTTGAGACAAAAAAAGAGTCAAGAAAAGAATTATTCCACCTAACTTTCATCATTTGAGTTTTATACCAATAACACAACAAGCTAATGAACCACAAAGGCACATTTTGAAATATTAACTTTTTAAATAAAAGATTAGGATCCACTTTGTCAAACGCCTTAAAGCTATCAAAAAACACATCAAAAACAGAAATGTCTCTAGATACACATGAAAAAGCAACTTGTTTGCGAAAAAATACATTCATGTCTGTACCATGATGAAGTTTAAATCCAAATTGGTTATCATTCGTGTTTAAAAAATCTATTGAATGATGCAGCCAGTGATAGCCTTACAAAAAAGAGGGCCTGGTGCAAGAAAAGTAAAGGGGTCACTTTTTATCGTTTGGAAGCAAAGCGATCTCTACAAAAAGGTCATTGTTTTAGGGAGAGCCACTTTTTAGTGCAAGGGTACCCAACCTTTTACTCGTCGCGGGCCAAATGTTCGTCTGTACGTTGATCTTGAGCCACAATCGCTGCAGTAATCAAAGTGGTGTTCTCATGCAAAATTTTTACGTTATGGCGGACTTAGGCCAGATTTCTTGATTTCCGTCTCCAAAACAAGTGTTCTCTAAAAAAGAAAATGTCTTCACCCGCAATCAGGCTCTGATTTGCAGTTTTTGTCTTCAAAATCATATGTTATCTAAAACAAAAACCAAAAAAAAGGTCTTCACTCTTTTTCCGGCTTTATTTAATTGATTAAATACCTACAATCTGCAGGTTGGGCATCGCTTTGACTAGTGTTTTTCAAAAAGTTTTGCGGCACACTTGGGAATCTCTTCCAGAACGCAGGTTGAGAAAGTTTAGAGGCACGACGATAATTTAAGATGATTAAGCATCTGATTAAAAATTCCTTCGCGGATCGTGGGTTGGATACCCCTGTTTTAGTGTACCAAAATTATCTTTATTTTAGGGGAACCACTGTTTAGTCTTTCAAAACAGTGTGATCTCTAAAAAAGCTCATCGTTTTTAGGGGGCCACTTTTTAGTGTGTCGAAATAAAGTGATCTCTAAAAAAACTTTATTTTAGAGACGCCACCGTGCTGGTGCTACTAGGAAAAAATAAAGCAATATGTCGCGTAGGAGGGGGCCGCTTTTTGCTGTTTTTTAAGGTGAGGCTTGGTGCGGCCGCTCCGTTTGCAGCTTATTAAAGCCATCATGGATGTAGCATGTAAGATTCAAATAGTTTTGACATAACTGTGGTAACAGCAATAGGCCTGTAATTATTAACATCAAGAACATTTTTATTTTTTAATGCTGAAAAAGTAATGTGCCAATACAAGATTTTGGAATACGTAATATCACCACATAAACGTATATTAAAAAGATTACATAAATATTCTTTAATACTGCTATCACAATAGCATAAATGTTCAGCAGAAATACAATCAACACCGGCAGCACAGCTTAACTTTAATTTATAAAATGAAGGACTGATTGTGTCAATATTGCATTTAACTAAAGAAAAGTCATGATAAGACTCAATAGATTGAAATTTGAAATCAAAAAACTCTTTTACTTCAAAAGAACTACTCTTGTTTAAGAGAGTAGAAAAATGTTTTCTCGAAATATCAGCAATGTTTTTAGCACCTTTTACCTTACCAATAAAAGCAGGAAAAGAAAAGATTTAATAAAAGTTCTAATTTTTCTCCAAAAAGGTTTAGGTGCATTGGACTTAGCATGTAGAGCAAGCGCTAAAGCATTAGCCTGATGAAATTATTGATTTCTTTTACATTTGCAAAGAGCATATTTAAATGACCTTCGGGAAGATTTTATTGCTTCATAATACTTTCCACTTCTGACCTTACCATTTTTAATCCAAATCAGATAGGCAGCTCTGGCAGTAATTATTGCGACATCTTTTCTTTCCTTGTTCTTTAATCTATTTTCAAACCAGATGAGATTACAATATGAATACAACACTTCTAAAAAACAGAGTAAAACATAACAAAATTAGTGTAAAGTGTTTATCTCAAAGTTTTACTTTACAAAGATTTTACTTAGAATAAGAATTAATTTTGTAAGTATAAGTAAAAAGGAATAACTATTTTGTTTAAATATTTTATTTGTAATTTTTTTAGGTGTTTTTTAACATGACAGTCAGAAATGTTGCTCATGAAAAGCTGTTCTGGAGTGTTGCATACAAAATAAACCTTTATGTACTCGTATATTCACTGTAGCATCATAATTTCATTCAATTAAAATACTGCCCTTTAGTGATTAACGTCATAGCAACATGTAAGCTACTGAAATAAAATTTTCAACCAACAACAGAAAAATTTAAATACATATTTGTTTGTCTGTCCAAGTTATGAAGTTATCAAATACATTGTTTTCTTTTCTATTTAAAAAAGGTAATGGTTAAAAATTTTTTATGGTAACATTAAAACTACGTATTTATTATTTAAAAGCAAAAAGTCAGCCAGCTTTCTTTTTGTGATAGTTTTTCTTAATAAGTAGCCTGTTGAAATTTCTTTCGCTTAAGAAACTAATATCTTTGTTTATATAGATTACTAACCAAGTAATCTTTTCAAATATATCTTTGCTTGATCAGTTTAAAATTTAACCTTAGCCTAATAATAGCCTACATTAAACCAAACTGATTTGATTTAATCTGTTTTCTTTTCTAATAGCTAAACTACGTAGACTAATTGACGAAAGCGCTCAATCCAAGTTTGATTTGAGATCTATTGAAGCGTTATTGCGTAATTCTAAATAAAGATACAAAGCATAAAAAACACGACAGTAATGATTAAAAACAGCCAACTTACGGAAATTGTTTTCAACGTAGACCAAATTTAGATTGGAACAAATTAAAACAACTAACAGTTCTGAAACAACAAAATGTTATCACTCAGGTTCCAAACCACTATATGACTTCGAAAAATGCTCTTAAAGTTGCTGTTGCGCATCTCAGTGAAACTATAACAGTAATCAATTACCAATTTGTCATCGAGTTGTTGACACAAGAAAAATACACGTTTTAATTGAGCTTGTAGAAAAAGAAGTTAAGAAAACTCGATCTACATTGAAACAAGCAAACCAAGCGCGCGTTCGAATATTTACAATTTGTTAATTTTGAACCAAATCACAAACCAAAAGCATTTTTAAATCTCTTGGAATATATCTGTCCATTTTTCTTTTTTAAATTTTTTTTCAGTTTGAACTAGAACTGATTCTCCAAAAGCAATAAAAAAAATAACCAACAAAACAATTCAATAATCCATTGTATTCTACAGTATATCTAACTATTGCCCCGGCGGGTAAACACTTTTCAAAAACCCCAACAGGTGAACACTTGTTCAAGAGCCCCTTAAATTGTATAAAAAACAATAAAATTTGCATTTGTTCATTCAATTGTAGATCATTGATGGGACCAATTTGAGTATTTTTGAAGAGCTCGGTTAAGCTTACGCCACCACGCATGAGACAAAAAATAGTCATTTTTTATGAAAGTCCATTAAGAGAAAAAAGATAAAAATACAGATGCTTTTTTAAAAAAATATAATTAAGCAAATTTTTTTGAGTTTTTTTTCCGTAATGCAACTCATATTAGGTAGTCAAATTTTCCTGCAAACAAGCCGATAAATTCAATAATTTTCGTTAAAAAATTTTTTTCAGCTTATTAAGTTGGCTTACGTTCACTCAATAAAGCTAAATAGATAGAGTTAACCTATAAGCACTAGTGGAAAATAAGTTACTTTCTAAAAATAACTAGTAACAAGTTACAGTAACTCAACATACAGTAACTAACTAAAAGTTACAGTTACTGTTATTTGTACGATTGAAGATAAAATTTTTTTAAATTGTGCAGCTTCAATTTCGTTTTTGTCTTGCGCAACTTACAACAGTAAACTCAATAACTTAAAAAGCGCAATAACAAGGACAAATTAAACGTAATTGCAAATAAATAAAGTAAAGAGTATGGTAGCCTGTTCAGTTTTCATTCAAAAAAGTAAACATTTCAAAATATTCATTGTTTAGTCCACGTTTCGGCTTCAAAATGTCTTATCCATGCCGAAAATTCTTTCAATTGCCTCTTGAAAATAGGCTATACAATTTTTTAAAATGGATAATTGGTTGTGTAGACAAAAAATATTTTTGAACTTAAAAAGTAAATCTGACAGAGTTGAAATAGTAACTAGTCAAAATTTTTGCAAAAATAACAAAGTTACAATTACAGTTACTAAAAAAGTATCTAGTTACAAGGGTACCATTGTTGTTGTTGTTGTTGTTGTTGTTGTTTTCCCTTCTCCAAGGACATCTTGAAGTAGTCATCTCTTAATCTCTCATAGAAGTCAATCCAGATTCCCATTCTTCAATTACGATTGCTGCTTCTAAAGGCTTTTTCCACCGACTGATGGTGTTGTGTTGTGTTGGCACTTGACTACACTTTTCTATGAACTACTATCTTACCGTGGTGGGAAAATTTGCGCGTCTCGATGACCTATAAAGCTGTGCTGACGGGAGATTTTTTCTCTCCTGTTAAGAATATCAATGTTAAAAGAGGTTTGCAGATGGAGACCAGACAAAATGTAATTCACAAGACGACAACTTAATTCAAACCTGGGCAAACTGTGCTCAAAAGCTGTGGCAAGCAAGCTGTCTAGGAGAAGGAAATCTTTTGTATAAAAACCCCCTCGCAGTAGAGTTACACTGCGAATTCATGATAAGTTGCCTAGAACATTTTTTTATGCTGCCTTGGGCGTTGCGCAGATTAAAAAGATCCGCATTCAAGCACTTAGCAGAGGTGTCTGTTTGAAAAGTACTTTCTTAAATAAGTCAGCCTCATCGAGGTTAGGACTTTGGTGGCTGATTTTCAACCTCTACAAATTGGCTCATTTCTGCTTCTAGTCCAATCTTTATTAGGTGAAGCTCTTGCTTTATCCGGTGAGAAAAGGCTAGTCTTTGGTTTCTCTAAAAAGTCAATTTTTTGAGGTACTATTGTAACTATAGTTGCTTCCCATCTCTGACTATAAGTAACATTTGGCACCTTTTTGTTTTTATAATGATTTTTACTATGAACCTTACTTTGAAATTGCTTCAAACTTTTCAATATGGTAAGACCATCTTTTAAAAACTCTTTGAAACAAGCTTTTTATCTGCTATAAAATATTAGTTTTATAAAATTTCTCAATAAAAGTATAAGCTTTCACCGTATATTTTGTTTAGTCTTCACTTTCAAAAGAAAAAAGACCGCTTGGCTTGTCGACAGCGAGATCGAGTGGTTAAGAGCGCTGTGATTGTTGTCGACATGATATCGGTTCAAACTACTCGCGCCATTCTCTTGTGCCCTTGGAAAATTCACTTAATGGCCATTTTTCTCTGCTCGGCGATCTTAGCAAAAGTTCTAAATTTCAGCTATATTTCTATAAAACTGCTAAATAAGAATAAAAAATTTCAACCGCTCAGCAATATTTTGGTATCATCAGAAGCAGGTCGGGATAATTGATTACCCTATATATTAGCGCTTCCGCGCTTTTCTGTAAGTCAAGAGGATTTTTTAATTCAATTTAATTTTATTTTATTTGCAATCAAGTTATTACATTTTCTAAGTTGTTATTGACAAAGTGATTGTAAAATACGAAAAGTTGTTGTTGATAAAACGATTGCTAAATAGGAATCAGATAATTATCTTCACATCAATTTGAACGACAAAAATTTGTTTTTTTCTGATGACATGAAAAATATTGTAATAAAAATTAATTAGTCTTTTTAATTATACTTTTTTGCTCTCTATGCTTGGACAAATTCTGGACTGACTCTACCGCTACTTTGTTTCTGACCCTAACTCTCCCATTGCTATTACAAAAAAATTTTTATAAGTTTTTGATAAGTTATGTTTCAGTAAGTTTTGCCAGTTCTTCTTATTTTACATGAATTAACCCTTCGAAATGAATGTTGGCATTAATCCTTGGAAATAAATTTTGACACACTTGCTTATTCGAAAATCTTACTTGAGCCCACTTTTTTTGACTAACAAAATAACTGGCAATTCTGATGTTAGTTACGGTTTGAAGTTTAATGATTTCCATCGAATTGCTTTGTGAAACATTTATTGTAGATTGAATTTTTTCTTTGTTTTTTCAAGAACATTCGTCGTCGTCGTCGTCGTCATCGTTTGAAGGGCATCCACTCCAGGCCAGACACAAACAGGACTGGGGCCGAGGGTTTATCCTTTTACTACCCCAGACTGCTGCACTGCCTGGATCAGATGCTGGCAGTGGTGTTATTAAGCCAGCATCGAGTTTCGTCATCCAAAACCGTCAGACCGCGTGCTCCATGTGGTGCCCGATGTATGGGGCACATTGTTAGTACATGGTCTGCGGTTTGCTCTGAGGCGCCACACTCGCAATTCGGTGAAGGAGCGAGACCCCATTTGTGCATGGACGAATGGAATCGCCCAACACCAGTCCTCAGGCGGTTGAGCTTAACCCAAGCTGCTCGGGGTAAGCCCATCCCAACAGGCCTGACACTGGTCCCGGGCACAAAAGCACGGAGCCTGGAAGCACTTTCACAGTACTCCGCGTTCCATTTGTGATTTTTCCATTCAGAGGCGCGGATGCCAAGTCTGGCAAGATTGTCCAAGAGATTCCGCGCACCTGGCACAAACGGGCGTCTGGATCTTAGTCTCACTTGGCCAGTATCTGAGGACCCATTTAACAGACCATGCAAGATATGATCGGGGTCCAGAGATCCACGGTAAGCCAAGGAGAGTGTCGCTCCC
Source organism: Diplosoma virens (assembly GCA_963680785.1). NCBI lineage: Eukaryota > Metazoa > Chordata > Ascidiacea > Aplousobranchia > Didemnidae > Diplosoma > Diplosoma virens. The sequence continues at coordinate 31,192,321 of OY796895.1, read as the reverse complement.
AGTCGGCGAAGCTCAGCTGGCTGGATGCCTGAAAGTACAGGTAGGTGGTCCGTTGGAGTGGGACGCAGGCATCCAGTAACTATGCGCAAGGCGTCATTCAAGACACTGTCAATGAGGCGAGTGTGAGCACTGCGACACCAGACTGGCGCACAGTACTCAGCTGTTGAGTAGACTAGAGACAAGGTGGCTATGCGTAGTGTTTTAGCACCAGCACCCCATCCCGAGCCCACGAGTCGCCTCAACAGTGTGACGCGCGATGATAGTTTTTTGCGCAATGCCACTAAATGGTGACGAAACGTGAGCGATCTGTCCAGTTTTACCCCAAGGTATGTAGGGGTTGGACAGAACGGTAAAAGTCTACCGTTGTTGTAGACCTTTAGCTCACGTTTGGCCTCTCGGTTGTTTAAGTGAAAGGCTGCCATCACCGTCTTAGTGTGACTGAGCTTCAACCTCCAAGTCTGGAGATACGCTGACAGTGTGGACATGTCTTGGCTTAAGGTCCCCTCCAAGTCCTTCCAGTTTCCAGAAGAGTGCAACAATGCTAAATCATCAGCATAAGCAAACTTTCTGGAAATCATGGAAGGAAGATCGTACGTATAGATGTTAAATAGGAGGGGAGCCAAGACCGATCCCTGAGGAACGCCGTTTTTAAGACAGCGTAGCCTGCTTTGCTTGCTGTCACCGGTGGTAAGGGTGAAACTTCGATTTCGGACAAGCTCCATGATCATTCTGACCATGTGCTTATCCGGAAGTAGTCTCAGCAGCTTGCAGGTAAGGCCACGGTGCCAGACAGTGTCATAAGCAGCTGTCAGATCGATAAATACGGCACCGGCCTTCTTTTTAGCCTCGAAAGAATCCTCGATGTTCTGGGTTAGCAGAACAACTTGATCTACGGTTGACTTCCCGCGTCGGAACCCAGCCTGCTCTTTAGGGAGCAGTGGATCGATTAATGGTTCAACGCGGGCGTAGATAAGCCTCTCGAGGATCTTGTAGGGGACACAGAGCAGAGATATCGGTCGATAACTCTTTGTGTCCCCCACGGGCTTTGCTGGTTTTGGGATCGCGACCACAAGCGCTCTTCTCCAGATCTTGGGAATTTTGAGTCGGCGCAAACAGGAAGAGAGGAAGTCACGTAACCAGGACTTCAAAGCAGCTCCAGCATGGAGTATAAGCTCGGGGCAGATGGAATCAGGACCCGGAGCTTTACCTGGTTTTAAATGTTGAAGGGCAGCAGCAAATTCTCTCTGTGAAAAATTGTCAGAGATATTTACTGCGTCTGGTGTTGTGGCCCTCCAAAGGTCAGACACTTCTTGAAAGACAAGTCGAGATGACTTGCGATCAACAGCCTCGTATTTCCCATTTCTAACCAGCTGAGATGCAATAGCATCGGCTGAAACGGGACAATGACGAGGAGAGTGTCGTGACCTACCAGTAAGGTTGTTCAAAATACTCCACGCTTTTCGACTAGAGTGTGAGAAGTCAATGCTCCGAACTGCTTCGGACCATCGATCCCTCCGTTTTCTGTCAAGCTTGGCAAGCAGAGTTGTAGCAGCCAAACTTGAGTCGTCTCCCTGAGGAGACTGCAGAAAGGTTTTATAGATGGATTCACACTCTGCATCCCAACACGGAATATAGTTGTTTCGATACCCGCGTGGAATAGTCTTCTTGGCTGCTTTCTTAATGATGTTACAGAAGTCCTGGTAAGCCGCATCCACATCAAGTGAATCAGGCGGCAACAAAGTCTTTGCGAATTTATTCGTCAAAGCAATGTAGTGACTCCATTTGGCCTTGCGGAAGTTCCATCGCTTAACAGGCATGCTTGGCACTGCCATAGCAAACCTTGGTGGTGTAATAAGCGAGGGTCGATGTTGTGACCTGGGAAACTTCTCAAGGACACGTCTATCCGGTAAGCGACTGTTTGGACCTACGCTAGCGAAAGCTAGGTCTGGATTGGTGCCAGTGTTCCAACGGCCGGAATAAAAACTGGCAGCGTCCTTGGCATTATATAGGAGGGCAAGACAATTAATACTTGCCCATCCAGCCAAGCACTCACCATCCGGACTGTTGTCATCATAACCCCAGTCAGCATGACGACAGTTAAAATCGCCAGCGTACAGACAGGGGTGAGGAAACACTGGGAGATCCATGACGAGTGCCTCAGACTGCATAGCGAGGTGATGAAGAACATTCATCTTGCTTGCAGTGAGGCCTTCGATGTTCAGCTGAAGAATAGTGGGTCTTCGGAACTTGTTGGCAATGTGCCCTGAAAAGGGCAGTTTTATCCTGACATTGCCCCGTCCTGAAAAGGACGTTTGCCGATTAACAGACCCACACTGAACATCGGAATGGGTGGATACCCTTCCGTTTTGGTAGGTTCGGTTTCGGTCTGTCATTTTAAAATCAATGAGCAGACTTACTCACGGCCCAGGCTGCGTGAAAGCACCTACCATCTGGGCCAATTATCCGAGTTTCAAGAACATTGATTAAAAGTAACTACTTTTAGATTAAAAGTTGGTTGTAAAACTTTATTGACTAAAATCCAACTTAGTTAGATTATAATTTATCCAGAAAAAATTCACATCTTTTTGCAAAAATGAAGAAATTCAATATCTCCCAAATTAAAAGCCAGCGTTCCACTATTCTTGTTAAAAATTTATAAAAATTTTATCTAAAAAAGGAAATTTATTTTAAACAAATTTTGACTAGATCCATTTTATTGTTGCACCGAATAAAGTGCGTAAAAGTGCTGTATTGATGACGCTCGTGATGGACACTTTACCCTTAATTTCAGTGACATCACTAAATAAAATATATTAACCGGACAGCAATATCTTGATCTCTCCAGAAGCAAGGCAGAGCAAGCACTGACGGTTTCCCCAACTATATCGCCTCAAACGTTTTCCTGCGAAGTAAAAAGATAAAAATAGAGATAAAAAATAATAAATGAGTCTGATGATACTGAAGCTTATGTCACTGTTATCTTACTATCGTATTTCCCTGAAAATAAGACAGCGTCGTCTTATATTAATTTTCTTTCGAAAAATAACACTAGGGCTTATTTTTGGGGGACGTCTTTCATTTTCATTTATCAAAAACAAAATTACAAAGTAGAAAATTACGAGATTTTCAAATATACAAACTATGAAAACCGATATCCATTTACTTATAGATAACACGTTTCATTTAAAAAAAACTGCTAAACATCGATTATTCAAAAATGACCATATCATCATCCTCTGGAATGTCTTGCAAGTCACTAGATTCAGAAATTTTAACGGAGTTTTTATTTAAAACAAAGTTTTAAAAATTCATAAATTTAAGTGATGAAAAAACACTGTAAAAAAGCCAATAGATAAATCGTAAAAACTATCGGCAAAGTGCTGCAATTCGTAGACATCTAGAGCGACGTAACAAGCTCATACATAGGCTTGTAATCACAAGTAAAAGTAATATCGTTTTGTACTAAAAATTGTGACTGTGTTGCAGTGGTGTGCGGTGACCTCTGAGACTAGTCATGCAATTGGCATGCCAAAATCAGGTCATAAAATTGGGTACTTTCAAAACCAATTTTTGTCCTAGATTCAAGGTGATCTCCAACAAAAAAAGGTCATCATTTGAAGTCATACCCTGTAATGTGCTTTTGGTCCTCGAAATGCAGTGACCTCTAAAAAAAGGTCATCGCCTGAAATCATTTCATGTAATGCACTTTTCGTCCTAAAAATGCAGTGATCTCTAGAGCAGGGGTCGGCAACCTTTTTCGCACAGCGGTTTAAGTCGGAAAACTTTTCGCGGACCGGCCTTAAAAATAAACATAAATATTTAGCAATTTATTTTTATTTCAGCTCATAAGATATTACAACAGTGATTCAATGAGAACCTTGTGCTTGTTTTGCCGCAACAAGACGCTCCCACCTTGGAATTATGGAACTCAATGACACACGCAATGTGTCCCTCACGTCCAGTCTATTTCGCGGTTTCGTCTTTGTTGCTGCCATTACAGAAAATCCAGACTCGCATAAGTAGGACGTCGGAAATAGTAGCAATGTTTTTAATGCTTTTATGGCAAGGTCGGGGTATTCTGGTAAGACCTTCATTCAAAACATTGGCAGAGTCATTGTATCAAAAAGACGTTTCAGGCTACCATCATTTGCGATGTCCAGCAGCTGGTCTTCTTGTCGTACTGGTAAATTTGATCCACCTGGCTTGAAAATAAATGGATTACGGATCCATTTCTTTGCAGCTCGAGGGTCTTTAGCGCTTGGAAAATAGCGCTTAAACTCTTGTAAAAGAACACGCAAGTGACTGGTTACAAGGTCGAAGAACTCTTGCTCAGGCTCGCTGCCTTTCAAAGTCTCTGCTAACGTTTGAAACATGTCAAATACTCTTTTGTTTACTCGCTGCTCCCATGATTTAAGTTTGTCTTTAAATGCAGCCACTTTATCTGCCAACTTGAATACAGTTGTCATTTTTCCCTGCAGTGAGAGATTAAGTTCATTAAGCAGATTGAAAATGTCACATAAGTAGGCAAGTTTGAGAACCCATTTTTCATCACTAAATTTGTTAGCAAGGTCTGAGTTTTTCTCCAGTAGAAACCTTTGCAGTGGTTCACGTAATTCAAACGCTCTGTTTAATGATTTTCCACGGGAAAGCCACCTTACTTCTGTGTGCAAAAGAAGGCATCTGTGTTCTACATCCATATCTTCGCATATCTGCTCAAACAACCGGGTGCTAAGTGCATGAGCTTTAATAAGGTTGATCATTTTAACTACATCACCAAATACACTGTGAAGCTCAGGTGATAGTTTTCGGCTCGCCAGCATTTCCCTGTGAATGACACAATGAGTGGCTTCGCACTCTGGTGCGACCTCCTTAATGCGAACTGTCAAACCATACAGACGGCCAATCATGGCTGCAGCTCCATCCGTGCACACACCGATACAAAAAGACCAATTCAGTTTTTCTGAGAAATATTCATTGAGATACTTGAATAATTCAGAGGCAGTGGTGTTTTTTGGCAATAACAAAGCACACAATATGTCCTCATGAATATCCTCTTCATAGAGATATCAAACAAAAACTAGCAGCACAGCTTTGTTTTCAATATCTATAGACTCATCACATTGAATCGCAAATCACGGTGACTTTACAATCTGCTCTAACAATTGAGTTGCAATGTCTTCCGCCATATCCTCAATTCGTCTTGCAACAGTGCGAGCCGAAAGAGGAACCTGCGCTATCTTTTTAGCTGCCGATTCTCCTAAAACTTCACGGCAAATATCAGTACACGCAAATAGAATCAATTCTTCTCCAATAGTAAATGGTTTCTTAGTCTTAGCAATGCGGTAAGACACCAAATACGATGCTCTTAGTACATTGGAATTTGTTGACAAAGCAGTCTTCAATGATCGTTTTTCGCCTTCGTAATCACGCTTCCTTCTTTCAAAAAACTCCAAAGGCTTATCTTTTAATTCGGGGTGCTTTGTTTTCATGTGCCGAAGTAGTTTTGAAGGTTTCATTGCCTCGTTTGAAAATTTGCTGTTGCAAATTAGGCAGAGCGGACAAGGTGCTGCGGTATCACTAGTTGAAATAAATCCGTACTTTTAGTACGACTCGTTATATTGGCGATTGAAAGAGGCTTTCCGTTTTTTCGATGTTGTAGGTCCCTCGCGTTCGACGTCAGACTCTTGAAATGGTACTGACTTTTTTCCAAAAAATCTCAGCAAAGATGTTTGTTTTTCACACATTATTTTCAAACTCAAAGTATAAGTGTTAAAACTTATAAACTGTAATATTTTAGCTTTCAAATTTTAGTAGGAATAATTTATTTTAACTTTAACTGCAGTTTGCTATAATTTCTAACTGCTTCGACCTAATTTCTAATGTTATTTTCTTGTTTAACTCCCTCATCAACCTAACACTGCTAACACAGCAAAATCACAACTGCTAGTTGCATCATACTTAACAAAGGTATTTGTTAGTTTTATTGTCTCTTTGCCTTGTTACGTCATATGCAACAATGCTTGAATAAACACCATTCAAAGCCGACATTAGAAAACGCTTTTAAGCACCGAAATAATCGAAACTTACGCATAAATGTCCTATTTTACGTCCATTTACGTCCCAGCGCACCCAAAGTGTTAAAATCAAGCAGTCAAATCTCACAAAACGTCCGAAAGCAATTGGGTATTAAACTCTAACGTTACAAAAATGTTTCAAAGCATTTAATCGGGAAAAGTACGCGGCCCGGCAACGAACTCCTCACGGACCGGCACTGGGCCGCGGCCCGGTGGTTGCCGACCACTGCTCTAGAGAAAACACAGATTATCTCTTCAAATCGCTCCGAGTAATGCACTTTTTGTCCTCGAAATGCAGTGTTATCTAAAAAAAAAAAAAAGGTTATTACTTCTAACCAGTCTCCAATTTCTTACTTTTTGCCCTAAATTCACGATATTCTCTAAAACAGAAAAAAAAGCAGGTCTTTGCCTCACATTTCATCTGAAACAAGTAATATTTCTTATCCGATTCAACGATATCTACCTAATCACGCAAAAGTTTGTCATGCAATTCCTAGAAATTTGGTCATGCAACGCATGACTTGCATGCCCTGACCACACGCCACTGCTTTGTTGAGTGTTTTTGAATGTGTTATTCTAAGTTTTAAACACAGAACCACTCAAACAGATTTGCAAGAGTAAAAAATAAATAAATATTGGACACAGAAGTTCCTCCAAAAGTCTACTACAGACAAAAAAATTTTTGACTTCAATTTGAATGCCAAAAAATAATTTTGTAATGACAGCGTTTGTTTCCCTATAACCAAGAAAAAAAAGGTTTTCAAGTACCAATTGGCTAACAACAAGAAGTCTACAGAGACGGAGTGGAAAAACTATAAGTTAAGATTTTAGAAAAATTTGAATTCAGAATTGATTTTTATCTTTCGGTTCTGCAACTCTGGTTAAAAGTTTCTTAAAAAAAAATGCAGCCGTAAAGTCGAATTGTAGACTAAACAAAATCGTTATCGATCAAGAAATATTTCCCAAGTAAAAGCAACTAAATACAAAACAACATATTAATCGAGTAGCCCCTAACAAAAGGAATATTTTAGGCATATACTGTTGAGCAGTGCTCTTCAAATTTTTTCCATCGCGACCCACTTTACACGGCCAAATTTTTTTGCGACCCTAGGGACTAATATAAAATAAAGTAAAATCTTAATAATACAGAAAATATCAAATATTGTATTTCGCTATTCTTCTTCCAAAATCATGGTATCTCAAAAAAAAGGTCTTCACTTCGATTTGGTCTTTTATTTCGCTATTTTTCTTCCAAAATCATGGTGATCTCTAAAAATCTAAAATCAAATCTCGCGAATCCCATTGAGCCCTTTCGCGACCCACCGGGGGGTCGGGACCCCAGTTTGAAGAGCCCTGCTGTGGAGTGATCCCAAATACAAGAAAACGTGGCACATCGTCATAGAATTTCATGCAAGCCGGCTTCGTGCAAGAACGAAACAGCAAATAGAAGTAAAATTAAAAATTTTTGTGGGTCTACTTTGTAGTGAAAGTGCATGTAAATATGTATCGTTTTTGCAATTATTAAAGTACAGTATACTGTATATTTGGGTTCAAAATCTCGTTTAGGGCATGTTATTTTGATAAAATGTCTTGTTTCAAATGAACCATCAGAATTTCGCTTTTGCTTATTCTGTAGTTAACCTTTATGAGACTGATTCTCTCAAAAGGTATTTTTCGGCTCCGATTTCAATCAAAGACATTGTTGGAGTTTCAAAATTTGACAACTTCTTAAAATCTCATTCTTATTTGTTTTTGCTTGAATTCAACCAACTTCCTGTTTTTGTGACAACGAAATACGATAACTTGATTATTCCAAAAAGCAACAATCAAAAATGACGTTTAAAATTTAGAGTTTATTTTGGTTTAAGTTGAGTATAGGCCTATTACCACATATCTTTTGACTAATTTTTCCAATTTATTTATATTGTTACTAGGTTAATACTGGGCTTACTATTTCAATTTTCAACTAAGTTAATTAAGCACTAAACGTCCGTTAGTTTGTGCAAAAATGTTTTGTCCCCCCAAAATGTTTTGGTCTATTGGCAGGAAAACGTCGGAGGCATTAAACTTTTGGGTAAACGTCAAGAGATTATCCCAGCTTGCTTTCGGAGATGCTGGTACCAAGCTATGTTCGTTTGAAATTTTTTATTTGTTTTTTTTTAAAGAAAAAAGAGTTTTTTAACAAAAAAAATAAAATAACTAATCAATGAACCAAATTTAAAAGCGCTTTTCCATTGCTTAATAAAAAACATAAAAAGTTTTAAAGAATAAAACAAACTTTTTGCAATATAAACAATCATAGTTGCGATAAATAAAGTTCTTTTCAGATTTACGTTTGCCTGAAATAACGACAAATTATTATTTTTGTGATATTGCATTTACGAAAAACAAATTATTCTTGCATAAGACTAGGGATGTTTAACCTTGTTCATTATGGGCCAAATTTTAAAATGAGCTGAAGTCGGCGGGCAGCAAAAAGGTCTTCACTTTGAATAAAATTCTGATTTGTCAATTTTCATCTCAAATCCGTGCTAAGCAAAGCCCGCAAAAATTAATTTTGGGAAAACGCTTTGATACAGGTTTGAAAATATATCTAAAAACTTGGAATAGGCCGTGGGCCGCGGCAAAACTTTAAGTGGGCCTCAGGTTGGACATTCTTGCATTAGAACTTGTTTTTAAAAAATTCCGGCGAAATCAGCTAGATAGAAAAAAAACAAAATTCATTATTAATTAGAAGTTTGCGGCAGTTTAGAAAAGTTTACATAGCGCCCATTATTGGGAATTTTACCCATAATCAAACACCTATTAAAAATTGTTTATTCAATAAACAAAATAAAAATGAGAAACAATAGACAAAATATAGAAATATAAAAATATATGTATCTTTTTTATTTTTAATTGTTGATGAATATTTGTGAAGAGATTAAAATCCAACTCTTTTTAATGGCTCACCGCCTTCATTTTTCTTCTTTTATCAATCAATTATCAGTGCAATAAACCTGCAACAGTTTCGTTAACTTCATTTAAAAGTTATCAACAGGTGTATCTATACTTTATTTTAAAACTAAGGTCGATACAATGGTGCGTATCTGTTTGCTTTTCGAACAAATATAAAACACCGACCAGTGGTTGAATGACAACGAAAGACGCCCCTTAGTTTTTAAATTGGTGTCGCTTTGTTTTTCTTAGATACCCGAGCATTGTTACTTACTTATTGAAATGTATAGTCACGAGTTGAGGCAGATTGCTCTTTTGTTACAGAGCTTTTTAAAAGGCTTTGTATCATAAGATGAAGCCCGTAACTTAAAGATTATGTCACTGCCCACTAAAAAGATTAAGAGTTATTTTCAATTAAGATTAATTTTTATTCGGTGAAAGAACGATATGGTTATACAGTAAATTATATTAAAAGCTTTGTTGCTGATGGTAAAAAAAGACAGTTTTGAGAAAAAGTAAATTTTCATGCTGCAAAACCGCAAAGGTTTCTTTGTAGTTTCTTGCTGTTCTACAGTTAATTTCAGTTAAAGTTTTTTATATGAATATTAAAAAAAATCTTAAATATGAATTAAAAATGCATTAATATAATTATTTCGTTTTTTTTTTTTGATTTACAAATAAAAGCGTAGTCTTATGTCAGTAATCAAAGCTATCGACAGTTGGTCTATTATTCTTAGATGGTTTGAATTTAGTGACTTGTTCCAAAAATCACCATCACACGTGTCTTGCTAGTTGATCTGCAACGTTATGAAATTTTTTGAAACCGGAAAAATATTAAATGGATGTTGAACTTTTTTAAATTAGCAGTGCAGTTTTTTACCTGAATTTTATAAAATTAATTTCCAAGTTTTGGATTGACTTTTTTTCAGCTTGTCATGATTGTTCGAAATGTACACGCTAGCAAGTTTCTTGCTCGCTTTTTTGTTCTGACACCAACAGCAAAAGATGGAGGAAGAGTTCCATAGCGCGAGAAGCGGAATGGAAAAAAAGCGGTCGGGCGATACGATCCGACCGGACCATCACTTGAGTGAATATTATAGCTTTATAAAACTGAATAAACCTGAAACGGCCAAAAATATTTTTGTGTATCTCAATGGGGATAACTACTTTGCCGGCCGGAAAATTGTCGTCAATCGACGTTATGTTCCCGATTTCACCGGATTTTTAGATGAGGTAAGGAACCCTTGCGTTACAGTGCAAACTTTATAAAATTGAAAAATTTACTTATTGAAATATCTTAGACTCTAAAAAAACCTACAAAGTATTTCCATATAGTAAAAAAAATGTAACTTTTTTTTTATTTACTTGTCAATTTTAACAAGAATTATAAACTGACAAATGATGCCGTTCCAAAAACAGCAACAGTGAAGGATTTTGTCCTACCATAGGATTCATAGTTTATGGCTTAATACACTTGTAGGATGACCTTGTCTCGTACAGTACAATCCCCAAGTTAGTTGGGTCTACAATGAAGAAATTATTTTATTAAAACTTTAATTAAAAAAACTTCTATAATCATGATTTTAAACACAATTTATTTAATAAGGTTATGAAAATGATAAAAACCTGTCTTAAGACAAACGAACAATAATAAATTGCAAAAAGAAAAGTTGTTACTTCGCAAACCACAAAATTGTTTGAATATTAGTTAAGTTATGAGTTTTTTATCTAGGCAGTTTAAAAATAATACTTTGACACATGTCATACTCAGCAAACTTGATTAAGTAAATCAAGCATTGCCAAGTATTAATAGTTTTATAGCGAATTAATTTTTTTTTGTTGAAGCAGGGATCACTAAAATTTTTTCATAAATTACTACTCGATTGTGTATTTTTGAGAGAATATTTTCTGAAGAGTAATAAGATTAAACTGCCGGTCAAGATCGCCAAGCAAAAAAAAATTAGTTCAAACGACGCAGTAATTTTAACAGTCGACTATTTTAAAAGCCTCAATTGAAAAAAACATATCTAGGACCAAGTACCGTGGTCACTTGCTATCTGTACTTCCTAACTGATTGCATTGAGTCACGGTACCGACGACCATCATTATTTAAACAGTGGGGCATTTGGCCTGCTAACCTAAGAAAAAGAAAAGTTTGATTTGTTCCAAAAATATAAAATAAACCAACAAAGAGTTATCAGAATCCTTTTTTTATTGGTTCTGAGCTTCGTATAGCACATTTAATATTTGTACTGGATAAAACTAGTTTGTTAAATAAATTAAAGCAAATAGTTTTTCTATTTTTATATCACATTTCTAATCATGTATATTAATTAATAGGTCACATTGGGTTTGCGCGCTCCCTTTGGGGCTGTCCGTAATATCTACACCCCCAATTCTGGTCATAGAATCAACGATTTAGATCAACTACAAACGGGAATGCAAGTGGTTGCGGCAGGAACGGAAAAATTCCGGAAACTGGAGTGAGTTGACGGAATACTTTATTCATAAAAAATGAGTAAAAAATACCAAAAAGTAGAATTTTTCTTCACTTTTTTTACTATTTTTTTTTTCTTCCAATTGGTTTTTGTTAGAACTTGCAATTTTTAATGAATAATCTCCAATTGATTTTTTGTTGGATATTGAAATTTCTTTTTCCTAAATTGTTGATTAAAAGCACCAAGGAAGTATAAAAAATATGTAAAAAATATTTTTAGCCAAGAAGGATTTAATAAAATAAAATTCTTACAAAGCAATTTTTTCAATTGAAGTTCTTTTCAACGTTTAATGCTAAAACTTGTACCAGTTCTTAATACTTGGGTTTTTCATTTATGTATTTTTAAAATCAGTTCTTTTTTTTTCAATAAACCAATGTAACCCAAACTACAAATTCTTTATCTTATGTTCCCATGGCTTAAGAGCTTTACTCATATCACGACAATTGAAAATTGACAGATAGGTAACCAGAAGTTTCATGTGAAACTTAATATCACCCAGAATTTATTGAAAAAATGCTTCACTGTTAATTACACGGGTTTTGTTGAAATTCATGACAAATTATTTGAACACTAGCAACATTCCCTTGCCTTTATTCATTGTAAAAAAAAGACTGTATTTTTTTCTCTTTTTTTATACGAAGTCAAAGCAAAAAATAACACTATTACTTTTTTATGACATCAAACACAAAAATATGCTGTGAAAATTTACTCAAGATTTATTTTTTGAGGTACAAAATAAAGACTGGAACGGCCCAGCCAACAATGCTATGTAGGGCCCATGCGGGCCCTACAAGGGCTGCCCGTACGGTAACCGTACCGATTTGGTTGCGGGCGCTGCAGTGGCCCCGCATGGGTTTACCGCACGAGTTTCATGTGATTCAAACTATTTATGCAAAATGTTCCTTTTTGAAAATAATTAAAAATGTTAGCTTATTAGCATGTTTTAATTTTTGATTACGGCTTAAAATTGAAAGCCAGATTAAACCTGTGCGGTTAGCCCATGTGGGGCCACTACAGCGCCCGCGGCCAAATCGGTACGGTTACCGTACGAGCAGCCCTCGCAGGGCCCGCATGGGGCTGAACACTTGAATTAACGAATTGACGGCTGAACACGGGAAGGTTTCGAAAAATGAAAAACGTTACAGGCTTGATACGGAGGAAGGTATTTAGGGGTCTAAGCAGATAGTCTACGAGTTGTAATCTGCCAGTTCAGGTCTTTAAGTTAAAGGATTTATTTGTAATGGAAATCCTGCGACTTATGCGACTACGTCTTTTAGTTAATAAAGAACTATTGCAAAGAATCGAAAAGGAATCGTAAGCTGTAGTTGATGTTGACTTAATATAAGTGCTTTCGTGTGCTGCTGTTGTTGAAGCGATTAAATACGGTACTTGATCCACATTTCCTACCAGTAACCTTTACAACTTGTAATGTTTCTGCGCCGCTTATATTAATTTTTTTCTGTATATCGTTACTTCTTAGCTAAATGAATTTCTTATATAATTTCTTTTTAAGAACACTATTAATTGCATTTTGGCGACACATTAATTCAGGGGTTTTCAACTTTTTTCAATTGATGGGCCACTTTTGCTGCAAGTACTATCTGGTGGACTCTTTTACAAAATCTTGTGCAATTTTTTTGCCGAAACGAAAGTGAAGACATTTTTTTTGATATTTGAATATGTTTGAGGGACGATTTCTTATCCTTAGGATGTTAAATTTAAAAATATTTTGTTGATGAAATTGTTCTGTAGACCACCAAACTAGTACAGTAGACAGTAGCATATTTAGGGGAGGGCATTGTGCCATGTTCTCTTTTGGAGTCATTAATACGTAAAGTTACCATACGTAGAACAGCACTTTTAGTGCCATGGACCTCTTGGACATTACTAAACGAAGACAGATTCTAAGTGCAGGCCTTTTTTTTCTCAGAGATCATTTGTCTCCAGAGACAAAAATCATGAAATCCGGGACTAATTCAAAATGAAGACCGTTTTTTGGAATATTTCTTTTTTGGAACAAATATCATGAAATCCAAAACTGATTTAAAGTAAAAGCTTTTTCTTTTCTTTACTTTTTTTTGAAACAAAATTTATAAAATCTGAGACTGACTCAAAGTGATGGCCTTTTACCTACCACTAGAATAAATTATTACACTAAGCATATTTGATTGTGGTTGTATGGCCCCCATCCCCTTTCAAAAATCGTCGGAACGCCACTGACGGTAGACCCTCAAAAAATATTTTCTAAATCCCGGTTAAAAACTCTTGATTTAAATCATTAAAAAAAAGTGAGTTTTAACTCTCGCAATAAAGTGTTTATAACGAGGCCCCTGTATTTAGTAAATCATGAATGATAATCTACACAAGTGAAAAGGTTAAAAGCTATTTTTACTAAAGAAAATATAGGACATTTTTTGTAGCATTAATGTTATAGTTTTGCAACTTTAATTCATATAAACTTAGCCAGTCAAACATTTTTTCCGTTTTCTCAACGTCTGGTTATTTTGGTTCAAACTAAATTGCCGTTTATATTTCTTTGTAATGTCGCAACTTTGTACTTATTTTATTTTTAAGTACAACAGTTGACCCTATATCAGTGATCCACAACCAGTGATAGCCTTACAAAAAGGAGATCGGTTTAAGAAAAATAAGTGGGGCCACTATTTAGTGTTCCAAGGCAAAACAATCTCTAGAAAAAGGTCATTGTCATAGGGGTAGCCACTTTTTAGTGTATCAAAACAAAGTCATCTTTAAAAAAAGTCTTTATTTTAGGGAGTGCCACTATTAAGTGTTCCAAAACAGTTTAGTCTCTAAGAAAAAGTCATCATTTTAGGAGGGGCCACTTTCTAGTGTCTCAAAACAAAGTTATCGCTAAAAAAAATTCTTTATTTTAAACATGCCACCGACGTCCTAGTGCTACTACGAACAAATAGAGCAATATCTTGTGTAGGGGGGGGCCACTTTTTGATGTATTTTAAGGGGGAGGTGCGGCAACTCCGTTCGCACCCTATTAAAGCTATCACTGTCCGCAACTGATGCGTTACAGAATAACCCTTTTTTTGAAATTTGACCTTTACAAACTGCTAGAGCAAGTATGGCAAGCATTTTTTTCTTGCGGAAACCTTTTTGTGGTCATCGCTAATTTTGACCTTTGTATAGTTCTTGATATTCACTTCTGTACACCGAAAATATAATAAAAAGCGTTTGAAATGAAGCGAAGATCAAAAAAAGGTTTTTTGCTTTGTTTGATAAATGCCTCAAATTTCTAAAAGCATCTTGAGAGTACAGTGAGCACAAAAAGATTGCGGAGCCCTATGTCAAGGAAGTGGACCAACTGGGGCAACCCAACAACCAGCTAGACTGCGGCCAATTAGGCCAGTTGGTCGCGACTAGTTGGGTAGCCATTTGTCCGCAACCAGTTGTCTTTGAGCCCTATATCAAAATTTACATTTTGGCAATCAGATTAATCTTTTGAGAATGCCAAAATACATTAACTCGGTTAAGTTGAGGAATTGTTTTACTTGAAAAATCTTATTGTTTCGATTCATAGATAGTTGTTGAGTCTGACAGACAAAAATCACGGTCTGAAGACGAGACACAACACGGCCTGAATAAACATTGCACTTCATTGCAAACTCATATTTGCAGAGTATGACTGACAATTGGAAAATATCGTTGACAACAAAAGTTCTTATAAAGACATAATTCATAAAAGTTAATAATAATGTTTATGTTAAGACTCTAATTCTTTTTGTATTAACTTTCAGTTACACAGAAATTGGACTGAAAAAACGGCAGCGAAAAAAGAAGCGAAATTATTTAGATGTAAGCGTATACTCGTAATTTTACCATATATACTAATCAAGAAGACAATAGTCTCGCTGAAAATTTTCGTTGGATAATGTTGAAGCTGAAAATATATTTTAGCCTTATTAAACTTTGCTTCGCAGTCATATCTAAATATTTTTTGCTTTTAGTTACTTAGCTGATGGGCAATGAATACAGTAGCTATTATAAAAATTTTTAAATGGATAAATATAGTTTATTATTTCAATTAAATATTTTATTCTAGTTTACAGCCATGGAAAATTTTTTTTTGCTAAAATAGAAGTTTGGTTTATATTAAACATAATAATTACTTTTTTCATCGAAAGAATAAAAATTCCGTTGCACCTGACAAAGTGAGCAATAGTTCACAAAAGCTCGTGTAATTAAAAAAAATAAACAAACTGGGAGAACTTTGATACATTTTTTTGGTTCATTTCTAAATAATCAGGGCTGGGAAAACTACGGCCTGCCACCACTTTCTGTGCAGCCCGCAAAAACCTCAAGCAAATGCATTTACTTTCTCTTCGCTTTCTATCGCAGTGATGTCTAATAAAAAGTCATCACTTTTAATCGATGTTCAAAATTGGAATCGCTACGTTTTTGGAACGAAAATAGAGATTTTGGATATTGATTGAAAGTGAAAACTTTTTTTTTCTTTTTAGAAATCACTGTAGTGCGTGTGCGCCCCGCAAATAAAATCAACTTGTGAATGCGGCCCCCCAGATAAAAAGTTTGCCCATCCCTGCTGAATAATAGTTGCTGTACAAAGCGAAATACAAAAAGAGATTTATGAATAAATAAAAGGAAAAAAGCAAATTAAAAAAATTTTTTTTCTTGACCTTTTAATTGCTTTTTTGACTTGAAGGTTATTTTTCTGCATAAGAGTATTAAAAACTGTATTTCAACGTTTCTAATTTTACAAAAAAGCATTAAGTTATTGATTGGAAATTGTCTGTTGGTAAGCAAGCATATAGCACTAGGGCACGCGACCATTTCAGTTGATTGAAAATTAATCTTTCAAATCCTAAATCAATTGCATGAAATCTCAACTAATGTTTTTGCTTTCTTCTAATGCATAGAAGAGTTGCTTTCATGCTTATTGCTAGCAGAAAGCATTTAGGTTCATGCAGATTTTGAAATGGCGTCGACGTCTTCAATGATGTTCGATGTATGATCAACAAGATTTTATGAAAAGGAAGTGGTTTCTTGTTAATAACTGGGAGTTGTAAAATAAAGTTTTTTAAAGTGTAGAAATTAAAAAAGTGGTTTTTTTACAACGTCTAAATTTTTGAAACCAGTTTTGCACAAGGGTAACCTTTGACCTTTGTTTATGTACAACTACCTTGACTCGAATAAAAAACGATTCTACTGAGATTCTATTCTTGATGCTAGAAATGTTTTCTGTCTCTAAGAATTAAAATTGCCCCTTTTCGTTTTTAAATAGATTTCTTTAAAAAGACGGATCACATGCTAAGTCAGGAATTGACTCTTTTTTTTAAAAAAAAGCAGTCAGACCAAGCGATAGCAGTTACATATGATGGCAGTGAAGTATTTAGTAGACATTATGCTGATGAAAGCTTCGTTTTAAAGCGACCAATTTTTCCGTGGCTTTTATTGAGCGGCAACAGAATACGGCATTGTAGTTATTGATTTCTCAGCAGTGTGCTTTTGCTATTTTATCTAAAACTTAGTTAGAAATTTCTTAAATGTTCTTTTATTTAAAAATAAAATATAATGTTGTTTTTATTTACTGTAAATGGTTTAAATTAAAACTTTTCTGACCAGTGAGTTTTCGTTTATTTACTACATTACCTATTATGATAATAATTTTCTAAGGTTTTGGAAAAAATAGTTTTGATATTTGACTTTGGCCACTTCTTATCATCTATTTTTAATAGCTATTGACAAAGTAGATTTGTTGAAATATAGAAACCAAAAAAAGTGAGCAAATTATTTTTTGTTATTGACCTTTGTTGTTTTTAGTAATGTTATTTACCTTACTTAAAGTTCGACTATTAAATGAGTTGAACTCATGCAGTTTATGTCGTTCTTAAACTTTATATAATCGTCTAATAACTTGCTTTATATAAACTATTCTGTTTATATAAAAAACTAAAATTTTTCTTTTTGAAAATTAGCGTTACAAGTCAGCGGATAAAAATTATACATAGTATATATATATATATATATATATATATATATCAATCAGTAGCGTATTTGGGGGGCCATTGTGCCATGCCCCCTTTGGAGATCACTAATACTTAGGTTTACCATACGCTGGAGAGTAATTTTAGTGCCATGCCTTCCTCCTTAGAGATCTTTTTGGCAGAAAATCCGCCAGACAGATTCCATGTGCCATGTGCAGACTTACCTTTTTAGTTTTTCCAGAGATCACCAGTTTTCAGAAACGAAAATCAAGAAATCCAAGGCTGATTCAAATTGAAGACCTTTTTTTACTTCTCTTGAATAAATGTTTTCACCAACCAGCTTTGATTGCGGTCGTATGCCCTCCCACCTTTCAAAAATTCTTGATACGCCACTGTTCACAGTGTTCAAGTTTAATGGGTCTGGTAGCATAATCCGGTGTTTCGTTTTTAAATCATTAACATTCTAAACTAACTTAAAAATCAATAAATTGAAGGTCAGATTTTATCATTTTGGAACTGTGGTACTATGTTGGTCAAAATACAATTAGGTAATTTATAAAATTGCTCTAAATTTTTTTGCATCTACATTTTAACAGATTACGCGACTCATCGATAGTTATTTGGAATACGAATTAAGTTGCTGTTGTGATTCGTCTTTGTTATAATGACATGTTCGTTCGGACTATTTATTGTTGACCTATTAGCAGAGTTACCATTTAAATAAGGGTTCCCAACCATGAATATTATATAAACTCAGATTGCAAAAAAAAAACAGATATTATATTTTTTCCATAAAGTATAATAAATTTAAAATGAGTTTGTTTATTTTGCCAAATTGCAATATTTTAGAAAAATATAAGATGAAATATTTATCGAAAAGTAGAGCAAAAAATAGAGAAACGTTACAAACAACGCTCTTCAATCTGTGTGTTCAGAGCTTGTTGCTATTTTTTGTCCTATATATTAAGGATGCCTTTTTGCTATCAAAACTATTAAATATCTATTTAAATTAGACTTGTGAAAAAATGTTTTCAAAAATGTTGATGCTACGCAAAATGGGACTTTTTTGTATCATTTTAATATATTATTGTAGATTCGCTGAGGGGAAGGGGTTAATAATGAATAATTATTTATTTTCTTGAAAAAAATCCAGATATAAAGGGATTTTCAAAGATAAAACCTAGAAACCCAGACCGGACAAGGGAAACTCAGATTTGGGTGGAAAAATCCAGGAGAAGGAACCTTGATTTAAACAAAACAAAAATAAGCAGCAGAAATTACAAGTCTTCAATTTCAAATGAAGACTAAAAAAAGAAAAAAAGAAGGTCTTTGTTGGTCGAAGGTTAAAAATGTTCTTTTTGAAGAAAGGGTAAACTTTTTGTCCTGCTCGGGGCCTATTTGTCTTCAAAATACAAGTAAAAACTAA
Source organism: Diplosoma virens (assembly GCA_963680785.1). Lineage (NCBI taxonomy): Eukaryota > Metazoa > Chordata > Ascidiacea > Aplousobranchia > Didemnidae > Diplosoma > Diplosoma virens. The sequence goes on along the minus strand of OY796895.1, from coordinate 31,173,411 downwards.
AAAAATCTCCATTTTATGTGCAGACCATTAGTTTGTCGATTCGAGTTTTCATTACAAAGAACAATGGACTCAACTGTAGTTCTTAAATCAACTGGTGATTTGGAGTTACTTTAGTGGGCTTTTATTTTATAGGCATAATGTACTAAGGAAAAAAATGACGGATTAAGTTAAAAAATGACCTTGGGGTAACAAGTGATAAATGACAAATAATACAACACTGACAACACTAGCAAATAAAAAGAGAAATTACCCCAGGTTTTTTTTTACTTAATCTGAAGCGACTTGAACTATTGTACACATAAATACTACTAATTACAGTACAAGAAGTGTTTTCATTAATTAAAAAATTTGAGTTTAAAACAGAATGTTTTTTTCTTAAGCTTACTTTTAGTTGTAGAGTTGTTGCTATGAAATTTCAATCAATTTTTGATAACTTTTGTAGCAATTCGACTACTATTATTAATAATTTACATCGCACAACTGGTGTACAATATTTAGAAATTGAATAAATTTGTTCGTGTTTTATGTTTAAAGAGTCTTTCCATATTACCTACATCTCTTCTATGTGCTGAAAACCCTGAACTTTTCAGAATCGCTAAGGTTAATTGACTCATTCAAAATGCCACAAATTAAAACTACAAGCAGCATTTTTAAAAAGGGGCCCGTCGGTTACTTTAGAAAAAGGTGCCTCACTCACCTTACCCAATATCATCCATTTCATAAAGAAAAATATTAAGCACGTGTTCTCAAAATGCTAAAAACTGATTGTAAATCTTAATTGAAACCATGCACTCATCTTCAAAATATTAATTTCTTAAAAATAAATACAATAATATTTTCTGGGGCAGTTTTTGTAAAGTATTCACAAACCTTGAAAATAAGCACGAAATCTTGAGCCAGCCAATCATGTTACTGAATATTATTCATTTTTTCAGCATATTTAGTTAAAATTTGTAAAATGTTTTGAAAATACTCGCCCAGAATCATAACGACAAAAAGTCAAGTTTAGTGATCCAATAATCAGTAAAACTAATCTCGTCATTGCACTTTAAGCTGAAAATAGCATGATCGTTCTCGTTTGTGAATTTATTTAATTCAAGGTCATCTAAACCTTAATCTGCGAAATGATTTTCTCTGTCCCGCTGAACAATTTCAAATAGCCTCAATATTGTCAATGTAAATTTTTTTGTCATCATGAATTTTGCTGAAAAGCTTTGAGCAAGCGGTGCTTTTTATCTTAGTCACAGGGTAAAAAGTTGGTTTTTTATTAAAAGTTTGTTGGTACAAACGATCGTCGTACACTTGATAACTTTAAATGTCATTCGCAGATCATAGATTAAAAATGCAAAAATAAGTGTTGTTAGCGATAAAGATTTGTTTTCTTAACCCTATTCTTCTCAAAGGCCGGGCTTCTGAAGCCCGGTCTTCATACGATTGTTTTATACAACTGTATTTTCAATAAAGTAGTGGTTGTTCCCAGCTGGTATAAATTTATGACGCAGTAAAGTCTAAGATTTACACGAAAGAATCTTTTTCTGGAAAGATTTTTTAAGCTAAAGATTAAATAATCGGTCCTTATCACAACAAAATTTTTCATAAATTTATTTCAAAAGTCAAATCAAGACCAAAAAAAGGTGTGCGCTTCAAATTGCAAAAAAATTTTTTATTCAAACGGCAAGTAAATTAGTGGTCTTCGTTTAACTTACAAAACTAATTCTTTGTTTGAACATTAAAACTTTATCAGCGTAAAAATTTTAATAACTCCTATTCTAAAATGTTTATCGTGCTATTGTGCGATGCCTTTGCAGTTTTAAAACGACCCACCAATTGGGAACCCTGGAATAAAATCAACTTGGGCTCTCACTTATGGATGTTTTTTAGGGTTCTTCCATGTAAAACCAAATAAAGCTATAGGGCCCCAATTTCATTTGGTCAGAGCTTACAATCCATCCTTAAGCAACTTTAAAGCCTTCGTAACGTGGTTTTTTCTCTTCTTGCTTGTGTCCATTTAAACTTTTTGAAATCTAGAAAAGTACACTTGTCGTCACCATTCAAAAGCCGATCGTCGTCGTCGTTTGGAGAGGTATCCACTCAGGTCAGACACAAACAGGACTGGGGCCGAGGGTTTATTCTTTTACTACTCCAGGCTGCTGCACTGCCTGAATCAGATGCTAGCAGTGATGTTATTAAGCCATAATCATTCTGACCATGTGATTATCCGGGAGAAGTCTCAGTAGCTTGCAGATTAGGCCACAGTGCCAGACAGTGTCATAAGCAACTATCGGACCGAAAAATACAGCACCGGCCTTCTTTTTAGCCTCAAAAGAATCCTCGATGTTGGCACAAGCCAAAGGGGCAAATAAAGTTGGCACAAGCCAGAAGGGTTAGCAGAACAATTTGATCTACGGTTGAATTTCCGCGTTGAAACCTAGCCTGCTCTTTAGGGAGCAGTGGATCGATCAATGACTCAACGCAGGCGTAGATAAAGCCTCTCGAGGATCTTGTAGCGGATACAGAGCAGAGACATCGGTCGATAACTTTTTGGGTCCCCCACGGGATTCATTGGCAAAAAGATGTTGGTATTGGTATTCATTATGTTGGTATTCATTGGCAAAAAGAAGTATCACTGATGCAGAGAAGTTGGTTCTTCCAAAAGCCGATGAAGCCTTTAAAGAACCCAAAAATATACTGACAAATACCTCTGATTTCTTTCCCCTGCAAGATGTTTAGGAGGCTTGCCTACTTTTGCATTGAACCAATTAATTTATTGCTCCATGGAGAATAGGCAGGATTTTGACGCGAAAAATTAACCGTGAATAAGGCATTTTTTACTAGAAAACATCGAAGACCTTCTCTTGGGTAAGAGGAAGGGCGGTGCCATATTTGACAATCAAACAGCTGCATATGACACTGTTTTGCATCTTTTTTAACTGCAAGTTACAAAAAACTTCTGCCAGAACACTTTTACTAACGGTGACAGTAAGAAAACAGTCTCGACTGTCAGAAAGAAACGGTCTCTGTCACTGTCAAAAAAAAGAAAAGTCGCTCTCAGAAGAAACGGCGTTCCTCCGGGATAAGTCTTGACCCACATTCTTTTTAACATCTATTCCTATGATACCTTCCACAAATCCAGATTATCAAAAAAATTTGAACTAAAATTTATAATCATCTTTTACCATTCTGTCAAATTAGGACTTTTTTTGGGTAAAATTGGCAGATCGCTCATTAAGCTAGACTAGACAGATCACTCACGTTCCGTTATCAACGTTTGGCTTTGCGCAAAATATTATCTTTGTGTGTCACGCTACTGAGGCGACTTGCGCGTTCAGAATGGAATCTAGTGACAGAACACCGCATGCACCCGCCCTATTTGTGGCTTATTCGACAGCTAGGCACTGCAATACACTTTGGTGTGTCGCAGCGAATATAATCTCTCTATTGACAATGTCATAAAAGAGGCTTTGCGCATAGGAACTGAATGCCGCGTCCTACTCCAACAAACAACTTATTCTAAAATCCAGCTATCTGAGCTTTGTTATTTTGAAACGACCCTTCTTGGCTAACGGTAGCAGCCTAATTCCTGATTATATTCTGTCAAGCAGATCTGATTTAGAAGCCCGTTTCTGCCAGCTGCGCGGATACTACTGAAAAATCTTGCCGCACGAGGCATCCGCCCTGATCAATGGACAAATCATAGATGATGTTATATGAAAGATAATTTTGATTCGTTCTTTCAAACGACGACAACAACTACGACGTCATCGACATTTGATCCAGACAATACATAAATAGCAACTTTTAATAGTTAAAAGTGCCAGTCCTGTATATGTGTTTGACCTGGAGTAAGTACCCCTACAAACGACAACCACTACGACAACAATTCTGGCAGAGAACTTACCTGTTTGGCCTCATATTAAAAGATGATTTTTATACTTTGCAATTTGATGTTTAACGAAAAATTAAATGCCTCTAAGAAGAATAACGATTTCATGCAAATGGCTCAATTTGTATTGCTTAAATATGTATAGCAGAAAATTAATTTTCAAAGTCTAACTGGCAAAAATGCTGTTGTCTCTGCTCAAAAATAAAGTTGGCACAAGCCAAATAATATAAAAAAATCACTAATTAGTATCAAGCAAGTGGTTGTTCGAATTACTTGCAGGACTTTTCAAATTTGTGCTGTATGCTTTGAACAATACATGGAAATATGTTTGAACAGTACAATTGCAAGAATTTTATTTTTTCTTTACATGTGCCTTTCATTAAAATAAATCAATGGTGAAAAATATTTTTATCAAGGAGAAGTACTTCATAGGAAAAAAAATATATAAAGGAGACAAAAAATGTTTACTTCAAGTGTGTTGTAAAATAAAAAGAAAACATAGAGTCGATGTGCAAGTAGGGTAAAGGTCTTGTTGTTTGTGTACTATCAGCAAGAAGATATTTTAAATATGTGAAAGCTGTTGTAAGAATATTGATATCTTTCCTTTTCAAACTTTTTTCATTTTTTTTGTAAAAGGTGTATTCGGATAATTTATGTCGCTTGAAAAAATTACAATAGTAATTGTACTACAAATGATTGAAATCGGGCAATAACATTATCAATATAATTCAACCATTCAGGCATTGTTGCAAGCTTTCCTGGGCTTTTTCATTGTTGTTTAATTGTCCTGCTCGTAGAGGTCACACTTACGTCCAATTTTTAATAAAAATTTACGACTCTTAGAACAGCAAAAGCATCATAATCGCATTTCACACTTGCCTGAACGTAAAAATTAAGGTGACCTTGCAAAACTGTAATTTTATATACTTATTCAGATAAATTTTTAAAAACTTTTTTGCTCTAGTAAAAGTTAAATGAATGATTTTTACTCTATTTAAATTTCAAAACGAGACCTTTAGTAGTTTTGAAGATATAAATTGTCAAACTTTGGTGGGCATCTGAAACCCACGTTGAGGAGATAGTAGCTCGAAAAAGCTTGAGGAGAATAGGTTCGAGTCATCACGTTATTTTACCAACAAACTTAAGTTTCCAATGAGTGCATCTGCGTACAAGTGTCATTGATAGAAAAAAACGCAGGTAATATATCGAACGTTGTTTGTTTCAATATCAGTTACTCTGCTATAACTACTAGACTATTCAAAAAAATGGAAAGTAAGAAATATAATCCATAAACAATTTTCACCTCATGTTCTATAACCTGTACTCACGCGAAGCACCAGTAGTTCTGCCTGTGAAAATAGAAAAATGAAAAACTTGTTTTTCGGATGTTTTACCAAATGCATTTATCTTCCAAAAGTTGAGATAAAAATATACAAAAATTCTTTACAAAAAAATTGTAGAAGAAAGTAGACTTGAGGTGGTAAATTCTCTGATTTTTTCCTTTTTTTAAAACCGATAAAAAATTATTGAATCTTATTTAAACTCCCCATCTGACATTTACATGCATAATACATACACCAGAGGTCGGGAATGGGCAAGTGATTTGCATTATTAATGATGTCTTAAGATTTTTCAGCTTTTTAGCCGATTTATCTACAAAAACTTACCCAAGTTTGCATGGTCTATTGGTCAGAAAGATTTCGTGGTATACATCGAAATCAAGCATAAAAAAAAAACGAAACAAAAGCACTTTGCTGTTTTTTTTTTTCTTTATTATTTCTTTAACCATGACGGACTGATCAATCCCAAATCCAAAAAATATAATACGGCGAAACAGAAAATTTTAGTAAAAATATTAGAAACACCAACTCCTATTTTAAATGTTGTACATTACACAAAAAATCTAAAATTTTATTTTAATTTTACCAGAAGAACATGGATTCAAGGAAATGGCGTCATATCACAATTTGTGCCTAAAAAACGATTTGGTTTAAGAAATAATTGAAAAAGTATAAATCTTATGCCGGTGTTATTTTTCTCCGATACAAATTTGAATTTACACAACAGACATAACACTGGAAGCGTTTTGATTCAAGTGAGAAGGCGGATGATTGGAACAAAAAAAAATAATGCAAATATTTTGCTTTTTAAAACTTTTATGAAAATATTTATCCAAATTTATTGAAAAGATTTGTCGAATTTACATCTACGGGTAGGATATGTTAGATTAAAGCTATTTTTAAAATTGTTTTGAAAATAGCGAGTATTGCCAGAATAAAGGTTGTTTAAAACGAAACCGGTCATCGGAAAAGTAAACCGGGTGGAGGAAAGCCCAAAACTGAAGTGCAAATACTGTTTAGAAACTTTAGACTAAAAGTCGAAAGCGTAAAAATTGTCAAAGGGCAAAATTTTTTGTGTTTAGCGGAAAAGATTGAAAAAATGTTTCAACCTCTAAGCTTTGTTCAGTCTGAAGCGGTCGCGAAAAAAAGCGAAAAGCAGAATTTTCCGTTGCACGTTCAAAACTTACGCTTTCCGCTTGCTTTTTTCATTCTGCTTTCAATCTGACCAGACCTTTAAAAAATCACTTTTAAGTTAATGATGTTTTTCCATTTTTCCATTTGATTTCTGACTTTTTCAAAATAAATTTTCTTCTTGGGCATTTTGGCCGAGCCGAAGTAATTTTCTATAAAACGACAATGAAATAGTTTTAAAATCGATATCTTTCCAAAAACAGCTGCAATTACCAATCGTTTCGGATCAAATAGCTTTACGAAAAAGAACCTGCACACGTTCAAACATCCGCAGGGGAATTTTTTAATTTCATTAGCAAAGCAAATGAAAAAATGCTTGTAGATCTTTGCTTTGGTTTTTTGAGTAAGAACAACGTTTCAGCCAGCAAATGTTAGTTCATTCTGATCAAAAGTAGAACAAGCGCTTTTTAAATGTTTTTTAAAAGTTTTGTTAAGTGTAAAAAACAATTTTATAAGCTAAAAAAATAAATAAATTTTCTGTGTTTTTCGTAAAAGCGTAGTGAAGTGGTTAAAAATGTTTTATTTAACTTTTAATGAGGTCGTGGTCAAGCTAATTGACAACTAAAAAAAATCTTTTAATAAATTATGTAGAAAGGATCTTCAATTTCCTGCTCCTGTAAAACCAATTTATTTATTTCTAAAGTCAATTAAATTTCAAGAAAAGTTTGTGACATCACTTGAGTTAAAATTTTGGGCTAATATAAAAATCTTCACATTCAAAAAGATACAAAGTGCTATAGATAGGTGGAATGGGAAGCGGGCAAAACAATACTTTTTGGCCTTTTTGAAATTGTTTTTGAAATCAAAATGTTCAACTTAAGACTAAAAAAAATCTTTCTTTGATTTTAAAGCCGTAAAATCCTTTTCGATTTTTAATTTTAAGCAAAGATGGTGGTGAGGCCTGGTTTTACCACAAGCGTTAGTGGGAATATTCTTGTTTGATTTATTGATTTTTTTTACTTCTTTGCGAGCTTAAGCGCTAAGAGAAGCGTAAAACCAATAGAATAGACAATAAATACTCCGGTCAATGCTCATAGTGTAAACGAGCCCTTAAAGGCTGATACCACGAGCGTAGAATGGAACATTCTTTCTTTCTTTTATTGGTCTTTCCGCGCTCAAAATCTAAGCTAGCGCTAACAAAGCAAAAAAGTTCAATAAAACTAACAAAGAATACTCCATTTCATGCTCGTAGTGGAAACGAGCCCTAAGCGTTTGAATTTTAGCTCTTCGATCGCGCCAAAAGACTATACAGTGTATAAAATGCCGTAAACCAGGGTTTTACTAACATCTGTGCTCGGCGACACTACTATCGAAACATTAATTTTTGGTAACCTGTTGACGCCCAAACAACCTAAACTAAATTGAAAAGTTAATTAGTGCGATCCATACTTGAAAACTGTCATAAGCGCACAAAACTTGAAAGAACTGTTTCAAGTGCTGATTAAAAAAACAATATTTCTGATTCGGATTTTATTAACTCCGCCTCAGGGTTTTTGCAAAATTTTTTTCGAAAATCTGTCTCTAAAACTATTTGTAACAATTTTAATTATCCTTACGCTCGAACAACATTTTATTCGTGTTTTTAACAAATTCTTGTTATCACTATAGGAGACAAACAGTCGAATTTACTTGCTTTTTTTAACTGTTTGTTCTACACAATTAAAAGCCATTTTCAAAGCACTTGCTTAGTTTTAATCGAGTCAATGGTAAACAAGTTTATAGTTATCTGTTTCGTAGTAACGTAGTAGAAAGTACAATGAGCGCAAGTTACTGTTGTTTTTATTCAACTAGTTTGTTATGATTCATTTTAATAAAACAAGATGAAAACCAGATGAGCATATTTTATTGAAGTGCAAATTGTTCAGGTAGAAGCTTCAAGTTGGCAGGAATGTAAGCGAAAGTTGTAGTTTCAATAAAACATTTCTTGCCACAGCGCCAGCGCTAGGTTATGTTCTTATCAAACCAAAGTATATAACTAGCCCGAAAAACTATTTTGCGATTTTGCATGAAATGTCGTTTATATTATAAGAAGCGTTTTTATCAATTAAAATAAGTCTTGTTTATTTCGATTGAGTTGGGTTGATGTTAGGCTAAAAAGTGCCGTTTGTTTGAGTTGCACATAAACGTCTCTTTTTATTAATTCATAATGATTAGGTCTACATGAGGCATTAATTTAAAAATTCTGTTTATGCTTGATCAAATTATTTTTGTTTTAGCATGTTGATACGAATTTTTAATGACTGTATGAGATTAACCCTAAAAAGACCATTGGGCCTATGAGGCCCGGTTAGAAGAAAGATTAACTTCTTGTTTAACAAATAATTGAATAAATGCTCTGAAACTCGCATTACTAGCATTGATATGACTACATATTTTTGCATTTATAAAAGCTCATAAATAATAAAATATGCTGGGACCTAACAGGCCCACTTGGCTCCAATGCTATACATATTTCTTGGTCTTTCTAGGGTTAATAAATCATATATACTTCAATCATAACTGAGACACGGGGTGTGCCAAGGGTCCACAATAGGACCGCCCCGAGTGAACCGCAAGGTTTTCGAGTCGGGGGACTTTCGATATTTTTTCACATATACTCTATAACACTCAACGTAAAGCAGATCAACAGTGATTTCCAATGTTGACGTTTGTTGTTTGAAGCAACTCGGAATCGAATCAAAGTCCACCTCTTTGTAGCCAAACACTCTATTCAATCAACCAACTCAACCCTTAGTCTTTTTTTAGACGATGATTTGATCACACATATCGCCGTAGAATGCAATGCCGTATAATCTTCATGCCGAATATTCGTTCTTCTGACTTGCCGTACGAGGCTGGAGGCGGTACATTGCAAGTCAAGAGGTTAATCTAAGGAAACAACTTGGAGAACCCGTAAAGCGATTATCTGGATTCAAAGATATTGTTGTCTGATGTAAAATTTCGTATTAACCTTGCAAAGAGATACGATCCAGAAACTCAACATCGTGACGACACACTTGCGTCATTTTGTTTTGTGTCCTTGAAAAAAAAATTCAACGACATTTTCTTTTTCTTGGCGCTTCTAGAAAAAGTTATTTCAATCATAATTTTGAATAAAAAAAAAACAGAAGCAAAGAAAAAGTTTGTACCGAAAGGCAATATCTTGGCATCTTCATATGCAGGTCGCAGTAAAAGCTTGACGGTTGCCCTAAGTATAGAACATCGGATATATTCCTGCTAGTTAGGAGAATAAATAAAGTGGAAAATATAAAGAATTCGCATCGGGCAATTTTTTTACGTTAGCCGTAGCAGCCGAAAAAATTTTGGGGGAGGCAATACAATTTTGCCCAAATTTTATTGACGGTTGCCAGGATCATGATTTTGTACCATTTCACAGAGCGATCACACATTTTTATCTGAAAAAACTAGTAAAGACTAAAAAAATTTTTCTCAGCAAATCTTGGTTGTTTTTGCTCAATAATTTGAATCGTTCTAAATTTGGGAATTTTATTTTGCCTAAATAGTTCGTTGTTGGTCCCCGAAAAATCTGATTTTGCTCAAATAATTTCTTGTCCCTGCCAAAAAAAATTTGATTTTGTCCAAAGTTTTTTAGTCTTGCACGTCTGTAGTCCTACGATTCATCTTCTACATTTTTATAAGAAACTGGAAGAGAAATTCTTGTTAGTGATTGATCGAGATCTTCTCCAATAACTTCGAAAAAAAAAGATTTAAATTCGTTCCCTCCGCATGATGTGGAGCAAGATCGGTTGAAAGCACATGTGTAACTCGAAAACATCATCCGATTGCTAAACATTGAAAAACTAACTTTCTGAACTTGACGTCCCCAGTTCGATATTTTCTCAACAAACGCTTAAATTAAATCTACCAATTGAATGACATTTTTTTGCAATTTCGAATTAAAAAGTTTAAATAGGATCAAAGATATCTACCAAGTAGCAAAATATAAAATTGAACCAGTAAAGTAAACTGTTAGCTTAGATTTTACATAATTCAGAAAGACCATAAGCCTATAAGGAGCAAATACTCTGGATAAAAAGTTTCCCTTAAAAAACCACTCAAATTTTATAAAACACAAAAAGTTTTTATGCTCAGATTCTATGTCTTCGCAGTTTTCAAAATAAACGGGTCTACAATGGACCGCTTTTTACAAAATTTACTAATTTAGTAAGTAGAGTAGACCAACAATGTAGACCACTGAATAAAGTTTCGGAAACTAGAGTTTACTAAACAATGAAAGAATGCATAAACTCATTTTTTCCGAAACAAAGCCGGTAGTATCATAAACAAGTTTAGATTGCTTGTGACTCATTCAAATTATTTTTGTGGCCCACCATAGCCCGCAGTTTTGAAACCAGTGTCTTCTGTACTTTCACGATTTTTTTATGAGCTTACAGTGATGTGAGATGAAAGCGCGTGAACCGCAGTCGTGAAAAATTATTTGAAATATATGGTCGCTTGGTGATGTTTGTTGTGATTTAGTTTTAACCAAACCTAATAAGGTCCATCATATCACAATAGTCATCACCAGCACGTTTAAATGTGAGTGACATTTTTCGCTTTGGATAACTTTTACTATTTTAGTTTTAAAAGCAGCCGAATTTGTTCTTAGAAAAAAATTTAATTTCTCGTAAAAAATGTTTATCAAAATTTTTAAATTGAAAAGTGTATTTTAAAGTTTTTCAAGAATAAATATTTACAGCAAACGTCATTTCCATGAAAATTTAATCACCTTGCAGGCCAATCAATGTTATTGCTTGCTCAGCCTTGTGGTTTCGTCTAATTAAAACTTTATCTACTTTTAACTTGAGACGGAACTTGAGGCTGGTATTTGCAATGACTATCACGCAAGTGCTTTAAATCTTATCTTATTTGCTTTTTTAGATACAGATCCCACATAAGATGAACGTTTCCGCAAGATGGCGCAAATACTTGAAAGATCCTTGCTTGATTTAGTGAGTACTTAATATCTACGAGTAGAGTGGTTCAACCCGTTATGCAAATACTCTCGATTAAAAGGTACGAGTTCATTTCTCGCGTTGGGCAAATGCTTGAGTAAGGTATAGATGATGTCTGAAAAAGCGCTGAAAATATTAAAACCACTGAGAATGAGTAAGGTGCAAGATGAAGGACGATTACAATGAAATAAAAACCACATTTACCTTTAATTTTAAAAATAATCTTTAGTTTGTTTTATTCCGGCTCTTGCAGCTATTGCCTCACTCTCGCTTAATCCATGTTTAGAAAAACATAACTGCTGCAAACACTTAAAAAAGATTATAAAATTTTATATTTTAGTGGAACTTGAAGCAATTTCAAAAACTTCTATTAAATCGGAAATATAAAAATTGCTACAAACAGCAATAAATAAAGCAATAACAAAAGTATTTGTTTTATTTTTTGTTGTAAAAAGTACGTTGAGCTTTAAAAAAAGCACCAATGTCAACTTTATTTAACCTACTTCGGCATAACATCATCACAGCATGAAAACTTTGCTGTCACATAAACTGTTAATGAAAAAGTTTAAATCAAATTTACTAGTGCTGTTTTTGACCCAAGTAATTTGATGGCAAATCTGCTGGTTATCGACGAAATTCCAGTCGCCAAAAAAGCTGCATACATCTTTGTTTTAAACATTGTCTAAATTTAATTATTTACAATACATAAGTCTTTTACCCTTAAAATCAATTCGTTATGTAATCTAAAAAAAAAACGGCGTAACCGCCACCCCCCGCTCTACGAACGCCTTTATTGGGTATTTCCGCTTGTCCAAAGCGCCTCGAAAAAGGCCCCAGGAAGAAAAAACGTTTTTTTGGTTAAAAAGCCATTTTAACAAAGGGAAACTTTTATAGAAAACTAGATGAAGGCAAAAAATGGTCTTCAATAGTTGGAAAACCCCATCAAGGATGTAAAAACTTTTTTTTAGTTTTCACCTAATTTTTGTCGTATGAATCCGAAAAAAGTTGCAAATTAATTCAGTTCTTTTTTCAATTCGAACAGATACAGAAATCTTAACAGGGCTGCGAATTCGATGCATTTTTAACCGAGTTCGAGTTCACAAAAAATTTAGAAGTTCGACTTCGAGTTCACCATTTCATTCCATCGGGTTCGAAAATTAATTCTTAAGGCTTGTTTCCACTACGAGCGTGGAAAAGAGCATTCTTTGTCTCTTTTATTGATCTTCGATTGAAGCGAGCGGTTAAAATTGAAGCGAGCGCAAAAAAAAAGCAATGAAACAAACAAAGAATGCTTTTTTCCACGCTCGTAGTGGAAACGGGCCTTTATCTATAGAGTGAAGACCAAAAAAAAGTTTTTTTACTCGATCGACTGTTTTTAAGTTCGAGTGCAGAAAATCTTATTTATCGAGTTCAAGCTCCCAGCTTTGAATCAAACCCGCGTAAAAGCAGACCTCCCAATTCTCCCTCAATGCGAATGTGTTAAACGGCTTAATGTTCAACTGCTGAAAATTTACTTTTACCATTTCTTGTTATTTGGTAAAGCTTAAATTGCTCTTAACGTCATTAAAAAAAATTAATAAGCCCTTGTAGGTTAAAATTGTATTTCAATAATATTCACAAATAGGCCGTCTTTAATTTATGATTACTAGTGTCAAATTGAAAGAAACAATTTTATATATCTGTAGGAAATAAAACCTATTACTTTATTGAACTTGAATAAATTGAAACGAACTTTGACACAATATTTAGCATGCGCTGGTTTCAAGAGTTAGCTGGACAATGCGGTTAGAATGGTTAGATCAGGGGTACGCAAATAGTGGGTCTTCTATTCTGGGTCGCGAATTTAAACTATTTAAACCTACTCTAAATATAAGCTTCTTATAGTTTGAGTTTGCTGTAGGTGTTCTTTTAGAGATTATTATTCAGTTGTCGCGAATAGCGGGAAATACAAGGTCGATTTAAGGTGCAGACTTTTTATTTTAGAGATCATTATAATTTTGGGAGAAAAATAGCAAAATTTGAGATGAAATCAAAGTAAAGACCTTTTTTCTTTTTTTTAGAAATCACCATAATTTTGGAAGAAAAATAGCAATATTAGAGATGAAATCGAAGTGAAAACCTTTTTGTTTTTTTTAGAGATCAGCAATTTTTGGAAATCCTTGCCTCGGGCCCGTAACTTTGAATATCCGTCACTGAATAGTAGCCTTGAAATTCCTAACTAATTCAAAATATGTAATATGTTAATTCATTTCGTCTTATATTTAACCTTTAATAAGGCTTTAAAAGCCTATTTTATTGACATCTAAAATATAACACATTATAAATAAAAATATTACAACACACAAAATACTATGTCTTTGTTAGAACCGAAAATCTCTTTCTGAAACCCATTCGATTAACAATCATGACAACAATTAGTATGAATTGAAAAGCGCGCTTAAACGAATAATAAATTGAATTGATCGGAACGATTGCCGAGTTCAAAACTCATAACAAAATATTTTCCACTTAATACTACCGCTCACGAAAAGCGTGGGTCTCAAGAGCTTAAGTCAAGAATTTTTGGGTCGCGTCAAAAAGTATTTGCGGACCCCTGGGTTAGATGACTGCAGGTTTCCAATTTGTCTAAAAATTGCTGCTTGAAAATATTTTTGGAGCAAATGGTTTAATTACGACTAATTGAGATAGCCAGCAACGTTCACGGTTTTATAAACGTTTTACTGCTTTTTTTTATGATCTATTTCTTGAACATAAACTCATAGACTTTTATCGAAAAGAAATTTTAAAAAAATATCGTTAAATAACACGAAGGAACTTATCATGCATGATCACAACGTATTTTAAAGCCAATCAAAAGAATAATTTTCGGGTGCGTTAGGAGTGCTTTAAAAACTTTTTTTGAACAGTAAGCTGTAAACACCCATAAAATTTACTTTTTAGTGTTTATGGAAACGGAGATATGAATGGTCCCGCTGTGAGGCTCTTGCTAATCCCGAGGACTTTGAAGAGCTGGGACATGGTCCTTGAAGAAATCACTGGGAAAATTAGCCTCAGGACTGGAAAAGCTGTTAGAAAGTTAGTGATAGCGCTTTTCTGCAAAACGCTAATCACCTGAAACTGAAACTCAATAAATTCCCTTTTTTACCAAAACCATCTGTGCTTTAAATTTAATTTGTCGCTGGTATTCAGAAGGATAATTTAAAACAAGATTCAAATAAAATTTGAAAACATGCTTTTTTATGACAAAAGTTTTCTTTCAGTGATTCAACAACTAAAAATATGGTTACAGATTTTAGTTTTAAACGTAATAATACCACAGACAAGATTAAGTTGTAGGCCAGGGTTGGACAAACTACGACCTGCGAGGACCTTCTGGGCGGCCCGCAAACCTTTCAAAAAATTAATTAAAAAAATTATTTAACCAAAATCTTGGGCATTGCTATTAGCAATCTCTGATTTTTAGACACAAAAATTAAGATATTCGAGACAGATTCAAAGTGAAAACCTTTTTTTTAGAGGTCATTATAATGCGGCTCACAAACAAATTCAACTTCCGAATCCGACCAGAGAACTAAAAAGTTTACCCATCCCTACTGTAGGCTTAGTATTTGTATATTTTGAACTTGAATTAAAAACCTATTAATGTTGCATATTTAATTTCGACTTGCCTCAAAAAATCATTTTTAATATTTTGTAGTATTTTTGTGGTACTAACTCTTATTTATTATTAACTTTTCAACAAGTTGACTCTATCTAAGCAAGAGTTCTCAGAAAGTATCTATTTACTAAGGTAAAAAAACAACAAAATAACACCATGGCAACAACAGTACCCAGGGTACTATTGTATTTAAGCAAACTAATTTAAATCTAATTAACCCCATCAATTAAAAAATATTCGCCGTTTTAAACATGCTTATACTTTTAATTGTGTTTTTGCAAAAGGCTTTACGACATGGATTACCGATTACTAAGCGACCCTTCCGAACTGGAAAATGGCCAATATTACGTTGCCGTCGGCACTGAAAAGTTAAAAAAGTATCGCTACGGTGATATTCACAAAGCGCAATCTTCTCGAAAAGCGTAAGTTACGTATGTGCACAACGGTGGAGTAAATATTTTTAAAGTTTGTGTTTTTGTATCCATTAAAATGGCCACAACTTCACGGTTTTAATTTTTTTTGATTGGATTTTTTTGGATAAGATCATTGGAGTAAACAAGAATTCTTTTTACTGCAAAAATATTAAAAGATTTCAGATATTACCAAAACTACACAATAACGTTTCGCTATTAAAAATATCATCAGCTCTTACTCGAATGAAACTTTTGAATATAAATTGAAGACAGTTTAAGTTTATAAAAAAAGCCTTACGTAGAAGTATTTCTTAACTTTGTTTTTTGGGGGGGATTAAAATTGTTAAAAGTTTTTGAAAGCCAAAAAACTGTTGAGTGGGTTTTTTGTTTCTTGGGTATTATTCAAATTGATTTTCTAAACTTTGTTATTATAAGTGATACATAATATGTTTGCCAGAAAATAAGTAATTAACTACATTTTTAATGATGTTTTGTTTAAAAAATGTTTTTACGTCAGTTAGTCCAACTTTAGTTTGATCGTATCCGACAAAAATATCCAATATAATTGACTAGTAAAGATCCGTTCTTGGTCTTTGCAGTTTTCATCATCTTCCTCCTATCAAAAAAGCGTCAAAAGAACCCCAACAAGGGTCGCATGAGGATGGCGACAAAACTTACACTAAGATGGTGAGACTGATTGTTCACACATATGATGCATTTGTATTAACAACTTGCTACACATTTTTTAAAACAGTCTTGCGAAAACTTTTCTGTTTTCAATCGTTTGTTTTTGTCTGATGAGTTTCCAATTAAAAATTTTTCAGAACTTAAATCGAAAAAAATTTATAGTACATTAATTGCTATCGTGTTTGTAGCGCAAATCAATTAGCAAAAATACAGCAAGTACACTTAATTAGTTTTTACTCAAAAAAAAAAGTACTGTAGTTCCAATAACTTTGTATGAATGTTTGCAGTATGCACAGAAAAAAGCCAAACAGTCGGAAACAATAGTGATTCCAGCTACTGCTGCCACTAACTATCAACCCATAAAAATGAAGAAAAGAAATGACCCTTTTCCGTCACGTGAGTTTTTGCTTTTAAAGTTTATTTGATCGTACTTAAATTTTGATGTTCTTTTTTTTTACATAAAATATTTCTGTTTTTTATTATTATCGAATTCAAACGCTTGAAACGATTTGACATAAAGCAAATTTAATAGCACTTGCTCTTTCACGCAAAAAAGAAGCTGAATCTGTCATTCTCGCTAAACCAGTGAAAGTAAAACGCGCCCAGCAACCCGCTAAGCCAGTAGAGGTCACGAACCCAGTTGCATCGGCTCATGAAATTGACGGTGTTTTCCGCTCGAGCTATCGTCAGATCCGCGCGGACCAGGTTGAAGAAAGTGATGACGTCAAAGTATACTTGCCCATAGACCAGGTGCAGAAATGCTTTTGTTTCCGTGTTCTTGTTGAGATGCAGTTTGATTGATATCTTTGTGTTGAAATGTTTGTTTTTGAAAATACTCGTCAAAGCGAACTTCTTGATTTATGAAAGTTGACCTTGGACATCCCAGATTCCACCGCTTTTACGTCTTTATTTGCGTTGCGTACTTTAGTAGAGCTGCAAAAATAAAAAACCAAACTTTTTCAAATTCATATTGTTTCTTTTTAGTATATGTTCAGAACAACTTTTTGCTTTTTTCTAGAAAGTAAATAACAGTATCCATTGATGGTCTGAAAGTCTCTTGGAAAATTTTATTATGTTAAGTTTAGGAGATAAAAATTTAAAAAAGTTAATTTGTGCACACTTTTAAGAAACTCTTTGACCGCATTTTTTAAATACAAAAATGGTTGTTATATGATCGAGTCAATACTTTAGATTAGTTTCAGTTGTTTGAACAGAGATGTGTTTCCTTAAATGCCACACAGTAGCCTGAAAACACAAGAAGTCTTTGCTGTTTAAAGATAATGTGTTTAAATCTTTCTTTCAGGTTCCTGCCGAAATTGTTGAAGAGGAAATCCGTTCAGAGAATGTAAAAAATAAATATTAAACTGATTAATGAATTAAAGTGTTTAACAAACGTGCAACCTTTACATCACAAAACCTTTAATAAAGCTTTTGCTGCCTTTTCTTTCACCCAGAATTGCATTTTCAAAAAGAAAAGGACTTCTTTTTCACCTATAATTTAACCCGGGCTCTACTTTCGCACAAGCGGCTGACTCTTGAACAAATACGACTTTATTTTTTTAATTTAATGATATCGGTGTCTTCGCGTCTGCAAGGAATGTCATAAAACATACAGTGATGTCAACGAGTCATATTGCTCTACTTGCTAAAAATTTTTGAAATTAAAAAGGAAAATTTAACGTGGTACCGTTACATGTTAGTAATATTTGTAGCACTACTGAATAACCACAAACACATCTCTCTGCTGTTAAAATTTGTTCGGTCTAATTCGCCGCTTTACCAAAGAGATCTGCCATGGATAAATCTTCTGAACAACAAAACAAATCGAAATCGGCTGATTCGAAAAAGAGGTTGACCGCACGAGGCGATGCCAGTCGCTCAAAGTCCGGAACGAAATCACATCGGAGTAGAAACGGCAGCACACGCGAAGGTAAGTGTGCTCCCATCTATGTCAACCTTAAGCCGCTTTATTGACGACAAAAATCAGTCACACGTCTATTGTTGGTACATTAATAAGTTTGATGACTAAAAATAAAAATTAAACAGGTAAAACTAACTTGAAAGCATTTTTTTGCACTTTTTGACAAGTTTTGGAAAAGTTTTAGGTGGAAATTTTTCATTGAAATTGAGCCCGGCAACTTTACAGATTTTCAATAAAGATTTTTAGATGCAAGCCTGCACAATTAAGAAAATGTTAAACTTCCAATTAAAATTTTCATGATAATTGAAACTAAGTATTTGTTAGTGAGAAATCTTTTAGTAAAAAGAAAGATAATATAAAAAATGTAAATATAAAAATTTGTGCTGTTTTGATGCAGATGTAACCGAGTCCTTAGCTTCGGAAGTTGAACCAGGAAGGAATCAGGTTGCCTCTGCTGTGGATGAGCAATCAAATTCCATCAGCAAATCACCCATGCCCGAGCTACTGCAGTCTTCTAAGGAAAAATCTTTACGCGAAAATTCAGGCAAATCTGCTTTTTCGGGAAAATCCAAATTGGATCCTATCAGTAGAAGATCTGCGGATTCTCAGTCTTTTAAATCTAATCATGTAACTCCAGAGCCTCCGAAATCGCCACTGAATAAATCGATAAAAATGGACGATCCTCCATCGAACTTGACCGGATCTCTGACGATTCCTGTGGACCACAAGCAGTCCGAGCCATTCATATTTGATGATCTTGAAAAGGTTAAAGATTCGGATGAAAAGGCTCACGTCGACGACAATTCGGCGCAAGTCATCTCGGAAACTTCACCCGGCGCTTTTTTCGAAGAACCCACGGGAAAATTTTTGTCCCGGCAAGAATCTAAAGAAAACAACACCTGGTTGTCTCACGAAAGCCAGGTTTGTAATTAGGGATTAGTCAGTTTGGTTGGTTTTATTGTAGTTTGAGGGTATACGTATTTCGAGATAGTTGAGCGATTCTTAAAAAATTTTATGAAGTGAGTTTGAAGTGTTCATAGAGTGTGGTGTTTAGATGGGATTAATCTTCAATTATTGGTTTGTGGTTTGTGGAAATAGAAATAAATTGCAAACTTTATTTCAGGAATGCTTTTACGGAGTGCTATGCCTACTCTTTAATAATATACGATAAATTGGTAAAAATACTCAATTTTAAAATGGCAAAAAAGCTGTTTTTAAACTTGTTCGTTCATAAATTTGTTATTTATAAATGAAATGGGTTTAATTATGGCTGGACAATTTCGCATTTGCACGTATTCGCTGTAATCTTGTGTTTTTTTATGAGTAAGGGTCGTTATTACAGGCATTTTGAGCCATTTTTTTGGAATTTTTTTGTTAATTTTTTACTCAACGATTTCGTCACATTATTAAACTTCTTATGGATAGATTTCGGTTAAAATGTTGCAAAAATCACAATTTCAATCGGTTTAAAGAAGTTTTAATTACATTTTGTTGTCAGCGAGTAGGTATATAAAGTTCTCAATTTGCCTCGTATATTAGTTAACCATTGTTACAAACACTTTAAAAAAAGGCTTTTGGGTAGCAATTAATCGTGCGCACCTAGAAGGAAAGTTTTTAGAAGAAAGACGCTCAGTAGTTCATGGGATGCTGTTAAAACATGTAAAAATTATGTGTTGATTCGGAATTGATAAATAAAAAGCGCGAAATTTTAAGGCCAACATCAAGAGACGTAGTCCAAAAAGTTCAAGAGCTGCTGCTATGGATAGTAAAAACAAAATATTTAAAAGTTTTTCTATCTACTCAAAAAAAATCTGTGTTTTTATAAATAAAGTTTGATAGACACAAATTTTGACAAATCTTTATTCTTTAATTTTTTGGATTTAATTTTTTTTGGTTTATAAAAACCCTCAAAAAAACGTCAAAGCTAACATTGTGATAAGTTTGATAAATAGCCTAGAAAAAAATTTTACTTTTCAACTTTGGCGGTCTCTACTTATTTTATCATATAACAGCTATTGTCATGAGAAATTTGTTGGATGTTTCTAGGGTTAAAAACTTAGATTTGCTTTTATGAGTTATTGTTTAAAATGGTAAAAAATATCAAAACAATATTAGTTTTGTGAAACAGACTTTTTAAAATAAAACTTTTGATAATAGTAGTAAGCTTTCTATTGAAATAACTTTTTTAGAAATAGAAAGCTGTGATTACAAAAAATAGTGTTGTAATTAAAACGTCTAGTCTTCACACCTGGTGCATATGCTGGCCATAAATTTGATTTTTTATTAAATTTCCTAGGTTAAAAAATCACCTTCTCTAGCCTGCAGTATGGGCTGGGTCTAGATTTAGTGTTAATATGCACTCTACCTAAATTAATTTATATATAAAATTTTGGCTAAACATGATTCAAAAATTACATTGCGCTTCGCTTAAAATAAATTAAATTAAAAAACATAGCGTTTGCTGCTCTGCGCTGAACATGATTTAAAAAACACTTTTTGATCTAAAAATACAATTTGCATTGCGCTTTACTAATAACTTCTTGCTCTTTGTTCGATTTAAAATGTCCGCTTCTGCTTGCTGGATTGGCTGGACCTTTATTTCCTCATAAGTTAAACAGTTGGTAGTTTCGTTTTCCCTGAAAAAGTAGTTGCGTTTATTAGGCGTGGATATTTTTAGCAATATGTTTTTAACAATTAGTTTTATTTAGATTTTTGATTTAATTTCGATTTTTGCTGTGCAAGTTGTTTGATTTTTGCTTATTCAAAGCTTTGCTTTGTTTTGATCCTTTGATTTTGTAGGCTAATGCTTAACCTGCTGTTTTAATTTGATCTTTTTAAAAGAAACAACTGATTTTTTGTCGAATTAAAAATAGTTCTAAAAGCAAAAATTCTACATCCTTATTTTGTCGATTATTAAGGCGTTTTGTTTCGATTAAAAAAAATTTTAGCTTTAAAATTTCTTATCTCGTTGATTTTTGTTGTATGAAGCGCTTTCATTTGAAATTCACGTTGTTTTTGATTTTACTTCGAGGTTAGAATTGTTTGTCTTGCGCTTTTTGAATTATATAAATGCGGCTGGATTTAAGTGTTTACACAAATAGTAAATGATTACGTACAATATGATATAATTGATATAAGTTTTTTCTTATGTTGGTCTGCAGACGCTCTCGACCTACAAGCCCAACTCAATGCAAAAACCTCAATGATTCAACGAAGAATTCCTAGCAGTTTGCCCGAGAGATTATTAATTTAACTCTCTCTCTGGGTCATTCGTGTACTTAAATAGTTTTTTCACGCTCCTATTAACCAGTCGTTTAGTTTTTGTATGTAAAAACAAACTAGCCTATGTATTTATTGCCGTTTAGAAATGAAAGCTTAATTTTACTTTTTTTGTAGAGTATTTGTACTGCATAATGCAAGTAGCTTATATAGATTTATATAAGCAAGTTCAAACACAGTTACCTAACGAAGTCTCGCCGTAAGACTGCTTTAGTACGCAATTTTAGCACCTGTCAAGCGTTGCAAACTTGGAAACCGTAGAAAAATACAAATGGTCAACTAAAAAAGCAAAAAAATTGATTTTTTTGAAGAAAACACACGAAAAAAATGATCGCTTGTGTTTTCCAAAAATTGGAGTATTTGCTCCGAGAATTGCAAAAATCACTTTTACTGTTTTTCATATTAATCCACTTGTCGACGACTGATTTTTTTAGAGCTGCATGAGCAAATCACTTGACCTGAAAGTTAAAAAAATGTTCTTTAAAACACCAAGAAATGTCTTAAATTGTTCTTTAAGTTAACAAAGTGATAAAAACCATAAACTAAAAATTCTGATAGAGAATTCAATGTGAATAGATCTATTTTTATGTGAATGTTTATCATTGACAATTACAAAGTAATATTAATCAAACGCCGTTTTGCTTCCATGTTTAGCTTTTTGTGGTTCGAAAAAAAAAAGGCGATTTTCTCCTGCGTTTTTGGCCCCTTTATATTGCCCCTTGCTCTTTTGAAAAAGGGAAGATATAGGTGAGCAGATATAGCAAAATTGGATCAGATTTATCCCTACAATCACAGAAAGTCGACGAAAAAATTTGATCGATTAAAGGTGAATGATATTATTTTGATTATGGTCTGCACCTTAAAGTTAGGAAAAAGTAGGGATCCTGTCACTCTTTTTTAGTTTTCACCTAAAATTTGGGACAAAAATTGAGATTTTAGATACTTATTAGAAGTAATAATTTTTTTTTAATCATCATTAGATTTTTAATCTCGATACGGAATGGTAACTCTGTAAAAACAATTCTCTAAAACTTTTTTTTTAACCCTTTCAGGACCTATTTTTTTGATAAAATGTTTCAAAAGGAACCCAATTTTTTTTTAATTATTCAAGTATTACATGTTTAGACAGCATAAATGCTAATTTGAACTTAAACCAACAATTATTTATTGATTTTTTTACACGATTGTCGAGCATCAGATGATCCTATTGCTTCTGAGTCACACTCATCTTCTTCACTTTCACTATTGGCATCTTCTAAATCACTACTACTATTATCACAAGAATTTTGCAAATCAGTCATTGATTCTTCAGTGTCATAGTCAATGCTTGCCATCGTAATTATTGCCAAAAATAAAAGTTCAATGAAGTAACTAAAACAATAATACAAACTAATCTTCAAAAAAAGTGACCAAAACGACACTCGTATTTTACTCAATTTCTACCCAGGACAAAACGTAGAAAACTAGATAGGTTTTTTAAAGGCACGAACCTTTCTTTTAGTTTCATTTTAGTGTTAGTAATGTGGAGCTAGTTCGTGGGTAGTTTCTTTTTAGCTCGACATATCTCAGGGTAGTTTTATTTTAGCATAATAGGAATTGCATTAATTCCGAGATATCTCATGGCAGGTCAAAAATTTCGGGAACACAACTTCCGAGATATCTTGGATTAGCCCTTGAAGCGGTTAGAAAATCTGCCTTTTTGATTTTGCCCCTCCTGACAAAATGGTTTCAGGCGCCCCCGTTAAACATTCGATATTACAAAAAAAGTGACGACCTTGAGCGCAACAGAGTAAGAAAGAGTTTTAAAAGTGGAATAATGAAGAGGAATAATATGAAGGAAATTATATTTTAACTTCTCTTTCATTTTTCATTCAAGACTTTGCAATTTTTTTTCTTAAGAAATATTGATAACAATAATCTGCGAAACCTTCAAATCCAGACGTCAGACTCGCTATATTTTTGGTGAGTCTGAGCCCGAGTTTGAATCCCCATATATTGCACCAAATCCACGAGTCCAGAATTCGGAGTCCGAATCCGCATCCCTGCTCTAAACAACAAAAGAATGTTTTCGCAACAATAAAAGGTCGTCGGTGACCAAACAAGTAGGCCTTACAATGGGACGTTCGTTTGAGGACTTATGGAAAAGAGACCGAGTCTATTTAGTAGTTTACTTCTATTTTTTTGGATTTGAAATTGGGTAATTTTTAAAAATTGCTTTATCATTTGGTCACTGAAAAGTTTTTTAATGTGAAAATGCGTTTCACAAACAATTAAAATTGAAATAAATTGTATTATTGTAGCTGTTAATCTAATTTAGTTTTTTTAGAGGCTATTTAATGTAGCTGTTTGATTTTAAAATTATCTTTTAAATTACTTTGTTTTTTGGTTGCATATAATTAGTCAGTCTCATAAGTTGTAACATTTTATAAATAATTGATTTTCTTTTCTCAATATTATACCAGTTTTTTCAAAAAATTTACCAAATTTTTGTTTTAAGTCACATTGATCATACAGTTTCAAGCAAGTTATTAAATGTATATACAATTTAAATTTTTTTTGTGACTCGAATTTTGTTACATTTGTATTTTGTGATTTGCTTTGTCACTTAATTAATCGGCGAAAAAATTAAATTTTGTTTTGTTTTTCATTTACCTACTTGTACATAAAGCGATTTTTAGAAAATAATAAATTATGGCAGTTATATTTCAATAAAAATAACAAATAGGAAAAGGTGTTTTGATCTAATCCAAATGAAATTTAAGTGTTTTCAGAATACACTAATGAACATCCGTTTGGTGTATAGTCAGTGCCAAATACAGTCACAACCAAAAAAACTAAAGCTTTTTAACTTCATTCCTGAATTACTTTATATTAAAAAAAGTTTGCCGTTTAAGGATTTAGAGCAGTAATAGGAAATTGTAACTTGAAATTGTAAAGAGCTAGTTTCGTTTTGTTTAATTTCAACAATGAGTTTCTGTGTTTTAATCAGTTAAATGATAAGTAATTAAGATCTTCTTTCTACGGTGGTACTGGACTGCTTGCAGCGATTTTTTTAAGCGTAGTCACCATGTAGAACTGAGCATCGAACTCTCGTCCTTCTGTTTACAAGTCAGAGCATTGTCACATCGAGCTATTCTGGTGATAGTGTGGCATATACGAAAAATTTGAAATGGGTAATCAAAGACAATAGTAACAAATTTCAAACCTTTTGTCCCAAACTGTTTCTTTATTAGGCTTATTACTATTATTTTTTTAAGTTAATATTTACGATTGCCTACACTAAATTTTTAATGTCAATAAAATTTACGATAGTTATACAAATTATCCCTTTTTATCGTTTTATGCTTTTGGAATAATTTCATATGACAAATCAAAAATATGACTTACGAATTCTTAGTTTAAGGTTTGGCTTACTATTAGCTTTAGAGTTATATTAGAGTAAACTGAGTTATGGTTAGGTCAATCCAAAAATAAGGGCCAAAAAAATTGCGGCACCAAAATGTTTTTCAAAAGAACCAGGCTGTAAAGTTTCAACTCTAGCACAGCAACACAATATTGAACAGAAAAATCTTGAACAACTAACCTTATTCAAGTTTTTAAGTTATTAAACTCACAAAACACTTTCTCTTTCTACTTTCAACCAGAACTGTCTTATATTATTAACGAGACGCTTAGTTAAAGAAGCTTATTTACAATTTGTGTCAAAAAATTTCAAAGCCGCGAACAATTATTAGGAAAAAACGAGAAACAAAAAGTTACAAATTTAGAGATAAAAGTGGTGATGGTTCGAATCTAGTTAATCGTTTTGCTATAACAGAAGGCTTTCTTATTATCTGTATTCTTCATTTCGATTGGTTTGGATTGTTAAAGTGCGATGTTGTTGAAGAATCAACTTGCATAGTCTTCTGTATAAGTGGTAACGAATTAGTTTCGGTTCCAAAAGTTTTGATTGATTTAAAAATTTTAGGTTTGATGGTATGAAAAAAATAAGTTAATTTATGATACAATTATTGTAATACATGGTGTCCATAAAGTCTTTAGACAATTTAAAAAATTTATTACAAAGGCAGTTGATAAGATATCTTATATAGATTTGTTTTACATTAATCAATGTTTATTAAAGTTTTTAGTCAAACTAAAATTTTGTGTTTCAGATTAAATTTTTATGTGTTTAATAAATGTGTTAATAAACCCGTGCAAAATGGCTACTCCTCAAGAGAAGACACTATGTGTATTCTGGTTCAGCGTGGTCCAACTACGGGCCATCAACCACAAATTCTGGTTCAGCGTGGTCTAACTACCGGCCAATCAACCACAAATTCCATCCGCGGGCCGCATGCGGCAAGTCTTGTCAATTACAAGCAGCGCCAACCTTTTTTTTGAAGAACGCTATGATTTTGGGACGAAAATAGGAACTTCGTAGATCGATTCCAATTGAAGACCTTTTTTTTTTTTTTAGAGAACACCCTGATTTTGGGACGAAAATAAGCGTTTTTAGCCGGTTGAGGCCCGCAAACTCAAATAATTTTGAAAAGTGGCCCACAAGAGTGGAGAAGTTGGACCACCCTGACCTAGATTTTATCTTTGCGGCCCGCGAAGCTTTTTCAAACCTTAATGCGGCCCTTCATGCTCTTAGCCTTGGACCACACTGTTCTGGTTTATTGAGACAAAATCGCATGTTCAGACTCAGCGAAAATACAGAACTAAGTATGGAAGAGATCCACCATCACATCCTTCAATTTATCAATGGCACAAGAAATTTGTAGAGACAGGGTCAGAGTTGGATACAGTTAGAAGTGGGTGACAAAGAACATCTGGAAAATTGTGCCTTCTCTTGATTAGTAGCCATTTTGCACGGGTTTATTAACACATTTATTAAACACATAAAAATTTAATATGAAACACAAAATTTTAGTTTGACTAAAAACTTTAATAAACACTGATTAATATAAAATAAGTCTATATAAGATATCTCATCAACTGCCTTTGCAATAAATTTTTTAAATTGTCTAAAGACTTTATGGACACCCTGTACTCATACGTATTGTTACCTAAAACCGTTGAAGAGAATTAGATTCGCTTAAAAGTTAACTTTCGCTTTTATTTCAGCACATTCCTAAAGACTCAGATAAAGAAGATGCTATTCAATCACAAGAAAAATCCATTCCAGAACAAGCGTCCGATCAGCAATTTGAAATCTCACAGGAAATATTAGATCCGCATCAAAAATCTGATCATCACTTGCAGGATGCACAGGAAAATGAAAGAGTTTCTACAGGTGGAAAAAGTTTAAGTAAACATGAGGAAGCAAAATCAAACGCAAATATATCGGAAGATGGCGAAAAAACAAGACCTCAATCACAAGCTAAAGCTTCAATCATCTCTGCTCATGAACTAGTGGAGGAAACCAAGCAAGCAGATGAAATTGAAAATGAACAAGAACCAACTTTTGAAAGTATCCAAACCGGAAAAGGTGAAGAAATTGCGGCGAAAAATGTCAGAAACATTTTTGAGGTAGACGAACCAAAAGAAACTATAGAAACTGGTGAAGTTTTTTCGAGTCCAAATGATAATGATTTCGATGCATTTTTCGAAAATAGTTCAAATCAGGAGAAAAAAAACGATAAAACTTTTTCTTCTGACGCTCATAACTACCAAGTTCCCAATCCAAGCGGTTGGAGAAGTCCAGAAATTTTGGATTCACAAGACGAAATTCAAGAACAAACTTTTCATTTTGACAGAAATTCAGCGTTTGAACCACATGGTAATGATGTTGTTTTTCCAGCTGAATTTGAAGAAAATAAGAGAAATAAAAAATCAGCTTCGAGCTCTTTGAAATCTCTAAATAATTCTGACTCTGGACTTCCGGAGAAGGATAATATCAATAGGACTAATTCCAACTCCAGGTAAATTTTTAGGTTCTAGAATTTTCATTTATTAACTTTTTTCATCGAAATCTATAATTCAATTAATCATCATAAATAAAACAAAAAGTTTTTTCCGGCACTCACAAAGAAAACACATTGAAATGAAAAAAATTCGACCAACCAAATTCAAATATATTATGATAAATTTTTACACTATTAGCTAATTCTTTTAGGCGGTAAAAATTGACTATTCTGCAGTTAGATTGAATATTTGGCAATTTTAAAATTGCATTCTAACTAGAAATCACAAAAAATTTAAAGTCACTAAAATCGTGGTAGAGTGGTTAGAGCGCCGTGATTGTGGTCGACATGGTCTTGGTGACCTACTCGCGCCATTCCGTTGTGTCCATGGCAAAGACTATTTACGGCATTTTTGCCTGCTTGGCGTTCTTGGCAAGCAGTTCTAAATTTCTGTGATAATCTCTATAAAACTAAAAAACCAAAACAATATTTTGGCATCTCCGAAAGCAGGTCGGGGTAGTTGCTTGCCCTACGTATTAGCGCGTCCGTCGTTTTCCTGCGAGTCAGGAGGATAAATACAGAGATAAAATAAAATAAATAAATAAGAAATGTTGCCATTTTGTTTAAGTGCATCATTTTGTATCAATTGAATACAATGTCTTGAAATTTATACGAGCTGAAGACCATAAGCATAAAAACATATGAATAACGCACAACCTAAAAAGAAAATCGTTTTCACCGCCTAATATCATTTTTGTCTGGTGCGATTGTTTGATATGATTATAGGTTTATCGTACAGCCCAATACAAAAATCAATTCCCGGAATAACAGCAACAATTTTTCTATTTTAATTATTTTTCGATTTTTTTAGAACTTTTCAATCTTAAAAAGTGGCTCAATCAAACAAGACTTTTTTTAGACTTCGTAAAATAAAAAAATCATAACGCATATCAAAGTAAAGTTTTATTAATGTATTGCTGTATTTTAATTCAGGCCACTTTCTGAAACTCAAGACAAAAGCAATGTTTCAGACGAAACGCTGAATTCCACCAATCAACAAGCTTCGTCCGACACTGTCACCAGACCTGAATGAGGCATCTCCACTATTCCTTCTGTCATTATTTTCATGTTTAGAAATTTCGTAAACGTTGAATACAAACCTATGGCTCGTGATTTTGTGATTAAACTATTAGACCATTTTGTGATCAGACAAAAATCGTACTTATAAAAAAACCTTTAGTTTAATCAGCTTTTGTAGTTCATATGACGTATTATTTACAGTTTTAAAAGAGACACAAGTATTCCGTATTGTTTTGTGACCATCCACCATCAAGCAAACAGAACAGCATTTTCATGTAATGTAATTCGCATAAAAAATCGATTAACTTCATTTCGCAAAGTTAAGCTGTGTTTTCGTCGCTCAGATGTAAATGTTTTGCGTCAAATGACTAACGTATGTTGCACAAATAATCCGTTTACGAATCGCTGTTGATAATACTAAAAATCTGCTTCGTAGACTTAAACTTGTCGTGAGCAAAGTATTCTAATGTTAAAAACCCTTCAAAAAGATAAAGATTACTTAGCTCCAACAAAAACTTCAAGAGGTTTACGGAAAAAATCAAGCTGAAAGTTAACCAATAATTTCAACAATTTTTTTTGAAACTACAAAAAAACGGAGAGGGTGAAAGTTAAACCTGCTGTGAATGCGCGATGTACTTTGTGCTTGGGTTTTATTGTTCTTGGATTAAAAACTACCGGTGCTTTTTTTCGTATATTGCAGTAATTTCCTATTTTCGTAAATGTTAATTAAGTGTTGTATAATGGGAAAATATTCTTCTTGCTTCAGCTTGTGTATTTGTATAAAAGTATATATAGTGCACACAGAGTGACACACATAACTTCAAATTCTGCATGCTTTTTCTGAATGTGTTTTATTTAACTTATCATTGTTGTGTTGTGACTTTACTTGTTATTTAATTTTTTTTAGCCTAAAACATGGAAAGCAAATTCATCTAGTCAAACTGGATTTTTTTTACACACATGAATTAAATGGCGTTCAGCAAAGAAAAAATTGAAAAGTTTTTTTTAAACTAATTACGTTTAATGCGGGAAATATCTAAATGGAGTCGATGTCAGTTTTCTCGTCGTGTCTTTCTTAGATAATGAACTAAAATGAAATACGTCATTACATTTCGACCGCACGAAGAACATAAAGTGCTAAAAGAAAGTAAGAAGCATTGATTGGCGTTGATTGACAAATTGCTTGGTGAATTAAAAGGCAATTGCTTTTGAAAAATATTTATTGCAAAATATAAATCGTATTTGTATGACCTAATAATTTGATTAAAGTGACGTCTGTGAGTATGTTTTGAGTTATCAAGAAGCAGCTTAAGGCAGCATTTTTCTAACCATGCATCGCGACCAATCTTCTTAAACCTTTTTTTCTTTGTCCCCTTATTTTTACGAAAAAACGGCCCAAAGATTTTACCCTTAGGCTTCGACTATTTTTCCTGTAATTTACTTTTAGCTTTGGCAAACACATTTAGAATGATATAATAAAAAACATACAAATCCTTCCGTTACGTTTTGCATTGAGACTTGGGAACACTTTTTCAAGGGTAGTAGTGTGTTCTTAATTTTTTTGGCACCAAAGAACCATTGAAACAATTTTATTTGACAAAATTCTTGATTAAGGACTAATTGGAAGTAAACATACTTAAACTTTTGGAGTACAGACATTTCATCACCGAACATTTATTTACGCAGTTGTTAATCACGCACATTTAATCACTTAAAAATTTAATTACACGGATATTTAATCACGCAAAAAATTATGACAAATCTGTAAAATGATTAAATGCAGACGTGCTTACATGTCCACGTGATTATCTGTGTGGAAATAAAATGTTTAAGTGATGAAATCTTGTAGTGTTAATAGGTATATGTGATTAAATATCTGTGATTAACAGTCTCGTGATGAAATGTTGCGTTATGAAGTGTGGGTAAACCAAATTTTCGGACCCTGTGAATGTTTCAAGAAACTTTGAAGAACAAAGGCC
Organism: Diplosoma virens; assembly: GCA_963680785.1. Classification (NCBI taxonomy): domain Eukaryota; kingdom Metazoa; phylum Chordata; class Ascidiacea; order Aplousobranchia; family Didemnidae; genus Diplosoma; species Diplosoma virens. The sequence goes on along the minus strand of OY796895.1, from coordinate 31,143,137 downwards.
GAAAGCTTAGTTGAAGAGCGTTCTTCTAGCTTCATTATAAATTTCAAAAGACTTACATGACCTTAGATTAGGTTTTTTTAAAATGTCAACCGCAACTTTTTTTGCATTAGCTTGAAAAAATTGTTTAAATGAAGTGAATACGTTTTTTGTCTTCAGTTGTATGAAACACCATTCAGTTTGCATGGAGTTCTGGTTTTTATTTTGTCTTTATATTTCAGCCTTCATTCCGATTAAAAAGAAAAAAAAACAAGTATAAACCAATAAAAAGTCTTCACTTTAATTATTCAATTTTTTCCAAAACAAATCTTAAATAGTGTCCTTCTTTTTTTTTGCACCAGGCTTCCCTTTTAAACAACCATATTACTGCGAGTATTAGTATGCGTTTGAAGTTGGTCGGCAGCGTGGTCGAGTGGTTAAAGCACCGGGCTCGTGACCAACACGGTCTCGGTTCAAAACCCACTCGCGCCATTCTGTTGTGTCCTTGGGAAAGACACTTTATGGCACTTTCCCCTGCTTGGTGGTCTTGGCAAGCAGTTCTAAATTACAATCATATCTCTATCAAATTACAAGCGGACAGCAATATCTTGGTATCTCCGGAAGCAAGTCGGAGTAATTGCCTACCCTATGTATTAGCGCCTCCGTCGCTTTCCTGCGAGTCAGGAAAATAAATATAGAGTTAAAATAAAAAGTTGCAAACGAAAATTTTTCTTTAAATGTTTGTTATTAGTTAGGAGCCCGATTAAATTCCGTTTTTGCTGTGGTTGTCAAGTGCTTCACTGTGTAAAAAGTTAAGTATAATACTCTTGACGTATAATACTGTATCAATTGTCTAGCAAAGATTAACAACGTTTATGCTTATGGCTAATAATTTTATCTGGGTGAATTAAAGTGGTTAATTTCGAAAAGTGTGGAATAAGATATATAAAAGTTTTATAACAAATTTTTTTGTTTGTTTTTAGTTTTGATAAATATTTCTGAATTATGGCTTTACCATTAGCAGTAGAAAATCAGTAAAACCTTTTTAAACCGGACTAGAGTTTTACTTTGCACTACAACAGCAAGGGTTAGTTGCTGAACAACTGCTATAAGCTTCACTTCATTATTTTGGCCTGCGAGTCAAAAGCGACCAACTGTCCATGATAATTACCGGCAACCGTTTCTTACGCGTTAAAATTTAAGATTTCAGTCATTGAAGTCATTCTAGCAAAATAAAATCAACAAGGACTCCCAGTTAGTATGACAGTTATTATTATTCCTATTTCTGCTCACAGTGCTGTAGGTCTGGAATCTGGATTCCGTTCCTGAACAGATCCAGTCTGACTAGTATTGCTAATAAAGTGGTTTTATTAATTAAGTAATGCTAATTATCGGTATTGCTAATAAAATTATTAATTAACTCTTGCTAATGAAGCAATTCTGATTGTATTACTACTAAATGGTTCTGCCATGTGATAAATGGGGGTGTTTTAACGGCCGCAATGTTGTGGAGACAAAGGCGGGCGTCACGACACGATTCAGCGTATTCAAGCGGTACAATGAAAACTTTGACTAGACTTGAAACTTAAGACCTATGTTATCATTATTTGGTTAAATTCCAATTTATTTGTTTTACGGATTTTTTTAAATTGGTTTTCATAACTAATGCAGATTTATTTCCACACACTAGTTAATTTGCTTCTGTTTTTTTTTCTGTTGTGTCATTGGGAAAGACACTTTATGGCACTTTCCCCAGCTTAGTGGTCTTGGAAAGCAGTTCTAAATTTCAGTCCTAATTCTATAAAAAATAAATAAAAAATTTCAAGCGGACAGCAATAGCTTGACATCTCCCGAAGCAGGTTGATATTTGCTTCCCCTATACATAGCACCTGCGAGTCAACAGAATGAGTATATAGAGATGAAATGTAGAATCTTTTCGTTTTGCTTTTTGTGTATAGTCGATCCGCTTAGTGAAATTATATCTGCATTGTTATCCATCTGCCCAACAGATACAACGCCCTCGTTATCCTCTTTCAGAATACTCATTGCACCAACGCAAATCGACTGGTGATAATAAATTACATTTTGGCCGGTTGGATCTCAAGCACGAAAACATGGCCTTGCTACGTTTGCTCATGAGCGACTTCCAGGGACCTTTGCTGATCAAATTCTTAAAGAAACGTCAACTAATAAATGGCTGTATGTGAATATTGATGGCTTCAAAATTGTTAACATCTACAAACCACCTAACTCGCAATTAACACTATTGCGAAGTAGCTAATATATTAAGAATAACTTAGCAGCTTGACTTTTCTTTAAAACGACTTCACTCTTGATAACCTTTAATTGTACGACTGTATTTTCACGACTCCATTTTTACAACTGTATTTTTACAACTGAATTGTTAACACGTGCGAGGCAAAACTGTTACATTCAGACAGGCGTATTGTTGCGTCATAAGACATATTAGCTACAACACCAACAACCATTCCCGTGTTTTAACATCCCTGTCTCTATTCTGGTGACTTTAACTGCTGGCATACAGACTGGGGATACATTCCATTGGTTCAGATGAAAAATTTTTGGCCAACTGGGCAGCTCAGGGCAACCTTGTACTTTTTCACAATTCTAAGGATGCCCCTAGCTTCTTCTCTGGTTGTTGGCACACTGATATTAACTCTGATCTGGCTTTTGCAATTGTTGGTCATGAGAGTTGGTCTCTGAATAGACGTATTCCTGAAAAATTCTCTAGGTCACAACCCCATCTTTGCTGATAACGGCTGTTAAGTTGTAACTACTGTTTCAAGTCCACCATACAACCGATGAAACTTTTGCACGGCTAACTGGGAACTGACAGCCTCATCATTGATAAACTGGCTAAGGACTTACCATCTCCAAACTCCAGATGTGTGGATAAAGCAATATTAGGATTTTTTCTACTCCATCCTCCAATAAGCAAAGAAATCTATCCCCGTGGCCGCAGAAATAACTGCAGATTATGTTAGGATACGGAGTGTAAGATCCTTTACCAGAATTTTTTCAAGGCATCCTCGGGTGAAGAATCAAAAAAGACTGCATCGGACTTGCTTGCCAAAATTGATGAAAACTGAAAAGAAAGTTGGTCAGAGTTTGCCAATACCATCGAATTCACACATCCCAGTCGGCTGGCATGGAATACCATTAACAATTAAACTGGAAGGTGTAGAAACATCCGCTGTCCTTGTCCCATTTCAGCAAACCCAATTGCATCACAGCTAGTGAAGAAAGGGATGTTTCAGACGAAGGATCGCAAGTCAGCCCGACTTGTGGCCAAGGAAGTATCTGACCTCTGGGGGATACCAACACCTACTGGCAAAAGCATCTCTGGAAATTTCACTTCAAAGGAGTTTATCGGTGCCCTACAGAACTAAAGCCAAGAAAAGCTCCAGGATTTGAATCCATTTGCCCAGAGCTAATACATCATGCTGGTGCTGCCCAAAATCTTGGTTGAATAAGTTCCTATTTTCCTGCATGCACCACCTCAAGCTCCCAAAAATCTGGAGACGTGCGACAGTGGTTGCAATCCCGAAGCTGATGAAGCCAGTAAGGGAGCCAAGGAGTTACAAACCAATCTTTTTGCTGTGTACGCCCTATAAAATTTTGGAGAGACTTATCTACTTTCGCGTCGAACCAATTATAGACCCACTGCTAACAAAAGAGAAGGCTGGGTTTCGGCGCAGAAGGTTGACCGTCTATCAAGCCACTACTATGACTAAAAAAATTGAGGATAGCTACTCGGCTAAAAAGAAGACTGGTGCTGTGTTTATCAATCTCACAGCAGCTTACCGAAATAAGTTAACCCATGTGAAAGAACAGGCAAAGAGAAAATATTATCAGGGACTTTTCTTAGCATCTAAACATAATATGAAGTTCTTATGGAAAACTATTAATGATATTGCCAAATACAAAAAAAGCAATTAGTCTCATCACAGAACCAACTTGTGATGCAGGAGAAAAAATAACTAATTTGAAATAAATGGCAAATATGCAGAACAACTATTTCTGTGAGATTGGACAAAAATTGGTTGCAAATATGGAACTACCAAATTCAGCTAATATTCACAGCAGCACTTTGTTCATTACTCAAAGATGCACTTCTTTCTATCTTCAGCCAATAAAAAAATCTGACATATCAAAACATATAAGGCAATTAAACGCATTAAAAAGTACAGGCCTTGATAGAATACCCATAGAAGGGTCGGCCCATACCCGACCCGACCCTGACGCTTCGTGCCGCCGACTCGATGCTAGCCTAACTCGATGCCAGGCCAACTCGATGCCAAGCCAACTTATAACAGTTTAATTTTCAAATTGTTGTTTACTAACGCTAACCCTAACCTATCCCTAACCCTAACCCTAACCCTAACCCTAAACATTTGCCTGGCATCGAGTCGGCGGCATCGAGTTAACGGCATCGAGTTGGGCCATTTCCCCATAGAATATATAGCTATAAGTGCATTGATCATAGCACCGGTTTTAACTAGACTCTATAACAATTGCATTAGCATTGGGACTTACTCCAGAATTTTTAAAATTGGACAAATTGCACCAATTCATAAGGGTGATGCCAAGGATCAGTGATGCAATTATAGACCCATATCTCTACTTAGCTCATTTAGTAAGATCTTTGAAAAATGTTTGTACGAAAGAATTTACTCTTATTTAAATAAAAACAAAATATTGACACCTGTTTAATTTGGCTTTAAACAAAACTCTTCTATTACAGATGCAGTAAGGCAGTTATTTGATAATTTTGCTGAAAATATTGACCAAAAAAATATAGCCTACTTGTGCTGTGTTTCTTGATCTAAAAAAAAGCATTTAATACCGTAAATCACCAAATTTTGCTTGCAAAAATGGAAAAATATGGCATCCGTGGATTGCCACTGCAGCTCCTTGAAAGCTACTTAAATAACAGATTACAGTTTACAGTTGTGAACAATACTAAATCGAAATTTAATCATGTAACCTGTGGTGTACCACAAGGCTCTACTCTTGGGCCATTACTATTTTTAATATATATCAATGATGCCTCTAGTCCCTGTGGCGTACCCATTGGATCTTGTGGATAAATCCAGGGGCGGCAAGTTGCTGGAGGCCGGCAAAATGTGATAACGTTTTAAACGAACAAAGAGAGTCACATTAATTTATTCTCAAAGAGACTCAGACTTAAACGAACTAAGTTAACACTGATATAAGTGAAGCCTAAAAATTACACAAGTTACGCCTCTAATTAGTTAGCAACTTTTTTAGATTTTGACTCATTGTGACGGTATAATGTGGTATCTGTGACGGTATAATGATACTCATGCTGTTGAAGTCATAATAGAATGTCAATTGTAACTTGTAAGCTATTGCATTGTTCAGTCAATTTAGCTTTTAGGTTTGGGAATTTAGTTTAAATTATTTTTCAGTTTATTTTTGATTTAGTTTAGATTAGTTTTGTTTAGAGTTTAGTTTAGTTAGGTTTGTTAGTTAGTTAGGTTAGTTTTAGTTTATCAGTTTAGTTTAGATTAATTTCAAGTTTTTTAACTATTGTGTTGCAAATTCCAGAACAAGATTTAAGTGCAAATTTTTTAAGTTAATTGTTGCCAATGAAGAGAATAAAAGAAAGTGAAGCATTTTTTAGAAAGAAAAAGAAAGCTAGAGAAGAGGAACTAAAAAAGAATGAAGGAGCCATTTTAAAGTTCGTAAAAATTGTCTCTACCAAAGGTACAGAAGAGGTTAGCAGTCACAATAAATCGCTACTTCAAGTTGAGACGGAAGAAGAAGTGTATCTCGAGCAAAACAATAACAAAGTGATCATAGAAAGAAGTAAGCCTATGAATGAAATACTTTCAGATAAAGAAAAAACAAATGATATCTATTATTCTCATAACAATGTGGCTACTTGGCCAGAAGTATTAACTTATAACATGAAAGTTGAGATAATCAAATTAGGGCCCGATAGGTTTCAGAATAAAGAAGGACCATTCAAGCCAGCGACTATAGTAATTAAAGAAGGAGACAAAGAGAAAGAATCCTTAAGCTTTCTGAGTAAGAAGTGGTTTTATAAGAAGCTAAAGAATGGTGATGAAGTTCTCAGATCATGGTTGCTATATTCGAATAGTCACTCAGGATTATATTGTTTCTGTTGCAGGTTATTTCAATCGAGAAATGATAATTTTCCATTTTTTTTCAAACCTTTTGTAAAGTTTTAATATCTTAATCCGTGCATTTTTAGTCACGAAAATTCAAAAGTTCATAAACAGTGCTTTGATAAATGGAATGAGCTTGCACTGAGGCTTCAGGTTCATTAAACAATTGACAAAGAAATGAAATAAATAAGGAAATGAAATAAGGAAAGAAATAGATGGAGAGAAATCGTGCAGAGCGTAATCGCAGTCATAAAGTTTCTTAGTCAACAAAATCTTCCTTTTCGTGGTCATCGGAAAGATTCTAATTCAAGAAACCAGGAAAATTTTCTTAAAACTTTAAAACTCCTTTCAAATTACAGTACAATTATTAACGAACACATTTTTGGTACCCAACTCTCTGAAAAGGGCATGACAACGTACCTTTTACCAACTATCCAAAATGAATTAATCGAGCTTCTTGGTAAAAAGGTAAAAGATCTCATTCTGGAGGAGATAAAGACAGCAAACTATTTTTCAATTTTACTTGACAGTACTCCTGACGTCTCTCATATAGATCAAATGGCTTTTATTGTTAGCTACGTCAAAATCGACAGCAATAACGAGGTACAAATAAAGGAGTCCTTTCTGAATTTCTTTCCACTGCATGGAAAAAATGCAGTCGAAATTACAAAGTCTATTCTCAATGAGCTTCAGCAAAATGGCTTAGACATAATGATGTGTAGAGACCAATCATAAGACAATGCTTCCACCATGGCAGGAGTCCGTACTGGAGTACAATGCAGAATAAAAGATATTAATTCTAAGGCCTTCTTTATTCCATGTGGAAACCACTCACTTAACCTTGCAGGAGTGTGAGATCGTCAGAAGTTTCTGAAACATCTTTTGCTGTTGTGGAAAGGATTATTCCTTCTTTTCTGCTTCTACTCACAGATGGGAGGTATTGCTTAAGTATGTGCCAAATGTGGTAAAACGAGTGACTGACACACGATGGAGTGCGCATTATGAAGCTGTGAAAGCGCTTCAGCAATATTTCATTGATGCGGTGGGTGCATGAAACAAACTTTGTGATCAAAATGAAAATATTGATACACGAGGACAAGCGCGTGGAATCTTGGATGCGATTTAGCGTTTTTCCTTTGTTTCTTTTTTACAATTTTGGTTGGAAGTCCTAAGAGAACCTTGTGACACTCAAAAATATTTACAACGAAAAGGTCTGTCTCTGGAAGACTGTACCCACAAAATGAAAGCATTTAATACTTTTTTGAACAATTAGCGCAATGCGCTGGTAAAGCAATGCATTGAAAGAGCGATCAAGATCTGCGAAGAGCAAGAAATACCGATTGAAGAGAGACGGATCAGAAGAAAGAAAAAGATGCCTGGCGAATATGCAGAAGACATAGGTCTCTCGGCTGTTGAAGAAATCAAGAGATGCATATTAGAAGCTATGGACCGGTTTCGGAGTGAAGCGGAAAAGCGTTTCAGCAAAATGTTTTTGCTAAATGAGGTATTCGGCTTTTAAATTCCCATTCCTTGTTGCAATGTGACAGTATGGAAATAGATATGGGCAATTTGAGAAAATGTATGCTAATGACGTAAATTTTACTGAGTTAAGACTAGAAATCTCTAGGTTTCAACGACTAAAACAATCCAGTGGTTTTAAATTTAAAAATGATGCTACAGCGCTGGACGTGCTGCAGTGGTTAAGCAAACATCGTTTACGTGAATCAACAACTTATTTATTTATGAGTCTTAAGCTTTACTTCACTGTTGCCGTTTCTATCGCAAGCTGCGAAAGAAGTTTTTCAAAACTTAAGTTGATAAAATCTTACTTGATATCGACTATGGGAGAAAGCAGGCTGTCTGCGCTAGCAATACTGTCCATTGAAAGTGATTTAGTCGAGACATTATCTTTTGACAATATAATTTCTGAATTTGCTTCAATGAAAGGTAGACGTATTGAATTTTGAACTTTCAATAAAATTAAACAAACACTGCTTTAATTCTTCTGTTGTGTGGAATTTTGATCAGCTTTTACAACGGTGTGAAGGGCGGCGTTTCGTGCAAAAATCCAAGGGCGGTATATTGCGTTGCTACGCCACTGCCTCTAGTATTCAACTTTAATAGAAATTGTTTGCAGATGAGCAGTTCTCACACTGACAAACTCTTGTCCAAGACTGTTGAATAAAAATGTCAACTCCAAACTGATCAAAATTGATGAATGGTTGAAATTAAACCAATTATCATTAAATACAAATAAAACAAAATTTATGGTTTTAACCAAAAAAAAGATCAGCCAGGCACTTTGATATCAGAAAAGGAAAAACAAATATAGAACAAGTAAATGAAATAAAATATTGGGATGTTTTTGGGCACTGCTCAAACTGAGGAACTACGTTGACGCTACAACGCTAAAACAGTATATTATGTTTTAATTTACTCTTACCTTCAATATTGTGTCTCAATGTGGGGACTAGCTTCGACTACTACCCTAGATCCACTGGTAAAAATACACAAGCGCATAATAAAAGTTATTACGAATGGTCCGCTTTTGTCGCATAAAAATCCTCTTTTTCAAAAATTGAATTTCTTAAAACTAAAAGATATTGTTAAACTTGAAATCGCAAAAACAATGTTTTGCTTTAATAAAAGTTCAGCAAAAAATGCGTCCTAAACTATTACAAGTATAACCCAAGCATCATTATAAAACAAGACTGGCAGCGAAACAAAATTATTTTTAACCTAGAAAGAGAACAGAATTAAGTAAAAAAATATCTTCTTACATTGGATCTAAAATATGGCAAGAAGTACCCTTCGAATTAAAGTCACTTTTTTAATATCAGTTTAAGAAGAAATTTAAACTTTTTTTAAATAGTCAATAATTTGATGAAATCAGCTGGCACGTGGAACAACTAATATTGCTATTAATTCTTTATCATTTTTCTAAATGTACTGTGTGCTTCGTAAGTGTACTGTTGTGCTCTTCTAATACAAAAAAAATTTTTTTTGTCCCACTATTTAGAGGGAGGCAGTTGACCAAAAGACCGTATTGCGATTTCGCTGCCTTCCTGTGCTTTCGAAATTTTTTTTTGTCACATATATATATATATATATATATTGGTATATTTTTCGTTTTGAAGTACAAAACAAGTAAACTGAACCACAGTATAAACTAAAACTATAAAAACTACGATGCAATGGCATCGCAGCCTCACCTGCAAGCTTTTGCGTCTTCTGCCGCACAGGCATACAATCTCGCTGATCATGGAACTTGTACGAAATTGAAGTTTTACCTTTACCACTGATACTGGATTGCAAAGCAGATTACGACGCCTCAAGAATGGCATCCCATAGGGATCAGTCTTAACTACCCTCTTATTTAATAAATTTATTTACATTCATGATCTGCTAGTAACAATTGCCGGGAAATTTGCTTACGCTGAGACTTGACAATCGTGCACTCAACATCTAACCGAAAGAGGAGACTTTAAATCAAGACATAACAACTACAGTATATCCTCGTACGTCCAAAAATGGAAGTTAAAGTTTAATACAGCCAAAACGGCTTCCGCTGCCTTCCACCTTAACAAAAAAGCACGACGCGAGCTTTCCATCACTGTCGAAGGACGAGCCCTACCTTAACATCACGTGTTGGGCTTTTGAGGCGATTGGCAGGGTCAACCTGGGGTGCTGGGGCCACAACATTACGCACAGCCACTATAGTCCTGGCGCACTCTGCTGCAGAGTACTGCTCGCCTGTCTGGTGCCGCAGTGCCCACACTCGGCTCATTAACAAGCCTATCAATGACGCAATACGGATTGTGACTGGATGCCTGCGCCCCACTACAGTAGACAACTCATTTGTCTTAGCAGATATCCTTTCAACTGAGCTTCGCCGCCAATGAGCCATGCTATCTCCAGCTCGCCGAGCACAAGGACCTGAACACATACTTAACGAAAAGCTCTTGTCCCCTCCTTATAGAAAACATCAACAGCTCAAATCGAGACACCCATTCGTGCCAATTGCATTGAAACTTTTAAAGGACTTTTCTGAGTCGGACACCTGTCTTGCTGGGCGGAAACCAAATGAATTACGGAATGGCAAGGTAATATGTTGCTTCAACCGTTGATCGAACGACACTTGATCGAACAAGACTTGATCGAAACGACTGTAGAAAATTGCCAGCGCACGTGTTTGTTTTATTTCTTTTGCTTTCCTAATCATAATTTGCGGGTGCACTCGCTGCCAGCGCCGTTTTGTGTTACACTTTAATCATTAGTTAATTTCTTCGCCGAGCAAGTTCATTTAGGGCTGGCTTTATTGCGTTTGCTCACACTTCTCAATTTGTGAGGCGACCAGCAGCAATTGGTGGCGGCTGGCTGAAGTCTGAGTAGACTTAGTGTTATTTGTTGTACCCTGTTTGGATTGTCACTTCTTTACTGTGAGGCGACCAGCTGCAGTATTTGTGGGAGGCTGGTTGAAGTCTGAGTAGACTTAGTGCAGTTTTTCGTGATTCCCGTTGTGTGCTTCCCGTATCCCCGTGAGTCAGCACCGATGTAAACTGCTCGGTAAGGCAACTATGTGTTTTCTTTTTGTGTTTGATTTTTAGTTCGTTTTATTTATTTACAGATTACCGCTTCTTGTCAATTTGGTTTATAATTTATTTTCATTTAAATGAAATTCCTTGGTTATTTTTGACTTTTCCTTTCATTGAAGCCAGAAGCGCCTTAATCGACAATTCACTTTGCGGCAATCTGCCAACTTCAGCACCATTTACCGTTACACAACACTTGATCGAAATAACGGTTGATAAAACAAAGATTTACTTTTGTAAGTTTCTGCGATTAAATAATTTTTTGTTACTGTACATTAGATTCGTAAAAAGCGGAGGCCATCCGTAAGAAGACTGTTTTCATTTTTTATATTTTTTGTCAATGTCAAGGTCAGGGTTTTTAGCAAGATCCCTGGGCAAAGCATTTCTAGGATGGCAACAAGGAGGGTTGCGGAGTCGGTCGGAGTCAGGTTTTCGGAAGGAGTCGGAATCGGAATCGGACTGTCAAGTAGACTAGGAGTCGGAGTCGGAATATTTTATCCGACTCCGACTCCTCATGTCCGATTTCTTTACGTATTAGTGATGTTAACCGCGCAACTTACGTGGCCGCTCGCCAGTGGAGTGCAGTACAGTAATCTTTTTAAGAGGACCTTGCCGCGTATTGCGCGACACAGCGTGCGACTCATAAAAGTTTGCATTTTAATTTGTAAGCAAATAGTATTTTGCGTAATCCTATGCTCGGGCACCCGATTTAGTTGCTTCTCTTTCTTCAATCCAATGACAGGAAGCAAATGTCAGGTGCATAATCAATTTACTATCCTAAGCAGCCTCTTTCTATAATACGTGGTACCTTGACATACGAGTTTAGTTCGTTCCGTGACCGACCTCGTACCTCAATTTGCTCGTATGACAAAGCGAATTTTTCCATTAAAATTAATGTAAATGCCATTAATCAGTTTCAGCCTCCCAAATGCCCCCCTTTTTTTATTTTTGACGTGTCTTTAAATAAGTACTTTTTCCAACAGAAGCAAGTGTTGAACATCTGTTTTTATCACTAAGGCTTATCATAACAGACCAAAGGGCTGCAATAAAGAAGAAACTCACAGAAGCAATTTTGTTTTTACGAGCAAATTATTAAATTAAAATTTTTGAAAATTAAAACTTACTCTTCTTGCTCTATTCTTTCAAAAAAATATCAACCAAAAGTTTTGAACCAAGATGAATTTTTTAACAATCTCTTAATATGAATGTCAATGAACGGCAGGGAGCCTGCATGTTCAGTCTCGTACAAAATTACAATAATTAAAATATTCATGAGATAGAAACTACAGACCACCTTTTATTTTGTTTACAAAATCCGACAAAATTCACATATATATTCTTACTACCAATATATAATCATGAATTACTGTGAAGAAGATGGACTCCATGCCATCAAACTAATGGCTGAAGTTTATTTGAGAGAAATAAGGATGAGCTTATTATTGGTATGAAAATGTCAACATTTTTCTCTAGAGTTTCTTTGTATCCGGTTGGTGATTCAGGAAAATTCTAAAATTACTCGCATTTTATTGTTTTTTTTGTAGTCTATAATTGTGGGTTTAAATTTTTAATTCTTTTACATATGGTTTTTAGTTTCTTTTGCTTTTATAAACTTTTGTTTTCAAATTTTCATTTTCAATAAATTCCATAGTTATTACTAACTGTTCCGTTCCTAAAAATCGCCCAAATTATGTGGATTCACAATCTCATAAAAAATCTCTTTGATTTCGCGTTGGTCCGGCTCAAATAGCCGAAGAAACAACAGTTTTATAAGTAATTTAAATATTTATATTTATTTACAAGAAAAAATGGCAACACTGCATAATTTCGCTTTATTGAGAACATTCTGGATTTCCGCTTGACTTGTTTTTGCATGTGACGCAATAATGCTTATATGTGATTGGCTTCATTGAGATAATTTCAGAACATTCGAGTAACCTTACCAATGGTATAAATACGGTTTGCTGAAAATCATTATTTTATAATTCGATGTTTCGTTGTGGTAACTAAAAATTGGAAAATTGTTAACTGTGTGAAGTCATAGTTTTTTGGCCGCAAGTCTTTGGTTGTCTACGTGATTGTGAAGAATTAAGCTACTGATCCTGTATTTACTGTTGATTTATACTATTCGGGCTCCTAAGTGGATTGGAGCATATTTTTTAATAAAGAAGATATTGTGGTAGTCTGAGCTGTGATTTAGCTAGACTATATTTTTGCTGTCGCTGGTTCGAAGGTCAGATCCAGCAAGAAGATTAAGAAATCTATCGTTTAGTAGACACCTAGATTGCGTTATTGGCGAGGCCTTCTTTACAGGCGCCAAAAAAGGTAGACGATTAAATAACGTAATAAGTTACCGAATAAACTTTCCAAAATTTAAAAAAAAAACTTAAATTTGTGGAAGTAACAAAATTTCAAAAACTTTTTTAACATCGGAACAAAATTTCAAAAACTTTTTTAACATCGGAACACTAACATTTGTAAAAATTTTTACAATTATTAAATTTTCATATTTACGTTTTAACCTCATTACCTACTAATAAAAACAAAACTATGCCACCTAAGACAAGAAGCACCAGACTTGAGTTTTGCTCTTGTTAAAGCTCGTCAGTGATGCATACCTTATTGAATTTCGAACTGACTAGATGCGCAGGAGACAACACTCAGGGTCTAGTCCTTTACTCAGGCCCTACACAAGTTGTTACGGCTAATCCGCTAATTTGGTAATCCCTCTTTTTTAATTCCAATATAATTACTACATCCGGGTTACGTACATAATTTCAATCAGCGTTCGTAACTGGTTGTTTTATTTTTGGAACCACATGCTTGTGACAGGACCACATGGTAATCGAAGGTAATCAATAATTTAACTTTTGGATTCTATTTGTATAGATTGGTCTACCTTTTTGTTAAATCGCTACTTGAGTAGCCTTTGGTAACTGGAATAATTTGTGTACAGTATATAATTAATTTCTGTGATTTTACTGCCTTTTATTTCAAATTATAATTCTCCCTGGTGGATCAGGTGGCTGGTGTGTCTAGGAAGAGCTAGTAGGCTACTTTAGTGCGCATTTATTGCCCGACCTATCTCTTATTCTTATAGAATTCTAAGGGCTGTTGACTTGCTCGTATACAAGTCATTAATTGTATTAACATTAAGGTTTGTTGCGGGTTCGATTTACCATGGGAAAAATAATAACTGTAAAATAGACCAGAGATAACATCATAATTATCCATAAAATACTTTGATGTACAGAAAATGTAATAAACATTAAGTATAGAATACATATTTAGTTTCAAGTTATGTATGACATTTCGAGTTAGTTTTCCAAATGTGATTTGTATTAATGTTTCATTCAAACACAGTAAGAATTATAGTTAATGGGTTGTGTATATAATATAATTATATGTATATACGTATTTATCAAAACATAAATATAACAAAAAAACATGTATTAAAATAGTTCCAACAAATTGCTTCGCCTGTGAGGCTCAACAATTAAAAAAAGCAATATTATTTACGTTGAAATAAATAAAATAAGCAAAAATTAAAAGTTAAAATAAATTTTTATGTTTCAGAAGAAAACTCGCATCTTAGAAAAATTACGCTATTAAAAGTTTGGGTTTAAACAATTATTTTACTCAAGTTAGTGATTGATTAGCAAATAATTACTTTTGTTACGAGATATCAAGAGAAAACATGCTGTAATGTTGCGCATACTCGTAGATGTATTAAACTTGGTTAAGTTGCAAAAAAAGATTAAAGTGTAAAAAAGTTTATGGATCATTAGTTAAGAGCAAGTGCTATAAAAAATTTTTTATACTGTATAAAACATTAGTATGGATCATTCGTTAAGAGAGAGTGTTATAAAAACATTTTTTTATAAAAAGATTCTTTTATAACACTTTCTTTTAACTATTAAATTTTTTTACGCTTTACCGGTAATCTTTTCGGCAGCTTGGTCAAGTTTAAAAATACATCCATGCGCAACATTACAGCATGTTTTCTTTTGATATCTCGTAGCAAAAGTAATTATTTGCTAATCAATCACTTACTTTAGTAAAATAATTGTTTAACCCTCAGTCTACTAGAAAAAAAATGTGCGTTTTGTACCAGTGGGGTCAAATTGACCCCAGTCATGATTTTTATTTTGGAGCTGCTTTTGTATTTTTTAAAAACTTATTTTTATTTAGCACGTAATAAATGAAGAAATGGATCATTTTAGTAATAATAAAACTTTTAAAACCAATAAAAAAAGCAAATTATAGTTGTAGAAGTTGCGACTGCATCAAGCGAACACAAGTTTTGCAGTTTTTTAAAAGGTTGATTTGAATAGTACAACTGTTTAATCCATATTCTATTATTAGTGTTTTCACTACACTAAAAAAAAATAGTAAAATAAAACACGAAAGAAACGAAATAGACGGTACCCTATGATAATATTACTGCAACGTAGTCTTCTGATGTCATTTATACTTCTTACATAAATGTCTTTTTACACAAACCACCAAACCACTTGCAAATAAACAAAAATAATAACAAAACCTTAAAAACATATGCAAATAAACACAAACGAAAATGAAAATAATAACTAAGCATAGTTGATGCAGAAAATGTGCGGCTGTTCAGGACATACATATTTGCCACATTTAGAACAAAGAGATTGGCATTTTTGGTTCTTCTTTCGGTCACCCAAAGTACATCGGTCTCTCTTATTTAATGAAGCACTATTTGGATCAAGAGTAATATTCATTTTTCTAGTTGCAAAAATTGTTGCAACTAGTTGTGATTTTTTTGTAATTCCACACATTTTTTCGAAGATTGATCAAAAATTTTCTCTGTTGTCTTATGCAGACGTTGCATTTCCATTATTTATTTCTTGCCAAATGATAAACGCATTGATTGCACTGACATCAATTATATTGTAGAATAAGACTAATGGCCATCTTCAAGTCATGTGTTTGGTGGAATATGATCTCACCATTCTGTCTAAAATGTCAACACCATCTTTTGTCTTGTTGTAGAACAGAATAATGCTTGGTTTCTGATCCGAAGTGATGTCAATTTCTGGGTGACTATGCATCGTTGAAAGCATATTGACTACACGGTTTTTTATAACAGTAAAATGCATTCATTTCATCTTGTTGAAAGCCAAAGACCGTGCTATCCACATTCCGTCCTTTGGCCACTGTAAATTCCATTGGGAGCTCCGGCTTCTTCTTCTTTATTGTTCTTACCAGTGTGAGCTTTTTTTGAAGAAGTTTTAGTGCAGGCAATAGATTTGTGAAGAAATAATCACAAGTAATATTTTGGCCAGACTTTTCAATATCTTCTATCAAATCAAGAACAACTCTTGTGTCTTGATTACTTTGTCGGGACGATCAAGCATCTTTACCAGTGTACGTACACTTGCATTTTCGACGTCTAAGAGCAAGTGGAGTCGCAAATTGTCCAGATTTTTATTCCGTATTTTCCTGATTGTGAAAGAATGTACTGCTTGAAAGGGCACCTTCTCCTAAATCATACCAACTGTTTGTCCACTGTTATAGGCTACTTGGTCCAGAAGTGTAGAAATCCCGCAAGTAAGAATCCCAAGTTTGATTGGTTGCAGCTTGTCAGGGGACCGATTTTGTTGTCTTGACTGTGCATTATCCAATCGAAGAACGCATAAAATTTTTTGATACCTTCTTCTACTCATAGTGCGATTGAAAATGGGCCGGCCATCAAGTGCACTCCATATCGTTATTGGACTTATATACGCCAATCAAAATAATTACATCAAGAAAAATTTTAAATTCTTCATCATCCACGGGTTTCCATAAACTACGATATACAGTACTATGGTTCCTTCATGATTAGTCCACTGACATGTAATTTTTCGAAGAGGATTCCCCAAAAACAAAGTAAAAATATCACTTATTTCTGAGCACTGAGATTTTGCAAACCTAGTCGAGGTCAAGGTCCTGGTCAAGGTTGTCAAGGTTCTGGACTTTGTCAAAGGACATTATGTGCAGCTGGTCTACCAGCATTATTTGCAAAAGGTGTTGTTTGCCACGTTTCGGTTTTGGAAACGAAGTAGCTTGCCGAAGCAGAGGAACATGGTTGTTTGTCCATTTCTTCTTCAGAAGATGAATCACATAAAGATATTTCCCCCACATCTTCTTCGCCATCATCTGTAGAAATCGAATCCAAGTCGCTTATTTCTTCTTCTTCGCTGCTGTAACTTTCGAGAAAACCCAAAACTGCATCTTCGGAGAGATATTTTGACATGTTGATTCTTCGCATCTAACTCTTTTGTAATTGTTTTCAGATTTATTTTCGTTTTGTTTTTATTTGTTAAAAAGTAAAAAATTTATTTTTTATTTGCAACATGTAAGCAGTATAACTGTGATATTCAGTTATATTTCTGTGATAAGCAGTTATATTTTTTCATTTTCATAATTAAGGTCCCTTAGTCGTAAAAAAATTTGGGGTCAATTTGACCCCACTGGTATATGATGCTGCTTTTTTTATTAGGTCATGATAAAGATGTCCAACACTAAACATTTTTTAGGTCAGCAAACCTCTTCAATATAAAATAAAAGTCATAAAGTTTCATAGCTCTGCCGCCAACGGTTCAGCCATAATAACTTTTTAAAAATGTAATTGGGGTCAAATTGACCCCATGGTAGACTGAGGGTTAAACCCAAACTTTTGGTAGCGTTATTTTTTTAAGATGCGAGTTTTCATTTGAAGCGTAAAAATTTATTTTAACTGTGTCCCCTGATAAGCCTTACAGGTGAAACAGTCTGTTGGGACTATTTTAATAAAATGTTTTTTTTAATATTTGTGTTTTGATAATCAGGAATAATCGTTCTGACTATTGAAGCCATTGAGCACACTTTTGAAGAGTACCAGTAATTTGCAGTTATATATGTATACACTCATATACATGATTTTTTAAAGTAAATATCTTTTTATATATTTAAAAAAAATAAAAAAATAAAAATTTTAACAAAAATAAACAAAAGAAAAAATCATAAACGTTTTCGGCTTGCCTCAGCCCTCTTCAGATAAATAAATGATTTAAGAAAAAAACAAAAACTATGTACTGTAATTTAAAAAGACGAAGTCAATGATTTGAGTGACGTAATTATTTGTCACATCTTTTTTACACGCGTTTTTTTCAACATAAAGGAATTCATTTGAAATGCGACCGCCATAATGACAACAACAACAATACCGATACATCAAAATGAATTTTATGATGAATACATTTATGCTGCTATATTTTGTCGTTTTATGGATTAAGAAAACATTTTATTCTCTTCCTAAATTGTATTTAAAAAAACCTGACTTATTTTGTGCGACTAACAACTCGAAAGGATGATTTTTGCTCAGTTAAATCTAATTTAAGAAAAATATTTTTCCCATAGTAGGGAGTCGGAGTCGGAGTCGGAGTCGTAGTCAAAGTTAAAGTCGGGAGTCAGAGTCGGAGTCGGCAATTTAGAAATTCTCGGAGTCGGGGTCGGATCATAATTTTCCGACTCCGCAACCCTGGCAACAAGTAGATTTCTTGTCATGGTTATGTTTCGTTGGATGCTTATTACTGCCATTTTTTGCATTCTTTTTACATTGTAGTCAGTTATTTAAGGGGCCACTGTACCCTTCCCCTACCCATACAGACTTCTTGCAGAAATCAGAGACAGATTCAAAGAGAAGATTTATTTTTTTAGAGACTACTATGTTTTTGGGACAAAAAATTGACAAAATTGGGACAGATTCAAAGTGTAAATTTTCTCTTTCATTGTTCGATCAAATGTCGCTCGATCAACTTTCAGGTCATGTGGCAATACCTCCCGCCTACATACTCTCATCCCCGACGTCAATCCCAAACTGGGAATGTTTCTACCCCAACCCAACCATCCCCAACCATCCTGGGTAGGACTTAATCGCCTCTGTTCTGGCATCGGTTTATTCCGTTTTACAGTGCACAGATGGGAATATGTATCCCACAGCAGTCCGTGAGTGAGGCGCGGAGGAGCAAACCGCTGACCACATAATAACATCGTGCCCCATTTCCCATTATCCAAGCAGAAGGCTTGGTTTAGAGACAATTAATGAGGAGACAGTGGCCTGGCTGATCAATATCTGCCCTTACATTTGAAGAGCCTTCTGGAAAGAGAAACATTTACTCAACAAGAAGAAGAAGAAGTCAAAATCCCCGTCAAAAACAAAACATTCGGCATAAAATTCTTATCTTCTATCAAATAAAATAAACTACTTTTGCTCCAAAAAAAATGGTCTCACTGTACGAACCTCAATCCTCTATTTCAATATTTCCTAACCTTTTTTAGTCACGGAACTTTTTCAAAAAATTATCATGCATGTAGACCTCTGAATTTTTTTAACAGACCCAGCCAAATATTTATGCTATTTTTTAAAAATTTTTTCTAACTCTCAGTACACTTGCGAACTCCTGTAAATTTTCCATGGACCCCTGGTTGGAAACCAAAGCTCTATTCCAATATACTGATGAAACCCCATGTCATTTTTCAAATAAAGAGAAGCTATCCGTTTGGCTTAGGTTGAAATCCTGTATAAAACTTGCATTTTCTCGAAACAACTGATGACGAGTGCTTTGGTCCTTGGATTCATTAAAATTTCTTCGCATTTTCTAAAAATTTAATACAGAATGCATCGCGACTATTTCAGAATCGACATAAAATTAGATCCAAACGACTTTTTGCAAGCGCTGCTTTATTATTGGGTCAGAGAACCTTTTAAGGTGGGTCTGGAGTTTACGAAAGAACAAAGTAACATTAATGATTGAGTAAAAGCAGTTTAGCCCACTTGAGTTTTAGAAATTTAAGTAATATATAAAAATCAACGACATAAGTTCTGCAAATTAAAAAAACGACCAAAATTTTTTAATAAACTAAATATTCGGGACTTTCACGGTTATATAAAACTCTTAATTGTAGGGTTTGATTAATTATTGTTCAAATAGCTTTGAAGCATACTATGTTTAAAAAATTCGTGTTTTTATCACTTTTTATTTATGTTGTCCTCCCTGTTTTTTCAAATTTTTGCACATTACGATGCTTATTTTATGAACTGAAACACAATTCGAGGACAAGCACGAGAAAAATTAGGAAAAAAAAACTGCAGAATCACCTATCCAACACAAATTTTTGATGAGACCTTTTATTATGTAAATAATGCTAGTACCACCAATAACGAATTTAAAATGTGTAAATATTGTTTCAAAATTCTTTTCTATTTCATGAAGAAAAATTTTCATGCAATAAGTCTTCTCTTTTTAAAAAAAACTGGTGAAAAAAAGCAAGAAAAAACCACAAGCACAAAAGGCAAATTACAGTTTGTAGTCAAAAACTCATTTATGCCATTTCTACATCTGGAGAATTACAAACAGCATTAACAAGAGTTCCCCCAACCATGACATCTGCTGTCATTCCGCTTCGATCCGGGCATGTTTCCGGATTGTATCCGTAAAGAAATCCTAAAAAAATTTTTCTCTTTTTACAATTTTTTTCAAACTATTGGTTTTAAATTAACTTATGAATGAATATGTAATTTAAAAATGGTTAATAAATACGTAAATAAACCGTGCCTGTCTCTTAAAAAAATTTTTGAACGTCAAAACTACTTTTAGTTTTATTTTAACACAAATTCAGAAACAAACCACGACATAATATTAATAGGCTACTAATATATACAGTAGTTAAAAAATAAAATCATCAGGGCAACTATTTGTTTTTGATTATTGCATTCCTGATTTTTGTAGCCTACCTGCTTCGTTAGAGTACCACTTTACGCCTTCTTGCGCAAAGTACTTATAACCGGGCAAAGTTCCTGCGATGCCTTCAGTATTCTTCAATGACATACCCCACAAACTCTGAAGATAATATAAACATGTATAAATTATATCATTGACTCACATCTTTTTATATCGTTTGACATATAATGCCGTAGACCCTTACCCTGACATTGACACCGCTAGGACAATTTGGTCCGGAATTAAGGGCAATAATAAAGCTGTAATCAGGAGGCTTGCTTGTTTCGTCTTCCGTCTGGAAAAAAAACAAAATTTTGAGAAACATGAATAGTGACCTTAATTGCTAAACATGTGAAAAAGGCTACAAAAGTTATCATCGCATCTTTTGAAGAATTAATCCTAACCCTAATCCTGTTATCTAGCGTATTTAAGTTATACATTTTAGAGTAGGCCAACTACATATTTTGTTAAAAAACACTACGCATAAAATTCAAAATATAATATTGCAGAAGATAATAACTTCCTGATCAACAGATAGCGGCAAAACAAAGGCTGTTGCAGTTTTTAAACATTTGACCGTCAGCGTTTTCCACGAAATCAATGTTGCCATCTAAATACTTTGAGAGCCACGTCGAACCAAAACTATAACCACGTAATTAATTTTTCCAATCCAGAAAAGTTGTTTCATTTTGTAATCTCGTTGAACTGAACGTAGCCAACTTATTTTGCGATTAACAGCATTTGAATTTTTCTGTATAAAATTCATATTGGCGTTTTATACTATGTAGTCTGTGGTGGATTTTGGGTGAAGCAAGTGAGGCAGTTGCCTCGGGCCCCCTTGTTTTTAGAGGCCCCCCTTTTTAAAAATACCGCATATAGTTTCATTTTGCTGTATATTTTTTTAAAGATCACTATGAAATTGTTACAAAAAGTGGGAAATCTTAGAACAAATTCATCTGAGGACCTTTTTTTTTGTTTTTTTCGTTTTTTGGAGAACACCCGATTTTTGGGAATCCTGATTAGAACTTTACCTCGGGCCCTTAATTTTGAATATCCATCACTGTATGTAGCTGCAACTATACAACATATCAGGGTTTAGACCTTCCAACAAAAAACTCTTATCAGCTCTTACTTCTTCGTTGGGATCAGTAAAGAGTTCGCTTAACCGGAACCTTACAAGTCCACCTTGATAAACTTCTTCCGTTTCTTGCTTTACCCATTCAACTTGTATTATGGGAACAGCTAAAAATAGGGTTTAAAAGTAAAAATAATACTGAGACAAATCGACAGTGTACAGAAAATTAGATATATTGGTCTTCGCAAATCAAGCAAGTTCGCATGTTTTAACACAAAGGTGGGTGCAACATTTTAGCTTAATTATACTACAGTATATTATACTATAGTGCGGCCCTCGAGCTAAAACGTTTGGCCAACTCTGTTTAGCATATAATAAACAAAGGAAAAAAAGATTTTTATTAATTGCGACACTTATAATTGACAAGGCAACGAAGTGATTAATTACATTTCGACCACTTCTAAGCGTTTTTTCTTACTTTTCCAATAAAAAAATCAAGTAGTTAGAACTACTGGAACTATTTAAAAAAGTATTTTAAAAACGAATTTCTAAAAAATGCATGTTTGCTTTTTTTAGCCGTAACACTGATAACGAAAAAGAAACCGTTAAGTTGTAATGTTGATTGTACAATAAAAGCTGATCAAAAAAGTAGATACAAACAACAAAAACTTAGCAGACACACGAAGCAAATATAAAAACAATTCCAAGCAAGACTCACGATTAACGCTTTCAGTAATGTTGGAAGGAATGTTTATTCCAAAGTCAGCTTCAGGCACATCAATTCCGAATGTGCAGTTTACGCTGTTGAGATCATAGTTTTTACCGATTAAAGTTTCCAAAACAGCGATCGGATACATTAAAAATTATATTTACTTTTGCTTGCTGTTACTTGATTTTTGTTATTGAAAGTAACTATTTGAAATGTTTTAGTTCAGGAAATACTCGTGACTGAATAGTAGCGCGTTGGTGGCGTGGCCAAGAAGGTCAGAGCGCTGTATTGATAAGTATACTATCGATACGATCGCAGTTCAAAGCCTACTCGCGTCAGCTTATTGTATCCATAAGAAAGACACTTTACTGCACCTTTCTCTGCTTAGCGGTCTCACTAAGTAGCTCTAAATTCCAGTCATAGATTTAATGAAAAAAAATAATAAAAAATTTCCACTCGACAGCAATATCGTGGGATCTTGAATGTCTGTCGGATAATAGTTTTACCGTTTCCCCATGTATAACGCCTTCGACGTTTTTCTCCAAGTCAAAATAATAAATAAAGATAAAAAATTTTCAAATAAATTAATAAATAAAGTAAATTTTTATATCAGCGAAAGCTGTATAATACAGTTAAAAACTCTGTTCATTACATCAGTGGCGTGCGGGCTACTTTTTAGCTCGAGAGGTGACTTTGATACGCCTGCACTAACGTCTTCCCGGCGACACCTACCAGAACACCTCGTTCTCTTGCCTAACTCTACTACTAACAACTTCACAGAGTATTCATCATTTTTTATTTTATTCACAAAAATACTTTACTATAAAAACAAACGCTTTCGATTTACTCGAATCGTTATAAGATTTTTGATGGCAGTTGTTTTCTCGCTGACCAGGCTGTAAGTAAAGTCTGCTAT
Organism: Diplosoma virens; assembly: GCA_963680785.1. Taxonomy (NCBI): domain Eukaryota; kingdom Metazoa; phylum Chordata; class Ascidiacea; order Aplousobranchia; family Didemnidae; genus Diplosoma; species Diplosoma virens. The sequence goes on along the minus strand of OY796895.1, from coordinate 31,119,917 downwards.
TGCTATTACACATGACAGACCAAACTTAAAACTGCCAAAACGAAAGCGTATCTACCCATACCGATGTTCAGCGATGGTTTGTTAATCCGCAAACGTACTTTTCAAGACCGGGCAATGCCGGGAAAAACACTTTCCATTTCGAGGTTCATTGCAAGCAAGTTCCGAAGACCCACTATTCCGTAGCTAAACATCGAAAGACTCATGGCAAGCAAGATAAATGTTCTTCATTATCTTTTTTTACAGTTTGAGACACTCGTCATCCTACTACAAGAGACCCATTGCACTATTGCGGAAAAGCTGGTACTTCCAGGCTTCCAATTAGCTGGGCCTTTCTTAAGCAGGAAGCATGGCCTTATTATGCTTGTCTACAAGCGACTATGGTAGTAGTTTTCAAACCTTTTCCTACCGTTGTATTGCTTTCATTCTGATGGCCCACTGAAAACAGCGACATGGCCCATCGGTTGAAAACCACTGGACTAAGATAAACGCTTTTGGACCATTATCCACGGATATTGGAGATTGAGTGGATGTGCGTGGATGTTGATGGTTATAAAAGAGTCAACGTCTACATACCTCCACCAATGCAACTATAATCCGTAGATCTCCCAGTGTTTCCTTACTTCTGTTTTTATGCCGGCAATTTCAACTGTCGTTACGTTAATTGGGATTTTGATGACAGCAGTGCGGTCGGTGAGTGCTTGGCATGATTTAGAATTTCTAACTTCAGTATACAGGTAACCCACCTTCACTGGCCAATATCTACGTTGGAACTCTTTTAGTCCCCAGAAACGGAAAATCAATCTAATTGGTACTCTTGTTCACAGAGCTTTTATGATTTGTTCTAAAAGCAAACTGGACCAAGAGCTTGGCAAAATTCGTTCAATTCTTTTGGAAAATGGCTACCCGGAACGTGTAATCAATTCGGCTTTCAAGCGAAAACTTCAACAACTAAATTCTAACCCGGTTCACACAGTAAAAAAGTGCCCTGTCTACCTACACATCCTATGGATTGGAAACGTCTCGATGAAGTTCGAAAAGCAGATTACGTCTGCTGTGAAACGCTGCTTTTTCTCCGTCGAACCACGTGTTATTTTCAACACCCGACAGCTCCTTCCAGCGATTAAGAAAGACGTGTTACCTTCCCATCATCACAGCAATGTTATTTACCAGTTTTTGTGCCACTGCGATAGTCGGTACGTTGGTCGCACGTCTCAACGGCTAGAAGAGCGAATTAAACAACACGTTCCTAGATCCATCACCAATCCTCGTGACTCGTCCAACCGCCAAAGTCTTTCCCGCTCTTGCAAGAACAACACACGCCCACAACAATTTCACGAATCCGCCATTGGTCAACATCTTCTTGACAACGCCCAATGCGCCCTTCATTACAGCAACGAAAAATTTTATATTCTCGCTCGAGGTCGCTCTTCCTTTCACCTTTCTGCTCTTGAAGCGACTTTCATTAAATCTCTCAATCCCCTTCTGTGTAAGCAAAAAGAATTCGTCTACTCTTTGAAAATTTCTTAATCTTTTCTCTCATTGGCTGACTTCTTTCAGCCAATGAGAATTCTACTTTCTTCCTTTATAACTTAGTTCGGTTTCAATTCTGCTTCATTCTGACGATTTCCCCTGAAGAGTGTCAGATGAAAAGCTTTGGGAAGAAAAATCTTTTACTTCACGCAATCTTCAAATTCTGTACCACCAAATGTTTAACCAAATGTGAGCTAAACGTCTACAATAGCAATAGACTTTTACCATTCTGTCCAACACCTATTTATCTTGGGGTAAAACTGGACAGATTGCTTACGTTTCGTCACCGTTTAAGCATTGCACAAAAAACTATCTTTGCGCATTACACTGCTTAGGCAACTTTTAAGGTCAGGATGGGATTCTGGTGCCAAAATACTGCCCACAGCTACCCTATCTCTGGTCTACTCAATAGCTGAGTACTGTACACCTGTCTGGTGTTGCAGAATTTACACTCGCCTCATAGACAGTGTCCTGAGTAACCCCTGGCGCATATTACTGGATGCCTGCGTTCCATCCAACGGACCACCTGCCCATACTTTCAGGCATCCTTCCAGCTGAGCCTTGCCTACTAGAAGCAACTCTCTTTTTGGCTTACCGTAGACCTCTAGACCATGGGGTATGTTGCATGGTCTTTAAGTGGTTCCTCAGATGCTCGCCAAGAGAGACTAAGATCTAAACGCCCGTTTGTGCCGGCTGCACGGAATTCATTAAATAATCTTGCCGGACTAGGCATCCGCGCTTCTCAGAGGATGAATTACGGATGGAACGCGGAGTACTGTGAGAGTACATTCAGGCTTAGTGCTTTCATACCCATAAACAATGGCAGGCCTGTTGGAATGAGCTTGCCCCAAACAGGTTGGGTTAAGTTCAATCGGCTGCGGATTGGTGTTAGGCGATCTCATTCGTCCATGCACAAATGAGTCTTGTTCCTTTACCGAATTGCGAGTTAGGAGCCTTTGAACAAACCGCAGACCACGTCCTAATAATGTGCCCCAAGTATCGGGCACCACACGGAGCACGAGGTTTGACGGTTTGGGATGACAAAACCAGATGCTGACTCATCAACATCACTGCCAGCATCTGATCTGGGCAGTACAATAGCCCGAGGTAATAAACCGGACGAATTCTTGGCCCTAGTCCTGTTTGTGACTAACCAGGAATAGATGTCCTTCCGAACGATGACGAGGTTTGTGATGTATAGCAATGTTAACTTTAACTACAATAATCGTTCTACTAATTTATTTTAAAATCTCAAAGTGCATACACAAAAATTTTTTCAAAAGCAACTCACTTAGTCTTATAATAATTATTGTAAACGTACCCATCGGCAAATAAAAAGTTCATTCCAATTTCAGTCTTTGCCCTTTGCCATTGTGCTTCTTGGGAAACAACCACGATCCCAGAGGCCATGTCAGAAAATTGATCAATTAAGTTGCCACCCCAAACCTTAAAGAAAAGCGATTTGACATAAAAAAAACTTTAAGTTTGTATCGATTTTTTCTCGAACAAAATCTTTAAAAAGTTGACAAAAAGAAAATTAAATAATTGGAGATTTTTTAAGAACGTTATTCAGTTCGCAGCAGTCTAGGAATTAGTAAAAAGTAACGGTAAAAACTCGAATCTTTTGTTAAGTTATTGCAAAAAGTTTGCAATGGTGATAACTATTTGTTGTATAATTTTAAGATATATCGCCAAAAATTATGATAAGATTATAATAAGATATAAGCATGGTGTTGAAAGAAATACTTTGTTGTTTCCATTTTAACGTACTAAAATTAATGCGACAAAAAACCTTCTCTCGTGATTTTCAGGCAGAAATTCAGATTTCGGTAAATTTTGTGCTTGTAACTGGAACAGGTGTTTTGGACATTTGTCAAGACCATCCTGCGATACTCAAGTGGACCTAAATGCTGATGGCAAATTCGAGTCCGAAATGCAATTAATGCGTTTGTGTTGCCGCATAGCAATCGTTTTTACTCTTATTTTGAAACTAACTAAGTCTTTCCCCTACTTTTCTCACACTTTACAAAACTAAAAGTGTAAAAAAAGCAGTGACCTCCACCAATATTTCGGCACCCCATAATTATATTTATTTTTCTTTCCAATTTAAACTACTAATTTTTTACTATTAAACTAAAGATTTTAAAAACTGACATTTATATTTTTAAAAGGGTAAAAATCATTTCTTTTTTAAGTCATTTTTTTGCAGAAAAAACTCTCTTTTTAAGTGCAAACAGACAAAGTTTAAACTACCAGCAAGAATAGCAATTTATAAACCTCTACAAACATACATCAATTGTTGAAATAGGACAAGAAATAGTTATTCGGATTGAATAGGCTCCTTTAGGAACGACAAGAGGTCTGTAATAACACAAACAAACTATAATAAAAAATAGCCTTATGATTGTAACAATCTTACTAATAATCAACTTTTGACACCATCATCACGATCTCGTCTAACGTTTCATAATTAAATAATCGCAATAATTTACTTAAAAGCTTGATTAACATAAACAAAAGACGTTAAAAGTTATCATATATCTTCTCCAAGAAAACTATGATTTTGAAGTGATTATTTGCCTAGTTATATAAGCTTAATTTAAACCTAAATATGGTCACAATTGAAACAAGGTTGATAGATTAAACAATTGATTAATCAAATTTAATGACGTAATTTTAATCACGATGCCAAAACTTTACGTGTTATTACATCTTTATAAAATTTCTACGCTTTAAACAAATTTTTACATCAACTCTAGGGTTGCCAACCGTCCTTTATTGGAAAGGGCACTCCTTTATTTAACCCTTTCTGTCCTTGTCCTTTATGTACTACAGAAATGTTCTTTATTTTAAATGTCATTTTACTTACTGCCAATTTTGCAATTATTAATAGAACGTGGAGCTATTTTTTTTTTTTTTTGTTATTTTAGAGAATATTGTGAATTTAGGACGAAAAGTAAGAAATCGGAGACTGGTTAGAAGTGACCTTTTCTTTTTTTTTAGAGAACACTGTTTTTTGCGGGAGAAAAGTGCATTAGCCGGAATGATTTCTGGCCAAATACAATACCATTTCAAAAATACAATTTTAAAAAAGTCAAATCAAATACAATTTTAAGAAATAAAAAGATTTTATTAAGTTAAGAGCACAATATTTTTCATTTCTATTTTTTTATGATGCATATACAGTCATACAGATGGGATTGAAAATTATGTTTATATCTATTTTTCATATGTCCTTTATTGAAACTTGTCACAGTTGGCAGCTCTAGTCAACTCTGATATTAAAAAATTGTGTTCGACCCTCAAAAAACTCGTCATTTATTCATTTGAGTAGCCTCTTAATCACAAAAATAATTTGATTCTGTCTGTTTTATTTATTTTAAATTATCTCAAGGAAGAAAATCTTTCATATTTAAACTATACAGGCATGTTTGGCGTTGACCATCGACTGTCAAGAATTGGCCCAAAGCAGCCATTTTATTATTAACTTAGACGCAATGAAACACATCGCATTGTTAATAGACTCTCTCAGTATTAACCTGAAGACTTCCATCTGTCCACCGAATGTTTTATTCCCATTTTTCCACACTCCTTCGATCATGACTCCGCTTCCGTCAGTCCGCGTCCTGCGTCAAGCACAAATTGGAATAAAAAGTTAAAATACTTTTACTTTAGCATAGAAATTTATTATATAAACGTGTTCTAGCTCAATTGCAATTAAAAATAAATTCCATAAATGGAGCGTTTGACTATATGAAACGGTGAACCCGGGTTTGATTCCCGTCGGATAAACCGAAAGTCTAAAATTGATATTCGCGGTTAACTGCTTGACGTTCAGAATTGTAGAGAATTGTGAAAAAATATTGGTATTTTCTTGACTGGAAGACCACTCTGTGCTTCTCTATGCTGCCTTATCGTGGCATATATCCGAAGGTTTATGATATTGTATAGGATCGATTATTGTTATTATTGTTAGCTCAGATATTCAAAAATATTAAAAATTAACTTTATGAAAACACAACTATTCATTATATCGTTACAAAACAAAGAGTAGCTGTATCGTTTTTTTTTTCTTTTTTTTCTTACGCACTTCCTCTACTGTTATGCTAAAGTTGGCTTCTGCTATGCTGAAACAAATTTATCGCTAGGTAAATTATAAAAATTTTTTATCAAAAAGCTACATCTTCAGTAATCAATTACTTAAACATGGTTGTCTCTCCTGTCCCTTCGGGAGTAACAGCAGTGATAAAAATGTCGTAAAACGTCATTCGCGCCAGGCCGGTGATTATGATGGTCGCTTCGCCTGTGTTCAAGTCCATCTCGGTTGAATTGTCTAAAAATGTGTAACACTCATTATTAGCAGAGTGTTCGATTATATAGATGAGGTCTGGCAAAAACCTGAAAGTTTACCAAAATTAAAAAAAGATGAAGAAGCAACAGAGCTTTTGAATAAATTCTTGGTTGTACAGAAGTTTAAAACAACCAATGGTATTGACGAAACCATTGAAAGAGCCAAAATTGAAAGAGTTGATGGTTCCGTCAGTATCATTGGTTATTTAAAACAGAGCTCTGGTTAATTAAATAAAAATGAGATAGTTTTTTCCTAGGGTTAAGCATCCGGTATTAAATTTCATTGCTTTTATTTTTATCTTGCAGAATTATAGCAATGAAAATTTTTTCGACGGAATTGCTGTACGTCTCAAAACGTCAAAATAAAACTTAATGCATAAAAATACTAACAATTTTTACAGTCATTTTAAACTCTTTTGCGTTTTATCTTTGATAGCGTAAACATAAACTGACTTCAAAGCCAAAGTTTAAAAAGCCAGATCCTCAAATAAACTTGAAAATCAACGCATAAAAATGTTTTTTGCCTGAAAAGGATTAAAAGCGAAAAGAAGTTTTCAAATAAAAAATAAAAGCCAAAAAACTTTTTTGCGTTAGTTAATCGAATGAAGACTAAAAAAGCGTCTTTATTCTGATCCGGGCCCCCATAAAATTTTTGGGATGATAACCAATAGGCTCAAACCAAGGCAAATGGTACCCCCTGGGCCTAGGTTCCGCGCTTGTAATTGGATTCATTTTAGAACAAATATTTCAGTCTGGTTCTTACTCATAACCCAAGTGGACTGCAATGTCTTGGAAAGTAGTACTTATGATTTTACTGTTTTATTCGCAACGAGTAAGATTCTAATAAAAAATAAAACCTTTGCTAGACTCGACGTCGATGTCGTAAGAAGTTGCGTCCATGATCGGGTTCCAAGAGATTTCAATCGTAGTTTCGGTCGCGACCATGACTTTTATGTTCTGGACTGCTTCAACAACTGAAAGAATAGAAAAGTGCTTTTTTTCATTTTCTTTCGAATACTGATGAATGCAAACGCCTAATTTTTATTGTAAGTACGTAAGTAAAGTTGAGAAAATTATTTAATTTTGCTTTAATTACAATTACGAAATCAAATACTCTTTTATAGACATTACAATTACAAGCGCAAGGATAAATACGCCCACAGAAATTTTAATTAAATCACGATCAGAATTTTTTTTTTTTAAATCTTTATTCCAATTCCATCAACGATTATGCATAATTGTGTTATTAATTACCATTTGTTTATAATCAGTCTTTTTGGAAGTGATTGATCAGTGAGGAATAGCCTAATGAGCGTTTATCGTAAATTGTTGCTGTTAAATGCTGTTGAACAGCGTGTGTTCTCGCATGGGCAATATGTAATTGCAATTAAAAATTGACTATAAAACTTGATTACAATTAGTGCAAAATTGTATAACTAATTACATTTTACTTAGATGCCATTAAACGTATAAATTTTTTGATCCCCATACAAGTTTAGTCATCTGTTTGAAATTAGAAAGGGACAAGAGGAAATGAAAGACTATAATATCTTTCTTTTCTTTTATTTTTTTAAATTCATAAAAATTATATTAAACTTACGCCAATTTTTAAATTCTTTTCAAACTGTTTCTTTTTTGGCAGCAAACAATGTGCAACAAAACAAATAAATCCAATGTTCTTATTGATATTAATTCTATAAAATGATTTTGTATTTCAAAAGTTAATTATAATCAAATATCTAGTCCAAATCGGCAGCATGTAGCCCGCGGCACGACTTTCTACTACCCGCTGAACAATTTTAGCTAGTCTTATTCCTGTCGATGAAAAAAAGAGCCAGCCAGCTTTTTATCAGCAGCCTTATTAAATAAATCGGAAGATCGTCAAGTTATTCTAATGTGAGATTCTTTTTGTTTTCAGAACCCAAATGAGAACTAAAACAAAGATTTTCACTTGTTTTGCCAAACGGTTTTTTGTTTTCAAGGGACGCTTAATGTCAATAAAACACTTTTTGCCTAATATTGGGACAATTTCAAACCAACTACGGGTAGCAAGTTCAAACAAAGTGGTCTGCAGGTGTAAAAACTTGTCTACCCTGTTCTGGTTATTAAATAACAGTCAGTTAGTTTCCGGATGAACTATACTGTATTATGCCCGATTGTGGATGAAAAACAAAAAAATTTGTCACGTTGCGCCAACAGATCTGATGATGCTATGCTTACTTTTAGCAAGTGTGAGAAAAGCGGCAATATATGTGAAGAGTGCCATTATAGTATATCTATCATTTTAAATGTTTTTTGTTACCTTCAAAGTTTTTTTTCTGTTGGCTCACTTTGCTAAATAAGATATCGGCATTCACAAAAAGCAACCAACAAGATTTTAAAAAAGCAATAAAAATGGTTAGATGACGGCTTTTAAATAAAGATTTGATAAACCTTTAGCATCGGATTTCTGATCTTAAATTTCAAAGTAACCGCTTCAATCGTCTTTTTTTTCAGTTTTGACAAATTTTTGAAATAGAATTTTAGCGGTAATAAAACTACCTACCAGAAAGATTGCTTTTGCATTATATCAACTGCAAAACTTTCAAAGAGGCAACCCAAAAGCATCTGCAATATGATTTTGTTTCAAGAAGTCTTTATCAAAACCGACCAAATTTTTGTAGGCTTAGGGCTCGTTTCACTACGAGCGTTGGCGGGAATATTCTTTGTTTGTTTATGATTTTTTTGTTTTTCTTAGCGCTTAGGCGCAAAAAAAAGTAAAAAAATCAAATAAACAAACAAAGAATATCTCCGCCAACGCTGGTTGCGGGAACGAGTCCTGGCTATTTAAGGAAATTCGAAAAATACTCCAAGTAGAGTTAGTTGACTAAACTTAATCTCCAGCTGACTGGTAAACTTATCACCAGTTAATTGGCTCGGCAGAAAACTTGACAAAGCTTACAAAATTCATCATAAAGTTAAAAAAAAAAGTCGTCAACCTACACCAAAAAAGAAGCTTCTTCTGTTCAGTTTTTTTGACTTCTAAAAAACAACTTACGAGTTTTGAAAGAAACTGAAATTGGTTCGGAAACTTCGTCGTCCATCATCGACTTGATCATGGCGGTATACATCGTGCGTGGTGATAAGCCACCGATATTAATCTTATTACTTTGAGTTGTTTGACCAGTGATGTTTTCAATTTTAACCTGAAAAATTTACTTTTTTGGCAATATGAAGCTTTTTACCATTCATTCAAAATGGTTTAAGCATGGGCTAGTAGCCTGGAAAAAGTATTGCTTAACCTCTAATCCTAATCATTCTTTTTTACGTTTTAAAAACTTACGTTCACTGGTATTTTTTCCTACGTATTTAATTTCTTTACTGGCATTTTAAAAGACTAAAATAATACTCAGCGCTCTGGTCGAGTGGCTGAACGCCGTTTCTATGGCGACATCTAGCGACGTTTTGGTTCAACATCTTTCCTTGTTATTTTGTTTTGCTTTTTGAAAAGACGCTTATACTGGGCTTTTCTTTCATTAGCTGCCAAGCAAATCTAAATTTCAGTCATATTATTTAATGAATGACAAAAACCAAGCAAAAACTTTCAACTGGACAGCAATATGCTGTATTTGTAATTTGAAACCCGGTCGGGACAATCGTTTGACAAGTGCTCTAAGCTAAACACCAACGATGCTTCCAGCAAATTAGAAAAGTAAATAGATGATTTAATGTCGTGATGATGAATGACGTAATAAAAGGTATTACGATTACCATGTAACCGGTTGCGTCGGAAACAGGATCCCACAACAGTTCAACAGATGTTGCTTGCACTGTGGTCCGTATATTTGAGGGAGGTTCAAGAACCCCTTCTGCAAGAGCAACTCCCAGCAGCAGTAAAGAGAAAAGACGATTCATGTTACTAAAAAGAAAATTTAGAAAGATATGTTTTTAAAAAATCCTAATTTAGAAAAATTTGTTTACTTTAGCCCTTATTTATAATTCTATATAAAGCAAAATGAAAAAAAGCAAAAATTGTTATAAAAATTCTCTTGTTATTTTTTTTCTAAATTACCACAAAAATTTTTATTTTATTTCTAATTTTTAAAATCTATACGTAAAATGCAAAAATATGGAAAAAATTGTATGTAAAAACTGCTCAGGAGCCAGACTTAAAATTATTAAATTTATTTTTCAAACTTTTTCATTTTTTGTGAAAGCGGTATGTAAAGAATTGTTTACATGGTTTCTCTTTGTTACTAAATTTAAGCGCTATATTCAGATTGTTAGTAGATTTCTGGTTGATTATTCTAAAAGAAATGGGCTAGCACTTCTTAAAGTAATTACCATTAGGCATACGACACAATTTACGATTATTACGAATCAACTTTAGCACTTACCTAATTCTGTAGATTAAAATGGAAACAAAGTCTAAGGTTATTTTCTCAAAAAAAAATTAATTAAAAAATCTGTATAAATAAAACAACTTAAAAACTAGTATAACTCGGATTTTGGGAATGATTTATAAAAAAAGTGCTATTTTGTTGCACACTTGAATTTTTTCATTTTATACTTCAGTGACTTTTAAACTAAGCCAGCTATCTTTGAATTTGATCTATTTTAATCAAATTTTTTTAATAACCACCATTTATTTTTATCTTTTAAATTGAACCAAATTATTTCTTGAGTCTTTTCAAACGAAATAAAAAACATAAAATAACAGGAAATTTTTTTGCGAAGTTGCAACTTGAAACAATAAAGAAAATGTTGTTACGTTGTAATCCAATCTTGGAAGCTCGATGGTTTGGGGACAGACTTATCTCTTTTATAGGCAGTTGCTCGATTAAAATTGCTGAGAAATTAGATAATTAGAATGACGAAAATCTTCATATCAACGTGTTTAACGTCTTGAACTTACGTCACACGTATTTGAAGCAAAAAACTGATGACGAAATCAATGTTTATTGAATCACGACGGTAACCTACAACACAAGTAAAAAATATTTGAATTTCTTCTGTTTTGATTCTAGTTTTTTTAAACGGTAATTGGATAAATCTCGAAACAGATTAAAATCACGTGGTCTATGAAAACGTTATTATACTGATTATATCTTATAAAGCACTGTCATTGAAACATAAGTTGTCTTAGTTTCGGATTAAGTTATTAATTGCTTTTATGACCACTGCTCTCAACAATGCAACGAATCCTGGTATAGGAGAAACGTCAAGATAAATCACAGACTGAATGGCGATGAGTTCCGGCTTTAAAAACAAGTGTCATTTTCTTCAACTTAGAGCAGGGGCTTGCAGATGCTTTTTAAACATTTTTGTCTTTTTCTTCCGAAGTAGAGCGAAGACTAAAGAAAATGTTTTCATCCAGTTTCATTGAAAAAACACGATGCGACCAGCAATTTAAATTGAAATATATTTTTTATTCAAAAATTGCTCAACATTTACATTGCTTAGTAACAATGTAAATTACATTGTTTGCATTGTTTGCCGACTCAATTTTTGATCACACAATCAAAATTTGCGACCCATTATTTGCAATACCTATTTTAGAAAAACAATAAAATACCCTGATGATTTCTGATTTTGCCTATTGAAAATAGACACGACTAATGAGTAGAAACGTCAACTTTTTTGAATTAGATTAGTTAAAACGTAATATTCAAAAGTTTACGAACATCATCATTTTATGTAAAAAGTGTTATTTTTTTTTGCAATAAAAAGTGCAAGCCTTTTGTCTTTGTTACATAACAATAAGCTATTGGTATTTATCTCCAACAATTGACATCTTAATTACGGCGTGATTATGCCAGTTAGAAGTAATGAAGAAAATGATTTGTTTTGTTGTAATTGATTTTGAAATGTCTTCTACAACCCTTTAACAACCTGATTGTTTTAATTGCTCCCTATTTTTCTCGTTCATGATAACGGCCAATGCGTTCGTGTCGATAGAGACAACGCATAATAAGAACAGTTAGATTAATCATTGATCAATCTAATTTATTTGGCGTCATGTCAAAGTCAAGTAAATCTTCTTGGAAATGATACTATTGTAAAAATTATTCAAAACGACACACGTATCAATGTGGGTTATGTTTCGACAGCATTATCATGATTATTGTCATCATATCAACTATATCCTCCTGAATCACAGGACGATGGTAGAAATGTAAAACATGGAGCAACCATCAGCCGATTACGGTGAGCTGCTTTTGGAGATTTCAACCCTTTGCTTTTGAATGAAACTTTCCATTTGGTTTTACTTCCATAATGATGTGCTTGTTATGATTGTCAAGCAAAGAAACGAAGTAACGTGTATTTCCTGAGGACACAATAACTACATGACGAAGATAGGAATTAAACCGGGACTTCGTTGATTACGATCGCCATTAAAACGACGCTTCTTTTACTTATGACACTACTGCTAAAGGCTCGAAAAAATTGATTGCAAAAAATATAAATGATCAGAAGCAGCTAACAATTTCTACAACCCAGTTTTTTGAAAAAAATTTTTTTAATTGAAAAATTATTTGTAATTTTCGTCGATTTATTTGTGAAACATTTTTTAAAAGTGTTTTGGTATTTCCATGACACAGAAAGTAAGTTTTTGAATAGATTGCCGGTGTGATTTGAATGGAATTTTCTTTAATAAGCAATTTTATTTTCTCACTTTTTCAATGAATAATCGAAATTGTAATAAAGAAGAGGATTCTTACGATGCCACAAAAAACTATAGCGAAACAAATTTTATTTTTAAAAAATGCACTGTATATTTTAATCTTTGGTCATTCATTACTCCAGATCAGTGTTTCCCAAACTTTTTCAGCCTGATGCCCCCTTAGTTTCCAAATGGATTCCCAGCGCTCCCTTGACCTCTTTTTTAAGTGAAAAGAGTATTATACATAAAATATTTATTTCAAAAATAAAATAATTTAATAAACCATGATATTTAATTTTCAAAATTACCCCTAATACACACATGCAAGCCTTTTTTTTGTTTGTTTGTTTCAAATTGAGCTCAATCCTTTGGAAACTTTTTCTTTTTCTAAAAAATAAGCAATCTCGCACCTAGAAAAGTCGATCAAAGGTTTTCATTAGTTTACTGTTTTTGAAACGGGAATTTAAAGCTTATCTTGTTTGGGGTTGGTTGTAAAAGAGTTAGTAGTTATTTTATGATGAACGAGAAAAAGATTTCCGATTTGTAGACTAGCTCAATTTAGTTCTGCTTGCTGAGTCAATCATCTTTTCAAAATCAATCAATTCATTTTGTAACTATAAATAAAAAAGTGAAAACTTTTACGTTTTCTTGAATGTGGAGGGTATTTAAATTAGGGAAATAAGGCAAAATCCTAAACAAGGAGCCCCCAAGAAATAACGCAACAAATGTTGGACCACTGTTTCAACAAGTTTATCAAAGGTAGCAGATAAGAAAAAGCTAATATTAATAGCAACTCTTTTTGCACACTGGCTTTTCCACCAAATCAATTTGACCATATGCGCCTGCATGATTTTTTATGAAAGTAAAACTGTTTTTAAAGGCGTAAAATAAATTTTTTCTTTATAAAAATTTATCTTAAAAGAGCTGTAGCCAAGTTTTGAAAAACCTTTATATTTTTAAAAAGTTGAATTAACCTAACTATTTAATTTGGTTCTGTAGCTGCAGTTAGTTCCATGAGCAGTTTAACTTTAATTTGGTGATTTCCAATCTTTTTAGTCATGGATTCTTTTCCAAAAATTATACAAGCTACAGACCTCTAAATTTTTACGATTCACCCGGACTAATAAGTTGTTCATCAATATGGTGAGCTTTTTTTTTGGTTTTCACTTTCAGTTCAACGTAAAATTTTAGAGCTGCCGTTTTTGAAATCTGGTCGGCAATTCGAATTTATCTGCTTCTGCCTTTGATATGATAAAACGTCACTATTGATTATTGATTATTCATCACTATTGATAAATTGCTATTGATTATTTCTTTGTGGGCTTATGGGCTCGTTTCCACTACGAGCGTGCAATGGAGTATTATTTCTTTCTTTTATAGATATTTTTTTGCTTCGCTTAGCGCTCGGTTAGATTTTAAGCGCGGAAAGATCGATAAAACAAAGTATGCTCCGTTTCAGGCTCATAGTGGAAACGAGCTCTAATGAATATAAAGTAACTGATAAAAGTTTCAAAAGAGCAGTTAGTAACAGTTATTCAAAAGTAACAATTAAAGCACCTCACTACTATGCGTTCGTTCATAACTTTATAATGGTAATGTCACTCTTATTACCTATTAATGGCATACGAGCTACCCTAGTGGATGAATCTATGAAATATATTTTGTCATTCACATTTTATAAAAAAAAAGGCTAGCTATTTATTGGTTAAATGTTGTTAATGCTACGCTGTCGCCCCCCGACCACCCCCTTTTGTGTCACCACCCCCTGACAGCAAACCGCCACCCACTTTAGGAAACACTGCCCTAGATCGAGCTCCGTATTTTTCAAAAAGAACAGATAAATTTAATTATTGCATCAAGACATAGTCTAGACCAGGGATGACCGAAGTTTTTCAAGCGTGACCCGTTTTCAATAAGACAATAAAGTTGGCGAGCCGTAAAGTTTTCAAAAACTTTAATTATGTAAAGATTAAAAAAAATCAGTTTATTTAATCAAAATGTGTGAACATCTGTAATGCTATATAAGTGGGTTGAAATCATGGCGACAAGAATTATTACAGCAATCTGAATCAGTTTTGTCAAGTGGTTGTCAGTCAGATTTTTTTAGTTCTTGTCAGGTAGAATAAATCATCATCAAAGTATGGTCAGTGATCACGTGGAATATTCCACGAAACGAGGAAACTGGCTTCAGTCATTACCAGGGGCGCCGGAAAACCATTTTGTTTGGGGGCAAAACTCAAAAAAACACCTTGCTTTTTAAAAAGGCATGTAATTTTTTTAAAAAGCAATTTTCGCTGAAACGGTTGCAATGTCATTACGTATCGGGACCGTTTTCAGCGCAAAACTTTCGTGATGACAAAAAAAAGGTCATTAATCAGTGTTCAAAATCTCTATTTTCGTCCAAAATTAAAGGTGAAGACTAAAAAAACAGAGAATGTATTCAAAGCTTTGTGTTACTAAATAAACACTTTTTGCAACTTCTAGCAAAAATTAAGACTGTGAAAAAACAATATAGTTTTAGTAAGAATTCACATGAGCCGCGAACGAGAGGAAGGGAACTGCATGCGGCTCCCGAGCCACGATTCGGTCACCGTTGATCTAAATATTTTTATAGAACTTTGGCCACAAACATTTTGTTTCACGTTGTTGTATTTTATATAAAAAATCTGGAAGAAGCAGGTTTTAAAATTTTCAAAATTACTTTGATAGAATTTAAAAACTTTTTCGGTTGGTGCAAAAACAGTTGACTTTAGAATAGGGATCGGCAACCTGCTCTGCAGCACGAACCTGTTTAAAGAAGTCTTATCTTGCGAATTAATTTTTTTTTAAATTTATTTAAAAATTAAAAAAAACATTGTTTATTTAAAAAAAAACAACGTTTTATGTAATAGAGTTCTCCTAAAAGTTTATAAATACACTTTGAAGTTTTAAAATTGCTTCCATTGGAGAAAGTAAAAGTTGAGAGGATGAAGGTTTATATGTAGGGGTCGCGCAACTTATGCGCAAAAGATGATGCAAAAACTTGTCAGAAAAGGATAACAGAGCTACTAGATTGGTACGCGTTTATTATTTCTGAGTGGCTCGGTAATAGATTCTTTATGGATTCTTGGGTGCTTACGTATTATCGGGAGGACCTTTAAAAAAACGACTCAAAAATTAAAGTAAATAGGGTTACTTATTATTAAAGTAAATTAGGGTTACTAACCCTAACCCTAACCCTAACCCTAACCCTAACCCTAACCCTAACCCTAACCCTAATCCTCAGTGCGCGGTAAATCAAAGATCTTCATACTAACCAATAAACCCTTAATACGTACTGTGAAAAAAAGGAAAAAGTAAAAATCAAAGGTCCTCCCGATAATACGTAAGGACCGATTCTTGGTTGTCCAGGCCTGTTTTAGATTCTCTAGTGCAGGTCATTCCGCATCTAAGAAACTTTTTATATCTTTGGTGATTTTCATTAAGTTATTGCAAATTTATAGGCTATGCCAGTGGTTTTAAAAGTTTTGGGCACACTCCTCCCTTTCAGGACTCCGGTACCATCATTCAAACCTCCCACAAAAAAACTACTTCAATGATCGAAGCTAAGACTTTTTTGTCTTAATCCAAATTTGTGATCCGTAATCCGGTTATCCTAGGAAGTTCACAATAAAATTAGCATTCAAATTTGAATCTGTCTCGAATTTCTCGATTTTTGTCCCTAAAAAGGACTGATCTCTAAAAAAAGGTTTTGAATTTCCCTTCCTCTTGACAAATCTTGGCATAAGTTACATTGTACTGAGATTTTTATATTCTTTCCAAATTCGTCCCTTGAGATTTTAAATATCTCCTTAAGGAGCCAAGATATTTCCTTGAATTTTGAATATCTCCTTGAGAAACATTGGACTAGGCTAACTATTGTTTAGTTAATCCTTTTCTCTTCAACAGCTGTGATTCTAATTTTTTAACCCACTTTTGTGAAGATTGATGCCAAAACCACTATAAACCAGATTAAAGAAGTACATACTATGATGATGATGATGATGATGATGATGATGATGATGATGATGTTTTATTTATGCTTAGTAACATTATTAAGTATATGCACTGTACTATGAAGCATGAAAAGGAAACGCGATTAACTATTGCTATACTATCAACTAATTGCGTGATGAACTTATGAATTATAGTGTTTAGACTATTACTGGTTAACAAAAAGGCAACAAATAATATTCGTTCAGTTTTAATAGCAATCAAATTATTACGTTTCCAAATTGTTATTGACAAAATGATCGCGAATAAGGAAACAGAGGCTAACCGATATACTTATTACACACACATTGTCAATTGTTCGTGGTCGCTACGAACCAAAGCAACTTAAAGGCCAATCTATTTTTTTATTATAGCTAAATTCACTAGCTTAAACAAGTTTAACCACCGAAATGCATGAAGTTGCAACATTTTCAGGAATCTTAGTCTGAAATAGTTAATACCATCCAACCACTTATCAAGATCCTACGGGCGTGATACAAATTGCTGCGTTAGCTTTTGACGGCTTGACGCGAAATAGGACATATGAACGGAGATAGAAGCTCTATCAAAATAAAGAAAATATTTTTATTGCATTTCTGAAAGAAGAGATCACACATTTTTACGAAACATGTTTTCAAACTATTTTATGGCAAGTTCAATCTAAAACATAAAATTTTTCAGTCAACGCATGATCTAGAAATTCTAAATAGGCATAATTAATGATGAAATTTTTGCTTTTTTTCTTAATTTATATTTTATATCAAAAGTAAACCTTCATATGGCCTTTCAAGTTTAAGACTTTTTATCTTTTACGAAAGGGTTGCCAAAAAAATTTAGTCCAGAAAAGATGCGGGAAACAAAAAAGTAGGGCATCGAATCGAACCCAAACCGGAACCGTAAACTCGTATTAACCGTTCGTATTCTTTAAACCTGAACCAGAATTGAACTTGAAAAATAAAATTTGGTAAACCTGAACCGGAACTGAACCCGTAAACTAAACTTTGCTAAACTTGAGAGTATACCGAAACATTATTCTAAACGGTTCCGGTTTGACGAATAGATTTAGCATTCTTTTCTATAAAATTTAATAAAACTTCACATAAACAGAACTATCTCATAAATGCTAAAATTTTACAATTAACTTATAAAAGTCATTAAACAAGTCTTTTAAACTTTAACCTTTTTCTCTTTAAATATCTTGATAGATCTAAACAAGATGCATTATTTAAAAGATTATAAAAGTTCGTTGAAAAAATTTTACCTTAATTTTAACTTACTATCCACATTTAGTAAACAACGCTCTTTGTGACGTTTGAAAGCAACCCTTCGAAACCTAAATTGAAGATCCCGCAACGTTTCAGTGGCCTACTTTACCAGTTAATTATAGAGAGGACTAATTCGACATAAACATTTTCCGCCATTAAGTCGTTCTTGACTCAATAAAGGAAAGCCTTTTTGTTAAAACCAGCATTTAGGCTGCAAACTGTCAGGTGTTCAAGTTTTTTTGTTTTTTTTTCAAAGCTTAATTACATTTTAAATGGTCCTGGGGCAATGTCCTAACGTAAGCCTCATATTTTTGTAAAGCTCTTGAGGTGCAATTTAGTCTTTTTTAAGTGCAATTTTATATCACTGTACAGTGAAAGCCTTAATAATAGTAATTAATTGGAAAAAGATTAAAGCCAGGCCTACAAGAAGCAATTGAGCTACCTAAATTTTGTTACAAGGAAGTGAAAATATCTATAAAATTCGCTAATTCATCAACATTATCATCTCTATAGCGCTTAATTCTTATGATCCACAGCACAATGCTTGCAGCTTAAAATTTAAGATAGTTATCAAGTGATTACACAGGCATGCTTTCCGAGATACTAGATAGTTCAGTTAAAAGTTTTTTTAATTTAATTTTTGTTTTTTAAATAATATTATGACTGAAATTTAGAGCTGCTTGCTGAAACCGCAAAGCAGAAGAAAATGTTATAAAGTCTGTTTTTTAAGGATAGGTGAGACCGAAGTATGTTGTTACAATTTAGTTAATCTGCAATAAAGTTTAAACAAATAAACTTTAAATCAGCGTTTCTCAAACCATGGGTCGCGAAGGTTTGTAAATTACCGCACGTAAAAGAACAAGATCTGCGCACACAAGATTTCAGAAGTGAAAAAACTTTATAAGAGATCATTACGATTTTAAGACAAAGTCATGAAACCAGAGTCAGATTCAAGATGACGATCTTCTTTTTTTTTTTTTTTAGAGATCACTACGTTTTTGCGCCGAAAATCAAGAAATCGAAATATGTTTGCTCCCGAACAAATTTCTGCTTACATATTTACAGCTAAAAATTAAACAACCATTGTTGGCTCACATAACAATTTCGTTTTGTTTCTAATCAAAATAAGCGCTCACTCAAATTTATTTGGGTCGCAGTCATATTTGTAAATCGTTGTTTTTAGCGATTTTAGGTCGCAGAAAAAAAAGTTTGAGAAACGCTGGTTTAAATAATCGAATCCATTTTTTGCTAATGTTTAGTCTAAAACTTTAAAGCTACTTAAGATTCAATTAGAAAGTAGAAAAGAGTTTCTGATGTAATTCTTTTTGAGATGTCGGCATGCAGCGTGGTCGAGTGATTAAAGCACCGGGATTGTGATCGCCATGGTCTCAGTTTAAAATCTACTCGCACCATTCTGTTGTGTCCTTGAAAAAGACACTTAACGGCACTTTTTTTTGCAAGGTGTTCTTGGCAAGCAATTCTATATTTTAGTCATATTTGTATAAAACTAAAAAAGGTTAAATAGACAGAAATAACTTGCTATCTTCGGAAGCAGGTTGGGGTAATTGCTTGTCCTATGTATGAGTGCCTCTGTCGCTTTCCTGCAAGTCAGTGGGATATATATATAACGGTGAAATGAAAAAAAAAGATATTGTGGTTTAAAAATTTCATCTTGGCTGTAACAACTTACCTTGTACCGGGGCAAGTCGTTACAACACACGGGGTACCTGTTGCAGTTAATATCCAGAAAAAAGCGTCGAAAACTAGCACTTGTGTGCAAATATGGCTCATTCATTCGCTGTCATCTTAGATTAATTGTAAATATTTTTTGTGCTTTAAAATTTTTAGATGTTTTTTTTCTTGTAGTGCACTTATTAAAATGATAGAACAATGCTTTTCCTGATCACATTTTGTACTGTTTAATTCCCCTTTTTAAAACGGTCTGATCAATTCTAGTGTCATTATATCTGGAACATTCGCAGTTGCAGAAGTATTTACTGAAGCAACTACCCCACCGTCATTGTGATTTGGCCCAAATTTTGTCGTGAAAATGGTGAGAAACTTTTTTCTCAAAAACTGAAAATGTCAGCAGCAATAGTTATTACATCACTTTCAGTTAAAATGACTGATGTTGTTGCAAGCCAGAATGCAATGATTCTTGTTTCATAGATTGTTAGTGGTGTAGCTCGGTAAAAATAATCCTGTTAAACGAGAATATTTCAAAAACAGAAAAAACTCTCTCAAAAATTCATAATGGAAACTGTCTATGGATGGTCTTCTTTTGAAATTCAGGCAAAGAATGGTTTAAGATCAACAAGAGGAGTTTTCATGTGGTTAGGACAAGTTGAATTGTTGTAACGTTTTAGAGGAGTTTTGGTTTTGCTGTAATTTTATTAACTAGTTTCACAAAATAGAGGTATTATAAGAATAACTCCGTTAAACTTTGATCAGATTGAAGAAGCGATTTTTGGTTGGGAGTCTACGGAACCTCAAGAGGTTCTTCGAATGGTTGCAGAAGGTCCAAACAGCTTGTGCTAATTTAAGAAAAAAGTTACTTTTTTGCTCATTGACTTCAAAGTAAACTTTTGAAGTTACCTCACCGAAATACATTGATTAGTTAAAGACCCCAAAAAAAACTTTACTTTGATTTCTAGAAAATTTGAGGACAAAAATGATTGATCTTTTGATTGACTATTGCATACGGTCTTTTTTTTTGTTTTAAATTCGAATTGCCGACCAGATTTCAAAAACGGCAGCTCTAAAATTTTACGTTGAACTGAAAGTGAAAACCAAAAAAAAAGCTCACCATATTGATGAACAACTTATTAGTCCGGGTGAATCGTAAAAATTTAGAGGTCTGTAGCTTGTATAATTTTTGGAAAAGAATCCATGACTAAAAAGATTGGAAATCACCAAATTAAAGTTAAACTGCTCATGGAACTAACTGCAGCTACAGAACCAAATTAAATAGTTAGGTTAATTCAACTTTTTAAAAATATAAAGGTTTTTCAAAACTTGGCTACAGCTCTTTTAAGATAAATTTTTATAAAGAAAAAATTTATTTTACGCCTTTAAAAACAGTTTTACTTTCATAAAAAATCATGCAGGCGCATATGGTCAAATTGATTTGGTGGAAAAGCCAGTGTGCAAAAAGAGTTGCTATTACAGGGGGGGGAGGGACGAATGGCCCAACTACCGCTATCTTAAATCTAAGAGACTATGAATAATTTCGAATGCGCGAAATTATTACACCAGCGAATAAATAGCTAAATAATTTAATATAAAAGACGAGAAATGCGAAGCACTATGCTGCCTGCTCCAGCACACCAACAACGAGCAAAGAAAAACGAAAACACACGCCGATGCAATAGTTGCGATTCAAAAATTTTATAGGTCACCTAAAGCAATGTCTTATATTAAAACTATTCATAAACCCAATAAGATGTGACTTACCAAATTATTCAAGATAGCGGAAACTTTCTTCATTAAACGAGCGAGCCAAAATTTCCGTGCGCAATCAAACCTGCTACTTCACTGAATGAAAGGAATCTTATGCGTGTGAAACGTGGTCCCGATTAGAATGAGTTGTACCGTCCTAATTATTCAACCGTAAACTAGGTCACGAAACTAGGTCATTGATTTGGTCGCAACATACCGGCCCCAAATATGACCGGCAGGGAGATATTTCATCAAGCGCCAAATCAATATTAACTGAATAGAATTGAGTAAGTCTAACAACAATACAACGTACACAAATAAAATTACAACACTTAACACAAATTGTCAATTATACATGTTCTTCAAGAAGGCACAGTTTACGAATGTCTCGAACAAGTGATTGGGAAGAAGTTCGTAGCCGAACAGAGCGCACAAACCCGTCCTTGTCTTTGTGCACCTCTTCTATTAATGCTTTCGGCCACTGCCCGCGGTATGATTTTTCACCAATCACCAAAACGACGTCACCGACTTGAAAATTTCGGCTTTCCACAAGCCACTTTTGTCTCTGCTGTAACAAAGGAAGATATTCCTTGAGCCAACGACTCCAGAATCGATCAGCCAGCAAACCAATGAGTCTCCACGACTTTCTATAGCCGTCGGCCTTGGCAAACACCCCCATGGGTAGGGAAGGCTCGAGGTGCCCCTTCAATAAAGCATTAGGCGTTAACGCTTCTAGATCGCGAGAGTCGGAAGCAATTTTAGTTATGGGGCGGTCATTGAGGATCCTTTCAACCTCAATTAAAAAGGTCGTAAAGGTCTCGTCGCTCATTGTTGCGCCTTTGGAAACTGCAGCGAGGGTTCTCTTCACCGATCGTATGATCCTCTCCCAAGACCCGCCTTGATGGCTGGCCACCGGAGGATTAAAATGCCAGCGGATTCCTCGTCGCGCGAGCTTGGATGGCAAAGACTGTTGGTTCCATTTGTTGATTGAAAGTCGGAGCTCTCGTTCGGCAGCGGTGAAATTTGTTCCGTTGTCGCTGTAGATGGCTTCTGGTGTGCAGCGTCGCGCGGTAAACCGTTGGAGTGCCAACAAGAACGAATCGACGTCGAGAGCATAAGCGCATTCCAAATGCACAGCTCGTGTGGTCATGCATGAAAACAGGCAAATATAACGCTTCGCGCTTCTACGCCCTACAGTGGTGGTATAAGGCCCTGCGTAATCTACTCCGGTAAAGGCGAACGGTGGTTTCCCAGGAGTAACCCTAGCTGAAGGAAGCGGTGCCATAAGCTGTTTTCCTGGTTGTGCATTCATATGTCGGCAAAAACGACATTCTCTGATTACTTTACGTACGGTAACATGTCCCTTAATTACCCAATAGTGTTGACGAACGACTGATAAGGTATGGAGGGGACCCACGTGACCTTCCTTTTCGTGAATGTCTAAAATAATTAGCTTAGTCACATGATGGTTGCTGGGAAGAATGATAGGGTGTTTTGCAGAATCAGAAAGAGATGAATTTTGTAATCTGCCTCCTACTCGTAAAACGCCATTTACTTGGATAGGACATAACTTTCTCAGATGAGAGTGAATATTTTTAGTTCCGGACACGAGAAATTTGTCGTTATTTTTGAGAGAATTTAGTTCCTTGTGGAAATACTTAATTTGGACTAACTTCACTATTGCTAAGGTAGAAGCCCTAAACTCTTCCACTGATAAGTATTGAGAAGAAAACCTATTTTTGGTGATGCCGCTTTTACTTTTAGTGAACAAGAATTGTTTAAGACGAAGAAGGTAGGCGACTGCTCTTCTTAAGCGACTCCACGAAGAGAAGTGGGTCAACAATCTGTACAGGGTGACTTTATCGCTTGCGGTATCAAAGGTATTGGTGCAATTAACTTTATGCACTTTTAGCAACTCTGGATCTACAGGCGGTGTCGAAATAAGACCTATAGGGGCAATTGGCCATGCATCTTCATCCTTCCAAAGAAAGTCTGGGCCTTTCAACCAACTCGTACAAGAGGCCAAACGACTCGGACTAATTCCTCTGGACGCTATGTCGGCTGGATTATGCGCTGTCCCTACATGCCTCCATTGCGAAGGAGAGGAACCTGCTTGAATGGCTGCAATGCGATTAGCTACGAAGGTTTTAAATCTTTTAGAGCTACTCTTTATATATTGTAGAACAGAGGTAGAATCCGTCCAAAAGATGGTGTCATTAAGTTTAAGGTCGAGTTCTCGCTTAAGAAAGGTTGTTAGCTTTACTCCAACTACTGCTGCAACTAACTCCATGCGTGGTATTGTCACTGGTTTAATAGGAGCAACTCTAGAACACTGACGGACAGTAGACAGGATGCCCCTCCTTGTAGGTGTGTTTTCTTTAACGTTAGTTCGAACCTTAAAGCTATTAGTTTGAACAAAGTTGACAAGGTTGACAGTTTTAGCCCCTTGTGTCGGACCTATTAAACTCCAACCTAAAGGTGACTTCACGGCATTCGGCCCCCCACTATGATTTATTCGGTATTCGAGTGTGCGATGGGCCTCTGGTACATTGGCACCAATGAGCAATTCTACCTTACCGCAAAGATCGGGAAAGGTAACTCCTTTGAGAACCTCAGCATGAATTTCATGGTCCCTGCAAGAGGGAATGCTAGCACCTAAGTCTGGAAGACGCGTGACAGACAGGACGTTAGAAAGATTGACAACTGCATCCTCGTTAAGGCCTTGAACGCACAAACTGACTTGGCGGCCAGATTGTTGTTCGGTGCCACTCATAGTAGATAGGGAAAATTGTGTGGGCTTACCTTTCAGGCCAAGAAGTTTTATTAAGTCTTCTGTACACAGAGATGTATCTGATCCCTCATCTAAGAAAGCGTACACGTCAGCATGCCGGCGGCGACCTGCTCCCCAGACTCTTACAGGGACTACTTTCAGCCGCACTGCAGTGCTGTCTTTAGTCTGAGCAAAGCTGGATGTATTTGGTCCGGCCGTATGTTCATTACACTTACTTCCTATATTTTGAACCACAGACATTACTCGGGACGATAAGCCGGCCCCGTTAACATCTTGCCGTTCCTGTAAAGGTGGAGTATTTTCCTTGGGGAGAACCTCCTGACGCTCCTCGTGAAGCAGTGTGTTGTGTCTCCCTCCACACTCACGGCACGTAGATTTAGATTTGCATGCGCGCACTAAGTGTGACCCAAGGCAATTGAAACAAAGATTTTCAGATTTAACTACGTCTCGGCGCTTTCTCAATGGTTGTTTTGAGAACCTTTCACACCTCCAGATTGCATGCTGACCTAAACAGAACGCACATCCCTGTTTTGCAACGTTGCCTCGTGAATCGTCGTCTCCGACCTGGGCTGTATTGATTGAATATTTTTGTGCGCGTCGAGGGCCAAAGTCCGGTTGTGAACTAGAGCTAAACCCTCTTTCCTTACGATGATAAGCCAACTGCCCGAGAAAACTCTTTTCTATAAGTGAACGCCTCTCTAAAAACTCTGAAAGTTGCGAAAATAAAATGGGCTGACCTCTCTCGAGCTGTGGCCCAACCGAAGCCATAAATTTATCCAGCTGAAGATGCTAGCAACTGCGTGCTGCGTGTCCAGCCCGGCACTGGACATGCCCCCACAGGAAATCTCACAATTTCTCATGTCTCGAGCTAGCTGGGCTAAAGCGGATTTATCATTAGAGCGAATAGGTGGACCCTCTGTAAGTTTTCTTACGTAAGCACTCACGATAGCGTGCTCCTGACCAAAATTGACTTCAAGAATTCTCCTGGCTTCATAATAACCTAAATCTGGGGACCTAGCCAAGATACAATCTGCAATGCTCTCTTTTGCTTCCCCAGTACACGAGGAGATGAGAAGATTCAACCTATCTGCCATGTCTACTACGCCTCTTGCGATATAGGCGTCAAAGTGACGTATAAAGCGCCTGTAATTTAAGGGATTGCCATCGAACAGTTCTTCCTTAGAGAGCGCCAGAGGTCTTTGATTCACACGATTGGTTAAAGTATATAGTGCTCCGACCAATTTTTCAATATCACTGCACAAACTGGAGGGACCTTGAGGTAAGTAGTTTGGGTCATTATTAGCCGAAAATCTAGGTCTAACCGACTGACTATTTTCTCTATCAAGGCCCGAAAATGCAGGGGTATCAAATTCAACTTCTTGACAAGGGGGATGAAAGCCGACACGTGGCCGAAGAAGGGAGGATCGTGGCTGTTCTGGAGTCTGAACAAATGGCGCGGAGTGCTCTTGTCGTAAATCGCCGTACCGTGAACCGGACCATGCATCATGTTGATCGGTAGCTCTCAACAAACGTGAACCCGTGCCACGAGTAGAGCCGCCTGGATCAACGCGGGTTCTCTTAATGCTTTCCCAGCTAGAAGGGGATGGGCGACAAGAAAAGTTGGGTGGGTAACGATCTAACCAATGAAAGGAAGGGGGCGACAAATTTTGATTTCCCGAGTACAACAAATCTTGGTCTCTTATTTCATGCTTTTGTTGCAAGGCTTTCTCTCTACGTTTAAGGTCTTCACTCCACCGTGCCAGCTCAGCTTCCCTAGAGTTGAGCTCATTATGTTGTTTACTTACAAGCGGCGGTTCTTCTTTCGTTAAGCAACTAAGTGACACACTACGTCTATTCATAATCTAACGAGGTACAGTAACTAGTGAAGGAAACCAAACAAGCAAAGCTAATTTTAGAATGTCTATCGAAAAGTAGTAAAGCTTAAACTCAAAGGTAAGATCCTAAAGGTTTAGAGTATATCTAGCAGCAATAACCTGAACCTTATGAGCGTATTTTAACACAAGTAACCTTACACAAACCAAGAACATGTATAATTGACAATTTGTGTTAAGTGTTGTAATTCAAAAATTTTTGGTTTATTTGGTTTACTTGATACGTTTAAAATCTTGTTATTAGCTTTTTCTTATCTGCTACTTTTGATAAACTTGTTGAAACAGTGGTCCAACACTTGTTGCGTTATTTCTTGGGGGCTCCTTGTTTAGGATTTTGCCTTATTTCCCTAATTTAAATACCCTCCACATTCAAGAAAACGTAAAAGTTTTCACTTTTTTATTTATAGTTACAAAATGAATTGATTGATTTTGAAAAGATGATTGACTCAGCAAGCAGTCTAAATTGAGCTAGTCTACAAATCGGAAATCTTTTTCTCGTTCATCATAAAATAATTACTAACTCTTTTACAACCAACCCCAAACAAGATAAGCTTTAAATTCCCGTTTCAAAAACAGTAAACTAATGAAATTTAACCTTTGATCGACTTTTCTAGGTGTTAAAGTTTGATCGCATTCTTATTGACTAAGTTTCCTCCCTAAAAACTAAATTTTCCCTGTAAAGGCAGCTGAAATCTTTTTACTTACTGGCATCTAAAACTAAAGGCTTCCTCTTTCTCAAGTTGCTTTATGTTGGATGCACGTCGAGATAAACGCAATCATTTAGAAATGGTAAATCCGCAATTCAAGAATTGAGACCCTAGTTCTGTAATGAAAACGGCAAGCCTATACGCTGTTAAGTTTATCTCAATTATCTTAGACAAAACTATTCTACGAAACTTTTTACCGGCACTGATAATAAGTTGACGGCTATCCTAAAAAATTTACAACTTGTTTCAATAGAAAAGACGCTCAATGTGATAAAATCAATTTATAATTAAAAATTTCTAAAATTACAAGACCGAAAACTGAAGACAGAAGTAGTTTTTTTTTTATCTTTGTTTCGATTTTTATTAGCTAAGAACACTATAAACATATCGAAAACATACGGCCAAAAACTGGAAATTTATTTTAGATAAATGAAAAATTGAGCATCGATTGTGTGGATCAAGATCCTACTTTGCAGCAATAGCATTGAGCTGTGCAATGCATGCATTCAAAGTTGCTTTTTGCTAAAAAAAAAACACAATTTGTCAATTTAAGCAGCTATACAAACACAAAGTTAAACATATTCAAAAATTAAGAAGTAACAATGCATCATGGTCAAGTGAGGAAAATCCTTTCGATGGCAACCGTGATCAAAATAGTCAGGTTTGAGTTCCTATTTTTATATTATTGTTATAGCCTTGGAAGACTTTTCACGTCACTTACTTTTGCTTGGCGATCTTAACAAGTAATTTAGTTCCAAATCATATAATTATATTATTACTTTAAAAATAACTGAAGCAGGAAAGCAAAATCTTCGTATTTCTTAAGGCAGGTCGGGGTGGTCGTCTGCTACGTCGATGTTTCGCATTTACGAAAATAAATAGTTGATTTGAAGATGACTGATGATGATAAACTCACCGTTTCAGGAGTGATGGTTTCTTTGACTTTATTTTCGATCCACTGAACCATGTGCTTTTGCTCCAAATCAGTTTCGGCTTTTTGCACAGCCACCTTCACGTAGAAGACGTCAGTTAATTGCATCTCAAAAGCGACTCAACCATGAAGTAAAGTCACCTGATAATCGAGAAGACGCTTCACTGTTTCCGCAACATGTGCTTGTCGATTCAAATGCTCAGTTTCTAGCATCATCGCAAGGTTGGACTGCAAAAGAAATTGACAAGTCAAATACAGAATATTATCCGATCCATTTCTAAAAGATGTTGAATAAGGACGCAAAATTGATCCGCGCCCTCATCCCCCATGGACGAGACCAGAGGTCTAGAATACTGAGGGAGTGACCGAAGATGGCAGAGGTAGAGTCAAAAGCAGGACAGTCCGGCACGAGATAAAAGATGTCCTGTGATTCGAGACCACAGTTGCTGCACGAAGAAGTCTCGGCTCGACCAATCCTGCGGAGGTATGTAACAAGGAGAGTGCTGTGCCCGTTGCAGCGTAAGCGAGAGAGGGCACAGCGAGCGGAGCGAGGGAGGGTAAGCCCTTAGAAGATAGTGCAGGGGATTTGTATTTGTGATTGGCGTTTGTTTGCGAAATTGGTTATGTTTATGGTCAAAAGTGGTGTGAAGAGTGCAACACCATGAGTTGGTACAGTCCTTTGTTGTGATTTCAGAGCATTTTAAATGCACCCAGTGTTTGGTAACATCAAATAGATGTTTTACGTTTAGTAATAGATTTGAGACAAAGTTGTTTGTTTGTGGTCCTGGATTTGGGTGTATATCGCCCTCAAGAAACAGTAATCTGATTACATGTGGATAAAATAAAAAATGGACTTTCTTAAGAAACGAGAGATGAGTCTTTTCTGTCCAGATAAAGCAAGAGCTCCACCCAGTAGAGATTAGACAGGAAGCAGAAATTTGTATTTTTGTTAGTATCAATGTAGTGGTTGAAAATCAATCACAGGTGTCATAAACTTGACGAGAGTGATTCATTTACTAAAATACTTTTTGAACAGATATTTCTGCCAAGTGCATGAACGTAAACTTCTTTAATCTGCACGATGTCTGAAGCAACATGAAAAAATGTGCTTAAATAAAATGTCATGATTTTTGCAGTGCAAACTACTGCAGTAGGTTTTATTTTAAACATTTTTTTTTCTGGATTGCCAAAGCTAATAAGCACCATCTACCTAAGCTGGAAGTCTTCATCTTGTGAACTACATTTCTATCTGCAAACCTTTCTGGCATTTACATCCCTGACAGGAGAGATAAAAATCACAGGCCAATATAGCTTTACAGGTCATTGAAACATTCAAACTTTCCCACCACGGCAATGTAGTAGTTCTTAGAAGATCCAAACCCAACCAGAAGCATGCAACAATCTTTTACAACAATGACCACACTAACATCATTATCTCAGATTCAGACATAATACCTGAGGAATAAAAAAGTGAAACACATTCACATTACCATCACCTTACAATACCTCAGTTACCGCACCTTAAGACATTCATTCATCAAAACAAACACTACCATCTCACATGTGCACAAAACTGGTACAGCTTAGAGCTAACAAATCAACACTCTTGCAAAGTTATCTATATACAGTAAACTGATACTTACATGCCACAATGCTTCTTGACATTTATACATGACACTAATCACCTCTTTGCCACTAGTCTGTGAAAAAAGCCTCTGGAAGCAGCAAAGAACATCTAAAAGTAGGAGTCTAGATTGGCTTCTTTGAAGAATTAAGGGATGGCTCCTACAAGATATTCTTGGAGAAGGGGAAACAAATCTTTCTTAAAATCTATCTTGAAATGTGTTTCACTAAAATTTGTGTTTTCTTCGCTTACGAAAATTTTTTAAATGCACTGCATCAAACAGAGGTTTGAAGAAACTGCCAAAAATAATAAGTATGCAAAAAGAAATATGCACTTGAAAATAACAAACAACAATTGATTCAAATGCTATAATTAATTTAATGAAGGTAACTGCAATAGTTCAGCTAGGCTTTTTATTGAACCTATAATAAACAAAAGTTTTATCATTTATAAAAGTAATAATAACTATTAAGATGGATAACTAACTTAAAAAAGCTTAAAAACTTAAAGAAAATTTTAACTAACCCTTCTTGCATCATTTATAAGTTCTTGTCCTTGGGCCCTCCACTGCTCCAGTCTGGTTTCTTCAACAGACTTTACTAAATCTTGCAATTCCCAGTTTTTGACCTGATCATAGGCTAAAAGACGATTCTAAAGCAAACAAATTTTGTCTAAGTAAAAATGTCAGTATCTTTAACAGCTCGCAAATTATTGTAAAAAAAAACACTTACAACTCGTACAGTTTCAAAATAATCTCGAAGAGCGGGGCCGATTTTCGCGTTCAATATGCTTATTGTGCAAATAAAAGCCAACACGTACCACGAATCACCATTCAAAACATAATATTCTTTTGATACCAACATGGCACTGAGGCCTCCAAATAAGACGTACAGCCCTGTTGCAATAGTTTGAAATTCAATAAAAATAAAAAACTCATAACATTTTTAATTTAGTAAAAATGCACATTGAACTTTACTACGGTAAAGTATTTATTTGTTAAAAAATTATAAGTATAAGAAACTACGAGAGAGTAAGATTTAAAAATCAATTTTCTTATGTTTAAAGTTATTTACCAATCATGCTTAAAGTTATTTTTTAAATATCAATGCACAATAAATAGAAAAACAATAACAACATATGCTAGAATATTTTCTATGGCTATTGGATTGCCATAGTGGTCATGTTAGACATAAAAAAATTGCAGCTTTTTATAACAATTGGCAACAAAAACAAAAAACTCTACACAACAAACTAATTGATTCTGAAGTTTAAGTTTTTGACTGCATATTGTGTCATAATTAATCAAAATGTTAACAAATAAAAAATCTGATCTGAATACTAGTAAGATAGCCACTTGCGTTTCACTACCTGACATTTTATAGAAAAACATAATTTAAAGTAGTCAATTATAAGTCTATCTATTGCAAAAAAACTTTAGTTGTTACCAAAAAATTGTACCTTAGGAACTTAGGAAAAAAACTTACCATCTTAGGAAAAAAATTGTACCAAAATTTGTGTTGCAGTATGGCAACACTGCCAAGAAAAGGGTTAAAAGACAATTTTACATGCATTGCCTTATACGAGGGTCAGTCAAAAAGTAATGAGCCCTGTTAACTTTAACCGCTTTAACCTTCATATTTTTTCTAGAAATTTTAAGGGTGTTTAGTAAATTTACTGCTTTAAAGATAAATTGTAAAAAAAAATTGTTTTAACGTGTCCACTTTTGGTATTGTGTTTTGGAAATGACGTCATCACTGGATGTCCGTCAGAAGCAGAGAGCTGTGATTGAATTTCTTGTTTCGGAAGGGGAGCCACCAAAACAAATTTTCGAAAGATTGGTAAATGTTTATGGAGATGCTTCATTAGCCTACAGCACTGTGAAAAAGTGGGTATCCAGGATTAAACACAAAGAAGATGATCCAAGTTTGAGTAGCCTCCAGGACAGACCAAGAAGTGGAAGACCATCTTCTGCAGTCAATCCTGGAAACAATGATAAGGTTGAGAAATTGATTAGAGATGATCGCAGAATCACTATTGATGACATTGCTGAACGTGTTGGAGTTAGCCATGGAAGTGCTGTGAATATTGTTAATGAGCTAGGCTTTGCAAAGGTTTGCGCCAGATGGGTTCCAAGGCAACTTTTGGATTTTCACAAGCAAGCCCATTTTGAAGCTTGTTCGGAGCTTATTGAGTGTCACAGAAGTGATAAAACTTTTCTCAGCCGTATAGTGACAGGAGATGAAACCTGGGTTCATCACTATGAACCTCTGTCGAAAAGATCATCCATGGAATGGCGTCACCCCACGTCCCCAAGAGCCAAGAAATTCAAAAGTCAACGTTCAGCTGGAAAAATTATGGCGACTGTGTTTTGGGACATTGAAGGAGTGATATTGGTAGATTTTATGCCTAAAGGTACTACCATCAACTCAGATGCTTACATTGACACTTTACGCAAACTGAAAGCGAAACTGAGAAGAGTACGACCTCACCTGGACATGTCTAAGGTCTTGCTGCAACACGATAACGCCAAGCCCCATACCAGTCTCAAAACTCGTGAAGTGATTGCTTCTTTTGGATGGACGACGGTAACCCATCCCCCATACTCACCCGACCTGGCACCATCTGACTATCATCTTTTTGGACCATTGAAAGAAGGAGTTAGGGGGCAGCACTTCACTAGTGATCAAGAAGTCAAGCACGCTGTAAGAAACTGGTTAAAAATGCAGCCTGCTGACTTTTACAAGGCTGGCATAGTGTCCCTTGTTCATCGATGGACAGTTGGAATTGAAAAGTGCGGAGATTACATTGAAAAGTAGAACTGAGATCTCCTATCCCTGGGCTTTCTTTTGATGTATGACTTTTGATTTTATTGCAACAAATATGGCCAGGAGAGACTTGGGCTCATTATTTTTTGACTGACCCTCGTACTATAAATATGCTTGCTGATAAGCAGGATCCAACTTAATATCAAGATGGATAATTAAGGAATTTTAAATAAATGTTTTTAATTTAATAAATTTAGGAATAACAAACCTGTGGCTCCAGTTCGGGGATACAGAAAATCAAACCAAGATTCAGGAATTATGTAATGCCTTGTTGTGTTAACATCATAATCAGGTAAAGGAGGTAAAGGCCCATTACCTTCATAAGGTGCATTAGGCATCTTATAATTTTCCCAGTCTTCTATTCTAGCCTTTAAATATAAAAAAGCTTGTTTATGTTCATCATTATTCATCATAAATAATTACCCATTTGAAATAAATTAAAAGCCATAGAGAAGATCAGTAAAGATAGAGAAGATCTAACTAGGAAATGGTTTCTGTATTACTTAAAACTCTCCATAGAAAGTAAAATAATGATACAAAAGCAAAAGTTAATAAATTTATTATAATAAACAATGATAAAGACTAAAAGCTTAAATTATTTTTGTAAATATTTAGAGTCAAGAAATAAAATTAATTAAACTTCAGACCATAAAATTTACCTTAATATTAATTTTATTTGCCCTAGCAGACTTTTTCACCTGCCTAGGCTCATTAGGGGGCAGTTAAAAATCTTATTCAAATAGAGTAGCTGACAAGCCTAGGCAGGCAAAACAGTGTAGTGGGGCAAATAAAAGTTAAAATAAATTTTGTGGTCTGAAATTAAATTAATTCCAACTGCTGTGACTTGACATGTGTAGCACTTTTCTAACAAACACCAACCAAAAAAATTTGGAAAAAAGTTCTGAGTCAAAAAATATCCATTTGATAAACCTAAATTTCATCAAACTTTTTTATAATAAAGATAGCATTCATAATATAAAATCACTCACAGTATTACACAAACTGTTACAAATTAAAAACATATGTGAAATAAAATTAAATATTTATGCCTAAAAATTCTAAAAAGGATAAAAATACCGTATTAATCTTAAAGTTACAATTTGGTCATGTTATTTAAATTGGTCAAGCAGTGCATGGGGTATATTTCAAGTAAATTACAAGTGCATAATTATCAAAACTTAAGTTTTTTTGAAAAACCATTTTAATAGTGGCCTGGCAGACTGTTTAAATTATCCCAAAAGACAGCATCTTATTGAATAGAATTATAACCAAGAGATTTTTGCATGAAGATTTTGGCTCCAGATTTTGGCACACACTTAGTTCAGCAATGTAGAGATTTTGGCATATGAATCCTTGCTTGATCTTTATTTGTTTACTTATTTAGCTAAGCTAATGTTCTATTTTCTATGATTGAATGAAGTTAATCTGATAATGACCAATAAGGAAACAAATTTAACTGAAGCAACTGAAAGACAAAGTTTGTATTGCATGTGTTGTAGTTAATAATACCCAAAGACAATATAAAAAAGTGCAAGCTCTAAAAAAATTTGTATGTAATTGCATGTTATTTGAGTGACTGTATTAGGATTCAATGCAAAATTTTGTTTGATTCTGCATGTTGAACACTTGTTAGAGATTTTGCTTATCTTATGCCAATGTATTTTATACCCAATAACGTTTATTGTTGTACAAAAATGTTGGCTACTGACTAAA
The DNA here is from genome assembly GCA_963680785.1 of Diplosoma virens. NCBI lineage: Eukaryota > Metazoa > Chordata > Ascidiacea > Aplousobranchia > Didemnidae > Diplosoma > Diplosoma virens. The sequence continues at coordinate 31,086,197 of OY796895.1, read as the reverse complement.
TCTACTGAACCAAAGCAGGTAAAAACAGTGGAATTTCGTGCAGCAAGCAAAATATTTTTGAAATTAAAGTTATTAAAAATGCAAAATACTACATATACATCAAGGATAAGGCAAGCAGAGTGATTGGTAATTTGACAAGTGAGATCCAACTAAACAAAAGAATTATTATCAAATTATTTTGTTGTCCAATCTTAGAAAAAAGAACACTCTATTAAGTAAACGAGTAAACAAATAAAGATTGAGCACCAAACTCAACACATCAAAATCTCACATCCTCCAACAACAGTTAATTTATAAGTAGATATATATAATAAAAGCAGCAAAACTGCAGAAGAGAAGTCAATGAAAAATTCAGAGCAACAAATTATAAAAGCTATGCAAACTTTATTAAAAAAAACTAAACAGTTTGTTTCACCTTTACGGTTCATCTGAACTGTAAAAACCATTTAAATTTGATCATATTACAGTTTTATATTATATAAATGTCAGTAACAACATCTAATCATGCAAGAGATCAAATATGAATTTTTTTCTTTAAAAAAAATTATTTTACCAATAAAATATCAAAAATTTTACTCTTACAGGATAATTGTGATCCACAATTTTGATGTCTGATGATGTTGCCACACTGGAAGAATTCATTCGAACATTTAAAATTCGCATACATGTTGATCCTTGTTTGACTAAAAATTAATAACTTTTAAAACATCATTATTCAGATAAGAACATTAACACATAGAAAATCATTTGACACATAGTACTTGAAAAATTTTTCCAAATTAGGTTGACAAGCTCTAAAACTTAACTCTTTCACTGCCAAAAATGGATATATCCACTTTTTCTAAAGGCAATGAAGTGCCAAAAGCAAATTTACCCTCAATTTTCTTAACTTCATTAAAAAATTCACTTGATTTTGAAAGGGTACATATCACTTGATAAAAAAAAAAATATATATATTCTTCTATTTTTTAGAAAATCATACTTCTTTCCAAAGGGCATGCTACACCATTTTTTAAATATTTTAGTATTGCAGTGAAAGTGCCTTAAAGAAAAATGTTTATGCAGTAAAACTTTGCCAAAGACAATTCTTTGATTCGACCACAAATTCAAATATTAGTTGATGCATTCTAAAAAACTGCCATCTTAGACTTTAAAATAAAATAACCATTATTACATCTTTATTGCAATATAACACAATCCTGCATTTTTCACCTTAAAGACCACATTCTTAAAACTTTTACTTAAAAGCAGGGTTGTGGAGTCAGTGAAATAATTTCCCACTTCAATTCCAAGCAAATGAAACGTTTCGACTCTGACTCCAGGTGATGAAAATTTTCAGATTCCAACTTCAACTCCAACTTCACACCTTGGAAAATTTCTTCTCCTACTTCATCTTTGGAAAACATTTGAAAATGTCTCTGACACCAAAATTCATGACTTTGAAAATTATCATTTACAATTCACATATTAATTCTCAAAAAAAGCATGGCATCTACGAGATCTTCTTTTAACTGGCCTCTGACTCCAACTCCAGTAAATGAAAATTTTCTAACTCTGACTCCACCTCACCCTAAAACTACCAACTCCTCGACTCTGACTTCACAACCCTGACTAAAAGTATAAAATAATTTTATGTAGCCTATTTTCATTTAAAAATTAAGGATATTTACAAATTCATTTTGGAAAATATCAATTCTTTTCAAACAGAAATTAATTAATTAATTAGTGTTAATAATTGAAAACATTACATTAAAAATTAAAATTTAATGAAATATTTTAGTATAAAAAGTAAAGCCAATATATTTTGAAATATTGTTTTATTCAGGATGTTTCCAAATTATAACTCATTCCATTATCAACTGCATTAAACTAATGAAACATTGTTTTTTGAGTGTAATAGCTAGAAAATTTAAAAAGCATAATTTTAATTCTAATTTTTTAATGCACTAAATTATAATTTAAACATCAATCAAATAATATTCTTTGACTATTACAGTTAGTAAAAAAATTAAGATCAAAATAATATTTATTAGATATGAGGATCCCAGAACCAGAAGTCATAATTGACAAAATGTCGATTTTTTGTTTTTGATTGTACATTATAGACCAATCTTTTCTCTGTCTGATGTGAAATTTTCATTATGAAATTTATTCTTATTACACCATACATTGCCTGCTAAAGAATACAGACAAAACATGTTACATTGGAGCAAAAAAAATTACCAGGCCAATGCAGTGTAATATTTCTGAAATTCTTTTTCACATTTTCACAAACATATCACATAAAAATTTTTTTTTGATTTTTCACATGGTTTGACTTTTTAATGTAGTAAGCAGATTATGTGTATGTTTTTACTTTAAGTTGGTTTTTTTGCAAACAATAATACACTATAATGTCACAATGCATTTTCTCCTACAAGTTAACACTTAGCAACATTTATCAGTTATAAATTATTTCAGTCATAATGCCAAGTTAAAAGTTGATTAAGAATTGATATTAGGCTAAAGTAAAAGACAAGGAAAGTATAAGAAAAAGGTAATAAACCTTAATGAGAAAATGAAAACATAATATCTGATGATGATCTTGTAGACTGTACTAAAAAGAAAGAATAAGCTTTTATTTATTTTTTTAACCCATTTACACCTGACAACCTATATGTAGGACATCTATAAAAATGCGCATAAATCTTCTCCCCATAATGTTATCAACAAGGTGAAACTTGTAAAGTGATAAAGGATAATATTTCTGCAAGTTGCAATTGCATATTCATGATAAAATTTTTTTTGTGATAAGCTATGGCATTTAGTATTTGTTAGAATGTCCAGTCAAATGTTTTCCTTATAGTGCTGTAAAAAAACTTCAACATACAGTTACTATGTCTAAATATTTTTTCACATTTGTTTGGTTTTCAGAACTGTGAGATATCGAACTGTACTCTGTAAATTTGTCAGGCTGTTCAGATTTGACTCTTTTTCATGAATTTGTTTGAAGTTTTGCCATCCTAAATGTAGAATGCCAGATGTATATGTGTATCAGATGAAGGGAAAACTGTGTGAGTCTAAATGCACACTAATAAAGCAAAAGCACTTGCAATGGTTATACAGCAGCAGTCACTTAGTATTGTTCAAACATCAATGAAAGGCATTTGTAAATCTAGATTTAATATATTTGTTTAATATCTAAATTTATGAGTAAATGTAGTGCAAAAGAAGCTTTTAAATGTTTATTTACATAAATTTTATTAGATAAATTCATCTATATTTTTTTTGTGACGTTATATGTATTTTACTTTATAGACAATGCAGTCAATATGTTTTTATGGTAAATCTAAACCTAAAACTTTTGAAACATTGAACAGACTTTTGAATTTGGCAGAAGACAATAATTCACAATCTCACACAAATAAAAATGATGAATTGATAATGATAGTTTTTCCTCCAAATAATGCAACAGGTTATGTCACAGATGAAGACTCAGGAGATGAAGATGGATGGGGCAAATTGATAATTTGCCTGCAAGTATGCTCTTGGCACAAGCAAAACTTGAAAATAGTGTTGACGATGACAGTGATGATGAAACTAAAGACAATGGCTTTAATCAGCAAAAAAAAAGAAAGAAAATCTGTTTTATGCAAAAGGCAGAAGTCAAACATGAAAAATGATTTGCCACAATGGACACCTGGTGATGATAAAATAAAAGAACCAAAAGCAAACAATTGTCTCTGACAGCTTTCTTTTAATTGTTTTTTGATGATGAGCTTTTGGATCTTATAGTTGAGGAAACCAATAGGCATGCCTCACAATACAATAAAAACTTGAATGTGACAAAAAAAGGAAATGCTTTAGTGGAATATTATTAGTGAGTGGTTACATGTCTTTGCCAAGGTAAAGATTTTTTTTGGGAGATTGCAGAAGATACTCACTGCAATCTAGTGGCAAATGCAATGTGGCAAGATGGATTTGATGTGATTTTTGTGCATTTTCACTTGTCAAACAGCAATAACCTCAATTGGGTCAACAAATTTGCAAAAGTCAGGCTTCTTGTGACTAACCTAAATGAAAAGTTTTTGCAGTACAGCTCCAAGGAGGAATTTTATAGTTTTGATGAGTCAATGTGTGAATATTTTGAATGTCATGGCAGTAAGCAATTTATATGCACGGGAAACTGAAACATACATTTATACACACGGCAAACTGATACATATAGGTTCAAGGTCTGGTGCAGCACAACTACTCTTGGATACTTGACCTGGTTTGAAATTTACCAAGGGAAAACTGGCATAGAGCAAGCACAAAAAGAAAATGATTATGTGCTTGGTGGAAACCTTGTGATCACCTTTGCTAATGTGCTTCAAGTCGTGAAAAAGCATATCATATATGTTTTGATAATTTCTTTACAAGTGTAAAGCTTATTGCAGCTTTGAAGGATAAAAACATCACAGCTATGGGAACCATATGAGACAACAGAATGGACAAATGTCCTCTTGCTAGCAAGGACACTTTGATAAAGCAAGAAAAGGGATCGTTTGATTACCGAACTGATATTGCAAGCAATCTACTAGTCTGCAGGTGGCATAACAACAGCATAGTCAACCTGTGTTCAAATGCTGTGGGAATTGAACCCATTGGTTTAACTTTACGCTACTCTTTATCAGAAAAGAAGTGAGTTCAGATTTAGCAACCCCATCAGATAAAAGTGTATAACGAGCACATGGAAGGGATGGACAGAATGGATCAAAATATTTCTCAGTACCAAATTGCAATGTGAGGAAAGAAGTGGTATTCTTCACTTGTAACATATTTTATTGATGTTGCTGTAAACAATGCATGGCAGCTGCATAAAATTTGCAATGGTTCAAGTTCATTGGATCTACTTCACTTTCGTTGATATATTGTGAGAACATATCTGATCAAGTATAAAAACCCACCTCAGTCAGGCAAGCAAGGCAGGCCACAAAAAAGTTTGGATGACGTACAGCATGACAAAATTGCTCATTGGATGACAACACAAGATAAGCAAACTTGCTGTGCATACTGCCATACAAAACAACAACAAGATGTGAAAAATGTAACATTGGACTTCATGTCAAGTGTTTTAAAAATTATCACACACAATAAAACATTTTTTTCATTTAGTGTATATACAGTGCAATGCAATACCAATTTGTGCCACTGCACAGCAAAACGTTTTTGCAAAACAAGACGAGCAAATTACGTAACAAATATGACAGGCAGCCTATATATAGGACACCTCATATTTTAAAAAATAAACAAAAATGTAAAAAAAATTTAAAAGATGATATTTAAACCTAAGTGAAACTATTTTTAAAAATGCAAAAAAATTCTTAAAATTTAAACCTTTGGCATAAATGGGTTACCATAATATTTCAAAACACAGACAAATTCAAATATTTGCATTCTGGCTAATGGCATAATCTGCTTTATTGCATACGGATCCCAAATCCCAAGCCTAAATCAATCATTTGCTAAGAAAACACTTTGGTATAATTGCACATGAATTTATGGCACAATCTGGTTAATTAAATAGAAATTTAAAGCTATTTATTCGATTAACCAAACAGTCCTGCACATCCATGAAAGTAACTGCTGATTGAAAATGTATTGTGAGTACACACAACACGCATAATGCTCTTGGTGCACATTCATGAATAGACAGCAGTTAATACAAAACAATGCAAGATCAAAGTTGCTCAAGTGCTATTGTGCATTCTTAAAAACATCTGTCTCCATCTGATTAAAGCAACTTCAGTATTAAAGTTTCTAACTGATCGAAAACAACACATGACACTCATTGCACAATGACAGCTTATTTAACGGTAGACATACAAGGTGATTTCATGTGAGTGCTAGTTAGCAATACACAGTGCAGAATTTTACATTTAAAAATGACAGGAGCAGAACAGAGTAAGCAAAAAGATTTATCACTGCCTGAAAAAATCTTTTCTTGTTTGAAAACAAGGTTGGCCAACTTGTCTCACTGTTTGATCAACTTTAAATTCTTTACAAACTTGCAATTGACCACTGCAAAAATGCAATCTTAAAAAACAGTGATCTCTAAAAAAAGGTCTTCACTTTGAATATCACTTTGATTTCTCAATTGTCGTCTCAAAAGCATAGTGTTCTCTAAAAACTCTAGTTCACTCAAAACCAGATGCAATTGACCAGCTAAGATGTTACGATCAACGTGTTGGTCATACCTGGTTTAAAAAATAAAATTTTTCTGTTAAGATTATAACATCCAAAATAGGATGCAAAAAAATATTAAACAAGCAACAATCAAAAAATATATCATGTGATTAAACAATAAATGCTTTCTGTAATGTTAATTTGTGCATTTTTTTCATAATTTGAGAAGTTGCATGCTGCCTTTTTTCTTTGTCTTAGGTCACTCGCTTACATCACTTGCTCATTTATACTACTTTTGGATAAAAGCATAATCTGGCTTATCACATAACAAAGCTTGCCAAGTTGGCTATGCAATTAACCAGATTTGTCTGTAGTTTTTTTGCTAAAATATTAGATTATATGTGTATGAGAGCAAATGTCCAACCAGAAACTACTTACAATACTATACTCACATTATTACATAGTTTATGTTCAAAAATAACAGTTGAAAATTAAAATTATATTTTATCTGACCAAGTAAGTGGAATTTTGTGAAATTGAAAAATCTGTCTGCAAACTTTAAACATGGTTTTCTCAAAACTTACAAATTATTTTAGTTAGACCCCTCTGGATTTAGGCTCCTCATATTGATAAAGTGGCTTACACTACATTTAAAGCAACAAATTTTCTACAAGCTATTTTAAAGTGCTATAACAGAGATGGCCAACCAGTCACATACCAAGAGCCACATTTCCTTCTGTGTTACCACAAAGAGTCACTTTATTCAGGTGTAGTTCACAATTCCAAATGACAAAATTCTTTATGTCAAAATCCTGAAAATCAGGATCCTGAATGTCAGAATGAAAGTTCAAGATTTTGAGTTTCCAGATTCTGAATGTTCAGATTTTGTCATTCAGGACTTAGAACGGAACTGACTTTGTTTACATGAACACACCAGCCTTCCCAATGTACAACATTCACATATACCTTTGCTGGGCCAGATTTATAATAAATGTCACAGTTGTCACTCACAACAGAGTAAAGGTTTATTTTGACTAAAAATAAAGCTTCTTTGTTTTATTTTTTTACTTCTTTCTGTGCTTAAGCATTTAGCAAAGCAAAAAGATCAATAAAAGAAACCAAGAATACTCATTTCACTGCTCACCGTGAAAACATTTACATTGAACAATGAACATTGTATTTGTGCAATATTCTCACAGATAAACTCTGAATTCAACCAAATCCACAAACAATAATAAATTTGCAATTACATGTTTTTCAGAAAAAAATTCAAAAAAATGTTTATCTGTTTTTCTGCATGACTTTTTAAAGTTAAAAAATTGTGTTAGTGAAGCTTACATCCTTTCAAAAATTCTTGGTTGTTGTCAGCATAGAGTGAGTTGAAAAAGCGTTCAAGATTTGAAGCTTTGAATGCGCTAATGATGCTTGACATAAAAACCAAAATATTTTGCCATTGCATTCAACAACAAAAAAAATTCTCCCATTCTGTTAAAAACATTCTGTGCTCAATGTCATATATTCGTTTGTTTGTATTTTTCTTGTCATTTGAGAACAAACTTTACACAAATTATTTAGTCAAATAAACTAATGCTGATACACCCAAAAAAAAACAAAAAAAACAAACTATGAACATAATAGCCACATGAAACCAGGCAAAAAGCCACATTTAGTAAGCCACAGATTGGCCACCCCTGTGCTACATGAACATTTTGTAGGGAACAATTTGGCAACGATCCAATTTGGCAGAAAAATAATTAAATTCACAGAGGCCAAATCAGTGAAAAAATTGCTTTCATGAGTAATTAATCTTTTCATAATACAAGGTGGCCATAAAGTCGTGCACTAAGGTAAATATGAAAATTCCAAAGATACCAAAATAATGGAATCATTTGATTTTGATACACCAACTTCTGGTGAACATTTTGAACATCTGTAAGTTATCTGTCTTTTCTTGTGTCATTTTTAATAAATTAACTTGTTAAATTAGTATATGGTTTTCAAAAAATTAATAAATTGTGAGTTTTAACCTGGTGCACGACTTTATAGCCACCTTGTATAATTGGAGAATACAATTAGTCAAGCAAATTTTAAGTTGCAATACCTATTTGTTACTTATGTGCTGGCCAGAAACGTTATCTTTTGTGATGTCACAAATTTGACACAAAAACTCCAAACAATTCAGTTGAGTTAATGGCAGCAGTGCAATTAACAGATTTCAGAGTAAATAAATAATGAAATTATTTTACAATAACACAAATATTTTTGCATGGCCAAACACATTAACATTGGCAATGATTATACCACATAGCACTGTATTACTTTTATTTCTTTTTAAAAATTTAGCATTCAATCACTGTTATTTTAAATTAGCAATATCTTTACAGTAAGTTTGAAACTATATGCTTTTAAAAAAAGACCATTCTGACAGAGAAAGAATCCTAAATGATGAACAAATTAACACTTAGGACATATACTGCCTGTTAATTGTCATGAACATTTTTTGGCATGGGACCCTATTATTTATTTCTACAAATTTTTAATCTAACTTGTGACTGCAAATGTGCTTCTGTTTAAGCATTGCTAACTTAAATGTTTGCTAACCACACTAAATACTTCTATTTGTTATGTTCAAAATTCTAAACTAATATTCAAATAGAAAACCATTCAAATCTAAAATGTTTGGCGCAGCAAAAATAGCTTGTTGAAATTTATTTTTACCCACAGAATCACAATCATTAGCCAAAATAGCAGCTCAACAAGAACTAGTAAAGTTAACTTGATTTTATCAAAATTAGTTACTTTTTGACCCCAAATTGTATCTTACCAAACAGTTTTGCTTTAATTTTTAGATGACCAAAGCAAAATTTTTCCAAGCTGTCAAGTCAGTGATGTGATTAGATTCTTTCAATAAGAAAAAGGCCTCAATTGTTATCCAAAATTTTTGTGATTAAAAGTTTATATGAATAATTTTGCTAAAAATTTAGTTTTGGTGGTGTAGAGTTTTAAGTGCTAGTACATGAAGTAAAAGTCCTGATTTAGTCCAAACCCAATTGTTCTTTAAAATTAAATTGATCTATCTTTATTAAAAAAATCTTTTCCTAACCTAAGTGAACCATAAAACAAAAAGGCTTAGCTAAAATATAAAATATAAAATATACTATTAGGTTGAGGAATATGTTTGTAGCGTTTTCATTAAAGATTTTTATTTAAACAAAAATGAAAAGTTATGTCTATAAATTAATAAATTATGTATTCTCTGTTGCTGTTTACGACCTCCTCCACCTCTCGATTAATTTGTCAATGCCGTTTTGCCAAAAATCCCCGGGTCTGGTATCAAATAATTTGTTGAGCCAGTTTTTAAGACCCTCTTCATTGTCAAAGGTAACACCCCTTACATGGTTCAACAAAAAACAGAAAAAATAGTAATCCATGGGTGCAAGATCCAGAGAATACAGCAGATGCTGAAGGACCTCCAATTCAAGCTCTTAGAGTGCAGCTTTGACAACTTCTGCAACATGAGGCCTGGCGTTGTCGTGAAGAAGTATGGTTTGGCCTTGTCGATGGGGTCTTTTCAGTCCAATAGCCCCATTCATGCGATGTAGCTGGGCTATGTAAAGCTCCTTGTTGACTATGGCATTCCTTTCGAGCATTTCCCAGTGCACCATGCCCTCCCAGTCCCACCAAACACAGATCATGGTCTTCCTTGGATGGAGGTCTGGCTTAACTCTTGGCTTTGGCATATCTCCAGGAGCCACCCATTCCTTTCTTTGCTTCATATGTATATATAGGCAGCATTTCTCATCTCCCATGACAATTCGGTACAAAAAGCGCTGTTTGTGACTGCGTGTTGCTCAATGGCAGGCAAGATGTTGAGAAGCAATTTGAAGGCGATTTTCTTTGTTGTTTTCGCTAAGCTCATGAGGCACCCAGACTCCCAATTTTTTGGCAAATCCCATTGAATGAAGATGATTGAGAATCGTTTTTTGATTGCAGTTCATTTTTTCAGCCAATTCACGACTTGTTTGGTGACTTTCCTCCTTCAAAAGTGCTTTAAGATGGTCTTCATCAAATTCAGAAGGTCTTCCGCTGTGAGGCATGTCATTGATGTCAAAATTGCCATTTTTGCACTTTGCAAACCATTTTTTTGCTATAGATTCACCTATGACACCTTCTCCGTATACCATGCAAATGTCCCGGGATGCTTCAGCAGCTTTTTGGCCTCAATGAAAAGCGAAGAATAGCAGGTGTCAAAAATGTTGCTTTTTACCCCCTGGATATTACGTATGTAAGCCTCACAAATAATAAAACCCCCAAATACTCAAAAAGACAATCAGCACAGTTTTTTACAGTAGAAAGAGCTCTATCAAATGAATACATACATTTTGCCAAGTAGTAAAAAATCATTGTAAAATAAAAGAAAATATAAAAACGCTACAAACATATTCCTCAACCCAATATTTAACATAAAAAGAATTTGATTAAGTGTAGAACCCAGAATTTAGAATTTATAACTTAATGTTCTGGCTACTGTACCACTAAAGAACTGCTTACTGGTAGCAGAATAAGTTGCTGTAAACTTTAAATCACACTAATTAATTTGAAACTGTGAAATAAGTGCTCTTTAATGGAAGAACCAGATAGGAAAAACCAGCTGAAAATTTATGCTAGTCACAAAAAATCACCCATACAAAATATGTTGTACTTATGTAACAATATGAAAATTAATTTCTTGGATTAAAATTTATAGCAGTCTAAAAAGTATTGTTGTTATTAAAATTTTAGTTTGTCATGTTAACTTAATTGATGTCAGCATGTTTTTTTTCTAATAATATATAGAATACAACCGAGCTTAACAAAACCATGCAACTATTTTAATACAATTCACAAACATCTTTACAACAGCAATCAAAATAGATATACCGGTAATTATTTTTTTTTATTAGTTTCTATTGCAAAATTAATGACAATGCTTCTGGTATGAAATTTTAATAATATCAAAAATATTAAAAAATGGCCAAGATATTATAAAATTATTTAAAACAGAATAAATGTTTATTTTAAATCATCAACTAAGAAATTCAAATAAGAAATGTAGCTTAATCGCCACACTGTTATTGTGCTATGATAACTTTAAACAAATAGTACAAATAAACATATTGATTATAACACAAATAAAGTTTCAGTTTAATTTACAATAATGTTGTGTTACTAATATGTTTAGACTAAAAATTAAATAACCAATTAATTATAGTCTAAAAACAAATGAGTTATTCTAAAATTTATTCAAGAAATTCTATTAACAAAAAAATTTACAAAATATTTAAATATTGTAAATTACCTGAACGTAATAAAAATTTGGACAACATTTTAACAACAGACTAATAATTTAAACTATAACTCTAAAAACAATTAAATAAAATCATTTGTAATTAATACAATAATTAGAGTAATTATACAAGGTGTTATAAAACTTCTTTACAACTTAGAAAATATTACAAAAGCTACAAAACTATTATTACAAAAGCAGTAAGGTATAGATGACATAGATGAATCAAGTATGTTTTATTTTAATCAATGGTTTTTAGAAAGTTACTAAAATTAAAAATTCATGTTTAAGTATTTTTTAATGGATATTAAATGTTTTAGACATTAAATAATTCTGTAAAATGAATCCTGTAAAGCATATTTTGTCAAGAGAAAGTACAATGTTTTTTCTGGTCTACTGAGACAAAGTTGATGGGAAGACACAGCAAAACTACAAAACTAAATATGGAAAAGATAAACAATCACCTTTTTTTATTTTGTGCAAAGCACAAAAAATTATGGAGAAAGAGGCAGGGACTGTCACCATTATTAACCCTTTTGACACATCATGAATTATAAACAAGTTTCTGAACATCACATTAAGAAGTGCAATGTGACTAATTTTTAGGTTTCAGTACCATCTCTTGAATGCTGCAAGGCATAAATCCAAGTCCAGGACATGCTATCTGACTGCCTTTTTTTCTGAAAGGTAGTTGGTGTGAGATTTTTATAGTTGTGATGTTTGACTGAGACAACATATTTTTTAAAAGACAAAATTCCATGCCAAAAGGGTTAAGGCTATCTTACAACAAACAGGTCTCTTCAAAAAGATACAGTAACTGCTTTTTGTTAGTGAAACTAACTCAGAATCCTTATACTATATCAGGAAGACAAACATGGCAAAAAAATTTAGCCAGGTCTGTTCAAAAAGTCACTGTAAGCAATTTTTTTGGTAAAACTAACCCGAAATTCATCTACAACACTAGGATAACATTAAAAAGAAACCAAAAGGTAAAGGATCTCTTGAAAAGCTATAGTAACCACAAAGGGATCCAGGTTAGTTTCATAAACAAAAGTCACTTACAGTGACTTTTTGTAGAAACTCATTTAACCTTGCCTGGATGTGCTTCATGCAACAAGTTCAAGAAATTTTCATGCTTTAATGTTTTTTACTTGATTTAATAAACGTCTATATGCTCATATGCCATTATAAAAGTTTGTTAAACCAAGTAAAAAAACTTTATTTAAAGACTGATTAAAACAAATCTCATCTACTGCTTTTACATTAATTTTTAAATTTAAAAAAAACTTTATGGACACTCTGTATTTGGATAAAAAGTGTGAAAGTACATTTAATCTTCAGAATATAAAAAAGCAGCAACTTAGTAATAAAAAGTTCTTCAACTGTTAAAATTTAATTCTCATTTAATGCAGATAAAATATGGCAATTAACTAAATTAATAAGTTAAGATTTTTCTTTTTTTATTAATGTAATTTTTTGATGTGCTAACAAAAAAATAGTGCACTACCTCGAAAACAAAAAATTGTCACTAAAAATTTATGAAAATATCGAACCAATATTGTTTGCTATCTTTAGCTGCATTCTGATGATGTAAACCAATAGCAAGTGGCATTTATTGGATGCTAAAGCAACTGTTATTATGCAAACAAGTTTTAAAGGTACAGCAACCACACACAATTATTAACATTATGCATGTAATAACATATATTGTTTAGCTGCTGTTTCCTATTTTACAATTACTTCATCAATAACAACTTTAAAATGTAATACCTTGATTGCAAAATAAAATTTAATTTAATTGAATTTTTTGTCAGAAAACTTAAGTATTAAAGTATATACCATACTGTCCATACCTAGAAAATTGGTGTCTCTTGAAAAACTCACCGTAAGCGATTTTGGTTTATGAAACTAACCTGGATTTCCTGTGGTTACTATTGATTCTTGAAAAGATACTTTTCCTCCTGTTACCTTTTTTATTTCACCATAGTGCTGCAGGGGGATTACGAGTTAGTTTCACCCAAAAAATATCGCTCACAGTGACTTCTTTAAAAGACCTAACAATTGCAGCAAGTCAATTTTAATGGTTCATTAAAGGCTGCAGCTAGTCATAAATTTAGGAATATTATTTACATTAATTGTCCAAAGAATACCTCGTTTTTTGAAGCTATTTATTTCAACTGTTAGAGATTAAGCTGCTTAAGAACAAATGGAAATTCTTAATGCTATCAATTATCACTGTTTTTTGGTTTCAACTTTTATAACGGTTTTATTTCAAAAATAGTGTTAGCTACTGATGGCTTATGGATAGCATTATGAAGCTAAATGCTTATATTTCAACTTTATGAATGGTACACTCTGTAACTCTTATTTTAGTAATTTGTACCAGTATGAAACAACACAAAAAAAAGAAAAGAGGTCAAACTTTATTGTATGGATGCAGAAAAGCGTAACCATAATATTTCTAAAAATTAAAAAGGATTAAAATTTGAAAAACCGGATAATACTGTAAAACTAAACCAGTGGTAATGAGCCTGCGGCCCGCGGGCCTTTTGTCCCTAGGTATTTCAATGCGGTCCTCTAGGTATTTCAATGCGGCCCGCGTGTGGTTGGGAAGAACCATATTAATTTCTTTGATCAAAACGGTACTTTTTTGCTTTGTTAACAACTAGGGTATGATAATGAAAATGCAGGCCCACCAGAAAAAAATCAATATCGGGTAAAGACCAAAAAAGCTAGCGAATAAACAAAAAAAGGTCTTTATATGACAAACCATATGAAGAAGTGTGGTTTGTCGAGTAACTACCTTTTTTCTTAAATCGAAAAAAAAGTTTATTATGGCCCGCCGTAACAAATTTTTTAATTTTGGGATGCGGCCCGGGAGTGCAATCAGGTTCCCCACTCCTGAACTAAACTGATATACCAAGATCCGGGACCCAGACAAGACAAGACATAAAGGTTTCGAGACCGAGATTAAAACGAGACACGAGATTTTACTATTTGCTTTAGTTTAGCAAAAAAGAAAACAATACGTAACTAGGCCTATAACCTCCACGAATTTTTTTAACCTAAAATATCAATCAAAAATACGGTTAAACAGATGAAAAAAATTGCCAATATTGTGATTATATGTTGTATTTGTGATTGCAGGTTGCTTCTTCTTGTTTAATTTTTGAAAGAAAGTAGGCCTACTCGTGCTTATCTTTGTAATACTAGAAAAGTAGTCGTAAATCGACGTCTTTTTGACATTGCTTTTGATATTTAATCTAGGGATTACAAGGAAGTAGGCCTATTACTAAATCTTATTTAATAAAGTTTTTTTTTTTTTCTGTAGAATTTTATAATTTTACATTGATTGCATAATGCTATGTATCTTTTGACAGTTTAGTTAACACTTTCCGGCGCTAAATACCAGTGGCATGCGGTGATCTCTTAGAATGGTCATGCAACTGGTATTCGAAAAGTTGGTCTGCAGTTGGGTATTTTATAGGTAGTTAATAAGTAGGACATGTAATGATTTATGGGTAGCAGAAAGAATTCTGTGTGACATTTCTAAGACATAGACCAATTTTTGTCTTAAACTCATGGTGTTTTCTAAAAAAAAGAGTCATCACATGAAATCAGTCCCAAATTTTACACTTTTCGTCCTCAAATTGTAGTGTTCTCTAAAAAAAAAAAATCTTCACCTGAAACCTTTTTCTGATTTTTTGCTTTTCGTCTCTATTTGCCTCAAACCAGCTCACCTTTCTTTAATTTCGTCCCAAACCAACAGTGTTTTTTATTTTGTTCAGAAATAAAAGTCATCGCACAAGAATTCCTTAGTCATGCAACGCATGACTTGCATGCCTGATCGCACGCCATTGCTAAATACATACAATCAGCGCCGGATTAACCATGTAGCAGATGTAGAACTAACGGGCCCCGCGTTTTTTAGAGCCCCACGCTTTTTAAAACCATAATTCAGAATAAAGAAAAACTAGTTGTATTTACAGCACATACATTTCATAAGCTAATTTAAGCCACCTACTTGTCTTCAGTGTGTTTATGACATCACACTGACGCTGTCCGTCTTAAATATTTAAAGGTTTTTCTAGCTCATTTGTACTTCAGACCATTGCTTAGTTTTCTGCTAAAAATAAGTGGTAGCACCAGTAGAGTTAGAGACATACGAGGTGTGTCATAAAAGTTCAAGGACTCTGCTTTCTGTGTAAGCTTTAGTTGAGCTACATGATTATGTTAAGTGGCAGATGATTTTGTAGATTCTTGAGAGTATTTAACCGCAATTTCAACTTACTGTAACATTTATTTACCATTTCAGGTGTGAAAGAAAATAGTTTATTTATTTACTGTCGTTTATAATTTTTTTTTTTTTGGTAATTTAGTAATGACAACAGAACAACGAACCAGCCTCAAATTTCTAGTCCATTTGGAAAATTTCTTGCTAATCTGGCTTGCTGAATAAAGTTATTACTGGTGATAAACATGGGTTTTTGAGTATGACCCAGAGACCAAACCTCAGAGTCCCCATTGGAAGAGTCCTCAATCACTATGGATCAAAAAATAAGGCAGTCAAAGTCCGAAATCAAGTTCATGTTGATATAATTTTTTGAAGTCAGAGACATGGTCCATTATTAGCAAAGCAAACGTTGCAGGATCTTTTTATAAACAAGCTGATAGACAGTCTGACCCTGCGGCAACGATTCATAATGGACCATGTCTCTGACTTCAAAAAATTATATCAACATGAACTTGATTTCGGACTTTGACTGCCTTATTTTTTGATCCATAGTGATTGAGGACTCTTCCAATGGGGACTCTGAGGTTTGGTCTCTGGGTCATACTCAAAAACCCATGTTTATCACCAGTAATAACTTTATTCAGCAAGCCAGATTAGCAAGAAATTTTCCAAATGGACTAGAAATTTGAGGCTGGTTTGTTGTTCTGTTGTCATTACTAAATTACTAAAAAAAAAATTATAAACGACAGTAAATAAATAAACTATTTTCTTTCACACCTGAAATGGTGAATAAATGTTACAGTAAGTTGAAATTGCGGTTAAATACTCTCAAGAATCTACAAAATCATCTGCAACTTACACATAGTCATGTAGCTCAACTAAAGCTTACACAGAAAGCAAAGTCCTTGAACTTTTATGGTATACCTCGTAGGTCTCCATTATCCCTCTGGATGGAGCAAACGTAAAGCAGAGGATGACAGACTGAAAAAGATTCATCTAGCAAATTCAAAAACTCGAAAAATGACGGGATACTTTACTGAGAAAAGAGATATTGGAGATACCGGTAGGTCAGAAAGCAAAAAATACACAGCAACCACTGAAACTGATGTAGAAACTGTGCAGCAAGAGAAGGGAATTGTTGAGGAAGAAGATGCCAGTACCACTATTTTTATTTTTTCGAATGATGTACCCGAAAAGATTAGCAAGACTGACCGTGAGTACTGGATTGAAACGGGATGTAAAGATTGCCAACATTCTAAAAGCAATTTTTCTAAATCAACACGATTTTACGAAGGCGAAACGACTCCTAGAACCTGCCGCGATTCTTACTTCCAAGATATTCATAGACTCACAAAAAAGCAATATGCAAGAAATTGGTTATACTATTCTGAAAGCAAAGATAGGCTTTTCTGTTTTCCCTGCAAAGTAATGGCTTACTCCGGTTCCGAATCACTAAATAAGCTTGTCGAAGAAGGTTTTAATGACTGGAAAAACGCTAACAATTTGCTGCGAAGGCATGAAGAAGGTACCTCCCATCAGCAACATTTGATTGAGCTTCTGATGCGCAAAAAAGCGCTGGTTTCGTGGATTCCCAGCTAGTGAGGCAAATAGAAGAACAAAAGTACTGTAGTTTTTTATTTTTTTTTTTTATTTTTTATTTTAATCTCTATATTTATCCTCCTGACTCGCAGGAAAGCGACGGAGGCGCTATACATAGGGTAAGCAATTACCCCGACCTGCTTCCGGAGATGCCAAGATATTGCTGTCCGCTTGTAATTTTGTAGAGATATTACTGTAATTTAGAACTGCTTGTCAAGACCACCAAGCAGGGGAAAGTGCCGTAAAGTGTTTTTCCCAAGAACACAACAGAATGGCGCAAGTGGGTTTTGAACCGAGACCATGTTGATCATCAGTCCGGTGCGTTAACCACTCGACCACGCTGCCGACTTTTAGAGTTTTAGTTCTCTTTTAGAGCAAATAATAGATGAGTTTGTCACGTTTTTAGCTGAATGAGGCCTTGCATTTCATGGTAGCGATGAAAAATTTGGGTCTCATAACAACGGTAATTACCTAGGCTTGTTGAAACTTTTGGCAAAGTTTGACCCATTTATGGAGGAACATATCAAGGCTCATGCTAATAAGGGAAAGAGGCACACATAACATCTTTCCTAAACCATTTGTCAAGAGTTCATTAGTTCAATCGGATCTAGCGTGCACGACAACATTATCTGCAAATTGAAGAATAGCAAGTATTATGCCATTTCTTGTAGCAAGAATAGCAAGTATTATACCATTCTACACCTGACATATCAAACGTTGATCAGTTGACTTTAATCGTACGTTATGTTTTACCAACTGGACCAGTAGAAAGGTTTATTAAATTTTTGGATATGGATAGTCATAATGCTGAACATCTACAAGATAAATCGTTAACGTTTCTAAAAGAAAACGGCATATACATTGGGAACTGCCGAGGTCAAAGCTATGATAATGCCGGCAATATGAGCGGCAGATACAATGGCTTGCAAGCACGAATTAAGCAATTGAACAAGTTTTTGCGAACTACGTTCCCTGTTTTGCTCATTCATTAAATTTGGTTGCAAATGTGCTGCTGAATGTTGTGAAGAAGCAAACATTTTCTTTGCTTTTGTCGAAAATATCTACCCTTTTTTTTCTGCATCCACCAATTGCTGGAGTCTGCCTACGGCTGCTCTATCTGAACAAACGAACAAACCCTGACATAAACAATAAAACAAACAGACTGAATAAAACAATAAACCATAAAACATACAAACCCAGACAATAAAAATAAAACATATAAAACAAACGAACAAACCCCAACAACCCTGACAAGCACTTTTTTCCGGTTATTCTTCCATAATGCAAGTGCTAGATAACATTGTCCAAGACAACAAACGAAAGGCGAAGTGTCGTCAACAGGCTCGTGGATTACTTATAACAATGACAAAGTTAGAGACTGAAATTATGATTATTTCCTGGAATCAAATATTCCAGCGTTTTCAACTGACCAGTGCTTCCTTGCAATCTTCTGTGCAAGACCTGAACTCTGCTTGTTCACTTTACGAGTCAACCTATGGCTATATTCAGTCTCTTTGTTCCACCTACTCAGATATTGAAAAAAGGCAATTGACTAGACTGAAACTGAAGAGTATGAACAACAACGGCGAAGGAAGCGCAAGAGAAATCGATAATGATAATGAGTGCGGCACCTCTTTTGGTACTGGTCCTTCGGCTCCAATTCAAACACCTTCTCAGAGTTTCAAAAGAACAGTATTTTTTGCCATAATTGATAACTTGCTAGTTGCTTTATCAAAATGTCAAGCTGCTTGTCAAAAGTTGAACAGTGTTTTTGGGTTTCTACGTCGATTGCAACTATCCACCCGTAATGAAATTGTAAAAAACTCCTTAAACCTTGTCAAAATGTATCCAAAAGACTTAGAACTGAGCCTTTCTCAAGAATTAGTGCAGTTTACTGAGCTTCTAAAATCCCGTCTTTCTTCAAATATTAGTAAGACTGATGTTCCAGTTGAATTGCAGTATTATTGATTGCTTTCAGAAAATTCTTTGAATGTTTGCTTTCCCAACTTGGACATAGCTTTGGGGATATATTTATCCATGTTGGTATCGAATTGCAATGCCAAACGGTCTTTTTTAAAACTTAAGAAAATCAAAAATGAACTCCGGACCTCCATGGGAAACAACGGTTAAACTATCTTTCTCTAATTAGCATTGAAAACCAGCTAATGCATGAAATAGATATTAAACAAATAATTCGCAAATTTGCTCATCAGAAATCCAGAAGAAGTATTGCGTAAAAATAAAGCTGAAGTCTGGTAACGTCCTTCGGATAAAACAATGAGAGCAAAAACAGTCATTCAGATTTTATTGTAAAAAGGTGACAATTTTGATTGTGGAAAGTGGCAATGTTTAGGCCAATAAATGGAATTGTCCTCCGGAGAATTTGATATTTGGACAGGTATTAAATTTTACAATATGATGTATTTTCTCTGGATAAATAATAATGCAATTTTTATTGTCATTTAATAGAAATTATGTTTAATTGTCCTTCAAACCTGCAAAAATTAGGGCCCCGCAGAAATTTTGCTACGGGCCACGCACCAGCTTAATCCGGCCCTGCATACAATAAAGGTTTGGTTTAGCCCTTATCCATAACGGCTTCACCAATGTTAAAAGCAATACCTTGGTGTAAGTATTAATGTTAATAAAAAATTTAAATGTTAAGCTAATCCAAGTACTGGCAGTAAAAATAAGTATTAGTCTATTACTAAAAATTACAAATTGGTGAGAGATTTTTACACAGTTTTTGAAGCGGTTCCAGACGACTAAGTGAAATAGTTTAACATAAAGTAGCAATCATTAATTGTAGGAAAAAATTGAACCAATTGTACAACTTAAACTTAATAGTCTTTACGCTAAACTGGGTAGTTAAAACCCAACACCACCGCCAAGCAGTGCGGTTTGAAAAGTATGGTTTTGGTGTAAAAATTGCTCTTATCTCTGAATGATTTTTTGCTGCAACAAACCAGTTTTAAAAACTACAAGCCTTACTGTTTTTGCTAATATTAAGTTTTGGGTAACTTGCGTTTATGACTGCAATTACCAAAAGTTGTTAGGTTGCTGTCACTTGTGGTTGTGGAAATGTAGATGTACAGACCCTTTTTTTTTTTTAGAGATCACTTTGCTTTCATGTACGAAAAATGACTTTAGCCACCTTTTTGTAGTACACTAAATAGTGGGGCCCCCCTTACGTTTCTTACACCAGGCCCGCCTTTTTGTAAGGCCATAACTGAGAAGAGTCGTCTTGCAAATTATTGCTTTTTTCTTAAATCAACCAAAAGTTTATTGCGGGCTGCACATGATTTCTTAACTTAAAGGATGCGGCCCACGACTTCAATCAGGTTCCTCACTCCTGGTTGAAGTAAACTATCTAGGGGTTTCTCTAACGCTCAAGCGTTGAGAGAAGTTAAGAAGATCAATAAATAAACAAATAATAATGCCGCCAAAGCTCATAGTGGAACGGACCTTTATGTATGATTTTACCTTGTAATCAAGATATAAAAAAATCACTGCTTCAAGTTGGGATATCTCTTAAAAATGAATATTCGCTTTTTTGTTTTTATTTGCTAGCCTACTAATGCAAAAAAATTTTTAGTGTTGACTTTAATTAAAGCAAACCAAAGAAATCGACTGAATGCTGAAGCACAACTACGTATATTTCAGAAGGTTTCCGGCGAGTTCGTCAACAACTATTCATCTTCAACAGTTCATATACTACACCTATGTATAGCGCCTGTGGCGCTTTCCTTCGAGTCGGAAGGATAAATACAAAAATAAAAATAAATAAAAAAATAACTCACAATTCATTTACAATTTATTTAGGGATACAATTTAACTACAAGTTTATGATATATGTAGGGCTATATTACGTTAGTGGGTTAGGGTCAGAAGAATGTTGTTGTTGATTTTTATGGTTCTCAATAAAAAAGGAAAATTTCAATGTAGTCATTCAGAAAAAAATGTTTCTAAGTGCTTGTTTACTGCTGAAAGTTCTCTCAGCATCTCTCATTTTTAGAGTATCCTTATGTAGATGAATTGTCGTAGACGAATTCACCTAAAATTGTTTCAGAAACCTCTTTGGTGGTTTTTTAAACTCGCGGTTTGGAAGCAAACAGCAAAATTTTCTCTTAAGTTTAATTTTATCAGTAAATACGCGTAGTTGACATTTTGCTATTTAAATTGTTTGTAGGCTATATTTATGAAACTCGCCAACGCTTATAGTGGAAACGGGCCTCAGATTTTCTTTGTGGGCACTAAGGTCGCATGTGTTGATATCTTAAATAATTAAAACGTTGATTCAACAGTTTCCATGTCGAGAATCCTCGTGTTCCAAAAAATAATGGTTGAAATCATTATCCAGCTGATTAAAGCAGGGATGCCGGCTCGGGACTTGCCAATTCGATGCATAACAGCTGGATTTGTACTCGGATTCGTCAAAAAAGTAGCGAGTCCAACGTCTAGATATCATGCAGCAATTGCCGGCATCGACGATTTAAAGCCTTCGCATATTTTTGTTTATTATTAATTTAAAAAAAAATTGCTCAAACCTTGAATGAAAAATGAAAGAGAAGTTAAAATATGTATTTTTTTTGAGGCTGACCTCCATTTGCTAGTGTCGAGACAGTAATTAGCTGTGGTGACGTCATAATCCAAGCGACAGGCCTTGTTCTCTAAGTGATCATAGTCAAGATCGCTCGCTAATCTTTTTTGGGATACGACACGTCAAATCACCGAAAAATGCGAGTTAGATTTAATGCGTGGCCTCGTTAAAATCATCTGCTCAACGACAAGGCTTTGTTTAACTCTTTTTAGTATTTCTGTAAGAGCTCTGATTTTTTTGAACACCAATATTTTTTATTGGAAATTTGTGCGCATTTCATTTTTTGATAACATACGGCCAACTTTAAACCTACCGTACTACTCTATTTCAAAGTAGCTTTAACCATCTTAAATCGAAAACAATGGATGTTTTATAGAGAACAAGTTATAAAAGTGCTTATGTAGCAGGCAAGCAACACTAATTTCGCACTGTCCGCTAGGTGACTTTATTTTTTCAACTAGTCGACTTTATTTTACGCACTGTATTTTATTTTATTTTTTTTATCGCGAATTTGTGCGCATTCTATACAATGGCGCATTTTAATGAAAAAAATACGGTATTTGTCTTAACGGTTCTCAACTACGCCGCTTCATACGAAGAGGACATGTAAAAACGAGTTACTATTTTTAAAGAACGAGATCCTACGAACAAGAAATTAAATATTAATTTTGAATTAAAACATGCATACAACGATTAAATTGTTATATGTTTAATTTCGAGAAAAAATTCAGAACGAAATTCAAATTCACGAAGACATCTAGAATTGAATCATCTGACCCTGAAAAAAAAATGAAAATGTTAAAAAAATTTTTCAATTAGTAATGGGTAATATCTGATCGGAAACGTAGCCGAGTTATTAAAAGCACTGTATCGCTGGATTAGTGACGAACGTAATTGACACGGTATCGCTTCAAAATCTATTATCGTCCTTCTGTTGTGTCCTCAAAAGAAACACTTCACGGGACTTCCCTCTGGTAGGCGGTTCTAGGAAGCAACTCTACATTTCATCATAACTCCAAATAAAAAATTTGAACGGGACAGCAATATTTTGGTGTTACCAAAAGCAGGTTAGGATAATCCTTTGACGATTGCTTAAAGTGTAGCGCCTTGGACGTTTTCCTGTGAGTTAGGCGAAAATAAGATGATAATAATGATGAGAAAGAATATTTTATTCTTTTATTAAAGGTAGATTTTAAAAGCCAAAACTGGAGAAACAAGTGGTTAGGCTAGATTGAGAACGTAAAGAACGGTTCAAGTTTAAATTTAAAGTTTGAAAAACCAGAAAAAAATTCAAAAAGTTTTGATCAAATTCGATGATTAAAATTTTCTATTAACTTGATATGTCAGCGAAAGACTACAAGCAAAATAAGAGCAATGTTTGAGCAGAGTGCTTGAAAGCGTTCAAAATAAACAATTAAAATGTTTTTGTTCAGCGAGCCACAAAAAAAGCCGTCGTGGACATTTTGGCGTTATGTTCGTCAAAGTATATAGAAAAAGTATTATGCTAGGTATCGATTTTCATTATAAAATCATCCCCAGAATATTAATGAAATAAAATTCAGACAAAATGGCAAAGCATTTTTACTGATTGAGTTTGAGACAATACAAAACAGAAAACAATCAACATGTCCTACTTTTCTTCTTCTGTCTCCTCCCAGTTCAAAGTGTTTACAACGTTTAATACAAAGTTGATTTCTCCGTTTGCATTTCGTACATTCCAACCTCAATACAATCTTCTTGTTGGTTTTGGCCTGAAGTATAAATAAGTCTACGTAAGCTTTTGTTCTCGACATGATGATAAATATTGAATTGTCTGCACAGCCGTGAACCACACACCAACTAATTTTGGAAGAAAGTGCGACACAACCGGTAATCTTTTCGAGTTTGTTTGAAACATGGTGTCTGAATAAGTCACTTTGTATTTAAAAATATTTAAAGTAATTATCACTATAGTTTTATGCTTAAACAAGTAAAACAAATACAAGCACATTTATTACATCACTTTAACACAAATTCAGACTCTTCAAGAACAAAAATGCAAATAGAAACAATCTTTTATAGTGACATTATTATCTCTGATCGGGACATAACATACGAGAAATTATAAGAAAATCTCATATACAATCACACTACCATCACCGTACAATATTTCACTCCTAAAAAATAACAAATTTACAAATATTACACCCAACAACATACATCCAAAAGAATAAAGTTACCACGACATAAATATACAGGGTCATCAATATTTATCATTACAATTTTAATTAAATTAAGTATTTTTGTTAAATTTCAGTTAACTAGATTTATGACACTTTCAAACAATTTTTTTAATTTTTAGGTTTTCATATAAAGCCATGACTAAAACTTCAAAAAAATAGCTGTAGTTGACCTATTCAAGGCGGGCAAGTCCAAAAATAAAATTTGCAAGGGCATTAAAAGGCACGCCCCCAATCTTGTGTTGTGACAAAAAAAACTCGACGTTGAGCAGCATTTCAACACACAAAATAATCGTGCTTGATCATGTGAGGGTGAGGTCAGATACCTGATAGTCACTAAAAGACAAGGAGCAGGGTCAATGATAATATGGGCTGCTGTGACCCAATCAGGTAGGAGTCCCTTGTTTTTGGGCCTCAAGTCAACCAAAAAAATTACCAAAATGACATTCTTCCTGGTTCATTGTTACCATGGGCTAAAAATCACTTTAAGACGTGCTTGATCATTTCAACAAGATTCAGCACCTTCACATGGAGCAAAAAAAACAAAAACGTAGGAGTGGCTTTCAGCCAATATGCCCAAAATTCATTTTCCAAAGAGAAACGCCCTCCCTCATGCCCAGACTTAAATCCCCTTGACTTTAGTATCTGGTCTTACCTCGAAAGCAAGGTTTCAGTTACACATCACAAAAGTTTGGAGGCACTGAAAGCTAAATTTATAAAGGAATGGGCCAAAATACCCCAATGGTTATTTGTGACTCTTGCAGGTCGTTTTTCAAACGTCTCCAACGTGGCATCCACGCAGATGGAGGGCATGTTGAGTAAATCTCACTCGTGCTGAATCTCTATTCATTTGACAATATTCTATCTGTGTAATTTCAAAACTGTGTTCCAATTAATAATTACAATTTTTGAATGTTGCAACAATAAAGATTGATGACTCTGCATAACTGGCACAGGCTAGAAGCAATAAAAATCACAACTACAGTAAGTTAACATCACAATAAACCCCAATTCTTATAAGCCAAAATGCCTATACTTTAAACACATAGACAACACTCTTCACTTTTTTAACTCCAAAAAAGTACTAACACAACACCACTAGTCTGTGAAAGTTGCCCTTGCAAGCAGCAAAGGTTATTTAAAAAAAAATTCTAAGATAATTTTATTAAGATTAAAAGATGGGCTTTTTCAAGATCAGCCATGGAGAAAAAAAAGGACCAATAACACATAAAAACTTAAATGTTTACTTTAACCCTTTCACTCATTTTGTATCAAATAAGTTATATTTTAAAAACGCATTTAAAAGTAAGTTTACAACCATTTAGTCATAATGTATCACATCAGGACAAACACGTGAAACTTGAAACTAATCATGCATGAATGATTTGCTTTTTCCTGAATGTACGGACATTTTGAATATTGACTATTTTAAGATTTACTTTTTGAGTAGAGTGCATGATAAAAAGTTGTGCGTATTTTAACAAAACGATAGGGTAACGAATGATTTCACTTCTTGGGATAAAGCAAGTTATGTAAGTGTTTGTTTAGTGGCAGAATCAAGAATTTTTATTTTGGGTGTACATACTTTTGTTGAAATTTTTTTTTCATGTATCAGATATGATACAACGTGAGTACATGACTACAAAGGGCCTTACTAAAAACAGTGCAGAAATGTAAATAATTAAGTATTAACTTTGGTAATTACAGAACAATTGTCAAATAAATAGCTAATATCGCAGCCTGTTTTCCAAATAACATCATGGAAAACTAGATTAGTTTTTTTGTGGGCACAGGCTAAAGCTACTGCGGTCAGTTTTGCAAATTTAGCACTAGAATTAGCCTATTTCCTTAGACGACTGGTTGTTAGTGCACACCACTTCAATAACACTAACCCTTGCCCTCAACCAAGTTTTGATATTAAGCCTAATACTAACACTGACCCAAGCTCTAACTCCTAACAACTGGACACACGGTATAGGCTATCAGTGAAAATGGGCACATCACTTTCCTACGCTGGACACTTTCGTTTCTATATCAAATAAAACTATTCTTAGTTGATACTTTTTATTGTTACTCCTGTTTATTGATATTCTTGTATTTTTTTTATTTAGCTTCTAATTTGAAATTTCAGGAGTCTTCAACATCAAATTTCTTAGCACAATTTTGTTGATATTTCGATGTAGGTTACACAGGCGACGTCATTCAGTTATTTCGCTGGCATCCGAAATTCTTCTAATTAATTTTGGCTTTTGATCTTGATAGTTAGAATTCCAAATTTCCAAAAGAGTTGCAAAGGAGTTCTCCTAGTACTTTAATATTCTCGTTTATTTATTTGGCATTTTATGAATTTTATATTACTTGGATTTTTACTGTAATGAATAAATTTGATGTGTTATCAGTTTCAAATTTTACAGTACGTTTTGTGAATTTCTCCTATTCGATTTTTCTACTTGTAATTATATATATTTGATGAGATCTAACAAGATCGAAACAGGCACTTGTAGTGTATTATTACAATGTTGAATTTAAACTATTAATTTTGTGTTTATTATGTTTCATTGATTAGGTGCCATCACCAAATAAGGCATTTAGATCCGTGTTAAACCAAATAATTTTGTATCCTTGTATTATTGCAGTTTTGTACCTTTTCCCATAATTTTTACCTTTTGGTGTGTTTACAAATTTTAAGCTTCTAGTTAACAAACATGCCAAAATGAACTCCCAAGAAATTGCACAAATAATTTGAGACAGTGCTTATGGTGACAAGTCAGAAACTGAAGGCTTGTCTGATGAAGAAGATGGCATACCTGTAGCAATGACAGTGCCTGGAGCGCCATCTGAGGTAATCGAAAATGAAACTCAAGACAAAGAACCTGAGCCTCCACCTAAAAAGCTTAGAAAATGGAAAAAATCTCTTGAAAAAAAATGAAGTTTACTCCTATTGCTCCTGTAGAAGATATAAAAGATAGTTTCCCAACAGAACCTGCTTCAGCATGCTCTTACTTTGCCAAATTTATCACTGATTCTATGATCAAAGATGTTTGTGAAAAAGCAAATATGTACTATCTTCAAACACAAGGAAAAGATCTGAGAGCCACACCACAGGAGATAAAGTCTCTTATTGGCATTCACATTGAAATGGGTTCCATTCCATTTCCGAACATAAGGTTGTACTGGAGCAAAGGTAGAAGGTACAAGCTGATTGCTGACACAATAACATTCAATCGCTTCAGCATGCTAAGAAATAATCTTCATTTGGTCAACAATCTGCAAGAAAACGAAAGGGTGGAGGACAAATTTTGAAAAGTTGAAACAATTCTTGGACGTTTTATTAGAAGAACTGCCTGATCCTGTGAAAAAACTATGTATAGACAAGCAAATGATTCCCTTCAAAGGGAGACTAGGCTTGAAACAATATATGAAAGGCAAGCCTAATCCTTGGGGTATCAAAGTGTTCTTCCTTTGTGGGGAATCTGGCATGCCTTATAATTTTTTTGCTTACCAAGGTAAGATTACCAAACTCCCAGAGAAATAAAACCACTTTGGTCTTAACAGAAGTTTGGTAATGTCACTTCTGGAGGACAGAGTCAAGGTTCACAGAAACCACCTCCTGTTTTTTGACAATTATTTTACTTCTCCAAGTTTGGTTCAAGAACTGCACACCAAAGGAATATACTGTACTGGAACTGTAAGTGCAAATAGAGTGGGATCATTACTGATCAAACCGAATTTGGAGCTGGTGAAGCAAGGCAGAGGGGCAATGGATGGATGTACCTCAAGTGATAAGAAATTATGTTTGGTTAGGTGGAATGATAATTCCCTTGTTACAGTTTTGTCTTCCGCATATGACTGGCAAACAAATCAGGGACACGTGAGGCGTTATGATAAATCCACCAAGACATATGTAGATGTTGCCTGCCCATCAGCCATACTGGAGTACAATAAAAGTATGGGTGGAGTGGACAAGTTAGATTTTTTACTTTCTTTGTATAGAATCCATATAAAGTCAAAAAAATGGACACTTCATGTAATTTTTCACTTTGTTGATTTGGCAGTTGTTACGTCATGGCTCCAGTATGTCAATTATTACAATTCAGTTAGTTATCCAAAATTGAAACAGCAGATGTTGTTGCAATTCCAATTCAACATTGCTGAGTGCTTGATAAAACACAACACAAATCCTCTCGATAAGGCAACTGTTGGTAAACCAAAAAGATCACTGCAAAATGCACCTCCAACAGATGTACAATTTAATGGTGTTGGACACTTTCCTGTATGGAAGGATAAGTGACAGCACTGTAAATTTTCTGGATGTGTTCATTGTTTTTCGTATGTGATTTGTTAAATGTAAAGTGTATCTTTGTTTGAACGAACAAATGAAACTGCTTTTGTGGATATCACCTTGCATGATAGCTCATCACATACTTGTAACATCACAGCAGCAACATCAAATCACTGAAAGATTTTGTAGGCTTTGTCTTAGGTCGTAATTTTTATTTGAATTTTGCTTACTTTACATTACTTTATTTGCTAAATTAGTTATTTCTAAATATTTCATTCCAGGTTGCTATCTTTCCATACCTTGCTTTGCTGTTTTTCAAATCACTTGTTTTGATGTTTACGGCTGTTAGCTTCTGCTGCGTTGCTTTTTCTACATGTGTAATTTATTCAAATAAACCAAAAATGACGCCATATTATCACAATGTATCATATATGATACATTAATTTGCTGCTCAAGTACAATCGTTTTCAGGCAAAATTGTCATTTTACACTTTAAACATCTCTATCCACTGCATTCAAAACAAAAAATCACAAAAATTAAAAAAAATCTTAATGTTGAAATGATCCTGGATTTAAATTTCTCTTAAGATCAGATTCAATTTACTCTTAATAGAAATTATAGTGAAACCTTGTTTATTCACACTACTTGTTTTGCTACAATTTCAAAATAATCAAAATCAACATAATAATTATATATGTAGCAAAGAATACCAAATACAGTAATCATTTTCAATACGTGGCTGACACAAAGTCTATGGCAACAGTGGGCAAATTGCAGCTCACCGACCTTTTGTTTGTGGCTCTTCTAGCTAAACAATAATAACGAAATCAAACAATGTACAATTGCTATTCACAGTTGAATTTGGGTCAAACAAAGATTTCTAATTAGGTGCTAAGTCGGATTAAAGCATGGAAATAAAGCATTTCTTTATTGATTGTTAAGAACCATTTACATTGCAGCGAAAATTTGAGCAAAGCAAGCGTTATCTTTTTTTGATTTATTTCTGACCCACCAAGACACACTGGTGACATTAGAATAAAAGAAACAAAGATAGTGCTCGCTTCTCTGTAATGAAATTTGTAAAATTATAATATCGTGCAAGACTAACAAATGAAGATTTGAGAGAATTAATTCACATCGCTTTGACTTCATATTGCCCAGGTTTCTAAAAGCTAGCTAATAAAGTGAAAACCCACAGTAGATCTAATGCTAGTAAAATCTCGGAAAAATTGTAAATATGTAACGTTGCATTTGTTTTTATTATTTGATAAAAACTTGCTTGTATGGCTCTGGCAGTTTTGAATTTTCACATGTGTTTCTTTCATTAAAAACTTTGCCCACCCCTGGTCTATGGTAATAAAATTTAACACAAGTCACTTTTTACTACATTTGTGCATAGAAAACACAGTACCTTCAAATACTACAGGAGTCGCATGGAGCTGTGTAGAGCCACCTTATAAACTTCATATACTACAGGAGCCACATGGAGACCCTTTAAATGAAGTCTAGAGATGTATGGAGACTCTTTAAATGAAGTCTAGAGATGCATGGAGCCACATGGAGTCACTGTATAAACTTCAAATTTTACAGGAGCCGCATGCAGACCTTTCAATCAAAGTCTAGAGATGCATGGAGCTGCATGGAGCCACTGTATACACTTCAAATACTACAGGAGCCGCATGCAGACCTTTAAATAAAGTCTAGAAATGCATGGGGCTATATGAAGCCATAGAGTGAACTTCAAATACTACAGGAGCCACATGGAGACCTTTTAAATGAAGTCTAGAGATGCATGGAGCTGCACGGAGCCACCATGTAAATTTCAAATACTACAGGAGCCACATGCAGACCCTTTAAAATAAGTGTAGAGATGCATGGACCTGCATGGATGCTTGGAGCCACTGTATAAACTTCAAATACTGCAGGAGCCGCATGCAGACCTTTTAAATAAAGTCTAGAGATGCATGAAGCCAAATGGAAACCTTTAAAGTATTGTTTAACCCTTTAACTGCCAGGCCCTTTTGTGTAAATTATCACAAAAGAGAATTTACACAATTTGCGATATTTCAAAATCTACAAGAGCTACATGAAAAGTGTAAAGATGAAAGTTGTTAGTAAAAGCATGTACTTTTCAAATACGTGGTGTTTTATTTTAATTTGTAGTTTATTGATTAGTAGAAAGTAACTTTACAGATTGAATCTTGCATTGCCATTGTATTGCACTGCATTGTTTGAACGTTAAATTTTCTTTTGTGAGGGAGGGATGTATCACCTCTTTTTGCACCCCCAAATTTTATTCATGTTAAATTTTGTGTGAGTTAATTTATTCTGACACTGCATAATTGCACTGACTCATGTCAATATAGTTAGTTTCCAAAAAAACTTGATTTTGGTGATAGAACACCAATTTGTTCATTATATCTACTGGTCTCGAAATTTTTTCAAAGATACTATTTTTGGTTTCAACTAAATTTTTGGAAAAAAATTTAAACAAAAACACCTAAATTTTTTTTTATTTCTTTTAAGTTTGGTTAAGTACCAATTGAGTAAAGTCAAAAACATGTTGCAGAAGTAATTTCAATACATTTTTAACGATATGAAAATATTGCTCTAAAAGCCACTATGGTGGCTGTTGGTAGTTGAAGGGTTAAAGATGCATGGAGCCACAGTGTAGACTTCAAATAGTTTAGGAGCCATATGGAGACCCTTTAAATATAGTCTAGAGATGCATGAAGTGGGATGGAGACCTTTAAAATATTGTTTAAAGATGCATGGAGCCACAGCGTAAACTGTTAAACAATATTTTAAAGGTATCCCTGCAGCTTTATACATCTCTAGACTATATTTAAAAAATCTCCATGCAGCTCTGGTAATATTTGAAGTTTACACGGTGGCTTCATGCATCTCTACACTTCATTTAAAAGGTCTCCATGCATTTTTAAATTTAATTTAAAGAGTCTCCATGTGGCTTTTGTAGTATTTGAAGTTTGTATGGTGGCTCCATGCAGCTCCATACATCTCTAGACTTAATTTAAAAGGTCTCCATGTGGCTCCTGTAGTATTTAAAGTTCACTCAATAACTCCATGGAGCTCCATGCATCTCTAGATTTCATTCAAAGGGTCTGCATGTGGCTCCTGTAATATTTGAAGTTTATATGATGACTCCATGCATCTCTAGACTTCATTTAAAGGGTCTCCATATGGCTCCTGTAGTATTTGAAGTTTATAAGATGGCTTCTTGCAGCTCCTGTAGTATTTGAAGTTTATATGATGGCTCCATGCAGCTCTAGACTTTTGCAGCCCCAAGTGGCTCCATGCATCTCTAGACTTCATTTAAAGGGTCTCCATGTGGCTCCTGTAATATTTAAAGTTTATAAGGTGGCTCCATGCGGCTCCTGAAGTATTTGAAAGTACTGTAGAAAACAGGCATTTACATCTGTTGTTTTTTGTTACTACATAAAACACAAAGGTTTATATTTGTTCCAGTTTATCAAGGAATTGACCTATTTGTCCAAAAATTAAAACGTGAAAGTCAGACAGTGGGGTTTCTAGATTAAAGTACCAAAATGTATTTTAAAAATCTGTTGCTAATTGATTAATGTATGTAAGCAAAGAATAAGGTCAATCAAAGCTTGAATAAATGAGATTTGATTATAGCTAACTGCAAAACCAAACACATCACCAATTATAGATTATATAATATATGGACTTTCAAACCAAAAAAATTACAGCATTAGTTAATAGTCAAAGCTTACCTTTCTTCGGAATACAGGTTTAGTTTGACCACCATAACCAGATTGCTTTCTATCATAACGACGCTTACCCTGGGCATACAATCTAGCTTTTCCTTGTTTATATTGGGTTACCTTGTGCAAGGTGTGTTTTCTGCACTTTTTGGCATCACAAAAAGTATTTCTGGTTTTAGGAACGTTAACCTACAAAGTAAATTGTTATTAAATAAAACACATGTAAACTGAACATGAACATAGTATGGTAAGGTTTATACTTGCTGGTGACTTTATTATCAACTAATTATTTTCATTAATAACTATTAATTATGAAGGTTATAAATATGCAATGTCTACAGTTTTTTCAATATCTATTATACAGCTGTGAACATAGTGAGCCTGTTAAAGGTTAAAGAAAGCTATATATATTATAGCAAGCAATAACTAACCATTTATCATTTATAATTGCAAAGTTTTTATTAAAAAAACTGAACAATTTCAATTTTTATAAGTCTTTATCAAAGCAATTAAAATAACCCAATAAAACAATAAACCATAAAATGACAATTTTTAACTACAATACCTGCAACAGTTCTCTCAAATATATGCTTACACTTGTATTATTAATTTAATTCAAAAGCAATAATAATTCAGTAATTATTACAACAAAACCATATTTCAAAAAAAGAACAATCACATAGGTATATTAAAATAGTTGTGATAAAAAAGATAAGCCATTTTCCATAGTTGTTTATTCAATTTTTGATTGATGTTTTTTAATTAATAAAGCTTTTTGAGTTTTACAATCATAGTCAGATAAACATTTTATTGCAACATTAAAATAATTTACTAAATTATCTAGATCTTTTCCATTACTTGAATTGCTTTCTATATTTTGTTTTTTTATTTACTTTTCACCTGGGAAACCAAGTTTAAATGTCCCTTTGCTCTTTTTACCATGTGCCATATTGACTTACATATGTACATCAGACACACATCACAAGAGCACAAAAAGCAATGGAGAACATTTGACAATAGCACAGGTATGTTTGATTTTAAATTGAAATAGCTTGAATGAAATTTAGAAAAACATCGGTATGAGTTGGTTTTCTTAAAGTCATTGATCGTAAGTAATTATTGTGTATTTTAAGTTCCATATTGCGAAGGGAAAAGAGAAGAATACTGGTAGCCTTTCTCTTTCTAGATGTGGAACTTAAAATACAGAACAATAACTTACAATCTTTCTATCGTATAATAACCTTCTGCTAATCTTGTTTTTTTAAATGTATTGAATATGTACATTAACTAAAATAGAGATTAAAACAGATATATAAATTCATACCATCTTTAGCTTCTTGCCAAATCAAAAGAATTGAATTTTGGTAACTCGTATTAATGTTGCCACGTTAATAATAAAAAAGTTTGTCAAATGATAAAGAACCAAGGCGTCACCAACCGAACCAGAATCGAATCCATAAACCTGTATGATTCATCGGAACTTTATTCTTTGAACCTGAACCGGAAGAGTTCCGCTTTGATGCTCTGATTTTAAATTTGGGTTAATTTATAAATGAATAACAGTTTTACCGCCATTTGTTTAATCATTTACTTGAGTGGCAAAACAAAGATATCATGAATGACTTTCTTGGCAATAAGTTAAAATAAAAATTTTTCAGGCTGGCTAAATAAAGAAAGCAAAGTTTCAAATAGATGATATGTTAAAGCAGTATATTGAAACCTTTTTTAAAATGGAGACCCACTAAAAGTAATGAAACAAACTCATATAAACAAAAATTAGATCTAGACTATGATGATTATTTTGAACTTTGTTAAATAACTAATTACTGCAGGTATGCGCAACCTTTTTTCTGTTGCCGGCAAGATTAAAACGTTATCTTTATTTAATTACCGCTATTGAGTTCTGATAAGTAAATAAAATTAAGCATTTGTTCTATGAAGTAATAGGTTTTATTGATAGGCTTACTATGTTTTTTACTTTTAGTAGGCCTACATCCATCGTAAAGAATGCTGATTCAAAAATTAAAAAGAAAAAGGCAAAAAGATTGCCGTTAAAGGTTTTCTGCCCAAAAAATTTTAGAATACCTGCAATAAAATTAGGGATTTTAGATATCGGGATGTACAACTCCGTTTTGGATCCAGTTTTTGGTTTACGTTAGTAGGGTCAAGTTTTCAAATCAAATCTAAAGCAAAATTTTATGTTAGTCATGACTCGAGTGAATAAAAAATTTTTATGTGATATTTATTAATGGATAAAGACAAAAATGCTTTAAAAAAATAAGTGTTTTTTGTACTTAATAGTTGTCGTCAATATTTATTCAAAATATTAATGAAAAAAGTTTACTTGGCAGTTAACCAAATTATCAAATTAAAATTATAAACTTTAAGCAGTTTGATTAGAACAAAAAAAATCAATTAATGATGAAAATTTATCAAGCTATAAAAATTAATAACATTAAGTAGTTTTAAATGAATTGATTATCTACTCTAATATTTTTCAATAAACCAGTTATTCTAAAAGTTATGTATTATAGTCAAAAATTAATTTTAGCAAAAGTTAAGTTTTTATTTAGGTGATCTGATATAAAAAGTTTTATAGTATGAAAAATTTAGTAATATAAGTAGTTTAGGCAGTTAGCAAAATAATTGATAAAATAATAAAAAATTTAAAACTGAATTTTCAGCATTCAGATCAAAAGAAAAAAATTGTTATTATTTTTATCAAATTGAAAGTGACTAGGTTGATTACTCAAGAAGCCAATTATGTTTTAAATAAAGTATAGTTGTTAAAAAATAACCTTTTAAAAACTTTTTGTTTTTAATTAATAGATCACGAGAGAAAAAAATTTTTTGATGTTAATGACATGGTAAGAAAATTTCTCATTCTATTAATTTTTCAATAAGTCAAAGAAGCCAATTATTTTTTAAATAAAGTATGGTAGTTAAAAAATAATTTTTTTAAAATTAAAAATTTTTTGTCTTAATTAATAGATCAAGAGTGAAAAAGTTTTTTTGATTTAAAATGAAATGATGAGAAGATTGCCAATTCTACTAATTTTTCAAGACTTTCACACAGCTTGCTGTGTGTTTAAGTAAAAAGGCCAAGTTTTATTTATTGTACCACAATGATTTTAACATATTGATTATTTTCTTTTGATCATCTTAAAGGAATAGCTAAACTTATTTCTGTTTTTGCTACATTCTAGATATGCAAACCTATGTTGGAAAACAGAATTGGGAGAAATTTCTTGCAATAGATTTTTATATTTCAGTAACAAAATGAGAAAGAAAATATAATATGAGTAATCATTCTATATGAATCATTCTATTTGAATAAGGTACATGACGGAGTAAGTATTGTTTATAAGTGGTTAAAGGTTTTTGTTATTATTGGTAAATTATTTTGATAAATATTTAAAACAATGGCGAACCAGAAACTTGATGAAGTAATGGAACTGTTGAACAAGGTCAAGGAAAGACAGGATAAGTATGAAAAAGATTATTTAAAAAAAGACCAAGATACTGCTTCTTGTAATTGTTTTGCAGGTGAAAAGGAAAAAATGGAACAGCATCAAGAACTTATGAAATTATCAACTATTATTGATTCTATTAAAGTTGAAGTTGGACAGTTGGCAGAAACGGTGGAGAAACAGGAACAATATCTAGATGACTTAGAGCAATATGGAAGATCTAATTGTCTCATATTGCATGGGAACAATATAGATCACAGGATAAGTAGCATGGATGTTGAGAAGTATGTGCTAAATATATTAAATACCAAATTAGATTTGCCTACTAGTATTAGTGACTCTGATATTGATATTTGTCACCCTCTTCCTTCTAAAACCAACAAAAAACCAATTATTATTAAATTTGTTCGCAGGTCAATAAGGAATATGGTATACTCACATAAGAAGAACTTGAAAACATCGAATGAACCCAAACTATCAATTACTGAGTCATTAACCAAAAAAGACTAAAGATTGTGGAGGAAGCCAGAAAGGTATTTGGTTTTGGCAATGTCTGGAGCATGAAAGGTATTGTATACTGTTCATTCAAAGGTAAGAAACAAGCTATCAATAAACTATCTGATATTAGTAAGATAAGATTTTCTTCTTAATTAACTAGTAATTTTAATAATCAAATTAATACAGTACTTGATTTAACCTTACTACGACACATCATAATTTTCTTTATATTAACCTTAGCTTATCTTTATATAACTATTCATTTTATACATCTAAAATCAATTTAAAATTTGTGTTTTATTTATTTGTATTTTTTTTACTTTTTGTTTATTTTATTACTTATTATTAATTATTTAGTTTAATTTTTTTTGTTATATATATGTATAATTACTCATTTGTGCACATAAATCTTAAGTATTATGACTTTGAAAAAACTTGTACGACAATTTTGCCAAAAAACAATTAGAAAAGACTTTATGCCTATTCAATGCCATACATGTTTAGCTCACTTTCATAAAAAATATGCTAAAATACTTAAGAACCAAGCAATAGCCTCAAATAATTTTTACTGTAAATGTAATTGTTATGAACATAAAAATTCCCTTATTTCACATAATTCTGGTAAAGAAAAAATTGTAAGTAGTCGACCTGAAAAATATGTTAATGCTGAAAAATTAAATTCAATCTTTGTTGATGACAGTAATTCTGAAAATAAAGAACATGATAACTTAATTGGCCCAAATAGTCATCACTTTCAAGAGCAATACTTGGAAATTCAATCTACAAAATCATTGATCTTTAATAAAAAAATTTGTAATAGTTTTCTTATTATTTGTGTTAATATTAGGTCACTATCCAATCCTTTAAATTTTAGTAAATTAGAAAGCTTTGTTCATAATCTAAACCCCAAACCAGACATAATTGCTGTGACTGAAACATGGATTCAGAATAATTCATCTGGCCCATACTGTAATCTTGAAAATTATAATTTTATCTCTAACAGCAGAAAAGTTGCCAAGGGTGGTGGAGTTGGTTTGTATATTAAAAATTGCCATAAATTTAACCTAATTGATGAATTGACAATAATGAATGAAAAAATTTTTGAATCAATTTTTATAAAAATTCAATTACATAATGAAAATTTATTCTGTGGTAACATTTATAGATCTCCTTCTAATGACAATCATTTAAATGAAAACTTTTTGAATAATCTTTACAATTGTATCCATAATAGTAATGAATCACTAAACAAATGTTTTATCACTGGAGACTTTAATTATGATTTATCAAATCAAGATAATGAACATGTATGCAATTTTATTGAAATGATGCTTGAAGGTCATTACTTCCCAGTTATTAACAAACCAACTCGCATCACAGATACAAGTGCAACAGTATTAGACCACATCTGGACAAATTTACACCAACAGCAAATAAAATCCGGAGTCATTTGAAATCCACTTTCTGACCATCTACCAGTATATATGTGTTTTAATCTTAATAAACAGAATTTGTATAGACCTCAACAAAAAAGATCTTTTACCCCCCAAAGTATAACCAAGTTTAATGAAATGTTAGAAAATATTGATATTAATGCAATACTAAATGAAACTAATCCTAATTTAGCATTTAAATTATTAATGGACAATTACAAATCTACTTTTAACTACTGCTTCCCTTTCATCAAGCAAAATATTGAAAACAAAAATAAACAGCTATGGTTTGATAATGATTTTTATTTATTAATGCTTAAAAAAAACAAGTGTTTTAAAAAGTTTTTGAAAAACAGGAGTGTTTTAAACAAAGCAAACTTCAATAAAGAAAGAAATACATACAATCGCGCCTTACAAGAAAAAAAACAAAGTTATTTTAGACAAACATTTAAGAAATTAAGTAATAATTTAAAAGAGACCTGGAAAAATATAAACAAACAA
Organism: Diplosoma virens; assembly: GCA_963680785.1. Lineage (NCBI taxonomy): Eukaryota > Metazoa > Chordata > Ascidiacea > Aplousobranchia > Didemnidae > Diplosoma > Diplosoma virens. The sequence continues at coordinate 31,048,141 of OY796895.1, read as the reverse complement.
TTAGGTAAAGTTAAATCATCAGTATGTTCTTCCATATCCATAAACAATAATTTGGTAAATGACTCTCTCCAGATTACTAATTATTTTAATAATTACTTTGTCAATGTTGCAAATAATTTAATATCAGATTTACCCCAAACATCTCATAGTTTTCAAACATTTATGCAGTCTCCCACATTGAGCACACTTTATCTCTATCCAACTACGAGTAGTTTAACTGAAATAAAAAAATTAATCAGTGACCTTCAGCCTAAAAAAAGTACTGGCATTGATGAAATTCCCTCAACTATTTTAAAAAGCACACCAGACAATATGTTAATAGCTCTGACACATGTGTTTAATCTTTCGTTAGCTTGTGGTGAATTTATCTCTGACTTTAAAACTGCAAAAGTAGTTCCAATTCATAAAAAGGGTAGTGTAACTAATGTATGCAATTATCGCCCAATCAGCTTACTTTGCTCAAGGTCAAAAATATTGGAAAAGTTAATGTACAATCGTGTAGTATTATTAAAAAAACAAAACTTTTTTTATAAATATCAATTTGGCTTTAGAAAAAATCACTCAACTAGTCACGCAACTTCATTATTAATTGAAAATATTGCTGAAGCTTTTGAAAACAAAGAACATGTACTTGGCATATTTCTTGATCTATCTAAAGCATTCGATACCATTAATCATAAAATTTTATTATCCAAATTATGGCATTGTGGAATTCGTGGTGTAGCGCATGATTGGTTTTGTAGCTATCTTAGCAACAGAAAACAATTAGTTGAAATAAATAATATCTGCTCCAATACTAAGTCAATAAAATATGGTGTCCCTCAGGGTTCAATTTTAGGCCCTTTACTATTCTCAATTTATGTAAATGATTTAAATAATTGCTTAACCTTAGGAAAATGTATTATGTACGCAGACGACACTAACATATTTTTAAAAAGTAATTGCTATGAAACCTTATATGAAGCTGCAAATAAGGAGTTAGGGAACATAGATAAGTGGCTTCTGGCAAATCGGCTATTTCTAAACACTGACAAAACACATTATGTGATCTTTCGCACACCCAAAACAAAGCCTCCCTCAAAAAAACTGACAATTTCAATTAGAAATAAATTTATCTCTCAGCAACCAAAAACGAAATTTTTGGGAATAATATTTCATGAACATTTAAGTTGGAAATTGCATATGAACTTTGTTCTACAAAAAATCTGCGTAAGTTATGGTACTATCAAAAAAATTTCAAAACACTTTGACAAAAAAACTTTGCTTGTATTGTATAACTCCCTGATAATCAGTCATATAAGATATTGTATTACAACTTGGCATATTGGTAATAAAACCACAGCCTCAAAAATTCAACGAATCGCTAATAAATTCATACGATTAACATTTGGATTACATCATAGAGCTAACGTTACTGACATCTTGCGAAACAACAACGTAATGACAATTGATCAAATAACCGAATTAGAAATAACTTGTTTTATGTACAAATATATAAAAGGCATGTTACCACCATGTTTTGATCATTTTTTTCAAAATAACCTGATAAGTGACAAATTCACTAAATGTACAAGAAGCCAGTCCAAATTCTATCCTTCATTTTGTAGATTAAATGTAACTAAACAATCTTTAAGATACAGAGGTCCTCTTGCTTGGAATAAAGTCCCAACAAGCATTAAACAGATAAAATCATATAGTAAATTTCGTACAGAATTTCAAAAGCATCTTATTGCAACGTAATTTTTAATGGTAATAGACTTCATAAATTTTAAAATTTCTGCTGCTGGTTTTTTATGTTACAGGTAACTCCACCAAATTGTTCAAGGAAATTGAAGGTGATGAAAGCCCGATGCGACTTCAAAGGCAACATCCAGATCATTTCGGCCCATCCAGTTCGATAAAAATTCACATAATTTAATTATTTTGCACCTATTCTTGTTCACTATTTGTATGTTCTATCTTATGCATATAAATTTTTTTTTTTGTCCAGCCATATGCTTTTGAAATGGTCCTTTTGACCCGTGGCAGGATTTCTTTTGGTGGGTTTCTTTGCCTGCCTGACCCTTTTGGTCCAGACCCTTTTGGTCTTTGAGTTTGTTGTTTTTCCCACCCATGATTACACAACATTCTCTGACTATGGCTCGGATGTGTGTATTAATTATCTTCTTTTCGCTTTCCTTTTCTTATTAACATCACATCGCTTTGTTCAAAGGTACAGCGACCATGCACGACCATGCAAGCATGACGTTGTGCATGTAATAACGTACTTCGTTTAGTCGCTGCTTCCTTATTCACAATCTTTATTTCTACATGCACTATGATTAATTTCAAGTTGATTGTGAGTAAAAATGAATGAAATAAATAAAAATAAATATAATAGCTTTTGCTAGTTAGCTATTGCAAACCCAAACGAAATCAATAATTTTAACTAATTGTAACATGCAACAAAATGCACTTTATTAGAGATTTTGGCCGTTTGATTGGTATTTAACCTCCTTCCGAGATAGCCGCCAAAAAATGCGAAATACGCGATTTTAAAACAGGAAGGGTTAGCGTATAAAAATGCTCCCGAAACGATCGTTAACTCTATTCAGACTGGGCTTTTTAGAAAACTTGTACGACTGGGAGAGGGGCGAGGCGGAAAGTGCCCGCGCTCTTTATTTGCTTGTATTTCGACAATTAGTAGCGTTAAAAGTGTCATACAAGGTTGTATAAAATAAGAATTTCATACTCTTTCAATATAGATACTTAAATGTTGTAATAAAATATTCTTTCAAATTAAAAAAGCGAGTTTTCGAAAGGTAGTAAATTGGCTGAAAACGAGAGATCGGTTTCAGAAAGTTAACGACTTTGGCGGTTTAATTGATTGTATGATTAAAATTAAAATTCTTTCACAGTTGTCATCCCCTTAGGGATTTTTTTTTATTTTTATCTCTATATTTATCCTCCTGACTCGCAGGAAAGCCACAGAGTCGCTATACATAGGGTAAGCAATTACCCCGACCTGCTTCCGGACATGCCAAGATATTCCTGTCCGCTAGTAATGTAGTAGAGATATTACTGTAATTTAGAACTGCTTGTCAAGACCACCAAGCAGGGGAAAGTGCCGTAAAGTGTCTTTCCCAAGAACACAACAGAATGGCGCAGATGGCTTTTGAACCGAGACCATGTTGATCATCAGTTCGGTGCTTTAACCACTCGACCACGCTGACCACGCGTTTACTGCAGTTCACAGAAGAAGAAACTCTATTTCAGCAAAATCTGATTTCATTATTCAAATGCTTTAGCAACAGCAAATGTTTTTCAAAACTCACTAGACTTTTTGAACAATTTTGAAAATGAATTTTCATACTTTTTAATAATTATTTCAAAATGTTATAATAAGCCTAATTAAAAAAATTTAGTTAGAATTGATTACTTTGATGAAATTAATCTTTTTGAATTTTTGCAAGCTTTTTTCTTATTTAGTAGGTTAGCCTAGCCTACATAGAAGAATATTTTATAATCGAATTTGACTATTGCTCTTATCCTTATTCAAGAATTATTCAATTTATAGTACGAATTCTGACAATAGAATAAAAAAAAACATCGGTACAACCAATTAATGATCTTGCACTCAAGCATAGCACAATATATTCTATTCGAATGTCTTTTGACCTTGTTTACGTAAATGTTCGATACAGTCCTCATCATAATTCAAAATTAGGACGGAAGTCCTTTGATAATTTTTGATTACCTTGAGCAAACTGTGACAAATATTTTTTTTAATTTCACTTTTTAAATGAATATAGTTCTATTTTTTGGTTATTTTCATTGCAACAAAGAAAAATAGGCTATTCTATTGTAGCGTTCCACGAACTACAGTATAACTGCTTAAAACAACAAGCTCAAAACAACTGCCTTTTTATTAACATAACGAACAAAGACTGAACTGTAGCAATACACGAGGCAAGATTATAACATACAAGTATTGTGATGACATAATACTCTACACTGACCCCTCCCACTTAAAAAAATTAATAATAACAAAAAATAAATAAATCATGAATAACCCACAAGCACAAATCATCGTCACATACGTAAAAGAAACAACAGGAAAAAAACAACACTGCAAACAAGTAACGATACTACAGAATCAGTCAACAATAATCGTTCGAGTACTTAGGAGGGCAACGCACCCTACCAAACCTGGATATTCCCTTCAAATTTTGACCGCACGATTGGGACCCATTGATATCGCAATCACCATCACAACCTTTGCATTCATTTTTGTCAAACTTGTCATCACTATTGGTTTTATTTGTAGATAAAAAAAATGTCGCCAATCGGTGGGTATAATCTCTGCCTTATAGGGGCGCAAATTATCTACGTGTACAATTTTTGGTCTAGATGAAGATGAGGCCTGGATCTGATACAAAACATCGGATACCTTATGCGTCACTAAGTATGGTCCAGTCCAACCTTGGCCCAACTTTTGCTTGGCCTTTGGGGGGTAAAAATACCAGACCCAATCATTCCTGCATTTCATTTAAGAACACGGGCTTGTCGTAATTATGTTTTTGTCTCAGCGCTGCCTTCTTCGAATGTTCATGCGCAATCGCATACGAGCGTTGAGTGGCTTTCTTCACCTACTCTACATATTGAATCTAACACTGTTTTGACGTCGCGGACGGGGTTGTCCTACCATGACGTCTTATGCTAGGTTGATTTCACGACCTAGCATTAATTTATTTGGGGAAAATTTTGTGGATTCGTGGACGGTGGACCTGTAGGCCATGCATAGGTACGGAAAATGATCGTCCCAATCATTCCGACTTTCATTCACATATAACGCCAACATTTGCTGAATTGTTCGATTAAAACGTTCAACCAAGTCATCAGATTGAGGTCTATATGGGGATGTGCCTGTCTTTTAGTTGCCAAGTAAGTCACAAATATGCTGAAATAACTGAGATTCAAAATCTCTTCCTTGATCTTTATGCAGAAAATATGGCACTCCAAACCTTGTAAAAAATTTAGTGACAAGTGCGTCTGCGATAGTGTATGCCTGCTGATCTGGCAGAGCATAGCACTCTATCCACTTCTTGAAGTAGTCACTGATGACCATGATGTATTCATTACCTGATACAGTTTTCGGCAAAGGACCTAAAATATCAATCGCAATTCTTTCTATTGGAGCCGTTGCTACAGATTGTTTGAACGGTCCACGATGCCGCCCATGAATAGGTTTTCGTTTCGCACAAATAACACACCATCAGCACCAGGTGCGAACATCACTTTGTAGGCCTGGCCAATAAAACCTTCTTTGCAATTGATAGACAGTACGTTTTATCCCAAGGTGACCTCCAGTACGCAATTCATGTAAATGGTGAAACAGCTCCCACCGTAGCTGTTTGGGTGCAACAATAACACGCGACTCGCAATCTGAATCATGCTCGTACCAGTGTCTATATAATACGCCATTTTCTACTGACAACACGTTCCACTGATTTAAGTAGCTTCGAAATTCTTATCCAACAACTTTGGGGCTAGTTGGCGATTACTGACTCACACTTTTAAAATATAAAATGTTGTTAATTTCATCATCAACAACCTGCCATTTACGAATCTGCTTCAAACTCCAAACATCCATCCAATTGGGGTTAGATCCAAATTCCAAACTTCTGACAGCGGCTGCTTGAATTTTTGGGGAGAGAGATTTGTGCTCACAGCTGTGTTAAAGGGATACCCCACAATCTGCACACTCGGCGTTTGTACAACTTCGCCGTGACAATCTATCAGCGTTGCCATGATTCATTACCCTTGCGGTGAATGATAAAAAAATCATATATATTTAAAACTGAAATCCAACGTGCAAGCATTCCTTCTGGTTCATGAAACAATAACAACCATGTTAAAGCACTATGATCTGTTCTAACGACAAATCGGCGTCCCCACAAGTAATGTCGAAAATGTTTATCAAATAAAACTAACGCAAGAAGTTCTCTGTGGGTAGTGGAATAACGTTTATGTGATTTACTTTAAGGTCTTACTCGCATAAGCAATAACGCGCTCTTGACCTTCCTGCATTTGCAATAAAATGGCGCCGAATCCTTGAGAACTAGCATCGGTATCGAGTATGTGTGGCGATTACCACATTTTCACGCTTGACATAATTGTATTTTTTTATTCGTTTATTCATTTTTTCTTTTTGATGAGAAACGAGAGAGTCTTTGTTCAGCAAAAAAGCACATGTCAAAAAGTTTGAATCAAATTTGGTTTTAAGAATAATTGAGTTTAAAAAGGATTGTTGTTTTATGAATAAAAAGAAGATTTATAAAAGTTTTGTGGAATTTATATGTAGCTAGAGTTATATAAACCATCAAACCGCTACATAAATGGTGACCAACCCGACGTGATCTCATACACTGAAGACGCTTTTATCAACATAACTTTGAAGTTTATTAACAAGCTTTACTCAACTATCAACAGCGATAATAGAAGAGGATTCGGCCCAGCGAGACGAAGAACATTAAATTTATAAACTTATAGACAAAAAGATAAAGGCCCGTTTCCACTACGAGCGTGGAAAAAAGCATTCTTTGTTTGTTTTATTGCTTTTTTTCTGCGCTCGCTTCAATCGAAGATCAATAAAAGAGACAACGAATGCTCTTTTCCACGCTCGTAGTGGAAACGGGCCTTAAGTCTTTTAGTGGTTTTGCAAGCGAGTCATTGTAATATAATTGTTAGTGCTAAATTTATGTTCAATTTTTAACTAGTTTTTGGCGGACAGTTTTATTAATTGTATTGATAACAGTTGCGAAAAAAAAAGCAGTTTTTTTTTTAACCTTAAGCTTGATTTAATAGTGTGACGTCATAATGTATTTCTACTATCTGGCGTTATGTGCTTTAGTTACTGCGTTAATCATTTTAAGTTTTAGTTTTGTATTCTTAATTTTTTACTATCAAACCAAACATGGGTTTCACGAAGCGGGGCCTGACATATCGCGGCCTGCTCCAATAACATTCTCCCCTACAAGAGCTCCCTCTAGTGATAGAACAAGCTCAGATATAAGTGGCAATAGTGGAAATAATAACGTTTTTTCGGCCGCAAATAGTTTTGGGAATATACATTTGCCACCTTTTTGGGAGAATGACGCCAGCGCTTATTTTTCAACTATCGAATTAATGTTTGAAGAAGCTAATATGACATCAGAACGGTCCAGATATTTAGCTCTTGTCACGACCTTATCTCGAGACGCCAATGTATTTAAGTCTGTGGCACACCTATTAAAAACATCTAACACGGTAAAACCTTATTCGACTTTGAAAGTTGCTATCCTCCGGTTATATTCTAATGCAGGCGTTGAAGATTTAGAGACCTCGTTAAACGATTGTCTCCGCGGCGATGACAAAGTTTCAAACTACTTGGCCCGGCTTAGGTCCATATTCGCATCCCGTTATTGTGAACCGACTACTCTCCAGGAAGACATACTTAAATCTCGCGTACTGCAGTCGGTGGACACTCCGACCAGGCTTGCGTTGTATTCGTACGAACAAGGCACGGTCGATGAATTGGCTGCACATGCCGACCGCCTTCTTTCTCTGGCGAAATCTCAGCCTGCTACTCCCATATCAAAGGTAAATAATATCACATCGACAAAACCGCAGTACAAGGTCAATGAGTATTTTGATAAACAGTTGGGAAATATGTCTGACGCCGTAGACGAATTAAATCAAAAGCTTGAAAAGTTTACCTCCTACCAGCGTAATAAAGGTTCCGCACCCACATCAACAGTTTCTAAGAATGAATTATGTTTTTACCACAACCGTTATGGCAATCGAGCTCATAAATGCATATCCCCTTGCTCTTGGCATGCAAATGACGCAATGTCTCATTCTCAAAAGAATCATTTAAACTAATAGCTCCGGTAAAGAAAGGCGACTTTACCGGAGGAAATAATGAGTGCTCAACTCTCACATCGCAACTACTGTACATAAAATGTTCCATTACTAATTTGAGGTTTTTGATTGATACGGGCAGTTCTTGTTCTGTAATTCCTGTGGACCCTAATTCTCGAGATCATCCGCAGGATTATTTGTCTGCTGTTAATGGAAGCTCTGTCCCTACGTTTGGTTGCAAAAATATTACTGTTGACCTGGGAGGTCCTGTGCCTTTAAACTGGGAATTTTGCATTGCTGAGACGTTAAAACCCATTATAGGAATAGATTTTCTATCGCACTTTGATATCAAGATTGATCCTAGAAAAGGAAGATTGATATTTCCCGAACACATACCGCAATCTGAAAATATTAAATCATTCTGCTGGTTTCATCAACCGCAGATTGGTCCTCATGCACAAAAGTGTCGTGATCCTTGTTCTTTTTTATCTAATACCGAACTTAAGCCTAGTTTGTGTAATGTCGAACCTCCGATTTACAACTTAGGAGATTATCAGTTTCTTGAAGCTGAATTTCCCGAGGTGTTCTCTGTTTCGAACTTAAGGCTTCCTCCAAAACATGACATCGTTCACTACATTGAAACAACCGGTCCACCCATCAAACAGCGGCCACGCCGTCTTTCTCCCGAAAAACTTGCTGTTTTAAGAAAGGAATTAAGTCAGCTTGAGCAATTGGGAATAATTAGACCCAGTTCCTCCCCGTGGGGATCTCCCGTTCATATGGTAAAAAAGTCTAACGGATCTTGGCGAGTAGTAGGAGACTATCGGCGTCTAAATCAAGTAACCGTCAAGGACTCTTATTCCATTCCTTTCCTTCATGACTTTACCGAAAATATATCCGGTTCCACAATATTTTCCAGCATCGATTTGTTTAAATCATATCACCAAATTCATATTCACCCAGAACATATTGCCAAAACCGCAATTTGTACACCGGCCGGAAATTGGGAATTTTTAAAGATGTCTATGGGTCTTACTAATGCTGGCCAAACATTCCAACGCTTTATGAACTCTCTATTTCAAGACTTGCCATTCGTCTTTGTCTATATAGATGACATTTTGATATTTTCGTCTTCCATTGAAGAGCACCGAGCCCACCTTCGACAAGTATTTGAGCGCCTACAACGCAACGGATTAATCATCAATGCAGCTAAGTGCTTATTTGGCCAAAATCGGCTACGCTTTTTAGGGCATATCGTTTCGGACAAAGGTATCGCCCCTGTTGCATGTAAGGTTGATGCCATAAATTCTTTTTCGATCCCACAGAACGCCCAGTCTTTACGGCGATTTTTGGGCATGGTCAATTTTTATAAAAAGTTTATTCCTCAATGCGCAAAAATTTTGGCCCCTTTAAATTCTCTCCTCCAGGGGATTCCTGCCGGTCGCAATGCAAATCTTTCTTGGAACGAGGAGGCCTCAACTGCGTTCGAGGACATAAAAGTAGCACTGAGTAATGCAACGCTACTAAATTTTCCTCAGCACAACAGTCCCACAGCATTGTTTGTAGACGCAAGCGATAAATTCTGTGGTGCTGTACTCAGTCAGATTGACAGTAGTGGTTCGCACAGACCATTGGAGTACTTTTCAGCCGCCTTTTCTGATGCCCAAAAACGGTATAGTACTTTTGATAAAGAATTGCTGGCAGCTTATTTGGCAGTTCATCATTTCACGTACTTCTTAGAAGGCCGTCCGTTTACTCTTTACACGGACCACAAACCATTAGTTGGTGCTATACCTAGAAAAAAAACTCCTTTAAGTAACAGGCAAGCTCGACACCTATCGTTTATCTCAGAATTCACAACTGACGTTAGACATATTGAAGAAAAAAACAACGTGGTTGCCGATTGCTTGAGCCGTCCTGAAATGACTGCTGCTCTTTCGCCTTCTTTCACAGATTATACCGAGCTGGTTTTGGCACAAAGGGACGATCCATCGATTCGCGAGCTCTCTCAATCGATGACTTCATTAAAACTATGTGAACGTGCGATTCCTAATTCAGGCCTTTTGTTACTTGGAGACACTAGTACGGGAAAATTTCGCCCCATCATTCCAAATTCATTACGAACCACAATTTTTGAGCGCATGCACAACCTTTCCCACCCAGGCATTAAGGCTACTCAAAAACTCATCGGAGAGCGATTTGTGTGGCCGAATATGAGACGAGATATTGCTGAAAAGTGCCGTACCTGCATTTCTTGCCAACAAACAAAAATTACCCGACATCAAGTTACACCCTTACAGCATTTCAGAACCCCAGATGCCAGATTTTCACATGTACACGTCGATATCGTCGGTCCTCTTCCCGATTCTTCTGGTTACAAATATTTACTGACAGTTGTAGACAGATTTACGCGTTGGCCGGAGGCCATACCCATGAAGGATATCACTGCGCAATCTTGTGCAGATTCTTTTCTTTTACATTGGGTGGCCCGTTTTGGATCTCCTACAATAATCACTACAGATAGAGGGGCCCAATTCACGTCTCTCCTTTGGACAGAAATGTGCCAATTTTTGGGTTCAAAATTATGTCACACAACAGCTTTCCATCCGGCTGCAAACGGATTAAACGAGCGATTCAATCGCAGTCTCAAAGTTGCATTGAAATGTCAATCTTCTCCTGACCTTTGGTATCGAAATTTGAGTCTTGTACTCTTAGGCTTGCGATCGGCCATAAAAGAGGATATGGGGTGTGCTGCAGTTGAAATGGCTTTAGGGACTTCTATACGACTCCCCGGGGAATATTTTGAAAATTCGATTCCTGTAGAGTTGTCCGAGGAAAGCACTGTCCAACCAGCTTCGCAGTATGCTAAAACACTTTGTTCTTTCATGAACACATTACGTTATACTATACCACGTCATCCTAAAAAACAACAAACTTATGTCGACCCACTTCTTTCTCTGTGTTCCCAAGTATTTGTTCGCATTGACAGTGTAAAATCTCCGTTGCAACGACCTTATTCGGGACCTCATTTTGACTTGAACGACACGATAAATATTTTGTCATCGAAAAAGACGGTCACACTGACACCGTATCAATTGATCGTTTAAAACCGGCCTTTGTTGAGCCTATATCTCCAACTGGCTCCTCAGTCGAGGAGGAATCTGCCGAGACTCGATCTTTTTCGCCCACATCTTTGAGTGAGAATGGGGACATTTTTGCGGAAGACCTAGACGAACTCCCCGCTAATCGCGTTTACTCCCGCAGAGGCAGACTAATTACAAAACCTATACGTTATCGCGACTAGTTTTTATTTTTTTTTTTCATTTTTTTCGTTGTCTGGTTTGTTTCGACGTTTTAATCACGCGTTGCATTTTTGCGCGTTTGCTTGTATATAGTGATTTTTTGCTTCTGTCAGTGCGTGTAGAATTTTGTCGTATTTTCTATTGCGATCGATTATTTTTTTTCTTTTTCAGTGGTATTTGCCTCTTTGCGTCCATACCACTTGGGGGGGGAGATATGTGGCGATTACCACATTTTCACGCTTGACATAATTGTATTTTTTTATTCGTTTATTCATTTTTTCTTTTTGATGAGAAACGAGAGAGTCTTTGTTCAGCAAAAAAGCACATGTCAAAAAGTTTGAATCAAATTTGGTTTTAAGAATAATTGAGTTTAAAAAGGATTGTTGTTTTATGAATAAAAAGAAGATTTATAAAAGTTTTGTGGAATTTATATGTAGCTAGAGTTGTATAAACCAGTAACCGCTACATATGAATGGGGTATCAACTGCAGGATATCCCAGAATTGGAGGTTGTGTTACGCATCTTTTCAGATCTTTAAATGCCTTATGACAGTTCGGTGTCCAATCGAATTTGTTTCCTTTTTGTGTTAACTTTATTAGCGGGCATGCTATTTTTGAAAAATTTGCGATGAATTTTCTGTAATAAGAAAAAATACCTAAAAAACTTCGCAAATCCGTAACATTCTGGGGGACTGGCCATGTTCTTACTGCTTCCATCTTTTCTGTGTCTGGTGACACTCCGTCTCCGGAAACTAAATGACCTAAAAATTTTCTTGAGCGAGAAAACAATCTGTATTTTTTAGGTTTCAAACGCAAACCTGCTTCGCGCAAACGTTGAAAGATTATCTTTAAGTTATTGTATGCAGTTTGAAACTTATCCGCATAGCAAATGACATCATCTATGTACACAACACAAATTTTCCATAAAATTCCTTTTAATACTGTTTCCACAAGTCTTTGAAACGTAGCCGGAGCGTTTGTGAGTCCAAAACACATTACTTTAAAGTGAAATAGACCTTTTCCATAAAAAGTAAACCCGGTTTTCTCACGGTCAATAGGGTCCAATTCGACTTGTCAATAACCACTAGCTAAATCTAAAGTGCTAAACCATCGTGACCCACTTGATTCATGAATGTTTGAAACAGTACGACTCAAGTCCGCGACCATTTGTTTCAAATCTTGAATTTCATCGCTTGATTCTTGATATGACAGATGAGATTGTGCCGAGAAGGGTTTTTCAAGAGCAACGTGCTCACAAGCTTCCAACAATCTTACTAGATCGACAGCTGATTCCAAAGACAAACAATTATTTGCCACAATATGTCGCCGAATAGTTACTTCAGTTATACCGTCATTAAACTGTTGGATTAGCAATTCTTTTGCATTTGACGAAGGTAACGATGAATAAGCATCAGCCAAAAAACCACGTAGTCGGTTAGCAAAATCAATTACATCTTCGTTTGTTCTACGTTTGGCTGTATGAAACTGCGATCGAGCTAAACTAGTTGAAGATGATCCAAATTGATAGCTGGAAGCATTAACAAGAGCAGAAAAATTACAACATTGTTCATAAGACAGACTACTCTAAACATTCAACGCGATACCTTTTAAGCTTGCTGCCAGTTGTCGACCTTTAGTAACCTCATCCCATTCATTTGCACACAATACATTTAAAAAATGTTGAAAATAATGTTTCCAGTTATTGCCGGATAAACTCTCTTGCAACGCCATTGTTGTTAACAAAGTTTAATTTTCCTTCATTCTCGGGTAATCTAGTTAAAGACATAATGGGTGCCATATCTGGAGCCGACTGCAGAACGAGCTCAAATATTTTTTTAAAAACATTCTCTTCATCTTTTGCTAGGTATACATAGTCTCCTAGCTTTCTTAAGAACCTTGTATTTCCACTGGTATTAATATATTTTTAGCCCTCTGCTTGCTTGTCAATTCCTTTCAAATAACTGCAACGAACTGCTGTACTATTCACGTCGGCAGGAATTTCGTACAGTTTTTCTTTATACTTAATTTGCAACAAAATTACGTCCGCCATTCTTCACTCTGTTTCATTTGTTTTTTTTTTATTTGGGTCCTGGCGTGCACGCCAAAATGTAGCTTTTTCTAATAACTACAGTATAACTGCTTAAAACTACAAGCTCAAAAACAATTGCCTTTTTATTAACATAACGAACAACAACTGAACTGTAGCAATACACGAGGCAAGGTTACAACATACGAGTATTGTGATTAGTGATGTCTGTGGTCCTCTGTCAGACCGCAGATCCGTAGGTCCTTTGATCCTGCGGTCTCTTCTGCGGTTCACATCAAACGACCGTTATTTTTGACCTCATTTTATTTTATTATATTAATTGTTATATGACATTTTATTATATTTACCGTGCATACCACACATAGTCAATACATAAACTTAAATAAATACACAATTGCATACAGACAGATATTGCTCTTCGCATTTCGCATCTTGCGCAATTTATGAGAGAGACCAATTTTAAGGAACGCGAAAAATTACGGTTATTAATAACGGTAACGGTTATTTCTCCAACGCGGACCGCAGAGAGGACAGGAGACAGACCGTAGACCGCAGGATTTTCAGAGGACAGACCGTAGACAGACCGCAGAAATTTTGGAGGACCGCAGACATCACTAATTGTGATGTCGTAATAGACTACACTATTTAGAGTTATTTCAAACATAAACTTACAAGGAGCAAAATGAACGCACACCTATCTAGATATTGTACGGTACAGAAAGTAACATATAAAAATGAAATAGTTATTCACGCTAAGTCTATGCTATATTTTAATAATATTAAAATATATGCTATATTTTAATACCGGTGCGGTAGTGTTGCAAAATAATTTCCACTGCTTGTTCTTGTTGCAAGCAAAAATAGAAGAAAAAAGCTGGAGCAGGGATTTTTCAACTCTGCTACATTTAATATATCATCTGCTTGAATAAAAACAAGTCAAATAACTTCTCTTGGTGCGTTTCCGTTAAGTTCAATATTAACACTTAAAAATGATTGTGTTATTTTTCGTGGTAATTACAATTTTATTGGTTGAATTCACTTCAGAAACCTCTTTTTATTCTGTTAAAATTGGTCAAAAATTGGAGTTTGAATAAAGTTTCAAGAAAAACACTGATATTGGATATGTACAGTATGTAAAGGTCGAATGGCATAGACTGACGCTGGCGTATAAAAAAATGATACAAATAATTACACAATGTAAAACTTCAAGTGCATTACTAATAAACAATCTTTCTTCAATTTAATTAAAACAAAATCTGGTATTTAAACCTATAAGTTGAAACAATATTTTTTCAACCAATTTTAACTTTGTTTCTTTTTTTTTCACATTAATAACATGATTAAGATTGATGGAAAAAAATAAGACATAATAAGCTTCATATATAAACCCATCACTCGTTTTCAAGATTTAAAATTTTTATTGATTTTTATCGTATTTTAATTCTATTTATTCTCCAGATTCGTACAAAAACGTTGAAGGCGTTATACTAAAGGCAACTTTTAAGCGATACCTTCTTCTTCTCACCTGCTTATTTGATGCTATATATGCGGGCCCGCGAGCAACCAGAAGATCTAGCAGATAATTGCTTTCAGAGATGCCAAGATATTTTAGTGGGCTGGAATTTTTAATTTACTTTTTTATTTTTTATTTGAGACATAATTAAAATGGTAGTCTACCCAAACCACCATACTAGCAGGAGTAAGCCAAGCCTAAACAAAAAGTTGCAAAAGGTCTACTGACTATGAAGTGCGTAAAATGTTCCTAAACTTAACCTTACTTAAAATTAACTTGTAACTAGTACCGGAAAGATGGGGAAAGTACTGGTAAACACTTAACTATGACAAATGTCAATGTGTGATACTGTAAATCAAGAAATTTCTTTGAAGCTGCAATCGATACCAAAAACTAAAACATATCGCAATGCTTGCAAAAAAAAACTTTTAATGAACCTAGAATTAGACGGAGTACCGCGGTACTTTTTTATAAAGTAATTCTGTAAGTACCGCGGTACCGGTAATCGGTTACCAGGTATCCTTTTCATGCTTCATAGTACTGTACATTGCATAAACTTAATAATGTTACTAAGCATGAATAAAATATCATCATCGTCATCATGAGGTACCGATGGTACTGGTAACGGTACTAAAAAACTACCACGGTACAGTACGGCGGTACTTTAGTACACGGTACTACCCACCACTGCTTATAGCTGACACTAAGTCAGAAAATCAAAACGCAAGACCAAACGCGTGACATTCTTAAACTTTTAAGGGACAAGGGTACATATGTGTAGCATAATTGTGATCGCAAGGTAACATTTTAGGAGTTTTGTACGTTTTGATGTGCTTGCAGAAAAATTTGCAGACCTATCATGTTTATATTAAGTTATTTAACTAAAAAAGTACCAGGCGTTTGAAAAAGTAACAAAGATATCAACAGTTTGCAAAATTTTAAACAAAAAGTCGACAAAAAAGAGCCCTTTTATGAATTTTGTCCCCCTGGCAAAAAACTCCGACACCCTATTTCCAGCAACTTTGAAATTCTTCAAAAAAGTTTGAGCACCTGCTACCCGGCGTGCACAAATCTGAGTTTGAAAATCTTTTAATCACTATGGTAAAAATGCTTATCAATTTAAACAGTTTGATTTTAATAAGTAATTACCGTCTAAAAGAAACCGTACAACCGAATAATAACAAGGGACTTTAAAAATTTAATATTTTTTGACAATTTAAATGATTGATTCACTTGCTTACTTGTTTAGTCCGGCGTCCAGCTGTACTGATCTGTATCCAACTGTGAATTCATTTTTTACCTTGTGAAATGACGCTGCAATTTCTTTTGTCACTAATTCACGGGTAATGCTTGAAATTAATTTTTTTTGAAAGTTCGTTGTGTAATTACGTGGGGCTGATTTACGCTTGTTATAAAGGAAGGCGTCGGTTCCGTTGCAGTCAGTGACCATAATTTTGCTGAATGAACAAGTTGTAATGTTCTGCTGAATAAGTTTGCCTTGCTTAGCTAAGTTGCTGCGCTCGAATTTAACCGCAGACAAAAAAATTTGGTTAGTTATCGAGTTGTCAAAAAAGAAGTTGGCTCGTTCAAAAATTCAAAGATATCCGATTAGTTCCTTCATCTTGTTAGTGCTGAACTTCTGGGATAAGGTCAGCAAAAAACCCGATATCTGACAATTACCTTTATATTTAAAAATGCGTATCTGACGCTCAGCAGAAACACTATAGTTGTAAACTGAGATAGGAATTCAATTCCTAATTTTTTATTGAACTTAATCACCTCTGAATCTAATTTTTTATAACTACTACTAAAAACTTTTACTCTTTGTAAGCATTTAAAAAATTTCTTCTGATGTTTTATTCTTTTAAAGCGCTTGGTATAGCTAATTGTTGTATCTGGTTACTTGCCACCAGTTAATGAATAGAAAATTGACTATAAATCAAAAAATGCTATTGGTAAAACTTTCGGCTCAGTTTACTGTTTTAAGTAGAATAGGGAATTTACCAAAAGGTTTGATAATATGCAGGGCCGGGTGTCCAACCTTTTTGAGCCGAGAGCCATTTTGACCAACCAAAAATATTGGTGGTCCAAACAAAGAAAACACCCCACTTTTTGCCCCAAAATCATAGTGATCTCTAAAAAAAAAGATCCTCACCTGAAATCAGTCTCAGATTTCCCATAGTGATTTTTAAAACAAAAAAAAGGTCCTCGCCTGAAATCAGTCTCAGATTTCCCACTTTTTGTTCCGAAATCATAGTGATCTCTAAAACTTGAAAAAAAACAAGAAAAAAAGGGTCTTTCACATTAAACCTGTCTTCGACTTCTGCCAAAATTGACGGGACAGAGGGCTTCAAAAAATACTGCGCGGGCCACTCAAAACCTTTACGCGGGCCACGGGTTGGACGCCCCTGATGATATGAGATATCAATGACTCTATATTGCATTCGTTAAAATTAACTTTTATCTTGACCTTTAATGATTCATGGTTGTCCTTGTAATTTTACAAACATTGTAGGATGTAAAGGTAATCAAGATTATATAGATTAATTGTCAAGCAGAACTAAAAATAAAAATAATTTTTCTAATACAAATTGCAAAGGTCACCATCTGCCCTCCTGTGCTCCCGCGTTTTAAAAATATTAAAAGGCAAAGGGGGCCATGACCCCTCCTGCTTCCGCTTCGGACACCCCTGGCTGGAAATAATACAAAACATTTCAAACTTATACTATTGATTAAAAAATTATAAAGAAAAATCCAAAAAAAACTGACTCTAAGGCCAAGGGTTTGTAGCCCCAGAAGTTTTAGAAAGTTACGTGCTACAAAATACAAAAACAAAATATTAAAACTGTTCGTAGCTGTCAGAAAAATGGCAAAAATGAGCAAAAAATAAGTTTTTGTGGTTTTTGCATGTAAAATTCGATAAGATAAAATTTTGACATATTTGTAGTTTTTACTTGTGTTGGGCAAAATTTATAGTCATGAAACGGGAACTGGCAAAGTTATTAGATTGCGAAATGATATCAAATTTTTAAAACACCCTGTATTGTTTGTTTCTTTTATTTATTTTTTTGCTTCGCTTAGCGCTTGAGCGCGAAAAGAAGTAAAAAAATCAATAAAACAAACAAGCATGCTCCATTCTGCAATCGTAGTGGAAACGAGCCTTTATCCTATCTGTTGAAATAGAGCTTTGGTTCAACTCGGAATCTCAGACGCGTGTAATAAAATCATTTTTTTGAGTCGCTATGACGGTATGATGAAAAAACACTACGTTAGTTTATTTGTTCAAGCACTATTTTTTCTCAATGTTTAGCAATAAACTCTGCGAAGTTTTAATTAGTCGTTGTGAAATACTCAATGACCCAAGTTACCAAATTTGCTTTGGTTAATTTCAGAGTTAAATTTAATTGTATATTTTTTTAATCAATAGAAAATTGTAAAACTTGTTTAGAATAGTATTATGGATGATAAGCTGGTCAACAAAGAAAAAATAGACAAAAAGGCAAATGTAAATGAAAAAAAGCAAAAGAAAAGTGTTTCAGGAAATCCATCTAAAACTAAAGTAAGTTGAAACAATCTATTGATATTATTTTCTATACGATCAAATTAATCTGGTGTTAAACTTTTTAAGGAATTTTTTTGATTTGTTCAAACTTGTATCAGAACAATAAACAAAACTTTTTAAATGCCAATGCATGACATAAATATAAAATCCCATAAATATCTAAATAGTTTAAGCTGTTTGAAAAATTTTTTCTTTAGTAAGTTATATTTCTATACTTAAAGCTCGATTTTGCTTTATTGATTTAGAAAGACATATTCAAAATTAATTGTTTTTTATTGTAAAAAAAATTTGGTTTTAGCCTAAACTTAATGCTGCAGACAAACAACAAGCAAGTCAACCTACACCAGAGAAATCAAAGGCTGCACTTCGTGCTGAAAGAAGAGCTAAACAGGTATGGTCATTTTAAATTGTTTTATTTTTTTTAGGTTTAAATGTTTTTTGAGGTATTGTTCCCTATTTATCATTTCCCAAATTTTAAAAGGGTATATAATCAAAATGGCAAACAATAAGCAAGGTTTGTTTTTTAATATTTGTTAAATGGAAACTGATTTTTATAAATAATAAGGTTTTGTTTATCTAAAATGATTTAAATTTTGTGAAAATTAAACACTTTTGTTGTATTTTATGCATTAGTAATATCTGTAGAAAAATTGTTAATTAAATATTCTTAAATTTTGTAAATTTTTTACTATTAAAGGAGGCCGATAGAGCAGCAAAAGCTTTAAAAAAAGCTGAGCAAAGTCAAAGTAATAAACCAAAAGGTCCTCGTATATCAGCTAATATCCAGGTAAAAATTTCTAACTTAGATTATGGAATTATTTTTAAATGATAAAATGAAGTTTATTATTAATTTTATAAATTAGAATATGATTGTAATATATAAACCAGTGGTCAGCAACCTTTTTTTACAAAGACCCAAATTTTCTCTTCAGAAATAATTGATGGTCCAGCATTATATATTGAAACATACAATAGTTGTTACCATTACACTTGAAAAATATGTTCAAATAGTATAGTGATAAAATAACAATTCTTTGTTCCAAAAAATAGGTTTATGGGTGCAATTTTTGTCTCAACAAACATATTCAATGCTCAAAAATCTGAAGTTGCCTTAGTTTTTGTGCCTATGGGAGGCAACTGCTCCCCTGCTCCCTGGCAAGTACAACTATGACTACTAGTATAATTAAAACTATGTATTGCCAATATTAAGTCAATAATTTGTGACATCAAAAAACTACCTTCCTTTGTAAATGATGAAATTACTGGTTGCTGTCAAACTTCATTCAGGCAACTTTAATGGTTTAGTCCAGTGCCAGGCTTGAATTGGAAAAACACTGTAATTATCATGCGACCCATACTTACTTTAGTACAAAATATATTATGTGGTCCAATACATTTTGTTAAAAGGCCTACAATTGGGCTGCAGCCCACAGGTTGCTGACCACTTATTTGCAACAAAAAAATTTGTTTGTTTATATTAATATAAACAAACAAATTTTTTAATATAGCTACATGATATATTTTATCCTGGATATGAAAACTACATCTGATAGAAAGGCTTCTGCTTGGGAGTTCTATAGTTATACTGAAAGTGGAGTTACCTTTTAATTCCCATTAATCCCAGGATCACTCTAACCCAAAGTGGGAGCACTTGTTAGGGTTCAACTATAGATTAAATAGATCAACCTTGCAGGTATTGTCTTTTCAAGCAAAGGCTGTGTGCACAGCCAACAACTGTGATGGGTGCCAGCAAGGTCATGCAACCAATAAAAATTTGTTCCAAATTCTTGTGAAAAAGCAACATATTAGTTAAGCAAGCCATACGTTTTATTGTTAAGTGACAATAATGAAAAAATATTGCTAAAAAACTTCAAATGTTGTACTGGTGATAATACCAAATTAAAGATTAGCAAGTTAGTTTTATTAAAACTGATGTTTTATTGGTCAGAAATCAGCCAACATCTTTATAGAGAATAAAATGTTCACAGCAACAACTGCTAAATGTTCATCATCACTAACTATAGAAATGCGCTCAATCTCGAATAGCTGGTATTAGTATAAAACTGATATTAATAGCCAGTATAAAACTGAAATTAAAAAAATATGGATATAATTTGTGTATTAAAAAAATTAAAAAGTAACTATTTTAAATAGTTATTTGAGCTTGTCTAAATTTTAATTAATACAAAACAATACTGGAATTTAAAAAAAAACAGTTTTCTTGACACTACTTGCTTTCTTTTGACTAATAATTCATATTAAATGCTAAAAGTAGGCTCTTAAATGAACAATCATGGCATGATATATCATGCTTTGATTGTTGAAAATTGAAATATAAGGTTAGCTGTGATTTCTTTTTACTTGTATTAAGTTTAAAATTAATTGCTTCATTTTTGGTGACTGGTTGTAAGTAATTATTTTTTGAAGTAGTTAATAACAGATTGTTCTTGGCCACTTTTAAACCCTACTCACAGGCATGCACACACTAAACTATTCATTACTTTATAGCAGGGTTGGCGAACCTTTTTTATAAGGTAGGTCAAAAAATGACAGTTTTTTAAAACTTAGATTAAGTGGGTCATTGGCTAAAAAAAGTTGGAGACTAAAAAAAACTCTTCACCAGTGGTGGATATTCAAATTTAGGGGCCCAAGGCAAGAATTTTTAAATATTGACGTTCTCTAAAAAAAGAGCTTTGATCTTGGCTTCCACTTTTTTCTCCAAAACTCATGGTGTCCTCCAAAAAAAAAAAAAAGGTCTTCACTTCGATTTCATCTCTGATTTCCCTATTTTCCTCCCGAAATCACAGTGACCTCGATAAAAAAAATGAGAAAAAAGGGATCTTCACAGCAAATCTGTCTTCAATTTCTGCCAAAATTGACAGGACAAAGGGATTCAAAAAATACTGCGCAGGCCACAGGTTGGACGCCCCTGGTCTAATTCATCCTAAATTAATGTTGCAGATTAAAAATGCCAGAAATTTCAAAACATCAGGTGGGTCATTGAATCTCAACTAGTGGGTCACAACGTGACCCGCAGGTCAGTGGTTTGCCATCCCTGCTCTATAGTCTTGAAAAAAATTAAAGATGTCTTCAACAAAAGTTGTATCAAGACACTTTTTAGTTTTCAATAAAGTATTATTTGACATTCGGTTCTTGCCATTTTTGATAAAATTTGAACAAAGTTTAGGGCCAATTCAAGCCCAGGCTGTTGTAGTTTTAGTTGGATGGAGTATGCATGAGCTGTGAAAATGACAACTCAATTAGCCCAGCTGTGAATAATTTATTTCTATGTTTCTTATTTGTAAAATTACATTTTTCAAGATGTTTATGGAAATCTGACCACAAGCAAATAAGCTCCAATTTTTTTGTTTTCTATATTTTTGAAAGTAGAAGCAAAAGACTTTTAGTCATTAATTAAATGCTTGGTTGTACTGTACTTCCAAAAAATTTTTAATTTACATTATTTGATTGCAATTAAAAATTTTGTAGCATTTGCAGCACCTAAAAATAACCAATTATACTGTACAATAAGTCTGTGCAGTGAATAAATGATATGTTTGGTTGTAGGCCTGATTTAATTACTTTGTAAACTATGTGCAAAGTTTTAAAAGAATTTAAACAACACTTTTTGTAGATTTTTTAAGCATTCGGTTTTCAGTGCTTTAAATGATTTGATTAGACTTGAAGCAAAGCCTTCATTTATTTATTTAAAACAAAATCTAAATGCTTTTGTAGTTGCAATTGTATTTTATTAAAAATCTATTTTAGGCTGATAATGTTAAGTTGCAAAAGAAAACTGTTAAAGTGCTTGAAAAGCAACAAGTTCCAAGAAGAATGGAAGGTCAGAAAAAAGTTGCTCTTTTTTCTCATCTACACCAGTATGAACGCAACTTTTCAATCACCAAAGATATTGGGTATATTATACTTGTAGTTGTGTTCTGTTACTTGTAACTGAATTATTCATCAACAATATATTATGCAATTTTTTTGGTTTGCTGTTTTCTCTGCAACTTAAAACGGATTTTTGACCAAATACTTTGATTTGATTGTTAATTACATCAGCAAGAACCTATCTGTTGATATGTTTTCAACAAAAGAATTTGTATTTAAAAGCTGTCCCAAATTCATTCATTGATTTTTTGCGACTGTATCTAGCTTACAAATTCAAACCTTTTGGTGCTTTTTTAGCTTTGGTTCCTAATTAATTTGTTATTTTGTTATTAAAAACAATTCAGGAAAAGCATATTTTGAACATTATGTAAAAGAATTATAGTCGGTTATGACTTCTTTTAAGTCTTTGTATGCACGTATATTATATATAATCCACTACCACGACAATAGCAACATAGCGTTAATAGCATAATATTGTTATTGTGTTATGTTTATGATAGTTCATTCTGCTGATTAATAGGACACGACCTTTATGCAACAAATATTTTTTTAAGCTTCAATACAAGCCCAATTCACCCAGCTATCATTCAGCTCGGCTTGCAATACGCCGAAGGAGTGATTGCCGGCTCAAATGCAAGATGCGCCGCTCTGATGGCCGCTGTTTGCCAGCTTATCTCGGACTATACGACTCCACCGGATAAAGAGATATCCCGACATCTTGAATCAAAACTGAAACCAGCAATAAGGTGTGGCAACATATAATTATATGCCATTTGTGACGTGGAATAATCAATCATTGATGCGTCAAATGTTTGCTTAGTTTTTTAAATCAGTGTCGTCCTCTTTCGGTATCAATGGGCAGCGCAATTAAATACATCAAAATGAAATTGTCAAAAATACCAAGTGGAACCCCCGACAACGAAGTGAGTTCTGCTAGTGCATCTTGGGTGAAACGAGTTTTTGAATTGATCTTGATTCCAGGCGAAACAAAACCTTATAAACGACCTCAAAGCCTTCGTTCGGGAAAACATCGAATTGGCTCAAATCGCAATTTCCGGCTTTGCTCGAGCGAAAATAAGCGACGGGGACGTTTTAATGATTTACGGAAGGTACGTTATGGTTTGTGAAGTGGCAAGAAAGCTCTTCATAGTGCAAGCCCGTTTGAATGTTTTGCTCGTTTGAAAAAAACCTAATCATTCAGCTCTGACTTTTGTCGTGTTAAAGATGTCATGACAACTACGTCGGTTCAAATTAAAACATTTAAATCGCGATTTGAATCTTAAAACAAGAAGTTGCTGCCTATAATGCTAACTTTGATCGTTTAGATTTTAAAACTGTTTATAAAGTGTTTTGAGGTTTACAAAACTTACTTGCATAAAACTGTCACAGCTCAGAGCCAACAAATCAGCATTCTTGCAAAGTTACTTACAGTAAACCCCAATACTTACTTCCCATTATGCCCAATGTGCTTGACACGCACACATGACACTAATCACTTCTTTAACTGTGACCAAGCACCAACACAACACAACGCCATTAGTCTGGAAAAAGCTTTTAGAAGCACCGGAAATCATCCAAGGGCTGGAGTCTAAATTTAATGTATTTCTTTAAAAGAGTTTAGGATTTCTCCAAAATATCCTTCGAGGAGGGGCAACAATAACCATAACAATGTGAATCAACTAATTTTTTAGCTCGCTGATTTAAAAAACCGCCAATTTTTTTACTTGCAGTTCTTCTTTGATCAACTTTATACTTACGGAGGCGCATGAAAAAGGGAAGAGGTTTCGGGTTATTGTCGTAGATGGCAGACCAAAGCTCACTGGTCTCTCTGCGGTGAAGCGATTATCAGCCGTTGGAATCGAGTGCTCGTACGTGCTTGTGTCGGCTGTCTCCTATGTCGTGCCAGAGGTGTTTAATCATTTTGCTTAGATCTTGATTTTATGTCGTGTACGTGTAACTTTGCTTCAAACTGCTTCGGAATGCTTTCGTTTCTGACATTTTAATTTTTGATTGCAAGATGAGGTTAAATTTCCATCAAAAATCGATTGAGTGTTATATAAAAATCAAGATGGCGCAATCGCTTTGCTTCGCCCGAGCCAAACTTGTATCCTTGTCATTACCGGTACGTTCTTCATTGAGGCGCAAATACTCTTGGACTTTTCTTTTTCTCGTGCTTTTGCGATTGACTTTTCACTACTTTCCAGTCCAACATCTTGTCTCAGCTTTGCGAAGCGAAAAGTAAGGGTAATGAATTGACTTTTTTAAGGATGCATTAATCAACAAAAATACATGTTAATATATACATACATGTATTAAACCCAATTTTCCTTATGAAGATCAACTACTATCCGAACTGACCAAAAAATAGCACAACCAAATCTCTGTTTTTGTCCCCCCCCCTCAAAAAAAAAGTTATCATTTAATCAGTGTCCAAAATCTTTATTTGCGTCTGAAACGTTTGGCAAGAGCAATTGCCTCCTGCCCCCGCTCCTGACGCCTCAGAAAATAAGCACATTAAAATTTTTCAAAGACGATGTTTAATAAAAAAGCAAAATCGTAATCCTGACTATCTCTGAGCTACACTATTGTACATTTGATTACACTAACGTTTGTTATTGGAAAAATTTTTTTTTACTCTTCATCAGCATTTTTTTGTAATCTACAACTTTAGGTTACAAAGGTCATGCTTGGGGCGCACGCCCTCCTTTCAAATGGATACGTCATGGGCTCGGTCGGCACGTCTCTTGTTGCTATGGTTGCAAAAACGCGTGGAATTCCAGTAATAGTGTGCTGCGAGGCTTACAAGTTTTGTGAGCGAGCCCAGACCGATTCGTTGGTGAACAACGAAATAGGTGAGAAATCAGATCAACCAAACCGTACTTTCGTTTTAATTTCGGCCTATCACAGGCGATCCACGTGACTTGCTCGTCACTCACAATGCGCATAGTTTCGGCGATTCACCGTTACTTAGAGACGAAGCGTACAAAGATTTGGATTCACTAACAGTAAGTCTTAAGGTGCGTTTACAGCCGTTTACAGTACTTTTTTCTTTCAGTGCGACAGCCGTTTACAGTAATTTTTTCTCGAAAACATGAGTGGATTTGAGCGTCAATAAAACAAACCAAGATCGCACTGAAAGAAAAAAGTACTGTAAACGGCTGTAAACGCGCCTTTAGTGCTGGCAGGACATGTAATAATATAATAGTAACAACAAGTTTTTCATGGTGTACGACTGGGAATTATATTCAAGAGCTATTGAAATATAACTTTAACACCTCCCCCGTTGGCCTGAAATTAAAGGTATCATAATTCAAATTTTTAACAATAAAAACTTCTTTTTGTGTAATGTAACTGATTTTAGTCGGATATAGTTGAAGTGTTTTATCAAGAATCAGTTACTTTAACTTACCGTGTCAGTTATATAAAGAGTTATTTTTATATTTCACCGAGAGAAACGCTGCTGGTTTAAGCCTAACTTTCATGGTCGATGTATGAATTCGCAATAAGAGATTGCTGCCTTTATATAAAAAAATTAATGTAAAAATGACTTAAATGCACTTTTCAGATGCTTAATTTAACCTACGACGTAACACCGCCTGACTACATTGCCATGGTGGTAACCGAACTCGGAACCTTGCCTTGCACCTCGGTTCCTGTGGTCCTCCGTGTGCGGAGTGTCGACACCAGCTCTTGAACGCCATGTGCAGCTGTGCTTGCCAGGACACGAACCCGCCTGGCTTCGAGTTGCAGTTCGGGGATGCGGTTTTTTTCGGTTTTTGCCCGAGGTGGAAAAGTGTGTAAAGCTTCGAATTGAGTTTGCCGGATGCGATTAGTGTTGTGCTGTTTTGCTGAAGTGAAGTGAATATTATTGAAATACCTTGCTGAAGATGATTGTAGTTTCGAATCGTAAGACAAGTTCGAACGTATATCTGCAAGTGTTAATAAAATCTTCATTAAAATTATGCTTTGAAATTGTGTTCAAAACCCATGCGCATTTCTCTGACGTGCACGTGTGAAGCTTTGTCTTTTTCAAAAAATATAAAAGCCAAGCAACCTTATAGACAATCATAATCTGTGATTCTCTGTTAAAATAAAAAAAAATTGTAGATCAAGTTATCGCTAAGATGCAAATGAAATGCGACAGACCATTTTCGGGTAAATTCGTTTGTTTTATGACATGCACATATTTTCATTTCGAAAAGAAGTTTCCTGTTTATTGATGCTATTTAAAATAATTCTATTATGGAAAAAATTTAAACGTAAAACTTACCACTTTTTAACGAAAATAATGTTATTTGTATTTTTGGTAAGTTGCTTTCGCAAATAGTGTCTCTGGTTTTAAGCAGAAACGATCAAAATGTGGGTTGCACTCTTTTTTACGATTGTACTCTGTACTCCAGCTGACGGTATATGTACGTGGCGGTATAGAAAAAACGAGTTAAAGAAAGCTTTAAGCGCATTGTATTTAGCTTCACTCAGCATCGATTAGCCTCGAGGTCCGAGGTGTATCTGCTCTATTTCTGAAAAAAAGCATCTGTATAGGGTCCTTGCAGCTGCAGCTTTGCATAGGATAAACTACCCGATACTTATCAAGAAGGTTCAACTTGCCCGTTCAAACAATCACGTTCGCAGAAACCGCCCTGATTTTATCAACCGGCAACATGGTCGAGTGGTTAGAGCGCCGGAATTGTGATCGACATGGTCAGGGTTCAAAACCTACTCGCGCCATTCTGTTGTGTCCTTGGGAAAGACACTTACAGCACTTTTTCCTACTTAGTTGTCTGGGCAAACAATTCTAAATTTCAAGCGGATAGCAGTATTTTGACATATATTTTTTTGGAAAATTTTATTCTTAGCGTTATTATCATTGGAACCTAAATGTAAACTACTTTAGGGAAGTTTTTTAACTGAATATATATAAACTTTTGGTTTTAAGCTTGCATTTTTATAACGCCTTATAATCGGTTCAGATAGAAAGCGGTTTTAAAAAAATTAAAGCGTATGGCAGACAGCGTTACTACCATCACTTTACAATACCTCAACTCTAGAAAAAAAAAAAAAGTTACGAACACCACACCCTATGATATTTACTCCATCAGAACAAACATTACCACGTTTTATGGGTACAAAACTGGCACAACTCGAAGTCAACAAATCACTTTTGCAAAGTTACCTTCATAAAGTGAACCCTGAAGCTTACATCGCTACAATGCCCACTATGCTTGTCACTTACGCATGACACTAATAACCTCTTTAACAGAGGTAGAGACCTCGAGACACGTTTTTCGAAGTCTTGGTCTCGTAACCGCAAAGTCTCGTCTCTATCTCGGTCCATTGTGTCTCGAATCCAGGTCGAGACATTGCAGCGATGTGGGCAAAGCTCACAGATTTTGTAAATATGTCATGATTTTTTGTACGTTTTTTCTTAGCCATTCGGTCGTCATGGTCCTTTTTAAATTTGCATTAGTCACCGTAGAATTAACCATGGCAATCTTTATCAGGGTTGCAAAGTCGGAAGATAGATCCGACTTTTAGAATTTCTAAGATGCCGACTCCTACTCCAGCTTCTAAAATTTCAAAGATTCCGACTCAGACTCCCTATACCGACTCCCCAATAAGGACAATAGCATTATGCAAAATACGATTTGCTTAAAATTAGGTAGGCAATATTTTTAAAGTTATAAATCGGGACGTTCGTTAACAAAAAAACTCGTCCCTAATTGGAATCTGTCTCGAATTTCTTGATTTTCGTCCAAAGAAGTAGTGTTCTCTAAAAAAAATTGAACATCAGGAGTCGAAGTCGGATAAAATATTCCGACTCCTATTTTTTTGTACTCTTAAGAGTCCAACTCCGACTCTGCAATAGTCATCCTTATGCATGGCAACCAAAACGCCTGGTCATTGTATAAGGGGTGCTCGAAAAATTATAAAACTGTTTTTATCAACATTTAAAACGTCTTGCATTTTATACAGTATTTTTAATAACAAAATTTGGTATCTCGAAAAGCGACTTATCACGATGCTTTTAATTGTAGTAAATATTGTTCTATAACATTGTAATAAGTTGCATATGTGAGCATTAAGTAATTGGTACGATTGCGGTTCAAAGCCTACTCGCTTGGTTTTGTTGTGCCCCTGTGGAAAAATATTTTACGGCTATGTTTTTTGCTTTAAATTTCAGTTATATTGCAAAATAAAATTAAAAAAATATATATCGAGCTATAGAACAAATGGCACTAAAACCTAACATCTGTGTCATAGTGCATCACGCATTTCAAAACCAAGCTCACTGCTTGACCATGGTTTTGAGTTTTAAACTGTTTGCTTAAGTCAAGGAACCGTCTGCTTACCCAAAATACCCAGGTTCTGTCGCTTCTATCAGTGTAGCAATGCGTTTGGTAGAAGCCCACAAATCTTTTAAAAAATAATAAAAGATTTCAATCGGACAGCATAATCTTGGCATTTCTGATAGCAAGTCTGGTAAATTACTTGTTGTAGATGTTTAGAATTCAAAGTTTCACAGTTGAACAAGAAGAATTCCACTTTTAGTTGGCAAAGTTCAGCTGGCTTGATGCCTGAAAAAATCAATAACTGGTCTGTTGGAGTGGGACGCAGGCATCTAAATGTTTAAGGCATTATTTAAGACACTATTTATGAGGCGAGCAAGTGCGCTGCAAAGTACTCAGCTATTGAGTAAACCGAATACAGGGCAAAAGCGTGGCGTGGGAAGATATTTTTTGCGCAATACCACAGTCTGTGACAAAACGTGTGTTCGTCGACATGGTTACTGATTTTGGTGTTGATGTCTTCTAAAAGTCAAACATCTTCTGAAAAAGAAGTCGAATTGACTTGCAGTCAACAGCCTCATATCTCCCGTTTCTAAACGACGAGGGGAGTGTTGTCCCAACGAGGAGAGTGTTGTGACCAACCTATAAGCTTATTTTACATTTTCCATGCTTTTCGACGAGAGTGTGAAAGTAGATGCTCTGATCAAAACCATCGATCTCTTAATTTCCCATTAAGTCTGGTCGATGCTTGCCAAGACCGTCAACCAGGAGAAGTTACATAAAGCCCTTCCTAAGGACAGAACAGAATGGCTCGAGTAGGTTTTTAGCCGATTTCATATCGATCACAATTACGGCGCTTTAACGCGCTTTAACCACTCCACAATTAAGCCTCTATTGTTGTGAAATCGGAATTGCTGGAGTCCCACGTTTAGGGATGAAGTCGGAGTTGTTTTTTCAGATGCTCTAGAGTCAAAGTTTGAATAGTAAAATTTTAAAGAGCTGGAGTCGGAGTCGGAAAATTTTTTTCTCTACATACAGAAAGCGGAAGAAATTTTTTTGATTCCACAACCCTGGTGAAAGTCATGTACTTTGCAACCAGGGAGAATCCAGCAAACAAGAAGCAACACCCCCTTACATAAAAATAATTGCGGAGTTAGCATTTCATAATATTTTTTCTTGTCTGCAATTAAGAATAGATTAAAACTGAAAATTTTTAATTTTTACACTGGTTAAACTCAATCGCTGACCAAAGCACTTTTTTCTGCTAAGTTGATTCGTTTGATCATAAAAATTAAATACAAGCGCATATCAGAAGTTCCGTAGGACACGATTTATTTTCAAGATTGCATTGGTAAAACTCAACAACCATTTCAAAATCCGGTAATCCGAAATTTGATCAGCCAACCATCTGAAACTTATTTATGTTGTATTTATGTTGTATTGCATTTTAAGTTATATTTTTTAATAAAGTTCTTTCCACTACAGCAACCTTGACAAGGAAACAAAGATAATGAAAAAGTTTCAAGAAATCAGCTGTAAATTGTTTAAAGAAATAATGCCAAACTTTTTTTCAACTGAAATGAAACAGTCATCGGGAAAGGCTTGGCAGAAAAAGATGAAAATTTCTGAATTTAAAATTCTAACCAACTGTCTGGAAGAGTAATTGTAAATAGAAGTAATAAATATTGGTTAAGATGCAATAGCATCAGCTGAAACTGGACAATGACGAGGGAAGTGTCGTGATTTACAAGCAAAGTTGTTCCATATACTCCATGCTTTATGACTGTGCTCAAAATAAGTTTGCTTGGAAACAATTAGCTTTGTTGGGCTCGCTTTGAAAAAGTATGCACTTTGTTGGGCCTTTTGATTTCTGGAACGTTTGAAGTTTAAGAACCTACTTTTACTTAAAAATTAACTTTATTGTGCAGAGTTTCGATCAGACAATCCTTGACAAAAGCATTAACAATTTTTTTTAAAGACCACAACTGTTTAAAAATTGCATATATTTTTAATTTAATATTTTTACTAACGAAATCTCTCATCGAATTGTTAACAGCTCGCCCCAACGGCAACTATTGCAGCAAAATAGTGGTAGTATCGCTCGGACTCTATGTTGCAAAATAGAGATCCAAGGTTTTAAGCCTAAAATTTCAGCATCGTCAAAAGGCTTAAAATAGACTCAATTGTTGCATATGTGGCAAAGTACTCGTACTTACGTCATAGCACCAAGGTTCATTCACCACAGATAACAACATATAACAATTTCATTATCAATATAACAAAATAAAAAACATTTAACAAAAACATTTCATTATTATACATTTACAAGGATTGAATATTAATTTTAACCAAATTCGTGGTGTTACTCTTTCTAGCAATTATAGTATCCACATCAAACGACACGTTATCAAAAACCTTGTGTTTTAATTCACTTATATCTTACAAGAAACAAAGGTCAACTGTGACCCCGGGTCATGTTGACAATAAACCAATTTACTAACTACTTACTGGATTTATTAAGCGAACAGCAGTCACTCTATTAAAAGCTGCTTTAACGGAGGCAATATTAACCTTTCTAGCAGGTACAAAGCCAGCAACCTCGGACTCCTGATCTACCGCTTTACGAGCTTCAGGAGACGCCACATAGGGGAAGGTGAGGTAAGATGATACAATATTCACTTTTTTGTACCCTTGTGGAAAAGTACTTGACATAAAAGTCTGGTTAAAGTTTTAAATAAAACTTTATATCTTAACAAAGTTTTTTGTAACACTTACAATTTCCTATTTTTTTTTAGTTTTTATATAATCAGCGTTAAAAAAACAACGCACATGTGTATCAACTTGCCTTACTTGTAAGTTAAGTTGATACACCCTAAAGGTAAGTTCATACGCTTAAGGTAAAATGATACACTATAAGAAAACATTACAAAATCACAATTTAAAGAGCAGTTGAACCATAATTAATACAAACTGCAATTTCTATAACCATGGTCAGATATAGGGAGGATTAATTACTCCGACATCCTTTTTGTGAAAGGAGAATCGGCTGAAAAATAAATCAGTACCTTTCATCTAAAATATTTTCAATTTTTTTTGCAAAACGATTTTAAAAAAAGATTAGTTTTTACTGAGAAACGATAATCTAAAAGTTTTTCTATGACCATGAAAATTTTTTGCATTTATTAACGTTGAGAAAAAAAGTCAAAAGCATGTGGAATAAACAAGCATTTGCAACTAAAATAAAAAAACTTTTAGCTGTTTTAAGCTAACTCCAATTTGCTAACATCGAAATTAAATTGTAGCAGGTTAATGTTGATATAATTTTGGGAGAAGATGCTGCCAGGAAGTTAAAACAGATTGCGTTTTCAACTGATACATTTCATAGAAGGATTAATGATCTCGGTATTGCTATTCGCGATAAACTAATCTCGGACTTCAAGGCTTCTCCACTAAAATCTCGCTTCAACTGGACCAGTCTACAGATGTATTGAATTACAGTCAGTTAATTTGCTTTGTTCGTTATATCAAAGAAAGAAAGTTGAGGAAGAGTTTTTGTTTCGTGAACCACTACCAAGGACAACAACTGCGAAGGATGTATTCAAACTAGTCAAAGAAGTTTTTAACAAGTACAATCTTGATTTAAAGATCATTGGTTCTATTTGCACTGATGGTGCTCCAGCTATGTTGGGCAATTGTTCTGGTTTTGCCACTATGCTGAAAAAGGAGATAAACGAGTTGAAAGTAACTCATTGTCTGCTTCTCTGACAGGCTCTTGCCTTCAAAACACTACCTCAATATCTTAAGTATGTAATGTAAAGTAAATAAAAACTAATGTAAAGGTCGATGCCCATAAATCCTGTGTAAAAATCATGAATTACATCAGAGGTCGTGCTTTGAATCACCGATTGTTTCTGTGGTTCTGCTAAGACGTCAATCAAAACGACAAATGTTCTTCTCTACCACACTGAAGTAGATGGTTGCCGAGGGGTCGGGTACTGAACAGGTTTCTTCAACTTCAAAAAGAAATTACCGTAAACGCTTTTTGAAAGATCGCAACAGTGACTTGCTCGTTTGCTTGGAATCTGTTGAATTCAAACAAATGACAGCATATCTTGCTGATATTTTTCACCACTTCAATGAGTTGAACTGATCACTACAAGAAAAAGAAATAAATATGGTAAAAGCGCCCGAGAAACTGAAATCTTTCATCGGCAAACTGTTTCTTTGGAGTCGCCGGCTTCAGGGTGACAACCTGGCAAACTTCCCTTTTCTTCATGAAATATTTGTTGAAGGTGGTGCTAGCCTGAAAAGAAATGTGCAGTTGGAAATTGTCACACATATAGAATCTCTCAGCGCATCTTTTGAAAATTGCTTTTCTTCCGGTGAATTGAACGTCATGGAAAGTTATATAATCGATCCGTTTAAGTTCAATGTAGATAAGCTTTCTGATGACGAGAGTTACAAGGAGGATCTTATCAATTTGAAGGAAACTCGAAACATGAAAATTGAGTTTGAGCCGATGGTTTTGTAGAATTTTCGGAGTGCAGGACTGGAAACATATCCAACGTTGGCAGAAAAAGCACCGGCAGTTCTCCTTTCTTTCTCGACTTTGCGAAGCCGGGTTTTCTTCCTTGGTTTACTTAAAGAATAAATATCGAAATCGGTTGGGAACCGTGGATATGAGTTATGCGTCGCTTGGAGTAACAAACAACCATGATACGAAAAACTTGTAGACATGAAAAGGCAAGAAAAAACAAGAAAAAACTTTTTTGTACTTGATTGATTGTCCTTGATTGTGTTTTGTTTAAATTCATACCTACATTTTGTTTGTTATCATTCTTTAAATTCTTTGTTTAATTTTTTGTTTTGGAAACTTTTGCTACTATTAATGTCAGCGATGATAATAAAAACAACAATAAATCAAATGGTGCAAGGGGTGCGAAAATGATTTTTCCTTCCGGACAGGGTGCGGGTTTCAATATGAATCGAGAACCGCTGCTATAGAGAGATAAAATCGTTAAGCTTTTGTGACAGTTGAAATATTAAGATTAATATTATCCATTGAAACGCTACTTCGTTCTTATAGCTTGCTAGAACAAAGTTGTTAAAATGATTATTCGCAGTTGTGGCGCTGGAATTGTTCTGAAGTTCGATGAAGTTGGAAGCCAAATTTTGTAAATCGATCAAGTTTTGTAAATTTTGTAAATATATTCTTTATAGAAACAATGATTTCTGTCTGCGGAGAGAAGTTTTCTAAGGAATCAATCAAAACTTAGCCGGAGCTAACTGTATTAAGAACTTTAGTCTCGAGGCAAACTATTTCTTGAGTCGGAATAAATAAAAAAGTACATACAGTTTTATTTCAGCGCTGGTATTCGGGTTACCTAGTTCAACTGGTCTTTTTGGATTTCCAAGTAAAGTTTGTAACCAGCAGATGGTCCAAATGGTCACAAAACCTGTTCGAAGTAAAAGTTTTATTTTAGCTGCCGATGAAAGTAAGCGGTCTTCGCCTTCAAAGAAACAGAAACCGATTGTGACTTGCCTGCATGCAATATCCAGAAAATTTATGCTAAAGATCTGACATTGTTGCAGTATTTTGATGACCTGAAGGAAAAGACTTTTGGCCAATGCATGATTGCACTATGAGTGTATCCAGACTATTATAGTAAGCTCTAGGAGAGTAAGCGCGACGCTAAACGCTTGTCAAGTAAGTCCCGGCTATGAGCTACGGCCTTGGTCTTACAACATAGTGGATTCTATGTATTCCTTGCCCGTTAAAGCCGGGAATAATTCTGAGCTGTTTAGAGTCTAGTTGTTGTCCGGTTTGTGTGGTCTAGTGGTGTTGTCTCCTGCCTGGAAGACCACATGTATTTGGTTGGATTCGCAGTGAGATAAGCATCATTGACGAGCTCTAAAAAGAGCAAAACTCGAGTTTGAGGTTTCTCATATTTTACGCGGCTTGGTTTCTAAGTATCCAGATTAGTAGGATGAAGCAAAACCAGTGAGGGCAGCCTAACATAAATTCAAACTTTAAAATATTGATAAACTTCTAGCACTCCATCCAGTTCAGACTTATCTTTGCGTAAAACTATAGATCGCTCACGTTCCGTCTGCGTCTTAATTGTGGCTTTTCCCAAAAACTATCTTCACCCCTCACTTGCTATGGGGACTTGCGGACTTAGGATGTGCGCTAGTACCAAAACACTGTCTATAACAAATCTAAGGTCTACCCTAGAGTAGAGTAGGTCTACTACGCATCCTTCTGTTTTTGCAGAGTACACACTCGTCTCGTAAACAGTGTACAAAATGATCTCTTGCGCCATATTACTAAATGCCCGCGCTCCATTTCAAACGGGACACTAGCCATTTTTTCTGGCATATACAGCCAAACGAGCTTTGCTCACTATGAACAGCGCTCTCCTTAGCAAACCATGCCATTCTTGACTCTTACGTTGAACTGTATGGCGATTAAGCGAGAGTTTAGAACCTTTCAAGAGAGACTGAAATAATAACGCCCAGTTCTGCCGGCTGCACGGATACTGATAAACAATATAGCGGAACTAGCGATCCGTGTTGCCCAGTAAAAGAACTATAAATGGAACACAAAAAATTATGAAAGTACATTCAAGCTTCGTGATTTAAGTTCCAGGATCAGTACCGGACTAATTGGAATAAGCTTGCCAAAGAGCACGAGTTAAGATTAATCGCCGACGAACTAGTGTTGGGTATTTAAATTCGTCCCTGTACAAACGGGTTTTGCTCCTACATCAAATGGCAAGTGCGGTGCTACTGAATAAACCGCAAACTTGTGTATAGCAGCGTGCCCCATACATCAGGCACCGAAGGGAGCAGTAGGTCTGAAAAAACTTGACGCTAACCAAGAGTGGATACCTTCCAGTGATGGCCTCATAAAAAGGGATCCCGGTGCAAGAAAAATAGGGGACCACTTTTTTGTGTCCCAAAACAAAGTTATCAGTTTAGGGGCGGTCATTGTCATGATGATACTGTGAAGAAACAGAGCAATATTTTGCTTAGAGAGGCACTTTTTGACGTTTTTTAAGCGGGCTCGGTGCGGCTGCGTACTAAAGCTATCACTGATACTTTCTATACGACGATGACTACTTTTTAAGTTTTTGTTATGCTTCTAAAACCTATCATAGAGTAAATTTTCGAAGCAGATTCTAAATATAGACCTAATCTCTGATTATTCTCTTTCCATCATCGACCAGTGCAAGTGACTAATTTAGCCCTTATCAAAAATAAAGTGTCGTATTATTTGAGAAAAATTCTCGAAACACACAATTAAACTTATACAATGATACAAAAACGCTAAAAACAAAGTTCATTATTTTGAATTATGCGAAAATATAGGTCCATGGTATTGATTCATGATAGCACAAGCTTTATCCACGTCTCGAGTCATCGGTCGCGGGCCGCGACTATACACCCCTAATTTTTTGACCTGTAAAACAACTTGTTTTAACATGTTCGTTATTTCCGATATATTGCAAGTTATATCAGAAGAATTTTTTAAGGAACAGGTTTGCTTTCAGGTTACATTGCAAACATCTGTTTTTTTGCAATTTTGTCTAAAAATAAATATTATTCAAAATCATTTTTCGAATCAATGCCTCAAAAAAAGCCATAAATGTTTTTAAATTTAGGATTGTCTTTAAAATTTGGGTAAAAATTAGAAAAGCTTTTACTTGAAATCAAAGACGAAAAACTGATTTTTCGTGTAATCAGATAAAGATTGAAAAAAGTCTTTACTTAAATCTACAAAAGGAAATATTAAATTTAGTTCTTTTTGCTTTTTTTCTACTCTCTTTTTACTTAAATTTTAAAAATGATCTTTATAAAAACATTTTTTGGGCCCTTAAACCCATTCCCCTGGCTTGACCCCGTACTACTCTTGCTTTTGAGCCCTTGATAAAATTCTATCTAGTAGATTGATTATAAAGCCAGCTAGTTGAACTTTTAAATCGACATTACAGAACTTTAAACATGCAATAGAACTGATAATTTTAGCCTTTATATTATGCTTGTAATCAGTTGAATATTTTAAAAATATACTCAAGAAAATTAATTACGTCACGATGCTGATTTGCCAGATATTCAAAGAATGTGAGAAAGTTTGGTCTTCCAAAATGTGTTTCAGATTTTAAACCGGTGAACATCGATTTTCCAGCTACTTTGTGAAAATTCTTCTCGCAAATGTACTAAAAAGAATATTTTATAAATATAATCAAATATTTTAAAATTAATTTACTAAAGTTTATTCAAGTATTGTATGAAAAAAGTAATTTTTTGATGTATTTGAGCTAGAAAAGAACAAAATTTACTCAATAAAAGTTATAAAACGAATTAAATCATAATTTTTTTCATTTCTAATCAAAAATTCATCTTAATTGCATGCTGCAACAAAATTCATCTTGTTAAATAATTAAATACTAAAAAATCTTCTGGGTGTCGGACAATACGGTGGCATCTGTTTTAAAAATGTAAACTGATCTCAAAAAAGCTGCAACTTACGGGTTACATTTTTAGATTTGTCAAAGGTATCATTGTCAAACCTAGGTGCAAAACTCAAACTATTTAGGCTGAGCCGTCATTAATGAGCATTTATAAAAGTGCATTGCAAAGGTTTATAAAATAACGTGATGATTGCTCACCAGCATTGTAGTTCTTAAATCAAATTGTTGCGGAAATTGCGTCACAAAAATATGGGCCCGAAATTTATTTTCGGTATCTTGAGCCTCCACTTTCTGTATGATGTCAGTCAACCATTCATACTGCTTTTGGTCTCGCGTGATCCATAGAAAGTAAATCTGAAATCGTAAAGCGACATCGTAACAAAAAGCTGGAAATGACTTGAGAGTAAAATTTAAATTGCATACGGACAAAAAAACTCATTTCGTTTATTGCCTGTTCACAGGTAGGGGTGCGGGAAGCGGGGGGAAGGGGAAAATTATGCATTTTGCCTTTTAATATTCTTAAAACGCGGGGGCACAGGGGAGCAGATTGTGCCCTTTGAAATTTGGATTACAGAAACAGTTTTTTTGATCTGCTTTACATTTAATCTATATCATCTCGATCAACATTAAATCCAACGATGTTCCTAAAATTACAAGGACAACCGTGAATCATAGCGCAGCAATGAAAATCAAGATAAAAGTTTTAATAAATGCAATATAGAGTCATTGATATCTCAAATAAACTAACCTTCTGGCTAACTTCTTATTTTACTTAAATCAGTAAACTAAATTATATCTTAGCCGAAAGTTTTACCAATAACATTTTTTGATTAGGCTAATAGTCAATTTTCGATTCATTAACTGATGGCAAATAGCTAGATACAACAATTATACCAATCGTTCTAAAAACAGAATAAAATATCAGAAAATTTCTAAATTCGAACAAAAAGCAAAATTTTCTACTAGTATTTATAAAAATTTTTGACTTAGAAGCAAAGAAATTGTGGCGTAATCTAATTTTAAAAAGCAACACAGGCTGTCTGATTTATTTTTAGACCTAGAGAAAGTTCCACGGGAAGAGCTGTGGTACTGTATGAAAAAATCAGGAATAGTGGAAAAGTATGTGCGACTTGTACAGGATATGTACGAGGAAAGCGAAACAGTGGTGAGGTGTGCAATAGGAACTACAAAAAGTTTCAAGGTTAAGGTTGGACTGCACCAGGGATCAGCGTTAAGTCCGTTCCTCTTTGAAGTGATAATGGACAGGCTGACGGATGAAGTAAGTAGAGAACCACCGTGGACGATGCTGTTTGCTGATGATATTGTGATTTGCGAAGAGACCAGGGAAGAAGTAGAGCGAAGACTAGAATCCTGGAGGTATGCATTGGAAAGAAGAGGGATGAAAGTAAGTTGGTCAAAGACCAAATATCTTTGCATAAATGGAAGAAATGACGAAGAAACAGTGAAGATGGAGGATACAAAAGTATCAGTATCAGTATCAGTATCTTTTATTTAAAGAGTAAAGAAAAATTTGAAGTATTTAGGATCAACAGTGCAAGAAAGTGGTAGTTGTGAGAGGGAGGTAAAGAAGAAAGTGCAGGCAGGATGGAACGGATGGAGAAAAGTATTGGGAGTAATCTGCGACAGGAGGTTACGAGCTAGAGTAAAAGGAAAAGTGTACACTCAGTGGTGAGACCAGCAATGGTGTATGGACTTGAGACGGTGGCGGTTACAAAGAAACAAGTAAAAGAGATGGAAGTCACAGAGATGAAAATGTTAAAGTTTGCTATGGGAGTGACGAGAAAAGACAAGATTAGAAACAAGTACATCAGGAGTACAGTTAAGGCAGAACGGTTAAGAATGAAGATGAGGGAGAACAGGCTGAGGTGGTGCTGGCATGTCATAAAGAGAGACCAAGAGTATGTAGGAAGAAAGATGATGGAAATGGAGCTATCGGGAAAGAGAAAAAGAGGGAGATTAAAAAAAAGATTTTTAGATGTAGTGAAAGAAGATATGGGGGAAGTTGGTGCGAAGGAGACGGACGTTAAAGACAAGACTGTTTGGAGAAAGATGATACGCTGTGGCCACCCCTGATTAAAGGGAAAGGCCGAAAGAAGAAGACGAAGAAGGCTGATTTAGGCTACTCATTACACCCTTATAGCCGACAATAAAGTCTGAAAATCAAAACATAAAGACCAAACGCGTGACATTATTAAATCTTTAAGGGACAGCGATACATATGTGCACCGTGATTATAATTGTAACGTAACATTTGAAGAATCTTGTTCGTTTGGATGTGCTTGCAGAAGACTTCCAGACATACATATTCATATTAAGTTATTTAACAAAGAAAGTACCAGGCGTTTGAAAAAAGTAACAAAGGTATCAACCGTTTGCGAAGTTTTAAACAAAAAGCCGACAAGCAAGAAATGCTTTTTCAAAATACATAAATTGCTTCAAAATTACTGCGGCATAGCTCTCGCTTCGGCTTCTGCGGAAAGGAGTTTCAGTGTCATGAGAAGAATCAAAACATAGCTTAGAAGCACTGCGAGAGATAACAGTCTTAATAATCTAATGTTTGAAACTATTTATACGAACTTGTTTGACAATATTAATTTACAAGCCGTTGCAGATGATTTTGCCAAAGTAAGCAAAATATCAATAGATTATTTTGGGTTACAGTTACATTTATCGTTCAGCGTTTAATAATTGACATCATAACTTGATTTAAAGGACCATTTATACTCATATAATTACATTTTTTCTTGTAGTCTACGCAATTGTTTATAGCTCTTTAAGTTTTTTATTGTTCTATCTATATAACCCTTTCGTACTTTTAATAACATAGATGTTTCAGCCAGCGTTGTGTTGTGGTAACTAAAAATTTTCCACTGATTAGCACTGGACAACATTCACTGATATTCCAAAGCAAAATGCCTTTGGCTGCCCTGCTTGGACGCAGCAATTGTTGAATGTTTTCGAAACTAGCTTTAGTGCTTTTGACAAAAGTTTAGTTGTGGGTATGTTGGGTAGTTTTAGGTTTAATAACCACTTAATAATTTTGCGTTATGTATAGCCTAATTGAGAAAAATCTTTGTAAAACTATATTTTATCGCGGCTATCACAGTTAGTAGTCATGGAAGAGTCAACTTAAAGGCTTTTACAAGATGCAACAAACCTCTATAATTAAGGTTTTGAGTTCTGGGTTTATTAGAGAGGATTGATATTAGCCGAAAAATTGATCACGAACCAAAATAACAGATTAGCAAACTAAAATTTTTCCGAAATACCGGTCCGTCGTGCGCAAACTGAAATTCTATCAGTCAAGCAAAATTTCAAATTGCAGCATGGCTGCCAAAATTTTTTTGGTTCAGAGTGCTTTTTTAACAAAAAAATGCCCGTTTTTAAACTTTGCCCCTGGCAAAAAAACTCCGGCAGCCCTGCTCACAGATTGTTTTGGGCTCGAATCAAACCATTTGTTTTAAGTAAAATAACACTTGCAAATTAGGTGTACAGGCTGAAATATAGCAATTACAAGTACAGAACAGAACAATTTATATAAAATAAAGTAGACAGGATGAAAGCCATGGCGGACATTCTTATTTCTAATTCAATAAATGCTAATTATGCTACCGGCCTAATAAATTTATGGTGAAATGATTTTTATTTTGTTTTGCTTAAATAAAAATAAAAGCTTTTGTTTCTTGAGCTAGACTATTACTGTACAATAAGATAGTTTAACTTCATGATGTACAATCTACGGCCTTAAACAATGGTATTATATGTGCCCTTGTTTGCTAGTAATTTCTAACCAAATAAAAATTTTCCTCTTTTTCGCAGCACATAATATTAGGCTATAATCAGAAAACAAACTTTTTTAAAAAAGGTGACATATGGAATAACAATGACGATGGCGAACTTTACAATAAAAACCTTGATGAAAATTAAAAAAGTTCTTGCTTTCGATCAAAGATGTAAAAACACTTTCATACTTTGTTCACAGGTGAATCAGATTTTCTTTGCACTTAATTCGCTGGTGGCTTTTGTTAAAACTAACTCTGTAATACAACGGTCAATTGCAAAAAGGTTGTGCACCCCTGGTCTAACCAAATATGACCTATCGGCAGAGATGAGCAGGAATACGATAAAATAGTAACTATAGTTCCGTTTTTAGTAATTGTATCTGGAACTTCGTTACTTTTGCAAAAGTTGTAACTAATTACTACTTTCACCGTCTTAAAAGTTATTAGTTGCACTTACTTTTAAAGTGTACGTTGAACTAAGTAAAAAACTTTAAGCGTGGGAAAAAAAATTTTGAAGCCGAAATTTTGTGGACTAAGCGATA
Organism: Diplosoma virens; assembly: GCA_963680785.1. Taxonomy (NCBI): domain Eukaryota; kingdom Metazoa; phylum Chordata; class Ascidiacea; order Aplousobranchia; family Didemnidae; genus Diplosoma; species Diplosoma virens. The sequence continues at coordinate 31,006,840 of OY796895.1, read as the reverse complement.
AACATTTTGAAATGTTAATAGTTTATAAAAGAAAAACTGGGTATATCGCACTCTACTTAGTACTTTGTCTATTTCCAAGAACTTTTTGTGCTCTTTATTTCGTTTTGAGAGTTACTAAATTAGCCGTTGCAAGTTGCTTGAGAATAAAATAAATTTTAACCTGCATTCCTTTAAAAAATTTTTTATGGTGCTTTAGCCTAATTATAAAAAGTAACTGTAACTTGGTATAAGTAACGTTTTAAAAGGGTAACTGTACCTTGTAACTTGTTATTTTTATAAAGTAACTTGCCCTTCACAGCCTATAGGCTAAGGTGAAAATAATTTTGAACATTTTTTCCTACAACTAATTTTAGTAAACATTGATACACATTCTGATAAAAAAGACATTATAAAATTAATTGGTATAAAACCCAATACCCAAGCACTTACTTTCTTGCAATTCATACCAACAATATAAGTAGAACTAATCCAGTCCTTTAAAATAGAAGCAAATGGAGTGACTCCTATGCCTCCTCCTATCAGAACAGTGACGTCAGTTTTATACCAGTCTTGGTAGCCGTCTCCGTAAGGACCGTCGACGTACAGCTGCAAAAAATAACTTTAATCCAACAGCTTTAGCGCTGATTGGATTATGATAAAACCTTAGCGTCTTACAAGACAGAAAACAAAATCATTGGTAAGCGTTTGCATTGCAACTACGAGTATGATTTTTTTAATGGGTGTACTTGCAGGTTTTTGTTATAATTTTTATAGATAAGGCGGCAGGATGTAACAAACATATTTTTAAAATATCGTCATTTAATCGATTTGACAAGAGTCGAAACCGATGTCGTTTTTAGATGATAAGATTTTTAAGAAAATGTAGTTGGATGCACTACTTTTGGGTAAGGCGCGTTTTCCAAATTTTCTTTATCGTAAACTCGTCGCAGGTTTTTGGTCCAAGGTCCGACAGCACGAACATGAATGGATAGATGTTCCTCGTGGGGGGCTGATGTTAAGGTAAAGGGGTGAAATTCTTCCGGGGATAGAGGAATGCAGGCAATTTTGACCTAGACACAATTGAAGTAAAGAGATCATAAAGTTTTTTTAAGCTTATAACAACCTACAGCAACAATTGCAAAATATTATGGTATCAGTTCAAAATAAAAAAAAAAAATGCTGAACATTTCCTGACCGCACGATTCCATACGTCACAAATGTAACGTTAAGTTGAAAATTTTATTGAAAAAATTAAAAATTGAAAACACACGAAAAACCATTGCAATTACGTACCCATTGCCCGGCTTTGTAAACAAAATCTTGGGGACGTTTAAATAGAAGGTTGGTCACATTGGATGGGAGAAGTTCCGCTTTGACTACGGATATTTCAATTTTTCTCCTGCTAAACTGGTAAATCTTGTCAATCACATACACTTTTAGTGGCCCGAAAAAATAAAAGAAGAACGTTGGAGTCTGGAAAATATGTAGAAATCAAAATCAGCTTGTTTGAAACCACAAATTATAAAAGTAAATTTAGTTCAAATTGTTATAAAACATGTATTAAAAAATCTTAAAATAAAATTATGAACTGATATTGTATAATAAAAAACAACAATAAAAAGCAATAAGTTTTTTAAATTAAGAGAGAAACTAATTAAAAAAACAAAATTGAACAAAAATTTCTGGTACTGCAGTTTTGAATCAGTATTAAAAAAAATTTTTTTTAAAAACAAATAAAAAAAAACCTGGAGCATCATTCCGCTTCCATGGATTGCTATAAGGAAATAAAGGAGAAAGACACCGAGGGAATGGGTCCAACTGAACCAAGCATAAATTTTCTCTCGGGAGTATTCAAGAGCAAAGACATACCTGTGCAAATTTTTGTCTCAAACGTTTTTCTAGCATCTGCAGGTTGTAGGAAGCAGAAATATTTGTTTTCTTTTTTGCTTGAAAGTTGTGATTATTCACGCAGATATATAAACCCACTCTGTGTGCATGGAGGCCTTTGTTCCCTTTTGAAGTTGTAGCAAGGAGTTCATGAGCTTGTATGAACCGGGAGTCTAAATTCTTCCCATAAATCTGCTTCATTTAAGTAACATATTCCGCTTGCGCAGAGTTGCGTCATTAGATTGTAATTTTTTACTTAGTGTTGGGTTTCGTCGAGTTAAGCCCAGTCATTTAGGTCAGGGTGTCGAACTCATTTGGTGTTGTGGGCAATATTTGCTCACTTACGTTTTACGCGGGCCAGATAATTGTTCAAATAATTTTACGCGGTCTAGACAATTTATCTAATAAAGAAATAAAGATCTTCACTTTGAATCTGTATCGGATTTCTTGAGTTTCGTCCCGAAAAGGTAAATACATGCCTAAGATGGCAATAAAATTTAAAAAACGCTAGCCACAAAATAGAATATGACGGATGGGATGTGGCCCGCGGGCTGCCAGTTTGACACTCCTGATTTAGGCGGAGCTAATCAATAAGTTTTAATGTCAGTTTTCTAACCCAAGTTTTTAGCAGAAATTGTAAGAATGTCAAAAACTTTGTTTATTTTTCTGCGCTTAAATTTAGAATCACTTCAAAGAAGCAAAAAAACAATTAAAGAGTGTAAATGCATGTGCGAATACTCATTCTATCGATTTTCAAAATGTGTGTTCTTGTGTGGGAGCAAAATCGTAGTGTCTGGCAAATAAAAACAGACACAAGCGTGCGAGTGCGGACGTCATCAAAACTTACACCATCACAACAGTGACAATTAACATTATTCCGGTGATTCCAGGGAGAGTTTTCAAACTCCAAAATGCAAACGACGGATAAAAATCACTGGGATACCAGTAATCCGGAAACAAGCACAGAAGATCCTCAGAATATTGTGTTGCAATTGCATAGAAATTGATCGCATGGGCCATGACGTGACAAACTGCAATAAATGGAAATACAATGGTTAGAAATACATATTTGTTAAAAAAATTCAGAAACCTGACGAAGATTAAATCTATGACGTTTTTGGTCTCATGATGATTGCAAGTCAGTCTGCGTTAAAATGGCCGTAACAGCTGAAAAAATTTAGGCGGAGGCAATAAATTTTTGACCAAATTTCATCGACGATTGCCCGAATCAAGATCTTGTAGATTTTCAGGGAGATGATGAAGTTCACACATTTTTGTTCCAAAAAATTAGAGAAGACTGAAAAACGAAGTCTTTACACCAAATCTCAGTTGTATTTGCTTCATGATTTGGGTGGTTTTAAATTGGGAAACTTTATCATATCCAAATGGTTCGTTGTCGGTGCCAAAAAAATGTAAATCCTTGTAGGTGCCAAAAAAATATAAATCCTTGCAGCTGCACAAAAATTTCTGATTTTACCCAAATTTTTGGAGTATCGACGGCAATCACCCTTCCTCCTCCGGATCGTACTACTATGTGCCGCAATGTACTGAGCGATAATTATTTGACAGGAAGAATACTAAAGGCTCGTTTCCATTACGAGCGTTGGAGGGAGTATTCTTTGTTAAGGCTTAAGCGTGAAAAGAAATAAAAAAATTACTAAACAAACAAAAAATATTCCAGCCAGCGCTGTAGTGGAAACGAACCCAAATTTGCTGCTAAAGCTGAGCATGTATTTTTCATACAAGTTACTTGCCAAATTTTTCTCGATTAGTGCTAATTTTTGATTAATTCATTGATAAATGTATTTCGATGTAATTTATATTAATTTATTCAAGGCCTTGTATTTCGATGTTATTCATTTAAAGCTGGATTTTCAAGATTTTTAAAGTTTTCTTTCTTGATTGGTACTAATTTCTGATTGGTTCTTTTATAACAGTAACGGTACTTTCGATTTCACAAGTCCTATTTAAGTTTGGAATTGCAGATTCTTGGTTAGAATTCAAACTTCCACAAGATTTACTTCATAGAATTCATATCTTTTCCTGCTTCACCTTTTCCGTTGGCTTGTCTTAATTCAGTCCAAGAAGAGTCTGGCACCATTCCTGTAAATAATTAGAAGCTAATTTCTTTCTAATTTTTATAATTTTCTTTATCAGCTTACTTAAACTTATAACCTTTCTTACAATGTTATAAACCTTCTTGATGACAAATCAAGTAGGATTGTTGTTGTTTGTCTAAAAAATATTTGTGTTATTAAGGGAGTTTGACATGGCCTTCTTTTACAGTATTCCGAGTTCCATCGATAATTCCCACTGAAAAGCGCGGATGCTTAGTCCGGCAAGGTTGTTTGATAAATTCTGCGCAGCTGGTGCAAACGGGCGTTTAGATCTTTGTCTCTCTTGGCAAACATCTGAGGACCTATTTAAAAGACCATGCAGCATATGATCAGATTCCAGGAATCCGCAGTAATCCTTGGGGAGTGTCGCTCCTAGTCGACGAAGCTCAGCTGGCAGGATGACTAAAGTATTGTTAGGTGGTCCGTGGGAGTAGGACATAAGCATCCAGTGACTATGTGCAAGGCGTCATTCAGGACACTGTCTAAGAATTGAGTGTAAGCGCTGCAACACCAGAGGTGTGCAATACTCAGCTGTTAAGTAGACCAGATATAGGGCAGTTGTGCGCAATATTTTGGCGCCAGCACCCCATCCCGAGCCTACAAGTTGCCTCACCAGTGTTACGCACGAAGATAGATTTTTGTGAAATGCCACGAGATGGTAACGGAAAGTGAACAATTCGTCTAGTTTTATCCAAAGATAAGTACTGTATGGGTTGGACAGAACGGTAAAAGTCTTTTAGATCATGTTTAACCTCTAGGTTAATTAAATGAAAGGCTGCCGTCACCGTCTTAGTGTGACTGAGCTTCAACCTCTAAATCTAGAGATACGATCAAGAGATAAAAGTGTAGTCGTGCCTTGACTTAAAATCCCCCAAAAATCCTTCCAGTTTTCAGAAAATTGCAACAATGCTAGATCGTCAGCATAGGCAAACTTTTTGGAAATCGTGGAGGGTAGTTTGTACGTGTAAATATTGAAATGGAAGGAGGCCAGGACTGATGTCTAAAAATCCTTTGCTTTGCTTGCTGTTGTCTGTAGTAAGAGTAAAACTTCAATTTTGGACAAGCTCCGTAATCATTCTGAGCATCTGCGTATTCGGCAGAAGCCCCAGCAGCTTGCAAGCAAGGCCACGGAGTCAGACAGCGTCATATGTTGCTGTCAGATTGACAAATATGGTACCGGCCTTTTTCGTAGGGTCGAAAGAATTCTCGATGCTCTGTGTAAACAGAACGACTTGATCCACAATTGACCTCCCGTGTCGAAACTCAACCTGCTCTTTAGGAAGCGGTGGATCAATAATTGGCTCAACACGGGCGTAGGTAAGCCTCTCGAGGATCTTGTAGGGGGCACAGAGCAGAGATATTGCTCGATAACTTTTTGGGTTCCCCAGGGGTTTTATGGGCTTTGGATTTGCGACTACAAGCGGTGAGTTGGGGCAAGCAGGAAGAAAAGAAGTCACGTAACCAGGACTTCAAAGCAGCTCTAACATAGATTATAAGCTCTGGGCAGGTGGGATCAAGGCCCGGATTTTTACCTGGTTTTAGGTGTTGAAGGTCAGTAGTGAATTCTATCTGTGAGAAATTCTCAGAGATATTCACTAGGTCTGGTGTTGTGGTTCACAAAGCGGTCAACAGCCTCCTATCTTCTATTTCTGACCTTCTGAGATACAAAAGCATCCGCTTGAACGAGACAGTGACAAGGAGAGTGTCTTAACTTACCAGTAAGGTTGTTCAATACACTGCATGCTTTACGACTAGAGTGTAAAAAGTCGATGTTCCGAACTCCCTCGGATTATCAATTGCTCCACTTCCTGTCAAGTTTAAAAAGCAAAGCAGTTACATTCAAACTTGAGCCGTATCCTTGAGAAGGCTGCAGGAACGTTGTATAGAAGAATTCACACTCCGCATCCCAACGCAAATTATAATTGTTTCGATGATCGCGTGGGATAGTCTTTTTGGCTGCTTTTGTGGTGATGTTACAAAAGTCCTGGTAAGCCGCATCCACATCAAATTATTCAGGCGGCAACAAAGTCTTTGCGAATTTATTTGTCAAAGCAATGTAATGACTCCATTTACATAATACGCAGACCACATCTTAATAGCATGCGCGATACATCGGGCACCACATGGAGCACAAAATCTAACAGTTTTGGATGACAAAACTTGATGCCGGTTCAACACCATCACTGCCAGCATCTAACCCGAATAGTACGGCGGCCTAAAGTAGTAAAAAAATAAACCCTCGGCCCCAGTCCTGTTGGTGACTGACCCCGAGTGGACGCCCCTTTAAACGACAACAGCGACGACGGCATTTCCAATTAATTGTAACGAAGTTGAAGTAGTACAAAATTAGATATATGCCGTGGAGGATTCAAACTATTTGTCAGCCGGTTCTGTTAACTACCAAATAAACTAAAAATTGCCAGCAAACGAATTGATTAATAAATTATTTCCTAAGTAATATTTCAAAATAATAGTTGAGTAAGCATTATTATGATCATATTGAGGAATGTTTATAATATAGAAACCTGAATGCAGTCTGGTTGAGTGGTTAAGAGCGCCGTGACTAAAAGTGATCGACACGGTCGCTCAGCAAAACGATGTGATTCTTTATACCGCACATCAGGAAAGACTCAAGGCATTTTGCTAAGTGAATTTCGGCTTTTATCAGTAATCGATTTAACCTAAAAGTTTTACCAATTTTTAAAACTTTTAAAGTGAAAAATTACTTTTTGTTAAAATTGAGGACTCATCAGGCTCTGTGTTTAAACGTTATCTATAAATTTACAGATTCGAGTGACACGAACATGATATACATTGCTATGTCATCAAAAGAGTCTGGGAACATCTAAATTTCAAAAGTATTCAAGAGAGTGCCATAAAAAATCACATTCTATCATGTGATCCCTGTTCGAACGTTAAATTGGATTTAAATAATTTCTCGATATTGCGCAAATGTAAATTAGAATTTCACACTAGAATACACGAAGCTTTATTTATAAGAACGTCAAATCCTAATTTATATCGTCAATTACATGCGAATGGAGCATCATTTTTACTTAGCACTTCTTAAAAATCTGCTCGTTTTTTCATTGTGTTTCATTTAATTTAATTTACCATTAATGTGTTTACAATGTTTGGAGAAAATCTTTGTCAAAACCCATATAAATTTACTTTGTCATCACTTAAATTAATTGATTCTTTGTTTAAATTAAACTAAAGCAGTGGTTCCAAAACGGTGTGCCGCAACAAGTACACTGGTTTGCCGCGAAGCGTTGTCCTTGAGGCATCAAAAATTTTGTTTGGCTTTTTGGCTTCCAAGTGCAAAGTAGGCACGGTTTTGGAAAAAAAAATTGAGATCACAGACAGATTTTAAGTGAAGACCTTTTTTTTTATAACCACAATGAATCACAAACAACACCAGACCTTATGAACATCTCTGAGAATTTCTCACAGACAGAATTCACTACTGCCCTTCAACAACGTTGTTTTACTCAGACTTGTTTTTGTTTTGTTTTTTGTTGCTTTAATAATGTGAACAAATAAATTCAAAAAATGCCTTCCGTAGCGATTTTATGCTATAACAAATATATGACTGCACAAAAAAATGATTAACTTTTTGTATTAAAACTGGTTTTATCATTTGCAATGACTTGAAAAATTTTTGTTTTTTCTATGTGTTTGTTTTATGCTGTTCGTTTTTTCAATAGCTGCTATGTAAATAAATTTTTCAACCATTTCAAGTTTGTTGAATTTAAAGATGGTTTATACCATGGTACAAGAGGATAAAAAATATCTTGAAAATGTTAAAAATCATTCAGAATGGAAAATACCATTTTCAAAATTTCCATCCCTAGGTTTGTGCATTTACAGTACATCGTAAAATAAAAATCCCATCCTCGAATGGATCACCCCAAATTTAAGCAAACTCCATTCATAGGATTTGCTTACATTTGGTGTGATCCATTCGAAAATTTTTTCGATTTGAGGTTGTTTTCAAATTTACAGTGCAGTACATTTTTCATTTCATCTGTAGATTTATCCTCGTTACTCGCAGAAAAGCGTCGGAGGCTCTATACATTGGGCAAGTAGTTACCCCGACCTGCTTTCAGAGTTGTCACGATATTGCAGTCCGGTAGAACCTTTTTATTTTACGGCAGATTAGGGCATAATGTTTCTTTCCTAAAGACACAACGAACGGCGCGAGTAGGTTTTTAATCGAGACCATGTCGAAGGTTGATAGCAATCAGGCGCTCTTAACCCTGACCACGATGCTGAACAATACGGTACACTACAGTTTATAAAATGTCGAAAAACTTTAAAACACAATTGATTAATATTGTAATTATCATTTTTTCATATCGTAAATTATCTTTTGTAATCTATTTTAACATCATTTGGCAGAAGAAAAGTTTTGTACAGTTTTTATTCAAGTCTGCAACAGTTTGGTTTGTAACTTCTTTGCATGCGTACTGTCACACTTCATTCATAATTTTATCATAACGATGTAGTGTATTCCCGTTAAAAGCAGTTCGTAGTTTTATCATAAGAGAATAAATGCGGCTCTTTGAGCGCTGTCTGCGATATACGTCCAATTTGTTATATGGCTCGATACATGTATCTTTTTCTCTTTTTTTCTCCTCTTTGTATTGACGTAATATGTTTTTTTGACTAACATCATTGTACTGGAAAATTCGCGTATATTCCACTTGATTCGCGTAACGAACTCTCCAGAGGTTTCTGGCTGAATCTTGAATTTACGAGAAAGTTTACGTCACGTGATTTTGTTTTCTATATAAAGCCGATGCGTAGCGAGAAATTATTATTATGATGATTCATTATCGTTGTGAGGTAATTTGAAGCGATTCGAGTGGCGGCTCGAGCGAAGGTGATTTTGTTTGGCCACAGGAGGTGGACCGTTAGATTTTTGTGTCGGTGGACAATTGTTGAATTTATTTTGTGCCAGTGGTTGGCAGTTTTGTTCTACAGAGGTAGAATTATTTTGTGTTGATCGAATCAAGTTATAGCGTTGAGTTCGCTTTGCAGTGTGGCAAAGCGTGGAATAGAATTTCGTCGGTCGTGATTTTGTAATACATTTGTTGTTATTAGAGACAGCGGTCTCTGTCTGTTGTGAAGAAAAGTCTTCGACAAAATCAATCCGAGCTTTCGTTAATTCGACCGTATAGATCGTCAGGCTCATAGCAAAACTACTTCTTGAGCCGGAATAAAATAAAATTTAGACACAGCTTTGTTCCAGCGCAGGTATTCGGGTTACCTAGCTCAACTGGTCCTTTGGGATTCCCGAACAAAGTTTGTGACATCTGGGGGCTCGTCCGGGATGATTTAGATTTTTGTTTAAGAGTGCTGAACAGGAGTTTACAGCTTGAAGATGGCGAATAGTTCGATTGAGGAAGAGTTCGAAAGACTGAGAGTCCGTGTGGAAAATTTGAAGATGTCGGAAAAGGCAAAAGCCGATTTTTTCCAGAGCGAATGGAACCGACTATGTGAAAAGGAAGAGAAAGAAAAGGAACGACAAGCGATGTTGGAAGAGAAGGAAAAGGAACGACAAGCGATGTTGGAAGAGAAGGAAAAGGAACGACAAGCGATGTTGGAAGAGAAGGAAAAGAGAACGACAAGCGATGTTGGAAGAGAAGGAGAAAGAACGAGAATTAGAGCTCAAAAGAATGGAGTTTGAAGAGAGGAAAATGCAAATGGAATTAGAGAGGTTGAGGTTGGAACGAGAAGCCAATCGCTCTGCTGGAGAAGGGGGAGAAGCAAACCAGGCGGGGGGCGTACGTGCTTTTGGAGGGGTAAAGTCCCTTGATCTCCCTCATTTTGTTGACGGAAAAGACGACCTTGATAGCTATTTGTTGCGCTTTGAAAGATATGCTACGGTTGCGAATTGGCCCCAGACTAATTGGGCGACTCAGTTGAGTGCTTTGTTGAGGGGGGAAGCTTTGGGCGTGTACTCCAGGCTTTCACAGGAGGATGCTCTGGATTACGAGCGATTGAAGGCAGCGTTACTAGAGCGATACGACTATACGGAAAAAGGGTATCGCCAACGTTTTAGAGAAGCCAAGCCAGAGGGCGCTGAGAGCCCTGACCAGTTCATTGTAAGGCTTAGAAACTATTTCACGCAGTGGGTGAAGCTTTCTGATATGGAAAGCAGCTTCGAAGGTGTTGTCGAGCTAATGGTTAAGGAGCAGTTTATAAACGCGTGCCCGAAGGAATTGTCGGTACATCTGATGGAGAGCAAGCATAAGGATCTCCGAGAATTGGCAGCAAGTGCGGGGCAGTACTTGACAGCGCACAACAGGAAGCTGTCAAGCCGAGATGTAAGTGCTAAGAAGAGTGTCGGCGCGCCAAGACCGGAAGGCAGGACGCCGGATGTGTCTCTTGCAGCAATAGAAGGAATAAAGTGTTTCAGCTGCGGAAGGTTGGGACATAAGGCAAGAGAGTGTTTTTCGCGCGTGCAAGATAAAAGAAGAAAAAGATATTGCTACCGGTGCGGTGGAATGGGTCATACTTTTATGCAATGCGAAGAAAGAAATCGATTAGCGCGTGGTGGTGCTGGTGCGCGGGAAAGAGCATACAAAGTTGCTTGCGCCGTGCCTATAAAGAGTTTTAGTGAGATCGGAAATGAAAAACAAAAAGAAGAAAATTACCGAAGTGTAAGTAAAGAAAGAAAAGAAATTGATCAAAAATCACAAGAGTATTTAGAGCTAAAAGATGGACGAAAAATTGGAATTTTGAATGGCGCATGTTTAGACGAAAATTTAAGTAATCAAATGCCTACATCGATTGGAATGGTCGGAAACAAATCGGTCACCGTGTTGAGAGACACTGGTTGCTCCGGAGTGATTGTTAAGAGGGAGTTGGTCGCGGAAGAGCAGCTCACAGGCAAGGTGGGGTATATAATGACGGTTGCGCGCACTTTACTGAAAGCCCCGTTTGCAAATGTAGAGATAAACACGCCGTATTTTAGTGGAACAGTGGAAGCTTTGTGCCTAAGAGACCCGCTGTATCCGTTGATTGTTGGAAATATTCCGGGAGCTAGAGCGCCCGACGATCCTGATGAAACTTGGTGCGTGGAGGCGGCAGCATTTACTCGGTCGCAAGCTAAAAGGAGCACCGAGTCAAAACCTTTAAAAGTTGCGGAGGCAACGAATCAGATGGCTGTGACGAAGGATGAGCTCATCAAACTTCAAGGGGAAGACCTATCCTTGTTAAAGTACGTGACTATGGAAGCGCCCTTGGTCAAGAACGGAAGAGAGATCAGCTATATAAAGAGGAAGGGAATTTTGTACCGCATCACCAAAAACATTGATGTAGGAGAGAAGGAATTGAAGCAGATTTTAGTGCCAAAAGATCTGAGGAAGAAGGTGATGGAGATCGCTTACGATACGATGTTGGCTGGACATATGGGTGTCAAGAAGACGGAAGATAGGATACTGACCAATTTTTATTGGCCTGGGATTCATCAGGATGTGGTGAGTTTCTGCAGGTCATGTGATGTGTGCCAGAGAACGGTATCGAAAGGGAGAGTAGCAAAAGTTCCGCTGGGAAAAATGCCATTAATGGATTTGCCGTTTAAGCGAGTGGCGGTGGATTTGATTGGCCCGATTATGCCGGCAAGTGATAAGGGGCACCGATATGTTCTTACTCTGGTGGATTATGCGACACGTTATCCAGAGGCCGTGCCTCTGAAGAATATTGACACCGAGACAGTGGCAGAAGCACTTTTGGACCTATATAGTCGAGTTGGAATTCCGGAAGAAGTATTGAGTGATCTTGGGACTCAATTTGTGTCGGAATGCATGCAAGAAGTATCAAGATTATTGTCGATCAGAAGGCTGACGACGACACCGTATCATCCGATTTGCAATGGTCTGACTGAGAAATTTAATGGTACGCTGAAGAAGATGCTGAGGCGATTATGTGTTGAACAACCGAAGCAGTGGTATAGGTTTATAAATCCACTTTTGTTCGCGTATAGAGAGGTTCCCCAAGCGTCTACTGGGTTTTCACCCTTCGAACTTTTGTATGGTCGCACTGTGCGAGGACCTATGGCAATTCTGAAGGAACTATGGACAGGTGAAAGTGAATCAACCGAAGTGAAGACCAGCTATCAATATGTGTTGGAGTTGAGAGAGAGGCTGGAGGAAACGATGAAACTTGCTCAGGAGGAGCTAACGAAGAACCAGACTAGATACAAGAGAAACTACGACAAGAAAACGAAGGATCGACTATTTAATAAAGGAGACAAAGTTTTGGTAATGCTACCAACGAACAATAATAAGCTTTTAATGCAATGGAAGGGACCGTACAAAATTATCCAAAGGATGGGAGATAATGGTTATAAAATTTTGGTCGGAAACAAAGAAAAGAATTACCACGCTAACATGTTGAAGAAATATTATGCCCGAGAGGATGAAGTGAAGACCGAAATAGAGAAAGAAGATTTAAAGATGTCAGCTGGTGCGGAAATGTTAATGGATGAAGAGATGCCCAGCATAGACGAGGATTCGTTGTTAGAATTGGGAACATACAAACAAAAGGAAGATGTAAGCGACGTCAAATTGGGCACAGAATTGGGCGACAGCCAAAGTCGACAACTGCAAGCCTTGATGGAAAATTATGCTGATGTTTTCTCAGATGTGCCGGGAAGAACATCTAAGATTGAACACCGGATTAATTTGGTAGATGAGGAGCCTGTCCGCTTGAAACCTTATCCTTTGCCGTATGCACTGCGGCAGGAACTGAAAGAAGAAATAAAGGAGATGTTAGATATGGGAGTCATCAGGAAGTCGTCATCGCCGTATGCTTCACCGGTGGTTATTGTGAAAAAAAAGGATGGTTCGAATCGCATTTGCGTCGACTACAGAAAATTGAACAAAGTAACGATTTCGGATCCGGAGCCAATGAGGACTTCGGAGGATCTTTTCCAACAATTAGGGAAGTCAAAGTTCTTTTCGAAAATTGATCTCAGTAAAGGATATTGGCAGATACCCGTAGCAGAAGAAGATATATTCAAGACCGCGTTTGTGACACCGGATGGGACGTATGAATTTCTTCGAATGCCCTTTGGCATGAAGAACTCTGGTGCTACACTGGTTCGTGGGATGAGGGAAGTGCTTTCAGGCATGTCTGGCGTTGAGAGCTATATCGATGATTTGATTGTATTCTCCAGAGATTGGGAGACACACCTGCGAACTTTGGAAGAATTGTTGAAAAGACTAAGTGAGGCCAACCTCACTGCTCGTCCCTCAAAATGTATTTTTGGGGCATCTACGGTAGAATTTTTAGGTCACGATGTCGGATACGACTGGATCACGCCGAACGATGACAATCTAGAGAAGATTGCGCGAGCGAAGCGTCCAGTCACAAAGAAGGAAGTCCGATCATTTTGTGGGTTGCTCGGGTACTATCGGGACTATATTCCTTCGTTTGCGATTATTGCGGCACCGTTGACGGACCTGACGAAGAAGGGGCAGCCAAACTTTGTCAAATGGGGTGAGGCTCAAGAGAAAGCTTTCAACACTCTGAGAGAGGCTCTCCTGAAGCGGCCCATATTAAGACTGCCCGACCATTCGCGAAATTTCACTCTACGCACGGATGCATCCAACAGCGGAAGTGGAGCTGTTCTGATGCAGGAGCACGAGGGAAAACTCCACCCCGTCGCGTACGCAAGCAAGAAGTTGACGAATGCGGAGACAAAGTACTCTACACTTGAAAAGGAGTGCTTGGCAATAATATGGGGAGTTGGTAAATTTCGCTTATTCCTGGCCGGAAAGAAGTTCGTCCTCCAAACGGACCACAAGCCGCTGACTTTCCTTAGCACGGCCCGCTACAAGAACGATCGTATACTCCGGTGGTCTCTATCATTGCAGGGGTACGACTTCGTAGTAAAAGACATTGCCGGCAAGGAGAACGTTATGGCGGACTATCTCAGCCGCATAATCGTATAGACTTTCGTGTGAATAACTTCGTGTTTTGTTTTGTAAAATTATTTGTATTTCGTGTGTGTTGTTAAAAATATTATTGCATAATATTTTTCTTTGCGGGGGGCGTATGTCACACTTCATTCATAATTTTATCATAACGATGTAGTGTATTCCCGTTAAAAGCAGTTCGTAGTTTTATCATAAGAGAATAAATGCGGCTCTTTGAGCGCTGTCTGCGATATACGTCCAATTTGTTATATGGCTCGATACATGTATCTTTTTCTCTTTTTTTCTCCTCTTTGTATTGACGTAATATGTTTTTTTGACTAACATCATTGTACTGGAAAATTCGCGTATATTCCACTTGATTCGCGTAACGAACTCTCCAGAGGTTTCTGGCTGAATCTTGAATTTACGAGAAAGTTTACGTCACGTGATTTTGTTTTCTATATAAAGCCGATGCGTAGCGAGAAATTATTATTATGATGATTCATTATCGTTGTGAGGTAATTTGAAGCGATTCGAGTGGCGGCTCGAGCGAAGGTGATTTTGTTTGGCCACAGGAGGTGGACCGTTAGATTTTTGTGTCGGTGGACAATTGTTGAATTTATTTTGTGCCAGTGGTTGGCAGTTTTGTTCTACAGAGGTAGAATTATTTTGTGTTGATCGAATCAAGTTATAGCGTTGAGTTCGCTTTGCAGTGTGGCAAAGCGTGGAATAGAATTTCGTCGGTCGTGATTTTGTAATACATTTGTTGTTATTAGAGACAGCGGTCTCTGTCTGTTGTGAAGAAAAGTCTTCGACAAAATCAATCCGAGCTTTCGTTAATTCGACCGTATAGATCGTCAGGCTCATAGCAAAACTACTTCTTGAGCCGGAATAAAATAAAATTTAGACACAGCTTTGTTCCAGCGCAGGTATTCGGGTTACCTAGCTCAACTGGTCCTTTGGGATTCCCGAACAAAGTTTGTGACACGTACCAATAAGGAATTTGCCAACAAAAAACCAAATTTTATATTTTTCAAATAGTTTTGTAAAAAGAAGCTTTCGTAATACCAATAATTAAAGCATGTTTGTAAGTTTTCCAAAAATTTAATGAAAACCTCTTCAAGTTCATTGAAAAAAAACAACGCACCGAAAAAATAACGACTTACTGCAAAAGCAAAGCGTCATGCATGCGACGATCTTATGAAAATTCATAGCTTGGTCGAAAGGGACGTACTGTCCCATCCAGGTGTCCCTCATGTAGGTGATAGTGTTGCGACACATCGCGAGGAGAAGGATCGAGAGGTTAAATAACACTGCTCCGGCGGATCCACAAGAAACAGGAATGGAATATTCCGAAACTCCCAACCATCCGGCGCTTTGATCGTACCACGCACGATCTGTCAATCAAAAAAGCAATACTATGCTTTACTTAAGAAGTCTGCAGAAATCAGTTCTTAAATTAGATTGATCCATTAAATTTAAAAAACCGCATAAAACATTCCATCTGAGCATAATCATGATAATAACAATAGCAACTGCGTGAAGTATAGGTTATTAAGAATTAATTGATTAAAATTTTAGTATTAATTGATTACAATGAGTGAAGTATTAATTGATTACAATTTTGAAATAATTTTCGGAAGTTAAGGCCCAATGTGATAGTACAGTTATTCATGTCCGATACACGTAAAGTTTTATGGTTAAAAAATTATTTCTGTACCTCAATTTTTTCTTTTTTGCTTCGTCACTGATATTAACATGATATTTTTACTTTTTATATTGCTTTTTTGCAAATGCGAGAAAATTATTAAAATCTGTTTTTCTTTTGGTAGGAGATTCAAGATAAACTACTATTATTGCACTAAGACACTCAATAATTTTTACTCACAAAAGTAAGTGGAAAACACTCCCGCTGTTGCACCCATATATATGACGATCCAAAAGATTTCAAGCGTGTGATATTCAATGTACTTTCTAAAGCTTAAAATCTTTCGGGTCAAGGTATTGTATTTGTATTCCTTCGGCATAGTGACGTCTTTCATGACTAAGCTTTCCTGCCGAGTTTCTTCAGCAGCGACTGCACTTGTTGATCTCTCACTCCCGGATGATGAGCTGAATTAGGATTTATTATAAATTTTTGGTTGTTGCAAGGGGTTTAAAGTTGGGGCTATAGAAAAAATATTAAAGAAGGAAATCAATGCAACATTTGTAGCATTATTTTTGTTCTATGTAAAAAGAGAAAAAAAGTTATATGAAATAATCTAATGGGAAAATTCACCAAAAAGAATGACTTAGTTAATGGAGAAATTTTTTTTATGCCTGACGTGACCACTGTAAATAATGTCTTGCTATTTTTCTGCTGATCTATGTTACCTTAAAATGCACTTGACAATTAAGTTAAAACAAATATCAAAAATTTCACCAATTTTTTTGCAAAATAAGTTTTTATAACTTACTTTCTCTCCAACAATCGAATAGACGCTTGCGCAGAGCGATAGAATGCTGCCCCTACTTGGGACATTCTCTTTCTCCTCAATTCTTCGGTTACTGCAGAAGAAATGAAAACATGAAAATGGATAACGAAATCACGAAAACAGAGTGTAAACTATCAAATAGCAATAATATTGCCAGGTTAATCGTTCTGCGGGGTGAAAGATTAGAAGTTTTGGAGGGCGTGGAGGGTTTATAATCCATCTAGCCCTACCATGAAAATGGTAACCCTTCTTTAGTCAAAAAAATAGCATATATTCCTGAACAACATAAATTAATTACCTGGAACAAAAGGTACTGCTTGAGAAGCTCTACGCATGTTTTGTGAATTCAAAGGATCAAAATCTGAAACACAAAAAATCTCTCTACTATAATAATAAATTCCATACAACCCAACAATTACAGTACTTCGAAAGTCAAAAAAAACATCAGGGATCGATAAAAACTTCAAAAAATGTATGTAATTTCACCTTTTATAGATGCCTTCGATTGACTCACTCTACGATTTTTTTCCTTTTTTTCAGTTTGTATTTCCAGATCTAAAAAAAACTTATAATCAAAAAATTTAAGTTTTCCGAAACAATTTTTCAACCAAAAAGTAGCATTCTTCCGGGCGCTTTTTAGGGCCTACTAATTGAGTGGTTTGGCTATGCAGTCCTTGACTGCGACAGTAACTTTATGGATTCATAAACGCAACAACAGCGGTAACATAGCACAGTGCTTGATTCTACTTCGCGCTTGATCGACCGTTATTTTAGCAGATAGCATTCACTATTTCAAGCATTTTAAACTTGATCCAGTTTTTATTAAACTTGAGCAGATTTGCAATCTCCATAGTCATTAAAAAAAGTTAAACCAAAATAGTTGCCATGAGTATAGAGATTTGCTGTCGGAAATGTTTTATAACTTCGATGAGCACTTTTTTAGACTTTAAATAGCCGAAACGTTATCTTAAACTTTTAACGTCGTTTCCGATGAAACTTATAAATATTGTACAATAAATTGCAAAAAAAGTCAGTTGAGCTTATATAAATTTAATTTTGAACACTGCAAATGTTCGCTTCTGAAACGATAGACAAGAGTTTAATTTTAGGTAGGGTCACATTAAGGATTTGGTAAAAAATTACATTGCTACTACCCTGGACACTTGGTATTGAAAATCATATTGTCAAGCTTTGCATGGATTTGTGTTCGCGAGTTTTTTTTCGACGTTTAGTTGCATCACTTATCATTACAATTGTTTGTTGACTAAACATGATCAACCGAAGAGCCTTCACATGTTTTTATACAAAAGCTTACCAGGGACTTTCATTAGTGTATTGGACATTCTTCTGAGGTGCTGATGTTCACTCCCTGCAAAAAAAATAATAAAAAAACAATTTTTTCCATCAGCAAAAATTCATAAAGATCCTTAGTTTCATGGCAAGCAAAAAATTATTATAAAAAGATGAGTAGGTAATCACTTCTAACTCTGCCAATGCTTAAATGAATATGATCAAAATCACTTTTGGCCTGTAGTTATTCAACCGATTAAGAAAATGCACACACAGAGGTAATTCGACCTCTTACCATTGAGGTAAATGACACATTGCCATGCAAAAGTACAAAGATTCATTCGATTTTGACCAATATCACATTGGTACTTTGCTGTGTACGACCAGATTGTGCTAATTTTTAACAACCTGGACAATTACTTGTAAAAATTGACTTGGTAAAGTGCAAACAATAATAAAGCTGATTTGGAAAAAAACTCTATCTAGACATAAAACTTTAGAAGACAAAAGTAAAGACATAGTTTGGGGGTCGTGGTAAAAGGCAATCATAATCAAATTTGGAAAAAAGGTAATTTTGTCATAAAAGATTAGAAGAAAATTAAAGGCATAACTGGGCGCATATAGCGTAAATGAAGAATACAAAATACTATTGGAGAGCAAAATTCTCCTCCAGACGGTTATTTTGACCATTGAAGTTCTTGTCAGTGACGCATTGATTTTGAAAAATGCTAAAAAGCGCGAAATCGATGCTAACATCGATGGTTTAAAATATTTACCCATAACCGTTGCAACTGAAAACCGACGGTTGGTTCTCTGTGGCTTTTCAGCTGTCATTCCTGAAAACATAAATTTGATAAAGAACTTTTATTTTATGATTTAGTATAAAAAAAGCAAGTTTTTCTTGCTCTTGTTGCACGTTTATAGACAGAACGTAAGAAACAGTCCTAATCGTTTCCAAACCACTAATTTTCCCAACGTTATCGCCAGCAAAACACAAACTAGTGAAAACCTTAGTCGGCCTATTCACCTGGTATAACAAGAGCTGCAGTTGACATTCGCCGTGTATTTGTTCGAAAATCTGAAAAAATTATAGCAAATTTCGATACTTTATATAAAATATTGAGTAAATTACAATTACCATGAAGGTAATACTGGATCGCATAAAAATTATTGAAGACCATAGAGCCCGAAAAGTTTCACTATATTTTCTTATTTTATAGATATTTTCATACAAAAACAGTTCCATATAGAGCTGAAAAAGTTTCACTACTTCTTTACTAATATTAATTCTTTTTATGTTTTCATACCCGGTGCAATCGAAGGTCTTCGATTTGCTGAATCAGTTGTATTTTCACGACTATCTTGCTCGTAACCAATAAGCATGGGATGTCCGAGAATAAAGTCTTTAAAATTTTCATAGGTCAAGCCTCTTTTTTCGTCAAATCCTGTACTTTCCATCATTCTTTTAATGCTCTGATTTAAATCCTCTATCCGTACTCGACAACTGAACGATTCAACCATTGCCCTGAAAAAAATGTTTCTTATCATAAAGAGTGTCACAACTTTACTCGGGAATCTGAAAGGACCAGTTGAACTGGGTATTCTGAATATCTACGCTCAAGCAAAGCTGTGTCTATTTTTATTTATTATGTCTTTAAAAATAGTTTGCCGTGAGAGTGCAGTTCTTAAAACAGTTAGTTCTGGCTAAGTACAGATGGAATCGCTAGAAAATTTCTCTCTACAAATAGAAAGAAACCACGGTTTCTAACTATAAAGAATATATTTAAAAAAGCAAAAGAACTTGATCAATTCTCTTAAAACTTGGCTTCCAAACATTTCCAAACTTCAAATCAATGCACAGCGCGAACAACTGCGAATAATCACCCAAAAACTTCGTACTGACAAACTATAAGAATAAATTCGCACCCCGACGGCTTATATCAATTTTGATAATTTGTTTCTCACACACGCTAAAACAATTCTATCTCACTATAGAGCTGATTTTCGAGGCAATCAGTCTTAAACAACTTGCCATATAGGCAAAACAATGCCAAACGATTTCCATACACTTAAGTAATCGAATGAATTTTAAAAGCATCAACACTGATCAACAATAACTTAAAACGTTATTTTTAATTTATTTGGTTTCATTTCCGTTTTTTAAAATTGTTACAATTAACAAAGCTAATAATGATTATTACGTCTATTTTTATTTCTAATATGCTAATCCTACAATAACTGGTCCTAACGGAGTCCCTATAAAAATCTCCGGAAACTTTAGGTGTAATTCATCTAATATCATATATGCAATTTCATGCAATCTCTGCCCTAAAGCAATCTATATTGGAGAAACAAGCAACTCAATCAGACAACGGATGAACGGACACAGGAGCGACATTAAACACAACACAAACAAACCGGTAGCCGAACATTTCAATAAACCTGACCACACTTTGGACAATCTCAAATTAGCTGTAATCAAGGAAGTTAAAGGTAAAACAAAGCAACAACGGGAAGTGGAAGAGCAAAAAATAATTTTCAAACTCGATTGCGTCAACCAAGGTTTAAATAAAGATTGTTAATTGTTTATGTCTAATTACGTGTAATATTTATTTTTGTAAACTTGAGGTTCATTTATGTTTTTCACTTTTTTCTCCATTTCGCATCGTTCTATACTTGCATGCCATTTTCTCGCATTTGTTTTTTGTTTGAATTGCTGTAATTTACCGTATTGCCATATTTTCTCAAACTTAGTATTTTCTATCCGATATTTTTATATCTCATTACGTCACATATGTCTGTTTGTTACGTTTAGTGTCGTTGTGTAAAACTGGTTTTGATTGCATTTTTATTCCATTGCACCTGACGAAGTGAGCAGTACCCCACGAAAGCTTGTGTCCAAATAAAAAATAGTCAACTTTAGTGCACAATTTTCTGTTTCTCTCATTTGATTTCAACAGTTGACACGGCTCCCCAATTCTATTCCTTCTAATTTTTCAATGATCATTATGACTTACATAATTGCCTCAGAGCACCTACTCGTGACTTAATTAGTGTAGTTCAAAGTTGCCATATTGGCCTTTTTAAGACCAAATTTGTAAAATTTGATTTTTTTAAAGTTTTTTTGCTTTCAAATTTAACGTTTGGCTTTTGGCATTTTTTTTGTTTTTTTTATGAATCAAAATCTTATTTTTGTAAATTCGTATTTTTTAAAAAATATTTGATGTTTGCGAGGAAAAGTGTTAGCATTTTTATTGTTTTCTATTCTTTAGTCTTAGAAATTTGCTTTAGTTTTTTTTTATTTATATATATTTTTTTGTTTTTACTCACAATCAGATCGAAATTACTCATAGTCCAAATAGAAATAAAGATTATAAATAAGGAGGCAACGTCTAAACCAGGGGTTTTCAACCTATGGGCCATGGCCCAGTAGTGGGCCACAGTGGTTTTTTTAATGGGCCATGGAGCATAAATCAAAATGAAAGCAATATGTATAATATATATGTATAATTAGGCTTGCCATCCGTCCCATTTTTTAGGCATTTTTCTGGCGTCCTGTGCAGTCAACCACATGAAGACTTTTTTTTTATTAGAGAACATTATGATTTGGGGACAAAAATAGGGAAAATTGACAGCAATTCCAAGTGAAGACCTTTTTTTTTTTTTAGAGAACACTATAATTTTGGGATGGGAATTTAATTTTGTTGACCAAAGTGGGTTGTGAAGTTAACTTGGGTTGAAAAATAGGCCACGGTACAGAAAAGGTTGAAAACCACTGGTCTAAACGAAATACGTTATTACATGCATAATTAACGTTGTGCATGTCGCTCTACCTTTAAACAAGGCAGATCCTCATGGTCATTCTAACTTTTTTTGTTTATGTTATATTGGTACTTGTAATTGTCTCACTAACTTTTGTGTTAAGTGGAAGTATGAGTATGATGGTCAGAGATGCTGTAACACTGAATTAATAAGAATATGTTGATTGCAAAAAGAGCATGGCGGTTCAAAACAAGGATCTGTAAGCTTTTTTATTGTTCTTAACAATCATCCCAAAACTAACAAACATAAAAAAATTCCAATTTATATACAACTAAGTTTGTAACCTCTTTTCAGTATATGCTTGGATTATGTTTCCTTCTTAAAAACATTTTTAAAATGTAATTTAAAAGAGTTCTAAAATAAATATGGAGACAAGAAGTTTACATGATCCAACAACTTTAGGTTTAAATTTACATAGGAAAAAAGTTAAAAAAACCTGTCACTGCACTGTGTCAGCATAGTTTCAACCATTCATCATTTTGGTAAAATCATAGAAAAGTATGATAAAGAAAACATTTAAAATCAATAAAATTCCAGACGAAAAAATATGGTGGTTCAATTTCTAATAATGTAGCCACATTATCAAGGGATAAATTAGTTGCTAAGCTGAAAGGTTAGAATTTTGCCCTAATCATTTTTAAGGTAGTTGTTGTATCTGTGCAAAAATATTTAGGAATTTATGCTCAAGTCCTGTGTTTGATGCTATTGAGGCACTTTTGATGAGAAAGTAAATTTATACTGCTTAAATAAAAAAAATTGTGTTGTATTGGGATGTGAAAATGCTTTCACATATATTATACAGTAAATCAGATTTTGTGACACTAAAGCTTCATTAGACAATTTTTAACATCTTTATTAGTTTATAGGGCAGTGGTTCTCAACCTTTTTTGACTTGCGTCACATTAACAATCTATAACTGTTTCGGAAGCACACCTGAAGCCTGAAAGTAAAAAAATCTGTGCAAATGATTATATTATAATTATATTGCAATAAATAAAGGTGCTTTTAAAAGTAAATTTAGAATGTTTTGGTATTTTAATAGTAATTTGAAAACACCGTTTGTAAACTTAATGGTAAATGCTTTTCTTTATGTACTTGTTATAGGTTTCTCAAATGTTTTTTGGACAAAAAAATTGTTGTACTTTTGTTTATGAATGATTTAAAATTTGTTATAGCAGGCTGTTGCAAAACTGATGGTCAGAAAAAATTTTGGATTTTTTTTGAAAACTTGCTCTGGCATCCCTAGTGTAGTTCAGCTAGTATGTAATTCAGGCAGCAGCATTTTCGTAAAAGTTGTCTTTGACTTTTTCACTATGTCAGTGACAAGTTCAAAAAAGAGGAAGGCTACACGCAGTTACCGGAAAGAGTTCTTATTACTTGGCTTCCAGCCATCAAGTACTAATTCTGAAAAGCCGTAATGTGTGGAGTGTCGATTGGTAATAACAAATGATTTCATGAAGAAATCAAAATTACAAGACCATCAGCACCTAAAACATCCTGGTTCTGTAAGATAAGAGCGCAGTTATTTTGAGAAGAAAGTAGAGTTACGCAACAAGAATGCATCAAAACCGCTAAAATTCTACATAAATAGAGCAAATGAGCGCATTATTTAAAAGCACTAAGAGCCAGTTATGCAGTTAGTGAATTGGTTGCTAAGGTAATAAATCTTGAATAAAAAACTCATCTCTAAGCTTTTCGTCCGACGCACTCATCAGGAGATAAAGGTCGGAATGAACGAAAGAAAAATTTAATTGATTTTTTAATAAAGCTGAATGAAAATGATTGGATGTTTGAGAGAAGCGTCACAACACGTGATCAACGCAAGAGTTTCAAGTTGTAAACAAACTCTTTTTGGCGGCATAAATTTGGCTGGCATGATTTCATGTAAACGGCTTCTAAATTGAAGCAGATAAATTAAAAGACGAACGGCCAAATGAAAGAATAGTGAATTTTCTATCACTGTAATTTTTGGCTCACATAGGGTTATCTAAAAGGTGTTCTAATATGGATCAAAAGGAAAAGGCTGAGATACACTGCTATAGAGTTATACGGTTGTTAAGATTACAATTATGATTGAAGTGTGACAAAGGGTTTGCTTTATAACTTGATTTATTTATATTAAAATTTGTTTTCTCAAGCATTTCTCAGGAAAAAATAAACTTGGTTGCCAATTTCTGAAATAACTAACCAATTAATTTTTCATATTTTTGCAAATCAATCGCTTAAAACCAGTTGAAAATCGGAAAAATTTTAGGGACATTGAAGTTTAATCAAGCTTGGATTTTTTCAAATATTATTACAAAGATCAGTTTGAAAACCAGCTATTAAATTTGTTTTTTTTGCAAAATCATGGCAATTTATAAAAAGAATAAAATCAAATAAATGTATAAAAGAATTAAAATAAAAATTCTAAATACAATTTTGTCGCATGAAGCCATTAAAATTCATAAAAATTCCACCATAGGATGCTGGGCAAAAATAAAAACTACAATTTGCAAAAGGCATTGTTACCTGACCATTTCTCCGAATTCATCTGGTGACAGCAAACCAGTTTCGCTCAAATCAAAAATGTCGAAGATCAGCTTTAATTTCTCTTCTGGGTCTGAACCTGAATGTTAAAAATATTGAGTTATTAAAATATTGAAAAAGGTTTTTTTTAAAATAAATCTTCTGTTTTTAAATCCAAACAAGAAAAAAAGCAAAGCAACCAAATTATTTAGTGTGAAGATCAAGTCTTTGGGGGGATACCAAAATATTGCCATTCAGTTAATTGTTTTCTGGATGGTAATAAGGATGGCTCCAAATAGGCCCATAAAAAAACCTTGGATAGATATCATATTGATATGTAAGGGTAAAAAATAGCCTACCGAACAAACAAAAGCTTTTACGAGGTTGCTGGAGATCTTTTAATAGGGCCAGTTAAAGAAGACACAGTAGAAACAATTACAGAAGTTCTTTCGCACAAAAAGAACAAGGTTTTCATTTGCATTTTCATTTGCATTTTATTTCATTTCTATATTTATCCTTCTCACAGGCAGAAAGCGACGGAAGCGCTATGCATAGAGCAGGCAATTACCCCGACCTGCTTTCGGAGATGTCAAGATATTGTTGTCCGGTTGAAATTTTTTTATTTAATTTTTAAGCTTTTTTGTAGAGATGCTTGCTTTATGAATTTTAGAATTGCCTGCTAAGAACCCTAAGTACCGTATAATGTCTTTCCCAAGGATACAGCAGAATGTAATACGAGTACCAGTAATACGAAAAACTCAGAGTCAAATCTTCTTCTCCTCTGGCAGGCAATTTAAAAGTCAAATAAAAACAAAAAATGTTTAAAATAAATAGCGTAAACTAAAATTTGGACAAGAAGGACTTTGATTTAAAGAATATGGGTTTTCAAATATCTGGGTGAAGAGATAGCTTACCCAAATTACTTTATGAAAATAATCTTTTAATTGTTGAGAAAAATTGGGAGTCTTTCTCAATTTTGGAGAAAGACCTGTGAGGAAGAGTAAAAAATGAAACTTCATTTGTGAAAAGAGAAATGAGAATAAGTGCTGGTACTGAAGTCTTGGAGCAAACAAATAAAACCTTTACAATGAGTTTTTTTGAATAATTTTATAAAAAGTTATTTATTCAAAACTAGAGGCTGCGAAAATATTTGGTGGTTTTTTCAGTCAATCAATATAATATACATTAATGATTTATATTTCTAAGTTGCTGGGCAATAATAGATCTTTTAAATTTAAAGTAACCTTCAAGCAAATGTTTAGACCTGCTTAATTTGGCAGTCAGGGGAAAAAAATTAAAAATAAAGCATCTTGCATATCAAGCCCCATTACATAGCTAAGATACTAAATTGTCGTCGTTTGAAGGGCATCCACTCCAGGCCAGACACAAACAGGATTGGGCCGAGAGTCCATCCCTCCACTACCCCAGCTGCACTGCCTGAATCAGAAGCTGGCAGTGATGTTATTAAGCTAGCATTGAGTTTTGTCATCCAAAACCGTCAGACCTCGCGCTCCATGTGGTGCCCGATGTATAGGGCACGCTGTTAGAACATAGTCTGCAGTTTGCTCAGATGCGCCACACTCGCAATTTGGTGAAGGAGCGAGACCCCATTTGTGCACGGACGAATGGAATCGCCCAACACCAATCCGCAGACGGTTGAGCTTAACCCAAGCTGCTCGGGGTAAGCCCATCCCAACAGGCCTGGCACTGGTCCCAAGCACAAAAGCACGGAGCCTGGAAGCATTGTTACAGTACTCCGTTTTCCATTTGTGATTTATCCATTCAGAAGCGCGGATGCCAAGTCGGGCAAGGTTGTTCAAAAGATTCCGCGCAGCTGGCACAAACGGGCGTGTGGATCTTAGTCTCACTTGGCGAGTATCTAAGGACCCACTTAAGAGACCATGCAAGATATGATCGGGGTCCAGAGATCCACGATGAGCCAAGGAGAGTGTCGCTCCCATTCGGCGAAGCTCAGCTGGCTGGATGCCTGAGAGTACAAGTAGGTGGTCCGTTGGAGTGGGACGCAGGCATCCAGTAACTATGCGCAAGGCGTCGTTCAAGACACTGTCGATGAGGCAAGTGTGAGCATTGAGACATCAGACTGGCGCACAGTACTCAGCTGTTGAGTAGACTAGAGATAAGGTGGCTATGCGTAGTGTTTTAGCACCAGCATCCCATCCCGAGCCCACGAGTTGCCTCAGCAGTGTGGTGCGCGATGATATTTTTTTGCGCAATGCCACTAGATGGTGACGAAACGTGAGCGATCTGTCCAGTTTTACCCCAAGATAAGTAGGGGTTGAACAGAACGGTAAAAATCTACCGTTGTTGTAGACCTTTAGCTCACGTTTGGCCTCTCGGTTATTTAAGTGAAAAGCTGTCGTCACGGTCTTAGTGTGACTGAGCTTCAACTTCCAAGTCTGGAGATACGTTGCAAGTGAAGACATGTCTTGGCTTAAAGTCCCCTCCAAGTCTTTCCAGTTTCCAGAAGAGTGCAACAATGCTAAATCATCAGCATAAGCAAACTTTCTGGAAATCATGGAAGGCAGATCGTACGTATAGATGTTAAATAGGAGGGGAGCCAAGACCGATCCCTGAGAAACGCCGTTTTTAAAACGGCGTAACCTGCTTTGCTTGCTGTCACCGGTGGTAAGGGTGAAACTTTGATTTCGGACAAGCTCCATAATTATTTTGACCATGTGCTTATCCGGAAGTAGTCTCAGCAGCTTACAGGTAAGACCACGGTGCCAGACAGTATCACAGGCAGCTGTCAGATTGACAAATACGCCACCGGCCTTCATTTTAGCCTCAAAAGAATCCTCGATGTTCTGGGTTAGCAGAACAACTTGATTTACGGTCGACTTCCCGCGTCAGAACCGAGCCTGCTCTTTAGGGAGCAGTGGGTTGATTAATGGTTCAACGCGGGCGTAGATAAGCCTCTCGAGGATCTTGTAGGGCACAAAGAGCAGAGATATCGGTCGTTAACTCTTTGGGTCCCCCACGGGCTTTGTTGGTTTTGGGATCGCGATCACAAGCGCTCTTCTCCAGATCTTGGGAATTTTGAGTCGGCGCAAACAGGAAGAGAGGAAGTCACGTAACCAGCACTTCAAAGCAGCTCCAGCATGGAGTATAAGCTCTGGGAAGATGGAATCAGGTCCCCAAGCTTTACCTGGTTTTAAATGTTGGAGAGCAGCAGTAAATTTTCTCTGTGAAAAGTTGTCAGAGATATTTACTGCGTCTGGTGTTGTGGCCCTCCAAAGGTCAGACACTTCTTGAGAGACAAGTCGAGATGACTTGCGGTCAACAGCCTCGTATTTCCCATTTCTATCCAGCTGAGATGCAATAGCATCGGCTGAAACGGGACAGTGACGAGGAGAGTGTCGTGACCTATCAGTAAGGTTGTTTAACATACTCCACGCTTTTCGACTAGAGTGTGAGAAGTCAATGCTCCGAACTGCCTCGGACCATTGATCCCTCCGCTTCCTGTCAAGTTTGGCAAGCAGAGCTGTAGCACCCAAACTTGAGTCGTGTCCCTAAAGAGACTGCAAAAAGGTTTTATAGAGGGATTCACACTCTGCATCCCAACACGGTATATAGTTATTTCGATACCCGCGTGGGATAGTCTTTTTGGCTGCTTTCTTAATGGTGTTACAGAAGTCCTGGTAAGTCGCATCCACATCAAGTGAATCAAGCGGAAATCAAAGTATTTGCGAATTTATTCGTCAAAGCAATGTAGTGACTCCATTTGGCCTTGCGGAAGTTCCATCGCTTAACAGGCATGCTTGGCACTGCCATAGCAAACCTTGGTGGTGTGATAAGCGAGGGTTGATGTTGTGACCTGAAGAACTTTTCAAGGACACGTCTATCTGGTAAGCGACTGTTTGGACCTACGCTAGCGAAAGCTAGATCTGGATTGGTACCAGTGTTCCAGCGGCCGGAGTAATAACTGGCAGCGTCCTTGGCATTATATAGGAGGGCAAGACAATTAACACTTTCTTAACCAGCCAAGCACTCACCGTCCGGACTGTTGTCATCGTAACCCCAGTCAGCATCACGACAGTTAAAATCGCCAGCGTACAGACAGGGGTGAGGAAACACTGAGAGATTCAGGGTTCGCAATCGCATTGGCAGTGGTTTGTAGACGTTGACTATTTTATAACCATCAACGTCCACACACAACCATTCGATCTCCGATGTCGGTGGAGATTGGTCCAAAAGTGTGTATCTCAGTCGCTCGTGGACAAACGTGGCAAGACCATGCTTCCTGCTTAAAGAAGACCCAGCTAGTTGGTAGTTTGGAAGTACCAATTTCTCTGCATCAGTGCAGTGGGTCTCCTGCAGTAGGATGACGAGTACCTCCAACTGCATAGCGAGATGATGAAGAACGTTCATCTTGCTTGCAGTGAGACCTTCGATTTTCAGCTGAAGAATAGTGGGTCTTCGGAACTTGTTGGCAATATGCCCTGAAAAGGGCAGTTTTATCCTGGCATTGCCCCGTCCTGAAAAGGACGTTTGCCGATTAGCAGACCAACACTGAACATCGGAATGGGTGGATACCCTTCCGTTTTGGTAGGTTTGGTTTCGGTCTGTCATTTTTAACAGCAATGAACAGACTTACTCACGGCCCAGACTGCGAGAAAGCACCTACCATCTGGGCCATGATGCTAAATGAAAAAGGTTTTTTGTTATGTCTACATATTTTTCAATTATCCTTAAGTAGTAAGCTTAGCGAACGTGTTTTTGAGTAATTAAAAAAAAAATTTTTTTCTCTAATTCTCTTTCACTAATTTTCACTAATTCTTCACTAATGTATAACTTAATTAGTAATTGCAACTTATGACAATCTAGAAAAAAATGAACACAAATTAATTTTTTTTTAAATAAGATAAAAAAGAATTTGAAAGCATTAAGACAAACAATTTATTATACAGTCGCTTCAACAATAAAATAGGTTGACTTCACTTACCTGCTGTAAACAGAACAATTATATTTTGAAGTTCACGGTAAGAAATCAATTCATCATTGTCTATATCTGCTTTTTTAAACAGGTAATTGACAAACAAACTATCTTCTTTCATCTTGAGAAAATCCGCAAATTCATATTTTGAAATCTTCATGTTAGCAAATTTTTGAATCTTCGTTTTTTCTGGTAAATGCTCGTTCTTGTCATGATCCGATATCAACGACTAAAATAAAAATTAATAAGTCAAATCATTATCATCATCAAAAGCAGCACCATCAACATTATCCTCGACATTATCATCAACATCAGCATCGTCGTCGTCGTCATCACCACCATTTGATTATTATTATAGAAGGGACTTTAAGTCAAGACAGGACTACATTTTAGCGTATCTCCAGACTGGAAGGTTGATGCTCAGTCACTTGAAGACGGGGACAGCAACCTTTCAATTAAACAACCAAAAACCGTACATAAGCTAAAACTTTACGACAGCAACAAATTTTTACCATTCTGTTGAGTTCCGACTTATCTAAGTAAAAACAACTGGAGAAATTCCTCACTTTCCGTCACCATCATGCGGCATTATGTCAAAAAAAAATATCTTTGCGGGTCACGCTATTAAGGCAACTTTCTGGTTCAGGTTTAAATGCTGGTGCCAAAAACATTTATTCTCCTCATCATCACCATATCAACACCCGAAGCATCAACATTATCATCATCAACATCGTCATCGGAAACAACACCATTATCAGTATTATCATCAACATCACTTTAAGCATCAACTGGTCCAATCGAGAGCAGACAACTGCACTCCCGTTAGGTATGGCAGCGCACACACTCACTTTAGTAGTGTCTTAAATGAAGCCTAATTGCATCGTCAATGGATGTCTAAGTCTTACTTACTGTTTCTTTCAGGCATCCAGCCAGCTAAGCTTGCCGACTAAGAACTACAATTTCCGTGGCTTAGCGCATAGTCTTTTAAGTACGGCATCTACTAAGACTAAAATATAAACGCCCGTTTGTGCAAGCCTCTCAAAAACTACTAAACAACCTAGCCAAACGAAATATCCACTTTGGCCAAGGATGAATTATAAATGGGGCACGGAGTATTTTGAAAGTACGTTCAGACTCCGTATTTTTATTCCCCAAATCAGTACCAGGCCTGTTATTGTGAGCACGCCCAGAAGAACTTCAGTAAAGCTCAATTGCCTGCGAGTTATGTTGAGCGGTTTTATTCGTCTATGCACAAAGAGAATCTTGCTCTTTTATCAGATTGCAAGTTTGACGCCAATTAACAAACCTTTACAAGTGTAAGCCAAATCACATCATAATAGCCAGTCTGTTACATCCGGCTCCGCATGGAACATAAGGTCCAACCGTTTTGAACGAATAAGCCCAATACCTGTTTATCACAACTGCTGCCAGCATCCAAACTGAGCCGTACAGTAGCTTACAATAGTAGGAGTGGATACCAGTAATCAAAAATTGGTCTTGAGACTGTTCTTGACTTCGCGCAGGTGGTTTTTGGTCTTAATCTCGAGGTGATGTAGTCTGGGTCTTGTATTTTCGAAATTAGTTTCGAGACCGCCCATTTTTTATAATTTTGTCACTTTATGCGATTTTGATTATTATTGCATTTTTTTAAAATAAATAAACTTAATTAGCTTTGTGGCAATTTAAAGTGCTAATAAGCTGTAAGAGTTCAAACTGTCTTAATTTCTTAGTTTTGCAGCTTTTTCATGTCTATTGTTATACAGATTTTTATTGTTCTTGGCCATCTGTGACACACTAACCCAAATTTATAAAAAAACTTTATCTTTATTGTTCCTTTTAGCAACAGAAGATTGGTAATGCTTTAAAAATTTGTGCTCAGTTGCACCCCTTGCCGCTGACACACTCAACCCACTAAGTTTATCCAGCGTTTCCAAACTTGGGGTCGCAACTCCCGTGTGGTTCGACAAGCCTTTTTAGGAAGATCGCACTAATATTTTATTCAATATTTTAAAATATTTATCTATAAAAAGAGAGAGGAAAAAATTCACGGCTCTACAAGAATCCAAAATGGAGTCATTATAAACAGTAAAAGGCGGCAAAAGTTTGAAAAACACCGAGTTGATCCAATGGCGAAAAATAAAGTCGTCCAAATACGTAAACATTGTTTTAGTTTAGAGCTTATTTTTTTCAATTCAAATAGAAGCGTTACAAAATAATATAAAAGAAATAACTTTAAAGCAAAAAAATTGATAGCATAGTTTTAAATTAGATGCACCAATAGCCCAAAAGAGTTGACGTGGGTTTTGAAATTATAAACTGCAGCAGTTAATTTATAGTGACCTTGAAATTTAGAGGGCGTGACAAGTTTTTAAAGTTGGTTTAAAACAAAATAAAAATCCTTGCTTCGAACCGTGAATTTGATGTATAGGCCTAATGTGATAGAAAATATATCTAAAGCAATTTAATTGTGATATATGTTTGGCCGATTCTATTGCCTTGTAATTTCTGCCCCACCATTGCCCCATTTCTTTTTTGAAAACTCTATTGCCTTGTAATTAATGAAGAATAAGGAATAAGGAATACGTCCCAGATGGCAGGTACTTTCTCGCAGCCTGGGACTTGAGTAAGTCTGTTATTGCTTTTAAACGTGACAGACCGAAACCAAACCTGCCGAAACGGAAGGGTATCTATCCATTTTGGTGTTCATTTAGGGTCTTCTAATTGCTTTTTAGGACAGGGTAATGTGTGGAAAAAACTGCTCTTTTCAGAGCACATTGCCAACAAGTCCCGAAGACCACTATTCTCCAACTGAACATCGAAAGCCTAACTGCAAGCAAGATGAACGTTCTTCTCTGTCTTGCTCTGCAGTCTGAGACACTCGTCATCCTACTACGGGAAACCCAGTGCACTGATGCAGAGAAGTTGGTTGCTACCAACTAGCTGGGTAGCTTTTGGACCAATCTCCACCGACATCGGAGATTGAGTGGTTGTGCATAGATGTTGATGGTTATAAAATAGTCAACGTCTACAAACCTCCATCAACGCAACTGCAATCCCTGGATCTCCCAGTGTTTCTTCACTCCTGTTTTTATTCTGGCGATTTCAACTGTTGCCATGTTGATTTGGGTTACGATAATAACAGTTCGAACGGTGAATGCTTGGCTGGCTGGGCAGGTATTAATGGTCTTGTCGCCCTATACAACGCCAAGGACGCCGCCAGTTTTTACTCTAGCCGCTGGAACACTGGTACCAATTCAGATCTAGCTTTCGCTAACGTAGGTCCAAACAGTCGCTTACCGGATAAACGTGTCCTTGAAAAGTTCCCGAGGTCACAGCATTGATCTTCGCTTATTACACCACCAAGGTTTGCTTTGTCAGTGCCAAGCATGCCTGTTAAGCGATGGAACTTCCGCAAGGCCAAATATTACATTGCTTTTGAGAATAAATTCGCAAAGACTTTGTTTCCGCCTGATTTACATGATGTGGATGCGGCTTACCACGACTTCGGTATCATCAAGAAAGCAACTAAAAAGACTATCCCACGAGCGTAACAAAACAACTATATCCCGTGCTGGGATGCGGAGTGTAAATTCCTCTAAAGAACTTTCCTGCAGTCTCCTCAGGCAGAAAACTCGAGTTTGGCTGCAACAGCTTTATTTGCCAAACAAAAGGAAGCGGAGAGATTGATGGTCCGAAGCAGTTCGGATCATCGACTTTTCACACTCTAGTCGTAAAGCGTGGAGTATTTTAAACAACCCTAATGGTAGGTCACGACACTCTCCTTGTCACTGTCCCGTTTCAGTTAATGCTATTGCATCTCAGCTAGTCAGAAATAGGAGATACGAGGCTGTTGATCGCAAGTCATCTTGACTTGTCTCTCAAGAAGTGTCTGACCTTTGGAGGGCCACAACACCAAACCCAATAAATATTTTTGACGCTTTCTTACAGAGAGAATTTACTGCTCCCCTTCAACACTTAAAACCAGGTAAAGCTCCGGGCCTTGATTCCATCTGCCCAGAGCTTATATTCCATGCTGAAGCTGCCTTGAAGTTCTGATTACGTGATTTCTTTCTTCTTGCGCTGACTCAAGACCCAAGATTTAAAGAAGAGCGCTTGTAGTTGCGATCCCAAAGTCAATGCAGCTTGTGGAGGACCTAAAAATTTATCGATCAATATCTCTGCTCTGTGTGCCCTACAAGATCCTCGAGAGGGCCGCGTCGAGCCAATTATTGATCTACTGCTCCCTAAAGAGCAGTAGATCAATAATTGGCTTGGTAGATCAATAATCTAGGTTTCGACGCGGGAAGTTAACCGTGAACTAAGTTGTTTTGCTGACTCTTTTGAGGCTAAAATGAAGGCCGGTGCAGTTTTGTCTATCTGACAGCTGCCTATGATACTGTCTAGCACCGTGGTCTTACCTGTAAGCTGCTGAGGTTTCTGCCGGATAAGCACATGGTCAGAATGATCATGGAGCTTGTCCGAAATCGAAGTTTCACCTTTACCACCGGTGACAGCAAGCAAAGCAGGTTACGCCGTCTTAAAAACGGCGTTCCTCAGGGATCGGTCTTGGCTTCCCTCCTATTTAACATCTACAGTATACGTACGATCTGCCTTCCATGATTTCCAGAAAGTTTGCTTATGCTGATGATTTAGCATTGTTGCACTCTTCTGGAAACTGGAAGGACTTGGAGGGGGCT
Source organism: Diplosoma virens (assembly GCA_963680785.1). Taxonomy (NCBI): domain Eukaryota; kingdom Metazoa; phylum Chordata; class Ascidiacea; order Aplousobranchia; family Didemnidae; genus Diplosoma; species Diplosoma virens. Next base: position 30,973,183 of record OY796895.1, on the reverse strand, counting down.
TTCAACGGAGAAATGTCTTTACTTTCAACGTATCTCCAGACTTGGAGGTTGAAGCTCAGTCACACTAAGACGGTGACGGCAGCTTTTTATGTAAATAATCGAAAGACCAAATGTGAGCTAAACGTCTACAACAACAATAGACTTTTACCATTCTGTCTTTCCAACACCTACTTACCTTGGCTTACCTTGGGGCAAGATAACTGCGGTGCTCTTTAATCTTGGGTGCACGGGAATTTCAGCATTTGCTACATGACCGCTTTCCATCTCTTTCCTACAGAGGTCACCAGCAGCTCAAATCGAGAAACTCTTTGTGCCAGCAGCATTATAGTTTGCTAAACAACCTTGGTTGGACAGAAACCTGCAAATCACACTAGGTGGATTCCAAATACGAATGGCAGAAAAGTTTTTGGACTTCATGCTTTATTGTTAACAAAGTCACCATTTCATCATTAAGCATGTGTTTTTCCAGATTTGCCTGGGTCAGAATTAGTTGACTTTGAGCTGGCGTTGGCTCTTTCGCTCAACCGGGGTGTTGCTTTCACGGCATCCTGTGAGTGAGGTGCAGAAGTGCAAACCGCAGACCATGTCTAACATCATGCCCCATTTGCCGCTATTTTGATGAGATTCATAGTCTTACAGCTGTGGAAAAGAACTTGGTCAGTTGGCTAATAAACAAATGCAAAAAATTTCATGAGTTTGGATCCTCCAAGAAAAATAATAGCGATTTTAAACGACAAGAAACTGTCTTAGAAAATGACTTTATAAGTTACGTTAGAAACTTCTTAAAGTAAATTTAGATTTAGACCTCAATAGTGATAACGCTTTGTTTTCGATAAAACTGCCAAAAATTTATTGACTTAGGTACGACTTAAAGTGGGAGTGCGATAGAAGACTGTAATTCTAGTTTGTTTACGAGCCTGTGCGTTTGACACAGCAGCAAACGCCTATGGCTTAATGCCATCGAAGAGCATGAGCAGCTAAGTTAATCCAACAGCAGCTCTTCCCAATTACACAGAAAACAATTGATATTAAGTCCACTTCAGAAATACGAACAATTTTTGTTATATAGCCTACTTAAGCAAAAGACAGCCAACAAATCAATTAACTGCAGCCCCCCAAAAAAAACATATATAAAATATTGGACCAAGTCTCAATGATAATCGTGTAATCAAAGATTTTTTGCTTTTGCAAAAAAAATTTGATAAATATCATGCTCTTTTAAGCTTGCTAACTATGCCTTGTGTGTTCCGGCATTTCTTTCTTTTTTTTTTTTTGCTCATTTTTAACGGATTTTACCGCGACTTGTGGAATGATGCGACTACACAGAGTAAAGCTTTTTTTAACATGTTAGAGATACAATAAATACCCTACTTTTTATTAAATGTAGCTTTACAATAAAAAAAAATATTGCATTTGGAATTATCAAAAACGCACTTCTATCCCGGTTTCGATATCGGCCTCGATTGTTTTTGGTCTCGGTCTCGAACCTTAGCTTCCAAAATTCGCTGGTCGCGGTCTCAGTCTTGGTCACAAAAAATTATCCAATCTCGGTCTCGAACCATTTAGTCTCGACCAGTGTTTCTTAATTGAGTGAATAAAATTTTTATAAGGGTCAGCCTATAGAGAGGGGTGAATGAGGAGTAAGCTATCTTAGGCACAGACACCCAAACTGACCAAAGTTTTAGCAAGAAAATCCATAGCAATTTGTAGTTGTTTCAATTACTAAAAATATCAAGTCAAGACAAAATAAAGATCTTTACTTAAGTTTTGAAGCAAATTTATTGGTTAAATATTAGTAAAAATTTTATTTGCCTCAACTTGACTTTGTTAATAATAATCAAAACAACTACAGCTTGTGATGTACCGGTAAGAGGTCCTTGGTGATTAAAATTTAAAACTTAAAAATAAGGGAGAGCAAAACCAAAAAAGTTTAAAAAGCAGTGGTCTTGATTACATCACTGGTGGATACTCCTGCATACGACAACGATCATCACCATCACCGCCGTCATTTTATCGTACTATCATCGTAATTGCAAGACAACGTGTATAACTGTGATTCAAAATAGCTTTTTAAGCCAACAAGCAGAAAAAATTTTTACCGAATTTCATCGAACCAAACCGCATTAATTAAATCGGTTATTTATTACAAGTTTGATGCTAAAGAACCAGAATTATTTCGGTTGAGATTGATCTTCATCGGGTGAGAAACGTTTAATTATTAATAGTTAATATATAACTTCTTACATGAGATAAAGCAATGCGGAAGAATTTGGTCAAAGCTTTGTCTCTTTTCTCTTTCGAGTAAGCTTTATCAAGTAACTCAGAACGTTTGAGATATTCCAAACTCCAATCGCTTAAATCTCCCACCAAAAAACCTCTCAATCTGTCCAAAAAAATTCGTCGATTTTCGGTTTTGCTGAAGGACAAAATCTGAAAGACATCAAGTTAGAACTATTTAAAAATTCTTTCATGTTAAAAAATGGCATATAAAGAGTCCTTATTTTTAAAATGCGTTCTTTTTTGCTTAGTCTCAATTTTAATATTTTGTTGCTTTGGTTGATTTAAGTTTGTTTTATCTCTCGTGTCGTACTTGACTGACATTAAAGATCGTTTAAATAAATGAACTTGTTTTTTCTCTTGTAATCCTAAAAGCCGCCGGGTGAAAACAGAACAAAACCGAAAGTAGAAATAGCAAGCACACAAACATTGAAGGAAAGCATCAAGTGCGCAAATGTAAAAAAACTTGTAAGTTGAAAGTAGCACGTTTGCGGGAAAAGCAAAGAAATTTGCAAAAATTACTGTTTCCGACACTAGCTGCAATAAAGTTTAGCAACATAACTAGTTTACTTTTAGTTTTCATTAGAGCTCTTTTGAGATGTGTTGTCGCGATGTTATAAAGAGGCGATGATAAAGAATATAAGCTAAAGCAGGGCTTCTCTCAAACTTCCCCAAATGGGGTCGCGCAAAAAAATTTTGGGGTCGCAAAACAAATTGGTTTTTTGTGCTTTTGAAATTGTTTTTTTACAATAATATTTATTGACAATTAAATACTAGAAAAGGTAGTGTCATTACACCATTCGTCGTCGTCGTCGTCGTTTGAAGAGGCATCCACTCCAGGTCAGACACAAACAGGACTGGGGCCGAGGGTTTATCCTTTTACTACCCCAGACTGCTGCACTGCCTGGATCAGACGCTGGCAGTGATGTCATTAAGCCAGCATTGAGTTTTGTCATCCAAAACCGTCAGACCTCGTGCTCCATGTGGTGCCCGATGTATAGGGCACGCTGTTAGTACATGGTCTGCGGTTTGTTCAGAGGCGCCACACTCGCAATTTGGTGAAGGAGCGAGACCCCATTTGTGCATACGCGAATGGAATCGCCCAACACCAATCCGCAGACGGTTGAGCTTAACCCAAGCTGCTCGGGGTAAGCCCATCCCAACAGGCCTGGCACCGGTCTCGGGCACAAAAGCACGGAGCCTGGAAGCACCTTCACAGTACTCCGTTTTCCATTTAAGATTTGTCCATTCAGAGGCGCGGATGCCAAGTCTGGCAAGATTGTCCAAGAGATTCCGCGCAGCTGGCACAAACGGGCGTGTGGATCTTAGTCTCACTTGGCGAGTATCTAAGGACCCACTTAACAGACCATGCAAGATATGATCGGGGTCCAGAGATCCACGGTAAGCCAAGGAGAGTGTCGCTCCCATTCGGCGAAGCTCAGCTGGCTGGATGCCTGAAAGTATAGGTAGGTGGTCCGTTGGAGTGGGACGCAGGCATCCAGTAACTATGCGCAAGGCGTCATTCAAGACACTGTCAATGAGACGAGTGTGAGCACTGCGACACCAGACTGGCGCACAGTACTCAGCTGTTGAGTAGACTAGAGATAAGGTGGCTATGCGTAGTGTTTTAGCACCAGCACCCCATCCCGAGCCCACGAGTCGCCTCAGCAGTGTGACGCGCGAGGATAGTTTTTTGCGCAATGCCACTAAATGGTGACGAAACGTGAGCGATCTGTCCAGTTTTACCCCAAGGTAAGTAGGGGTTGAACAAACGGTAAAAGTCCACCGTTGTTGTAGACCTTTAGTTCACGTTTGGCCTCTCGGTTGTTTAAATGAAAGGCTGTCGTCACGGTCTTAGTGTGACTGAGCTTCAACCTCCAAGTCTGGAGATACGCTGACAGTGTGGACATGTCTTGGCTTAAAGTCCCCTCCAAGTCTTTCCAGTTTCCAGAAGAGTGCAACAATGCTAGATCATCAGCATAAGCAAACTTTCTGGAAATCATGGAAGGAAGATCGTACGTATAGATGTTAAATAGGAGGGGAGCCAAGACCGATCCCTGAGGAACGCCGTTTTTAAGACGGCGTAGCCTGCTTTGCTTGCTGTCACCAGTGGTAAGGGTGAAACTTCGATTTCGGACAAGCTCCATAATCATTTTGACCATGTGCTTATCCGGAAGTAGTCTCAGCAGCTTACAGGTAAGGCCACGGTGCCAAACAGTGTCATAAGCAGCTGTCAGATCGATAAATACGGCACCGGCCTTCTTTTTGGCCTCGAAAGAATCCTCGATGTTCTGGGTTAGCAGAACAACTTGATTTACGGTTGACTTCCCGCGTCGGAACCCAGCCTGCTCTTTAGAGAGCAGTGGATCGATTAATGGTTCAACGCGGGCGTAGATAAGCCTCTCGAGGATCTTGTAGGGGACACAGAGCAGAGATATCGGTCGATAACTCTTTGGGTCCCCCACGGGCTTTCCGGGTTTTGGGATCGCGACCACAAGCGCTCTTCTCCAGATCTTGGGAATTTTGAGTCGGCGCAAACAGGAAGCGAGGAAGTCACGTAACCAGGACTTCAAAGCAGCTCCGGCATGGAGTATAAGCTCGGGGCAGATGGAATCAGGTGCCGGAGCTTTACCTGGTTTTAAATGTTAAAGGGCAGCAGCAAATTCTCTCTGTGAGAAATTGTCAGAGATATTTACTGCGTCTGGTGTTGTGGCCCTCCAAAGGTCAGACACTTCTTGAAAGACAAGTCGAGATGACTTGCGGTCAACAGCCTCGTATTTCCCATTTCTAACCAACTGAGATGCAATAGCATCGGCTGAAATGGGACAGTGACGAGGAGAGTGTCGTGACCTACTCGTAAGGTTGTTCAAAATACTCCACGCTTTTCGACTAGAGTGTGAGAAGTCAATGCTCCGAACTGCCTCGGACCATCGATCCCTCCGCTTTCTGTCAAGCTTGGCAAGCAGAGCTGTAGCACCCAAACTTGAGTCGTGTCCCTGAAGAGACTGCAGGAAGGTTTTATAGAGGGATTCACACTCTGCATCCCAACACGGAATGTAGGTATTTCGATACCCGCGTGGGATAGTCTTTTTGGCTGCTTTCTTAATGGTGTTACAGAAGTCCTGGTAAGCCGCATCCACATCAAGTGTATCAGGCGGCAACAAAGTCTTTGCGAATTTATTCGTCAAAGCAATGTAGTGACTCCATTTGGCCTTGCGGAAGTTCCATCGCTTAACAGGCATGCTTGGCACTGTCATAGCAAACCTTGGTGGTGTAATAAGCGAAGGTCGATATTGTGACCTGAAGAACTTTTCAAGGACACGTCTATCTGGTAAGCGACTGTTTGGACCTACGCTAGCGAAAGCTAGATCCGGATTGGTGCCAGTGTTCCAGCGGCCGGAATAAAAACTGGCAGCGTCCTTGGCATTATATAGGAGGGCAAGACAATTAACACTTGCCCAGCCAGCCAAGCACTCACCGTCCGGACTGTTGTCGTCGTAACCCCAGTCAGCATCACGACAGTTAAAATCGCCAGCGTACAGACAGGGGTGAGGAAACACTGGAAGATCCAGGGTTCGCAATCGCGTTGGCAGTGGTTTGTAGACGTTGACTATTTTATAACCATCAACGTCCACACACAACCACTCGATCTCCGATGTCGGTGAAGATTGGTCCAAAAGCGTGTATGTTAGTCGCTCGTGGACAAACGTGGCAAGACCATGCTTCCTGCTTAAAGAAGACCCAGCTAGTTGGTAGTTTGGAAGTACCGACTTCTCTGCATCAGTGCAGTGGGTCTCCTGCAATAGGATGACGAGTGCCTCAGACTGCATAGCGAGATGATGAAGAACGTTCATCTTGCTTGCAGTGAGGCCTTCGATGTTCAGCTGAAGAATAGTGGGTCTTCGGAACTTGTTGGCAATGTGCCCTGAAAAGGGCAGTTTTATCCTAGCATTGCCCCGTCCTGAAAAGGACGTTTGCCGATTAGCAGACCCACACTGAACATCGGAATGGGTGGATACCCTTCCGTTTTGGTAGGTTCGGTTTCGGTCTGTCATTTTAAAATCAATGAACAGATTTACTCACGGCCCAGGCTGCGTGAAAACACCTACCATCTGGGCCGTACACCATTGTTGCGTCATAAAGTAGTAAGGTGGCGTGATCAGAAGGTGAGTTGTGTGGCGAAATCAAGAGAATAGCAAGAAACAAAAGTAAAAAATTACTTACTGAGTCTAAAGCCAAGATTGATTTTTATAGATGAATGCGAAAAAATTAAATTATTTATTTGTCTTGATAAGGTAGCTGTGAAAGAATATAGAGTAATTTTTTCATCCTTTTAAATATGCTTGATAATGTTTATTAAATAAAGTCTGTTTTTGTAATTTTGTTAATTCGCTTTAGCTTACTTTTTCCATTTCTCGTTATACTGTACATGGTTCTTCATGAACACGCGTGGTTTTCCACAGGAAAAAAATTAACGTAATTAGCCTACACATATTGTGGTCGTAAAAAAATTTATTTTTTAAAATGGGGTCGAGATATATAATTTATAGAGATGAAAAAAAAGAAGCAAAAAGGTAGTTCTATCAAGTATAACAGCAAAAAATAAAATTCAAATCATTTGTTATTTCATTAAAGAAAATTTTTCTGTTTTTGTCTTATTTTTCTGTCTGGAGATAACGCTTTTACTAAAAAAATTTGCAAAATCAGAAAAACATAAATTTGTTTTCTAGATCAATGGTCGCCAGCCGGTGGTCCCTGCAAAGATTTTGGTGGTTCTTAGGAAAAATCAAATTTGTAGCAAGTCCACCAGTTGAAGAGCTCGGATCAATCCAAATGCAACAATCTTTTGGTTATTCCTTTAATTTTTATATTGGAAGTAATTTATAAAATTTTATTGGTTTTTGGACATTTTTTACTTTTCGAACATGAAAAAATAGAAAATGTAAAAGTGAAGATCCTGTTTTTATTTTTTAGTTTTTAGTCTAGGTTTTTTTCGTAAATTCGTAATTTAGTGGTTTGCCTAATAACAAATTATACACTCAGCGGTCCATGAATTTCAAAAGATTAACAATCATTGTTCTAAATAAAGTCAGAATGTCAAGATTAGAGTTAGCCACACAAGTCGCAATATGCGCTGCATTTGCATGCTTCATGAAATTAATTTTTCCATACCTAAAAAATTGAAAATGTTTTATTGTTTATTTTCCCTCAATCAATTAAGTTTTTCTTTAAGAAAGCTAAATTCTGAAAACAACCAAAGTTTAAAATTTATTTTTTAAAAGCAATTGATCGTAATTAAGTTACGTATAACTTTAAGTTTTTAAATCCTGTTACTCAATTAAAAATTATTATTTCGCCGCAAATCCGTACTTCTAGCTAAAAGCATATTAGTAATAAGAAAAACATTACTTGTTTCTTTTTAGACAGTTCATGTTTTGAGTCTTGAATTTTAAACTAGAAGTTTTTTCTAATAGCCATATACGTAAAATCTCTATTTAAAATTTATTGACTTTTGATTTAATATTTAATTGAATTGAATAGGCAAACATATTGAGCTAAACTTTTAAACAAGAGTTTCATACTTTTTATTATAAATTAAGTCAATCCACGAAAAAATTTGAGAAAACTCAATTTTTTGTACTGTATGTTGCTTTTTGCTTTTTGTTGCCAAAATTTCTAGTTTGTACTGTAAAATATTCACTTCGGTTCAAAGGTCAAATGCAAGAAACTTTCCAACAGATGTTTTTGTAAATAGTTTCCACTTCAAAGCATTATGTTGTGAAGACGAATCAAAAATCTAAAGATCTTACCAAATCATAGGTTGCGTGGTCGTTCTTTATGAGCATCAAGTTGTTTTGCTTGTCTTTACTTAAATACACAGAAGTTGTTCCTTTCATCACCATTTTCCTTTCTCTTTCAAAAGTTATTACGGTAATTATGTTGTTCGGCCCCAACTTAATCTAAAACGTCAAAATTATTTGCTTATAAAAGGAATAACAGAATACAAATACTCAGGGAAGACGTACTTCTCCATTTTTGATTGAGTTTTAATACAAACGAAGAAAAAGAATGTTTCTATCTTGATAACTTCTATTTATTTATCATGAAATGTATCCACTTAAAGACTTTTTTTAAAACAAATAGATTTAGTTTTAGAAAAAAAATTAGCCCAAGTCAAAATTTAAATTTCAATGCTAAAACCAATAAAAATTAGAGAGTTTTAAGTTTTAAGCAAACAATCTTATTACAAAATAAAAAAACAGTCTGAATTCATATTGTTCATAATCTATGCCTAAACTGAACTAAATTTAGTTTTTTGATTAATGTTTCAAAATATTACTTTGACTTTTTGGGAGGTGTGTCTTCCAAGTTTTTCTACAGCGGATGTTGACAAGTTTGTACTGATATTATTTCTGATCATCTGGTCGTCTAGTTCTTGTTTTTTTCGTTTACGTTGCTTTGTATGACCAAGTATATACATAGAAGCAATTGCAACTAAAAAAATTATCATACTAAAAAATTATTATTATATTTATTTCTATTCTTACCATAGTTAGACTATTAACAACGAATTAATTTTTAGTTGCAACAAATTATAACTACTGTACCATACAACAAGATAGTAAATGATGAAAAAATGTCCACATTAAACTATTTAAACTAATTTGTTTTCATATTTTATAAAACTTACTGAAAACTAATAACCCCACACTGCAGTAAAGAGCAATAAAAGAAACGTCGCTTCCTTGAAAATAATCGTATTTATGAAGGGGTTCGCACTCCTCTAAATCCGAAGCCTTGAGTTGAAATGGCTGAGGGCAAAACAACTTTTCATCTTCTGAAAGTGCAAAAGTCAGTTAGAACTTTGCAATATTTAGCTCAAGTATTCTGAGTCATTGGTTTTCGAATTTTGTATTTGATATACGAACTTCTCTTTGCTTGCTCTCATTATTTTTATCCTCCTCATCTTTCTCCTTTTCTTAATCCTAGAGTTGTTTTGATAGCAGTTGTTTTTTAATTATCACAAATAACTGCCTCAATCTTTTTTGATGTCTTTGTGTGCCCCTCACAATCTTTGGCTCATTTTAAAAGGTCGACATATTTGATTAGATACCATTAGATAAAACAAAATTTAGAAGCAGATAGTCGATTCCGTGAGGTCGATTTCGTAACTGAATACTCACAAGGTAGATTTGATTTTAGAAAATTCTGTCCTAATGTGCTACCAACATTAACAAAAAATATTGGTGTTTGACTGGGTTACGTCAGGGTTTCCCAAACTCGGGTCTGTGATGATTGCACAGGGAGTTCACGACGATATGACAAAAACCTTGTAAAATATGTCTATCCATTGTCACAGATGATTGTCGCATTGATTATTTCGTAAGTTTTTGTACTCATAAAGCATTATTTTGCGCCATTTTAGCAAAAGTTGTTTTATAACAATTTATCTTTATAACGTATGACTTATCACCAGAAAGGAGTGTTTGCAGCTTGACTAAGATCATTTCAACCCCTGCACGTGCAAATGTATGTAAAGCGACGATTAACGAGTGAAAACATGTTGTGAGAAAGAGGCGTAAACGAAAGTGAAGTTGTCGGAAGAAATTAAATGTATGATTATACTGTAGTTTGAAATAGTTTCGAGATAGCTTAACTTTTAATTTAGTGTTATACAGGTGTACTGCAAAACTTATAAATAGATTTTGGAGCGAAATAAAAGACGAATGACTTGAAAAATGATGCCCAACACATTTTATCCCAAAAAACAAAGACACAAAAATTACGAAACATACGATTATAAGTACAATGATACTTCTAGATACAAAAAGTTCTGTACACGAAAAACTCATTTTACAAAACCTTATGTAAAGATTTTTTGCCTCATATTACGAAAAATTACTCAAGATATGAAAGATATGAAACGAAATGTCCCTCATTATACGAAAAAATCATGATATGAAAGCCACTCCGGAACGAATTAATTTTGTATCTTGAGGCACCACTGTGCGTTAAGTTTGGCTTTATGGATGTCCCTTTGATGTTAGTAGGCCTCAAAGTTTAGTATGTTACGAAGCATTGTCATATGAAGCTAATTTGAAATTTAGTTTGGGAAAAATGCTAATGTCTCTTTTCTGAAATGACAAGTTTATTTGGTGGAGAAGGTTGAACATGTCTTCCAGGTGTGCAAGCTTCCCGAGCCAAATTTCATCAGCTATTAATAAAGCTACATCTGGATTGTGTTCTTGAAGCAAAACCGAAAGCTCTTCTCGCAGCTCAAACACGCTATGTTTTCTTGCGACAGCCATCGAACGTCTTTATAGAGCAAAAGGTTTGAATGTTTCAAACCTAGGGTGGAAAATTACCAACGCACGTGTTTGTTTTATTTCTTTTGCTTTCCTAATCGTTATTTGCGCGTGCACCATCTGCCAGCGCCTTTTCGTTTTATACTTTAATTATATTTTAGTTAATTTCTTCCCCGAGCGTAGTTCGTTTCTGCAGTGCATTCATTTAGTGCTGGTTCTATTGCGTTTTCTTCCACTTCTCAATCTGTGAGGCGACTACTGCATTATTTGTTGGCGGTTGGTTGAAGTCGGAGTAGACTTAGTGTAGTTTTTGGTGATCCCAGTTGTGTGTTTCCCATTTCCCCGTGAGTCAGCACCGACGTGAACTGCTCAGTAAGGCAATTACGTGTTTTCTCTTTGTGTTTGATTTTTAGTTCGTTTTATTTATTTACAGATTATCGCTTCTTATCGCTTCTCATTATTATTTGATTTCACTTATATTAAACAGCTTCGGTTATTTTTGACTTTTCCTTTCATTGAAGCCAGAAGCGCGTTAAGCGACAAATCACTTTGCGGCAACCGGCCAACTCAACGCCATTTACCGTTACATCTATTTTATCGCAGAACATTCGAGACTGAAGTGGGCGAGCTTCGATAGAGTCTACAATTTCGACACAAAAAAGACGCGAAGAACAATTAGCTGAATTTTCATCTGATCTAACATTAATGATTAGTTTCCATCAAAAACCTCTTGCATCTTTTTGGTCAAGTGTTGCGGATAAATATACTTTGCTCTCACAAAAGACAACTAACAATTTATTACCTTTTTGCCTCTACTGCATAAGTGAGACAGCATTTTTAGCTCCTACCAATATGAAGTCAAAATGTAGGTCCAGAATTACAGTTGAACCTGATTTATAAATTTGCTTGTTACAAAAAGAACGGTCTAAAAAAAGAAATACCGTTTTCGTTCCACAAGAATGGATTATCTTGAATATCAAAGTTTTCATTCAGATCCGGGTTCGTCCTCAAAATCACGTCTCGGATCGTCGTGTTATGAATTTCCTGTCTTTCTTCGTATGTGAAAAGCCTAAAAGCAATTTCTTTTAAATTTAAAAAACCAACTTTGAATCAAAACTAGTTTACTAAAATTCCTTATTTATTAGGTAACACTTACTTGTTTTCAGTGTTTTCAAACCAAAATCGGTCACCATCACGAATTCGACGAAATTGGTCTAAAATAATATCGCGAAAAAATTTTCCCGGAACTCCATCTTTACTTTCTAGAATTCCTCCCGTGATAACGTCTATGACGTCAAGAGAGCCGTTGTGTACGTTGGTCAAATTGTTCAAAAGCTAAATTGTTATATAAACAGGTTCATTCAAAACCTTTTAAATACTATTAAAAATAGTCAAATTCTTAATTATTCTCCTTAAAAACCAACTACTTTAGGAGTTGATTACAAAAAAAATGTATGTACTTACATATATACAGTATATAAGTTTTGTAAAAAAATTTGAAACTTGTTTGCAGGCATGACAAAAAATATTTTAAGCATAGTTTTTGAGAGAGTCCAACTGCTCAAAAAGAAAAAAACAATTGATTTTGCAGCTGTCTGTACTAACCTGTGCGCCATAATCGCCGTCTCCAAATAGTTCAGGATTGATGTCTTCAAAACTTTTCAACGCAGGAAACCCGAAGTCTTGGCGGGCAGCGTTGTAGTCCACCAGGCCATGATCACGCCCAAGCTGAACAAATCAGAAGCAATTTTCTTTCATTAGCAAATTAGACTACATAACTTTGAAAGTAAGTAAGACTTTGAACTTTTGTTTGATCTACTTTCGCTTTAAGTAAATTGTACGTTACCATTTCCAGTCGTCGTAACAACTTTATCGTAAAAACTTATTAAAAAAAGTGAAAACTTGAAAAATGCAGTTACAACTTTTTTCAAACAAAATAAGAAAAAGGGAAAAATCCTGCGGCAAATTTTATGTTTAAAGAGGTTTCTCATCTCCAATGAAAATTATCAAACTTCAACTGCAAATAAACCGTCGTTCAAATGACTTGTGACTTCTTCACCAATTCACCAATTCTTCACCAGTTCTTATCAGTTCCGGCAAGTTACCTAATATTTGAAGTTTGCTTATTGGCAAATTTTGTTTAACGCTTTGGCATAAATTAAATTTTACCGAATTTTTATACTAAAGTACCAGAAAGCTTGAGATTTTAAATGACAATATTCAATAAAAGCTCACACGTCCAGTATTTGATCCGGACTATAAATTTAAAGGATTAAAAATTAGGGATAAAAATATGCAAAAAAGCCTATTTACAAAACTTCAAAGTGAATTAGCAAAGAAAAGTACCATATGTTTGGTATCAAGTTAAGGTAGATATAATTCTGATGGTCATGTCCACAAAAAAATTTGAACTGCGTATAAAAATTGAATAAACTATAGAAGCCTTAGTGAAACATACGTGAATAGCCAGTGCCATAAAATCAGTTCTCGAAAAATGACGTGGTCCGTGATAATAACTCAAATAGTCAGGAGTAAATATGTGATCCTCTCTCTCCGCTATCTGACTTGCCATTCCCGTAATTATCGGAGCAATATCATATTCATCCACTGCTTCCTGTTAAAAAATAAATAACAAAAGACTTCAAACTCTTTGTGGATTTTTTAGCACTTTATGTCAAGTTTTTATTAATTTTTTTACCAAGCATTTTCAAGATAGGCGCGAGTAAGTGTGTTCAAAACTAATGTTTTCAAACATACAGATTCTGGAAATAGTTGTTATGAACAAAGTCCGCGCTTTGAATGTTTGGTAACAAAATCTGATAAACAAAGTCTACAAAACATTTTGTCGCGTTTCGTAACTACAAGTAATAGACCAAATACAAATTCCGACAAAAAAGCTATCACACAAAAAAACAGGATTTGAATGTAAAGACAAAAATAAAATTCTCTATTTCGATTCACATTCGAGTTCCAATAAGAGTTGCATAGCCTTAGTGCTGGCCGTCCTTCGTGTTTTCTTTGCAGGATAGAATTGCCCCCGGCTGTGGCTCTTGTCATGTTGTAAAAGTCGCATTTGCCGGTATCTCTGTTCAAAAATTAAAGAAGTTCTTTTTAAGTAAGATTTTAACATTTTTTTAATAACGGCTCAACAAATTTTTTTACTGTAAAAATAAAAAAAGCTAAATTAAAAAAAAGTTTTTTGTTTTAAGGTCAATTGAAAATTTGGTGGAAAATATTGTATTTCTACTAGAAATACAATATACGCACTGTATTAGCTGCACGTTACGTAATAGTAGCGTTTAGGCTAAGTGTCTCAAACAGACTTATAAGAGCAGTTTTTGCGGCCCATGGCATGCATTTTTTAAACTTGAATACTTAATCATTAAACCAAAAAGAATGCTTAATCGCTACTAGAGTTTGTTAACTACATCTTTAGTAGAGAAAAAATGCATTTTTTAACGTAATGTTTTATTTTATAAAGTGTATTTCGCTTTGAACAGAAAAACCGCAGACGAAAGAAGATATTTTTAAATAGAAAGAACAAAATTTGTATTTTTAAGCGCGGTCGACGATAGCCATTGCCTTATAAAAAAGGCTGTAGCTGTTATGAAAGATATTAAGACAGTTTATCTAACAATAATTTATCGAAACAACAGCTGGTTGATTTCATTGTACAGGTTGATTTAGTTGAACAATCGCTTTGTCATTTAAATTAGTTTATAAATATCAGAAAACAGTTTTAAAAATCTGTGGTGCCATATATCTCCATTTTGCAGTTTTGGTAAACTATCGGGTCACGGTTATGAAGAGTAAAAAATGCCTCAACCCTACGAGACAACGCAAAGAGATAAATATTATGAAAGGTCAAAGTTAGAAAAGAAAAAATAAAGCAACTGAAATTACAACATTACCAAAACAAAGAAGATTCTATGTTAATAGAAATCAGCTTAACAAAAGCGCTGTAAGAGCAAGTTTTCCAATAAGCTGAATGATTGCCAAATCGTCATTGCCTTTTACAGAAGGTTTGTTGATAAAAGAATGTCTTGTGAAGGCAAATGACTTCTATGTTCTCAAAAAAAAACCTTTGAAGCCATAAGTTTGTCTCGTAATACAGTTACTGGCAGTTGCTGGCAGGATTACAGATCCAGAGAACATGGAAAAACATTGTCAATTACGTTCACTAATGTCTATTGCTTGTTTTGTCTATTGTGTTCTTATTGGATTTCTTGTTTAATTGTGAATTGCAACTCTCGGCTGACATCCATGTTTTCGTTTGGCTTTGACAGATATTTGAGTTCAAGATTTTTTGTTGGTTTAGACTTTGAAGAAAGGAAGTGTTGAATGAATTAATGCAAACCAAGAGCCTCTAGCTTACTGGATTTGTTTCAGACTTACTCGTTGTATTTACTTCGAATAAACACACCAGGAGGAAAAAGAGTAAAAAAATATCTCATCGCTGCTGTTTGGAAGACATTAGTGATGCCAGAGAGTAGAATCGGATTGTAAGCTGAAAAAAAGAAATAAACTTATTATCTTTTATTTTTCAAAAACTATATTTTCAATAAGTCTCTACTCTTCCCAAAATGTTTATTGTTGCAACATTCGCCGAAAAACATCCTTTTTATCATATATAAATGTGTAACTTTTTGTGATTGAAAGAAGATTTGCATTCAATGTCTAGTAGTAAAAGATATTTTAATGTGCAATAGAGAAAAAACTATCAAATGTAACGCATCTGCTCCTCAAAACAAAGCAGATAAATACAGATTATAAATTTAAACCTCATATATTTGAATATATGTGCCACAAACATTTTCCCTTAATGCCTTTTTTTTAATCATAAAAGAGCATTTATTTAACTTTTTTAATATAGCTAATTAACACCTTTATTTGCTGAAATTATGTAACGGAAATATTTTCAGAAATACTGTTCAAATAAACTCTTGGAACGCCCAACACAAAACGAAAATTACTTATGTAACACTCTATTAAAGTTGAAATTTATTGAATACCTCTGCTCTCCGATTAGGTCATAAATTTAAAACCTCTCGGTGTTAATGCTGCGTCAAGATCAACAAATATAATAATGTCCCGATCAAACCTTTCGTGCAATCAACCACTTAACAAATAAAAATAAAAGTTGGTACATTTCACGCAACATGATAAAAAAATTTTTTTGTGAAGTTATTTTTTCAACATTTAAACTCTAGTTCAAAAGTGGGAAACTTTTTTGTTGTGGGAGGGCATATTTTAAAATTTTGAAGAAAGGAGGCTGCATAAGTCAAAATACTTAAGAAAATTGCGCAATCACTTTGAATCCGTCTCCGTTTACTGGATTTTCGACGCAGAATAGAGGTGACATTTTAAAAAAAGTTATCACTTTTTCGAATCTGTCCCGATTTTTTATTTTTGTTGCCAAAAAGAAGCGATCTCTAAAAAAAAAAAGTCTTCACTTTGAATTTGCCCGGATTGTATTTTCGCTTCTAAATTGTAGTGATCTCTAAAAAAAAGTTTTTTTTATCAACAGTAGCCATTCTCACATGATTCTATTGTTATGGCGGCTGCAAATGTCCTGGAGGCGGCACAAAAACCTCGTGGAGGTCGCAGGTTTCCCCACCTTTGCCCTAGTTTATTGTAGACGTAAACCAGAGCGACTGCAGTGCGATTCGGCACGAAGAACTATCTTATCCAACAGCGAAGAACAACGTCTCGCAGTTTTTCTTTTTACATACGGTAATTTACCGCTTCCACAGTATGTGGGGATTAGATAAACCATAGAATCAGATAATTGATATCGATCAGATTGAAATCTCCTTGCTTTAACGAAATTTTAGTTTTATTCCGAATAATGGTCTATTCACAATGAGAAGTATACCACAATTTTTAAAGAATTTTACACAAAAAATTTTTAGATGTACGTTTGTTTCCTTTTAAATTAAAAAACTTTGTTAATGTACTGAATTAATCAAACAATCTTTCGGAGCCTAAAATTCAGAATGCTTAAGTAAGTTTAGAATAAAAAGTACTGCAAAACTTAGGTGGTCAATACGTTTGTATTAGTTTGTATTAACTTGTATTTTATGGTAATTTTGCTTTTATCAACTAAATAAAACTAATGTAATTAATCATAAATGTGAACATTTGAATTTGGATTTGGACAAAAGACTAAGTAATGGGGTAAAATATAGAAAAAATGTACATATATTGAATGAGTGCTAATCTCTGAAGCGAAAAAAATTTAAGCGAAAAACATTTGAGCAAAAAACATCAGAGCGAATAATAAATAAAATAATAAATATTAGATATATAATAATTAATATAAAAATAAAAGAGTGAAATTATTAGAGTGATTATTACGTTTGCTCTATTGTCTGTAGCTCTAATATTGTTCGCTCTAGCACATGAACACCATATCGAATATCGACGCATAAAATGTGGAACGCTTAAATAACTTCAAAATAAGAAGTAATTGACATAGTTTATTAGACGTTTTGGAATTTTAACTTATTTCATAATCAACCCATTCAATTGAGTCCCGATTGAATCTTTCGTGCAATCAACTAGTTAATAACAAAAATGGAAGGTGGCATATCTTTACAAAACTTGAGCTGATGACGAAAAAATTCGTTTAGCGCCTATTTTTTCATCATAAAATAGCATTTAGTAAACTTATTTAAATAAAATCTTTATTTGCTCAAATTATGTAACAGAAATTTTTGACTTACGTCAACAATAAGCTGAGCTTTAAAGATTTTAACTCATTTCTATAATGAATAACATCCATTAAACTGTGTTTAATGCAGTTGATGATGGAATGAGTTAAAATTCTTAAATGTCCTCTAATAAACTATGTTTCGCAATATATTAGCTTTATACTGAATATGATTACGTTTAGCTTTATATTGGGTTTTCTTCTCTTTTTTAAACAGTTTGCTAATGAAACACAAGTAAAACTAAAAATACAGCAGTCTATGTTTTACAGTCTATTAAAGTTCTTTATCAACAAAGGATTTTGTTTTTATAATAGTTTGTTTGTAGAAAAATGTTGAGAAAAGACCAATTAAGCAATAAAAAAAAAGTTGTAAACAATCTTTACTGCTCTGTGTTGAAAGGTAATTGAAAAAGCAACAAACTCACATTCGTACGGTTCTAGTGCATCACATGGTTCTCCGTCAGCGGTCGTGCAGTTTTTCAAGAGAATCGGAAGCCAATCATAGACAGCTATTTTCTAAAAAAATACTTGTATAAGGTAAAATTGTTTTTATCATGGATTGAATTTAAATCAACGGTGGGCAAAATGCGGTTCGCGAGCCGCATGTGGCGTCTCTCTCAGCTAAACAATAATGACGAAATCGAACAGTGCACAATTGTTATTCACGGTTAAATTTGGGTCAAACGAAGATTTTTAATTAGGTACAAGTCGGATAATAGCGCGAAAATAAAGCATTTCTTTATTTGTTGCTAAAAACCATTTACACTACAGCAAAAATCTAAATAAAGCGAGCGCTATCTTTCTTTCATTTATTTCTCGCTCACCGAGAGACGCGGGTAACATTAGAATAAAAGAAACAAAGATAGTACTCGCTTTTCTGCAATGAAATTTGTAAAACCGTAATATCGTGCAAGTCTAATAAATGAAGATTCACACCGCTTTGACTTTATATCGCCCATATTTTCAAAAACTAGCTGATAAAGTGAAAATCTACAGTAGATCTAATGCTGGTAAAATCTCGGAAAAACTGTAAATTGTGTAACGTTCAATTTCTCTTTATTGTTTGATGAAAACTTGCTTTGTTTAATGTATTTGCATTAACACCTCAAACAAAATTTGTGGCTTTCCGGCAGTTTTAAATTTTCACATGTGGCTCTTTCATTAAAAACTTTGTCCATCCTTGTATTATAACCATAAGGATTGTCGTATTTTTTTAATTTGTATTTTCGTAGTAAAAATACAAAAACGCATTTTCATGTAAATTAAACAACTTAGAATTAAGCATTCGAGATGAATAGCAATCTGCTGTCAATAGCAGCAATAGTTTAACTTATACAGAGAAACGCATTCTATTTCTTAATATTTCTTGTTATTTCTTATTTATTGTTTCGTTTTTGGCAAATATGAAATAGATTGGTTGAAAATTAATAAAAAGGCATTGTCACGTTTATGTAAGTGCAAAAACTTGGTTGGTAACACGTGACGTTCACGTGGGCGTATCTGCAAAAAGTTGAAACATACGCTGACCATGTGATGCAAAAGAAACCAGAACAGAGGAAAAAATTGTTAATGCGTGAAATATAAATCATAGCAAGGAATTAGATGTAAGCTGCACAAATATTGGTAAAAATAACGTCATTGAAATCCCTGCACACCTTACAATAAGTAAATAAGTGGCACTTCTTTAAAAAAAGTTTACTTAAACAAAATATACATTCGTTTTAGTAGAAATTCAAAAAACTGGCATTTAATTTTAATTTTAAAATACTACTTACTGTATATACCATTGACACTAATAATAATTTCTATGATCATACATAATAGTCATTTTTAATGATAGTCGTTACAAGAAAAATCAGAACAACAATAATCGATTTTTATGTAATACAATTTTTTTTTCAAAGAGGGAGCAAAACTTACTTGCAATAAATATTAGATTTATCTCGTTTTGATGTCAAGTCACTTATCTATTGTACACAAACAACAATACTTTCCATAAAAACATTTGTAGTGTCCTGACGAGTCCTAATAAGGACAAAACAGGTCTGTCGGCACTTGCTTGTTGATTGACTTGACCATTCTTACTATATGTTTGTAATGGGAACTGCAGGGTTTTGCTTGTCTTAACCCGTATCCGTGTTAGCTAACTCGATGTGGTTAGCATATCGGAACCGCCGCCAGTATGCCCTTGCGGCTTAGCGGTGTCTTTTGCAGTTGCGCTGGTGGAACATTGTTTTCATTGTAAAACATTTTTTATTGAATAAAATGTAATCGTAATTATGACGTTATTGAACTAAAAAAATTTTGAAAAAAGTAAATTGGTTTATTTTTTACTTGAAATGTAGCTATATTTCGTATTCTAGCTTCAGCAAAAACCGTGTGGTCATCCCATTCTAGATGTTGATCTCTGAGGTTTCTTGCTAGCCAATTGTGGTGGCGGAACCACATTATGTTCAAACTAAGAAGAAATGGACTTTCGTTTCCCATACGATCTCCTAATCCTTTAAAAAAAATTTTCTTTTTAAACTTTATTAAATCTCGTACTATCGTTTTTAATTGAATCATATTTAACTGAGTTATATTTAACGCTTAAATTGAATTTTGAGCAAGATAAAATCCTACTCGCTATTAAGAACAAACATTTTCGGTATTACTAAATTGTTTTGCAAAATTTTTAGTATAGTATTCAATTACAAAACGATTATTTTAATAACAATAAAACGCTTTAAGCCCCGTCGCTTCCAAGAAACTCACTGTAATATCGCTGCACTGGAGGGGTGGTGTGATCTCTGGGGTTAGACGGGTTACGAAGAGGAAGCCCAATGTCATTCTTCAAAGGAAAATACCCTTGGTCGTTAAAAGATGACAATTCACCTCTGCAATCTCTTGGATTGCTCTATACAAGACAAACGTATTGAACGTTATCTTACAATGAAGCGAACTAGGTAGTACGCTAGATTGATTAGCCTACAGATATTATCAAACAAAACAAACAGTAATGCATTCCTTAAAAAAATTTTTTTACGGTTTAGCGGTTTTTGATTTTATGCTAGTTTTTTTAAATTTTTCATGTTATGTTGGTTTTGTTTCTTCTCAGAAAAAAAACTGCCCCACACTCGATGCTTAATCTTAAAAAGCTTGCTTAATCTGACAAAAAAGTTCGCATTTAAAATCATTTCATTACCTGGCTTGCAAATAAATTGGAGTTCGGTGTTCTTTCGGGACATTCAGTCTTTTGCAATCTAAGTAAATTGGCCCAGGTCCTCAAATTTCCATAGGTGTTTCCCCCGTCGATGAAGGACGTCACTTGATTGAGTTGCTCACGTGGGTGATTAGTGTAGTAACCTTGGTCAATTAATATTTTTTATTTTCGGTTTTGTAAAACATATTTACTTTCTGACTCTGTACCGGCATAACTAAAAAAGATAAAGTTACACGTTAAGCTGATTGGTTAAACGTAAAAAAAGATTATTTAAAAAAATAGGCAAAATGAAATGTGTTTTAAGTTATATTACACAGTGTAGACCTAATTTTTTCATGTTGTGAAAAAACTTTTCCAAAAAAGTTTTTGTTCATTTTTCGAAACAGTTATTTTTTTATCTAAGTGTTTATTTTATAAACTAACAACATCCTTGCTTCTCGTCGAAAAAAGATTATTTTAGGTTTGCACATAAAAAAATTGAGAAAATTTTAAAACAGCAAAGCGCTAATATTTTAAAAGAAAAGAAAAAAAGCAGTTATGATTTTTTAAAAAAGCATAATAATGCCTTTATAAACTACGGATGATTTGAAAAGCTGAAAAAACGAATCAAATCTTATAAAAAAATTTTTTATTTACCTAATTATGCATCCCTAATGACTCTTTAAAATATTTTTAAAAGAAATTAGGGATTTTATTTGCAGCTTTTTATGTATGTAGGCAAATACGTTAATTTCAAATAGCTACTTTTGGGATCGAAACTAGTGCTTGTCATACTTTAGAAAAGCCCTTCGATATTTTTCTCTTATATAGAAAAAATAAAAAAATAAGAAACTATAAACAAAAATTTAAGGTATCGGAAAAAATCTCCAGATATTTACAAAAGGTTCCTTTTCAACCACTTTGCATTTCTTGACTTGTTACATTGCTTTATTCAGCTACGCAATATCAAACAAACCAACGTAATTATAGTCAAAATTTTTCTTGATTGAGAACAAGTTTTCATCAAAAGACATCCCACCTGATACGTCCTGGTCATATCGCGATCTTAAGTAAGGCATTTCGACGTTCCCTTTTCCTTCAGGATCAAATAGATCATAGGCAGGGACCTTAATATGAAAATGTTCCGGTGGGCAACCCATTCTTTTCACGTCAACAATCTCGTTTAAAATGAATTGGCCTGAACAAAAAAAGTTTTTTCAGGGAAAAAAAATTGTGAAAAAATGCTTTTGAATAGACTTACAAGTTTGTTTGACAAAATGATCTTTTTTAAATGAATTTAAAACCTAGTCTGTAATAGTATTTAGGCTGACTAACTTATACTAAAAGATGTTAGAATTTATATTTTAACATGTAATATGTATTAAGGCACAACATTTACACAGTCCATATTGGAACCAACACATTCGTTAAAAAAACTGTTAAATAAAACATGATTGTTATTTAACAACTTTGAGTAAACTTTTTAATGCGCCTTTGATTTTTTATTTGTATCTCTTTCTGGCTGCAAAAGTAAACATTGTTTAAAAAAGCCACTGTTTTAAAATGTTAAAACATTGTTTAAAAATGCAACAAGTGATATATTGCAACAAGTGATGTATTGTTATAAATGATATTCTGGTTATGAATTTCGTTTATAGTTCTCAAACAAACTGCTCTAGTATATTTCGCAACACAGAGTTTCGCGTCACTTCTCGCATCTCGTCTACAAAAAAATTTTTCGGCAATCTTTTTCTTAACTTAGCGTTACCATTATTAGATTCAAAATTTAATTTTGCTTGAAGTTTTGGAACTCGATAAAGGAACTTTTAACTTTAAATTACCTGGTCATTTTAAAGTCGTTTTTTGTTACGGTGAATATCTTTGATATGATATAAAAAATGTGAAAAATATTGTCTGTGGCATCATCATAGGCGTACCAGCCAAAAACATTGGAGGGACAATGGAGTTTCGCCCGAATCTTGATTTTTTAGAACTTTACGCTATGAGAAGAAAATTTGTTTAAAATTTAGGGTGAAGACCAAACAAAAGTTTCCACTTTGATTCTGTCTCCAATTTCTCGATTTTTTCCCCAAATCATATTGTTTTTTATAAAAAAGAAGGTCTTCACCTAAATTCGTAAGCTTTTTTCTGCAATTTATGTTCATTTTTGAGGCACAAAAATTTTTTTGCCCAAAAAATTTCTTGTCACTGCCCTAAAATTCATAATTTTTCCCAATTTTTCAAAGCACGGCCCGAAAAATTCTGCTTTTACCCAAACTTTTAAACACTTGGTGGACAATTTGCCCCCTTCCCCCCGGAAGGTACGGTTATGGTCATCATACATCTAATTAATGATTCAAAATATAAAATTTAATATTTTTTGAAAGCCTAATAGTAACTATAGATTAACTGCATAGTTTAAATTTATAACTCCATCCCCACTCGATCTACTGCTGCATTTTATTGCTAATTAAGGTATCACAATCCATCTTGTTTTCGTTGACCTTCTTCTTTTGCAATATTTTTTCTCTATTTCTGTAGGAATTCTGAAAAACACGAACTATAAAAATGTATATTAAATCCGGCTTTTTAAATTTTTATCGATATCGGATTAAATTTGTGTAAGTGTGTGAGCGGGTAAAGGTATCAGAACAAACTTTTAAAGAATTACTAGTCGATTTTGTTGCTGAAAGAAAGAATAAAAATTAACTTTTTACCTAATCGGATTAGCGTGTCGCATACAACTCACATGACTCAGGTTATAATAAAAATTCTTTGCGAAATGGAAGTGAGAAAGCTAAACAACTAGAAGTAAAAAAGTTTGAATTTTAGCTTCATATGTACATGCAAATTAAAACAAAGCTGTTCAACTTGGAATGGTTTTAATCAAATTACAAAAATTATTACGGTCACATTACATCCTAAAAATATCCGGTCTCGATACCAGTTTTTAAAAAGTAAAACAACGAGACCACATCACCTTGAGACCAAGACCCATAACACAAGTTAGAGACCTAAAGATCACAGAAATTCGGTCTTGAAAACTTTTTCACTGAGTACGACCGACAGCAGCCTTCAGCTATGTTGTTATGGTGTAAAAATCAACCATGTTTTTAAAAAAAACTGTTCTCTTAAACAGTGCTTTTTAATCGTTACAGTTTTCCTTAATCTTTAAGTTATCGCACTTACAAAAATTGAAATCGTCACCCATAAAAGTTATAAGCAAAAAGCTTTATTTTCGGCAGGAGGAAGGAACTTGAATTTAACAAAAATTTACAACAAGAAATTGAGCGATACTTTAAATAAGCTCTTTACGTAGGTTGACGTAGGCTGCTACATTTGAAGAACAAATAAAATCAGTTTGACTGATTTTGAAATCTTTTTCTAAACAAGTTTATTTCTCTTGAATGTCGCTGTCGTTGAGAAATAGAACTCTTTCTAATTGCTAAGTTGCAGTATTTACAATGACACGAAATCTTTGCACAAATCTCCAAGGGTTCAACACCACCGCAAGCTGCGCAGTACTTCATAACTTTACGTAACACAATGGCTAATATTACAAAAAAATTTTTAAATCACAATTTCAAATCTTTTCTATAACTAAGATACTTACCAAAATATGCAAAAAGAACGGTTTTATTGTTTAAAGATGGCAGCCCTGATTCTCCATCCATTAACGACCGACTGATTTCTCTGGCATTCGGCCTGTCTGTTCCTGACTGAACGAATACCCCGTCACTGTACCAAGGGTGCATCGACCGTAAAAGTATCGTATCTTTAAAAGTAAAAAAATCTTCATTTGAAAGGATTTTTGCTTCATTTTGTTAGAATAAAGGTAAAAAGAAAAAGACTGAAGAATTGCAGCTTTTCAAACAAAAACTTTTGCAGTACAAGATTTGTAATTCCTGCTTTCGCTTGTACAATTTTACAAAGCATAAAAGCACGATTAAAAGGAAAACAACTTTTTCATTATAATCCAACCTTCAACACGTAATGCATTCCGAGACACATGCACCCGTAATAGTAGGGTCTTTTGCTAGTTTAAAGCAAAATTCTACATCCTAGCTGTACGAGCCGGACGCAAAAAATTTAACCAAAATCAGAGTTTTTCGGGCACCGACAATAAATTATTTGGACAAAATCAGATTTTTTTCGGGCATCGACAATGAAGTATTTGAAAAGAATAAAGTTACCCAATTTAGAAGCATCCAGATCAGTGACCAAAAACAACTAAAATTTAATGTGAAATCTTTTTTTGGTCTTGACTAGTTTTAAGATGCAAGTGGAGCAATGTCACATAGATTTAATGTGAGGACTTTTTTTGTCTTAAAAATAAAAAAATTAATCGTTTTTGCTTCATTTTTAGCAACAAATAAGGCAAAGATCAAAAATAAATGTCTTCACATTACAACTGTAAAAAATTTGGATATTTTCTTGAAATGCTACAAGATCATAATTCCGCCAATTGTCAAAAAATATGGGCAAAAATATATTGTCCCCAGTGGTGGATATTCCAATTTAGGGGCCCGAGGCAAGACTTTTCAAAAATTGATGTTGCTGAGAAAAAAAAGAGGTCTGATCTTGGCTTGCATATTTTTTTCCGAAACTCATGGTGTCTTCTAAAAAAAAAAAAGGTCTTCACTTCCATTTTCTCTCGGTTTTCCCTATTTTTATCCCAAAATCAGGGTGTTCTCTAAAAAAAAAAAGATCTTCACTCAGAATCGTTCTCTGAACAAACATCTGCAGCGGATTCAAAACTGTAAAACTGTATGTCCTATTTTCGAGGGGGCTCCCCAATAAAAGGGGGGACCTGAGGCGACTGCCTCATTCGCCTCACCCAATATCCACCACTGATTGTCCCCCCAAATTTTTTGGTTGTTACAGCTATGTTTGTCATTTCTATTTATTCTTCCCACTAGCAAGACAACATCGGGAGCATTAAACTTTGGACAAACTACAAGTGATTGCCCAGAGCAAGTTAAATTTTTTTGTCCGGTTAAAGGTTTTTTATTTGTTCTTTTATTTTTTATATGATCCGATTGCTAAAATTTAGAACAGCTGTTTAGACAGCTAAGTAGAGAAAAAAAATGTCAAGTGTTTTTTCTGAAAACACAACAGAATGACGAGAGAATGAGTTGTTCAATGGTTTAAGCTACTTGGCCGCGCCGATGACAAACATAAAAACCCTCTCTGATTATCAATCATTACATGTTCAACTTACTAAAAGCAAAATGATTTTAACACTTTTCACCTGTTCCGCCCCAATGAGGATAGGCCCTGTTGTTGTACCAGCCATCGAATGGTGGGTATTCTTTTTCTGCCAACAAGAGCTCTGAAAAATAAAGTTTGTAAGATATATGAAAAACTTTTATAAACTTTTATAACATTTTACCTCCATAAGCAAATTTTTTTTTTATTGTAAACAATAGCAAAATTAACACTATACTTGGCATGTTTTAAAATGTCACATTAACAGATGTTTTTTAGCAAAATCACTTAACAAAAATTTCAAAACTATCTTAATATTCTTAAAAAATCAAAATCATATTAATTCTAACAAAAACATTTTTTGTTTGAAGTAGGCTTCTTAAAGTTGATCCTTATTTTCAACAAAATAACGACAGACGTATATCGCCTCGATGTAAATTATCACTGCATTCTATTATAACCAATAATCTTAATACTTTCGTCCGAATATACAAGCATTTTGCAAAATAAACATCGTCTTAATTCTGCTTTTAGGCAGCCAAAAAGCAGAAGTACAAGTATGTGTTTTAAAGTTCAAACAGCACTTTTTAAACGATGGATTTCAGAAACGTAAAAAGTAATTCCGTCAATCTGTAAATAATTAACAACTGTTTCAGAATGTTAGCCGAAATTCTGTTAAGAGCG
The DNA here is from genome assembly GCA_963680785.1 of Diplosoma virens. NCBI lineage: Eukaryota > Metazoa > Chordata > Ascidiacea > Aplousobranchia > Didemnidae > Diplosoma > Diplosoma virens. The sequence continues at coordinate 30,946,815 of OY796895.1, read as the reverse complement.
CACTAATAGACGAAAAATTGCTTCTGCTGCCCCTCAAGTAAACGCATTTTCTACACAAATAGCGTGTTTGTTGACAATTTTATTTTGAAACTTGATGTTTTTAAATTTTCAGCTGGATTTTTGTGTTAAAAAATTTTTTCAGTATCAAACTTGTAGAGCAGCCTTCAAATAATGTAAACTGGTCGTGTAAGCAGATACTAAACAAGCCAAGAATGATAAATTAACCAAGTGCGAACATTAAATATTTTCCTAAAACAAAGTAGTGAAATGCATTTTCGTCAATCACATTGTTATTCTTTAAAAGCTATCTAAAATTTTTTGAACTTTTTTATCAAAAGAGTTTTAAAAATGCCATAATGTTTTATGTATACTGTATAAGCGGACAGCAATTTAAACATTATTGGCAGGCGATTAGCTACAAGAATTGTTTTTTACAAAAATGGCAAACATACAATTTTGTTGCATTTTTTGTCTTGAATTTTTCACTCATTTTCTGCTTTTTTATTTAGTTTAATATTAGTTTTTGCCTCGATAGCCGATAGCGTTGTCAAATTGCATTTAATGGCAATGGCAACCCTGATTAACAGAATGTTGATTTTCGCCATTATGTTGCTTTCTCAGGAAACCCATTTTACATTTCTTTTGTTTTCTTCGCGGTCTAGGGAAAAAACTCAAACTTTGAAAACTGTAAAATCAAAAAAAATCTTCAACCAAATAACGAAATTTTAATGTTTCTAAATGCACGCCGAAGTGATCTTTTCACTGTTTTTCGATATTTAACACTTTAACGTCTTTGACGTTGTCTTGCAAGTCCGGGAGAAAACTAGTTGAAATAATGATAATGGTAATCACGCAATTTTTAACGAATGTGTGGCACTCGTTGCAGCTTATGTTCAAGTAAATTTAATAAATAATATTATTTGTGACTAAATTTATATAAAATAACAGATAAGCTTAAATGCAAATTAACAAAATTATTTATTACTTTTAGCTGGACAAATGATAGGACAAATGATAGCAAATAATGGTAAAAGTAAAACTTATTAGTCTACCTCCATCTTTCAAAAAAAAACCCCAACACCAAACAACATCATCTCCTTGCTTTTTTGGCACCTACGAGCTCCCGCTTGAACTGCTGATTACATTGCTGATTTTCGCAGCACGCTCGTTGTTGTTGTTGTTGCATGAGGTCATTGTTACACTTGCTTTGTAATCTAAAAAACATAAATAAACGTATTTTTCTCATAAATCAGTGACATTAGAATGGTGATCTTTGTAAAATGAGTTTGATTTTAAGCCAAATGCTCAAATTTTACTAACCAAACAGTGCCTAGTAAAATCTTAAGAGTAAAAAAAATTAAAATTGTGTTCGTGCAGTGCAGTCCAATTGTTAATCACTCTTTTACCTGAGGCATTTAGGGCTTAGAAATTAAAGCAAAAAACGATAGCTAGCAATGTTTTTTCATCATTCTTTTTTCTAAGAAGAGAACCAATTTTTACCCTCATAAAAAAGTGAAGGCTGAAAAATCTTAGTTTAAATCAGTGGTTTTCAAAGTGATCTATTTGGATCAATTGGATATCCTCTCTAGGGTTCGATTGAACAACCATGGAGTTGATAAAAATTAAGGGGTAAATACAGGATTGATAAATATAAGTTGGGATTTACTGGAGCAACAAAGAAACGGTACCAAAAAATGTAAAAGTTGGATGGTTGCAAAATGATGACTTTTTTGTTTACAGTTAAACAAATTTATTACTGTTTTACTAGAACAGGGGTTGCCAAGCTTCTTTTAGGACGACCCCATTCAGGACTTTCAGCTGTTCAGTACGACCCCATGTCAGTGTGTTTGTGCGCGCGCGCGTGTAAATTATTTATATTACAGTATATTCAGTAGTGGGATTCGAATTTTTTGTCAGCGGGTTCTTTTAAAAAAAACGTAAAATTTGCCAGCATATAAACTAATAAATCTTAACTATTTTCCAAACAACAATTCCAAATCTTCGTTAACCAAGCATCATTGTGATGATATGAGGTGTGCCTATACATAGAAAATAAATTTATCCGGTTCTCCGAATTTGTAAAATTCCATGAGACGGTTCTATAAAACCGGTGCGAACTGGTGCGAACTGGTGCGAACCGGTTCAATCCCGCCACTGATTTTATCCGAATTGTTTATGTTTTTTCTACACTGACAGCTTTATTGATCATTTTGGTCATAGAAATCGCGTAGGCCTACACGTCTATAAGAAATATACATTTGTATTTGAATATTTAAAGTTACAAAAAAACACATCGATATGATTTGAAGTTCAACTTACATATGATGTTAATTAAAAATCTATGTTTAAATTTATATTTAGTATACACCATAGAAGTATAGATCTAATTATATCGCCGCTTATCAAAATAAACTAAAATTATTATTATAATGACAATTACAATAACATATATAGGCCCATAAGGTAATATAGAAAAAAAACTATCCTAATATATCATAAAAACTCACTACTCCACAGAACAACCAGTTAATCCAAGCCTAGAACTTAACTGTGATAATTATCCGCAAAGCTACATCGCAACATCCTCAGCCAAATATATGAACATGTGTTTTACAAGTGAAACTGACGACTAATAAAACGCGTTAAGCCTCAACCCGCCGATACTGGTTTAGTTAGTTAACTGATAATAATACGAAATAAATAAGCCTACCCTGGCATAATGCAATACCTGTGATCATACGCTTTCGTTTTAATTATGTCCTTTTTTTCTCAGTGACAGTACAAGTAGCAATAGTTTCTAACTAAATTATTAGATTTCAGATACTGTCTCATACCTCCAGCTTAGATGTTTTGTATACCCTTATAATGACAATACTTCAGCAACCCCACCGACCTCATGACCTGTTTGTGACCCCACATATTGACCATTCCGACTCCTGATTTGGAAACCCCTGTACTAGAATGTACGGGACTATGACGCAATAAAAAAATTAGTCAAATTACAGCTCAATCAACAAAACAATGTAAGTTTTGAACAACTGCAAAGAAGAGCTTAATTCTAAATGTACCTAAGTCACATAATGTTATTTTGAGAAAATGAGGTTTAAAGTTTTCAAAAACCCTACTTCTACAATAGAAATACGCTAAGATTTCAAACCTCTGTGCTATTCAAAAAGTGATTTCCTGAAAAGATTTTTTGTCAGAATATTTCTGGCGAGTAAACAAACAATTTTTTCAGCTTATCTCATTTTTTTGAAAATGTGACGTAGGTACTTTTAGAAATAGGGCCTTCATTATTATCCGTGACCCAACCAAATTAAATGGCAACCCTTCAGTTGAGGTACTGGCATTAGTGGTCTAACCCATTAATTCCTCATTAACAAGTAGGTTTTTCTGTTTCATAAATTAGCGAGGGATATAAAGTTAATTAATTACTAAAAATTGAGTAAAGGGTAATTTTTTTAATGGAATGTGGGAACGGGGACCCTTTCAGCTGCACCGTCTCGCATCTCTATAGCTTCGGATCTGTACACAGTACAGCTACACAGCAAGTTTTGCTTTAAGGATGTCCAGTAAACGACCAAGTTAGTGGTTGCAAATAAAATACGTTTTAAGTGATTAGGCCTATAGTTCATTGCTTTATTATTTCACTAAGTCTTCACAATATCTTTCCCAATTGCTTATCAATGAAAATATTTTTTAAAAATTTCTATGTGGCTAATTCCAAAAAATTAAAAAGTTTTTTAAATTTGCTGCTAATTGTAGTTACTGCTTGACACGCATTCAAACAACAATAGAAAGTTCTGTAAATTGAATAAAAGAAAAACAAAATTTATTTGTAGCTATGGTTTGGTACATATATAAATAAAATTAGAACAAGATCCAGCAAAAATGTACAAAATAATACACCAAGCAAAATAACTATGGAGGTCTACGACAATTGCTCATACTTTTGCCTTGAAGCACATTTAAAACAATTGCTCATGCTCTTGCTTATACTCTTGCCTTAAAAGAAACTTAGAAATCAATCAGAAAATGTTACATCATATTTAAGATCTTTGCTTTACAAATAAATTAAGCGTATTTGTTATTTGTTTGTGGGAGAAGAGCATAGCCAGTTTTTGTCCACATCGTACGACCTTTTTTCCCCCTTCTAACCACAAATAACAAATTTTTCAGGCTTGAGCACCCACCTAAACAAACGATTAAAACCAAACAAGTGAAGAACAGTAAAAGCAAAATAATGCTGCAAGAACTGGTACAAGAATTAAATTTTAAAGAAAATTGTTGATTTTGAGCATTTTTTTCTTGTCGGGTTTTTTGCAATTCATCATCGAATTTTGTTTTTGATGATTTTTGCAACAACGAAATTTCAGAGATGATTTCGTTAATAAGATTTTGCTTTGCATGAACAGCTCCTGAAGATTTTTTTTTGTCTTCTTTTATTGAGGAATCAAAGTAAATTGAATCACTGTTGCTTTCCTTCGCATCATCTGTAAAATCTTATTTTAATTTTTTGGAAATTTTGATCAAAGTATTATTTTTTTTATTCTTCCACATTGGTCAAAATCAAAAACATTTCTAAAAAGATATTTTTACCCTTAAAAGAACTTTTTGAGAAAATGATAAAAATTGGAACACTAATTTTTTTATTCTTACTACAGCTTTGCATTTAAAAACTTCTAAGAACATTTAAATCTGTTCAAATTTATTATTAAGTAAATCGTTATTCAACCAGGAACTACAAAAATTTTACCTTTGTAAACCCTTAACTGGGTGTCGTACACCTTCGACCTTGCTCTCGCGCCACCAACATTTTTATCCTTTACACCATAGTTATCATATATAATCGGATTTTCTGAATAATTATGGTCTGTTTCAAGCGCATCGTTATTTTTGTTGTACGAGAAGCCGTCGATTGGAACGGGATTAAAAACATCCATCGGATTTCTGAAAGAGCTTGTTATATCCTTTGGTAAATACGCTGCATTATCTTTATCAAAATGTTTGGCATTTTTATGAGCAGAGAGATCGTCCTGATTAGAATCCATACCAGAACCTTTTAATCCTTCTTTCAAATTTAAATTTTTTTCTGGAATTTTGTTTTCGACTGATGCTTTGTTAAGTGATTTACTTTCAGGAGCGAGATTAGAATTTACAAGCAGAATGGCTTCAACGTTTTCTTTTGATAGATTAGAACTGTTGTTTTCTATTGATTTTTCATCATGAGAAAATTCTCTTGAATTTTTTTCAACTTCAAACAAGTTGTCGGCCTTGCTTTGGCCATTTACTTTTTCGTCCTGTTTGCTTCTACTCATCGTCGCTTCGTAATTAGAAGTAGTCGAATCCAAGTTATCTTCAACAGTGACATCAAAATTTTCCGATTGAGATTTTTTATCATTTTCTTTACTAAATATTTCATTGTTTGCTTGTTCAATGTTATCTAAGTTGGCAGGTTTTACTTTACTTTGGTTTTCCGTCTCTTCAAGCGATTCGGAAACATTTGAATTAGTGTTACTTGTTAATTCTTTTCCTAAAGCATTTTTGTGGTAATTTGAATCGGTTAAATCTGAAACATTCAAGATTTTTAACGATGGTTTTTTTTCAACAACCTTGCTTCTCTCAACAACACTTTCAATCGTTGTAATTACTTGTAACACTGGCGAAGACTGATTGAATGTGTTATCGTTTGATCCACTTTTAGAAATAGCAATATCAGTAGTTTGTGGCATAACTGAAGGCGCAATTGAATCCGGTGTTGCATTATCTTCAATTTTAATTTCTAAAGCTTGTTCAATTGCACTTTTTAACTGTATTTCATCTTGAATTGCTGCATCTAGAAGCTCAAGTTCAAGATCGTTTTGAGAAAACTGGTTAATTTCCGGTTCACCGGTTTCTAGATTGGATGTGATTGGTTGCGGAGTAGGAGTAAGAGAAAGAGTTTTTGAATCATCGCCAGTTACTTGGTTGTTGTTTTTTTCATTTGAAAAGATACCAGGTTCGTATTTCTTGCCATTGTTCGACAAATATTCATTTTCATTTTCGGTTTCATTGTCAAAAATATTGCTATCGATCTGTTGTTCATTCAAGTACATCTGCTTGAAACGTGATGGTGAAATAGGAAAACCGATTGGCTGCTTTTCCGCTGTCGCCATTTTGTCCGAACTTCTTTGCGATTGCTTTACGATTGGATTTTCAATAAAGTCTTAAAAACAAGGATTGTTTTAGTTTTACGAAACTTTTTTGAATAAGTTAAAAAACATCAGATAAAATCTTGAGTCTTACGTAAAAACTAATCAATATTAGCTTGAAATTTGTAGTGTTCAAAATCACGCTAACATATGAAGTTTTATGTCGACAAAACTGAATTGCTTCCGGTATAAAAGTCTTAAATCAAACCAAAGTTTATCTAATTATAGATTGACAGTTTTTCGTGCCAAGCAAAAAAGGTCAACAGATAAATATTCCTGACTCTGCCACGATTGTAAAAATATTACAAAAAATTTTTTAATGTTTAAAACATATTAAACTATAAAGCACAATAATACCTATGTAGGCCCTAATATAAAAATGTTGGTTGTACTAGTCAGTAGGGTTCTCAATAACTTCAGTTTCAAAACGAATTCTAAATATTACAATTTTTGAAAATACCTTGCATTAAAATTGCGCCAAAGTCTCTTTTACTTAAATTGTAACGTACAAGAAACAAAACCTAATTAAATTTGTCAAATTTAAACTTTCTTTATCTAAAATCTTAAAAAATTGTTTTTTAGATATGCAATGTACCTGTACTGTATATCTCGATATCTCGTATTATCACATTCATTACAATTTGTCATCAACGGAATAAATTTTAATTTTAAAATTGCCAAGGAGTAAAAAAAGTTGTGAAACCTTTATCCTAGCGTAGCCTTTACAAAATGAATACTTCTATTTTTGCTGCAAACAGTTCAATAACGTTAATTCTTTAAAAAATATTAGCTTCAGTTCTTTTTCACTACTTATATTCTTAGATTTTAAGTTTGAAGATATAAAACACATTAAATTTTTTTACTAAATTCTTCAAAAACAAGTATTTCTTTTTAAAAAAAACTTTTCTGGTGACTCAATTTGCTTTTTAGGCTATAGATAGATTAATTAGAAAATTTTATCTTACTTTTAGTAGTCGGGTCATCAGTCGAATAAACGTTTGTAGGTGCGGGTTTCTTTTGTTGAACTTCATTTACTTGTTGAGCATAGTTTCCATTTGAAAGTAACTGGACTAAGTTGGGATTTGGGAGAACTTTTTCGTTTTGATAAGACTGAGAGTATTTGTTTAAACCAAAATTTGAAACATATCCGTTTTTATTTAAATTGACAGTCGGTTTGGCGATGGTAGAAATTACACACGTAATCAAAAGCAAGAAAAACATTTTGTCTTTTCTGAAAACAATTATACGTCAGCTTTCACAATTTGCGAGAAAAACCTCATTCAAGTTACTTTACTGCTGTTATTTTTAGGAAAAAAAAATTACAATAAACCACTCAAATATTAAGAGCTTTTTTCTCGGTATGCTCTGAAAGAAAATTAAAAAAATTAATCAAGCAAATTGGCGGTTTGCAGTAGAAATTTCTTCAAAAAATAAAACATTTAACTCAAGATTTTTAATAAGGCATCGGGAAGTGAATTCAGAATTGACTGTTTATTTCTTGAAAAATCAGGGCCGTAACTTCGTCAATTGGGGGCTCGGTGCAAACATCCATTATAGAGCCCCCATTTTTTGGGGGTATAATATTCAATTGCTCTACCTTTTTCAGCACAGGAATCATTGTGTTTCTTTCTGTTTTTTCGATGACTCGAAGTTATAGAAAAATTTTCAATCAAGCCATTTGCTAATTTGCAAAATCACAAAAAGTTTTTTACCGAGGTAACCCATGGTATGGAACTCAAAGCCGTGAGCAATTTTTGCAATTAATGATACAACCAACTCACTATGTCAAAACTTTGTTTGATTTGGGCAATGTCTTGAGCAGCAGTTTGCAAAAGTTTAATAGCAGAAATTAAGTCAATTGGTTTACACTTCATAGATTTTGAAGGAATATTGAGGATCTGCAAAATCTTGCACTGGACAACCAGCATAAACACAAAGTCCAAGTTTTTCATCTACAGTATTTCTTTATTGTCCTGGCTTCATCTCTTTCTTTTGGCTAATAAATTTATACGATTGACATTTGGATTACATCAGAGAGCTAAACTTACTGACCTATTTCGAAACAATAACATAACGACAATTGATGAAATAAAAAAATTAGAAACAACTTGTTTTATATACAAACATATATAAGTCATGTTACCACCATACTTTCATCAATAATCTTGTAAGCAAAAAATTCACAGATTGTACAAGAAGTCGGTCCAAATTCTATCCCTCATTTTGTAGACCAAATAATAACTAAACAATCTTTATAGTACGCAGAGGTTCTCTTGCTTGGAATAAAGTTCAATCAAGCATTAAACGAATAAAATCTTATAAAAATTTTGTACAGAACTTTAAAAGCACCTCGATCATAGCTTCCCCTACAGCAGTGTTCTCCAACCTTTACAAAAAGCGACCCAAGTTAAAGAATTTGTTAACAATACCAGTACACGCGACCCCAAAGCAAATACAAAATGATTCAACTACAAATTTAAAATGTTAATAGCTATAGATGGTAAACTGAACAAACTAATTACACGGACTGATAAAAACGCGTTTAAACGGATTAATAATTATATTTATTAATGGGGCAATTGTGGTTGCTTTCTGTCCACCAGCTTTTGAAATCGTGGCGTGGTTTTGCTGCCAGACAGCAAAACCACGCCACACAACAAAAATAAGGTGCCAGACAAATATCACCAATATAGAAACCAATTAATTTCGTTTGAACAACTGTACACATTTTAGCTCAGGAATTTCAAGTGCAGAATTCCAGTAATAAAGCGACCCCACAAAATATTCAGGCGACCCCATTTGGGGTCGCGACCCACAGTTTGACGAACACTGCCCTACAGGACGCTTTGCATCCAGAGAAAAAAGCAAAGCTTTTACGGAAAGCCATTCAAGACGAACACCTTGAAGTCGCTCCGAGTTGCTTTATCGTGGACACAACACTTTCGTAAAACAAACAGTTGACTCTATTTCAGTAAACCTAATTTTGCATATTTATTTATAACAAACATTTATCTAAATATTTTTGATGGAAGTCAACCAAGAATATCACTGTAAGCGTAGCAGCAAACTTTCGCGAAACTAACTAATTTACAATCAGTAATTCTGAATTTTTGACCAAACTTGTTCTTTTTTATTGTCGTTTGTTTGATTAGTAGCCCTTGTGTTTCGATAGTCCTTGATGTAGCCTCCATTGAAGTTACCATGTTGCAATGATTTTCCTCGCAAAGCTTGAATTTTATTAACTGTCAATCTTCTAATTTCTTCATCATTGTTCCCCGGCATACCCAAAAGAACATTTTTAGGACTTGCAAAAAAAGCGTTTCTTTGCACAACTTTAAGCGTCAAAAAAAGCAGGTCATAACAAATTAGAAAATCGCGGTGTCAAACTTTGGAATGAAATTGACGTTAATTTAAAGAAACGACCTTTGTATACTTTCAATAAGCAATATAAAAACGCACTCTTAAGCACCTATTAATAACTCGCCAGGTCTCATGTACAATTAAATGCATTATAGCTGATCTTGATCTTAATTATTGTGTTACAATTGTACGTACTAAAATGATTTCAGTTTAATGTAATACGTCCCTCGGGAAATAACATTCAAAGCGCTTTATTGCCATAAACGTTTTGAGTCAGCGTAATTAAAAATCTGTAAAGTCGAAACTAGTGTGCTATCAAATTACTTTTGAAAAGCAAACCTTACGCCATGAAAAGATGTGATAGCACAACGAGGATTCTCGTTTTACACAGGAAACAGGTCTATTTACTATTATTTACCATTTACGTAATTAAGTGAGTCATCTTTATTATCTTTGTTGTGTTGTTGTTTTGTTTTGTTTTTCTTTTTTTTCTCTTTTATTTATTTTTTTTTTTTGAACTACAGGGAGCACCTTGACTTTGATAACCTAACGGTTTTTCGGTGCTTCCTCACAAAAAATCGTTTTGTGCTTATGTAAATGTTGTTGCTCTTCTTTTGTGAAAATAAACTGTTTCATTCATTCATTCATTCATTCATTCATTCATTCATTCATTCATTCTCTATGAATGATACAATGCACAAGAAGTATTTTCGGATTCTCATCTTTTATCAATTTTAAGCAGCCATTTTTTTGCCCATCATAACAGGAGCACCATCAGCTACACAAGAAATTATATTCTCCATTGGTGTATTATTGACATCTAAGTAGTGTTTTAGTTTATTATATAGATCAGTGGCAATAGCTGTGATGTCTAACGATTCGCGAAATAACAATTCTTCAGCAAATTCATTTTTATCAATATATCTTACATAGGCTAACAATAAGGCCTCACTGTCTCTCACAGTTGATTCATCCATTTGTATTGAGAAATTTCTTGATTTCAGCTTTTCAACAACTTTTATTTCACAAGCTTGACTCATTTTATTTATTCTTCTTCTAACAGTGTTGTTACTGAGTGGTATGATTTTAAAATCTTTGTAATCTTTTTCCAGAACTGTTTTAACAAATCCTAATATTGATGGTTTAATTAAGTCCTCCCCTACAGTATGATTTTTTCCTAATTTAGCAATAAATTAAAAAATTTCATAACTAGCTTCAAGAATGCGACTAGCTGTAACAGTTTTGGCAGTGAACAGAGACTCTATTGTTAATCTTTTTTCAGATTTATCGTTTAAGGATTTGAAGTAATTCGAATAAGAATTTACATGCGCACGATGTTTCGCCTTCAAATGCGCATCAATACGACCTCGTTTTATTTATTTATTGCTTAAGCAAGCGTTTCTCAAACCATGGGTCGCGACCCAAATGTGGGTCGTTAAGACTATGCGGATGGGTCGCGACCCAAATGTGAGTCGCCAAGACTACACAAATGGATCGCAAAAGCTTGTAAATTACCGCACGTAAAAGAGAAAGATTTGCGCACACAAGATTTCAAAAGTGAATACCCTTTCTTAAGAGAACATTACAATTTTAAGACAAAAATCAAGAAATCAGAGTCAGCTTCAAGATGAAGACCTTTTTTTTCAGAGATCATCATGACTTTGGGAGCAAAATAGGGAAATCAGAGATGAAATTGAAGTGAAGACTTTTTTTTTAGAGATCACCGTGATTTTGGGAGAAAAAAGTGAAAGACGAGATCAAAGCTCTTTTTCTTTTTAAAAGAACATCAATTTTGGAAATCCTTGCCTCGGGCCCCTGAATTTAAATATCCACCATTGGATCACAGTCATATTTATAGATCGTTGTTTTTAGCGATTTTGAGTCGCAGAAAAAAATTTTGAGAAACGCTGGCTTAAGCATTGTTAGCATAAAAAGCAGAAAGGTAACCGCTTGTAGTGGACAGCAGGTATGAAACCAAATTTCAAACATTCCTCTGAATATTGACGAACTTTCTTCTTGCAAGCACTACTCATTTTATGCATAACGTTGGTGCCTGAAATAAAAAAAATTTCCAAAAATATCTAAGTTAGTACCTATTGAAAACATACACACGACGGAATTAAAAACACTAAAACCCGACATTCTGTTTCACCTGCAGGTGCAGGATCATCAGGGATATCTAAAAATTACTGTATAAAATTTAAAATTTAAAATGACTTTAATATTTAAGAAATGCTAAAACAGAAAAATGTCTTTTAGCATTTCTTAAATTGACCAACCAACTGTCAAAGTGAATACATCAGTTGATTACTACGTCAAGTGACGTTCGATGAACTGATCTATGAAAACTTTTGTGGGGGAAACGTATCATGAAGACCCTGGCCCCAAGGATCATTTTCAATATTCATATTGTTTTGCGATTAAGTTAATATTGAATGTGTTATTTTCAAAAATTTTTTACAATATTAAGTGATAGATAGTTAATGACTTTCGTAGTAGTAAAGATAGTAACTTTTAACCGATGCGACGTGATTTTCAATAACATTACAGTAGTTGCAGCAATACTGCTTTTGTTAACAAAGGGAATCGTGTAGATTTATGAAGAGAGTGGAAAGAGGATCAGACATTTTTAGGGATTCTTGGTCCAATCTAAAAATTTAACGTAAGGTCAAGGTCCAAAGTTGCATAATTAGCCAGCTAAAGTGTCGTTTTAGTCGACCAAGCTTAGCTGGTTGGATGGCTGAAAGTAATGGCAGGTGGTCAATTGGATTGGGACGCAGGTATCCAGTGACAATCCGCAAGGCGTCATACAAGACATTATTCATGAAGCGAGTGTGAGTGCTGCGACAACAGATTAAGGCCCAGTACAGCTGTTAAGTAGAGTAGAAAGAGAACAGTTGGGCGCAGTGTTTTGGCACCAGCACCCCAACCTGAGCCTGCAAGTTGCCTCAGGAGTGTAACGCGCTGATACATTTTTTTGCTGAATGCCACAAGATGGTAAGGGAACGTAAGCGACCTCCCGACAAAATAAGTGGGTTTGGACAAAATTGTAAAAGTCTATTGCAGTGGTAAACATTTAGCCTACGTATGGTCTCTTCGTTATTTAAATGAAAGATTGCAGTCAGGGGCTTAGTGTGATTGAGCTTCACCTTCCAAGTCTGAAGATACACTAAATGTTTAGTCATGTTTTTACTTAAAGTCCCTTTAAAAGCCTTCCAGTTTTCATTGGAGTGCTAAAATTCTAGATCCTATGAGTAGGTAAACTTTTTGGAAATTGTGGAGGGCAGATGCAGACATAAATAAAAAAAGGTTGAAAAAGAGGAGAGTCAAGACCAATCGCTAAAGAACGCTGTTTTTCATACAGCAAATCCTGCTTTGCGTGCTGCCACCAGTAGTAAGGATGTTTCGGACAAGTTCCATAACCATTTTGACCATGTGCTTATCTGCCAGAAGTCTCAAGCAGCTTGCATGGAAAATCATATGCTGCCGTCAGATTGACAAATCAACAAAAAATCCTGTACGCGAACGTAGATAAGTTAGTTCGACGCCGACGTAAATAAACTTCGAGAGGATCTTGTAGGGGACACAGAGCAGAGATATCAGTCAATAACTTTTTGGGTCCTCTACTGGCTTTACCGTTTTTGGGATCGCGACTACAAGCGCTCTTCTCTAAATCTTGGGAATTTTGAGTCGGTGCAAGTATGAAGAAAGGAACTTACCTAACTAGGACTTAAGAGCAGCTTCAGAATGGACATTTTTAATACTAATTATGTAATGATTTCAATAGTTTCACATTTCGCTTAGATTCCTAATTAATTAATTCATTTTAAATTTAAGTTTTAAAACCTTTAATTGTGTCATGGCATCTAATAGTAGAAAGAAGAATTTTTTATTCATGTCATGGCATCTAATGTAATTTTGCGGCCTGCTATACGTACCTTAATTTATAATTTGGCCCATTTTGAAAAAGGCTGGACATCCCTGGTCTAAAAAGTTTAGAAATTTAGGTTAACTTTTAAAAACTTAATTTCCTTTTTTTGCATCCTGATAAAAACATACTAATTAAACTACAAACCAAATTTACGGTTGGGAAAGTTAAGTTTTAAATATTGGTTAAAGGAGTCCATGAAATTAAATAGGTTGAGAACCATTGCTTTATCTGCTACAATTGAAAAAATATTACAAAAATTTTTTTAATGTTTAACATATTAAACTATAAAGCACAATAATACCTATGTAGGCCCTAATATAAAAATGTTGGTTGTACTAGTCAGTAGGGTTCTCAATAACTTCAGTTTCAAAACGAATTCTATGTATTACAATTTTTGAAAATACCTTGCATTAAAATTGCGCCAAAGTCTCTTTCACTTACATTATAACGTGCAAGAAACAAAACCTAATTAAATTTGTCAAATTTAAACTTTCTTTATCTAAAATCTTAAAAAATTGTTTTTTAAATATGCATTATACTGTATATCTCAATATTTCGTATTATCACATTCATTACAATTTGTCATCAACGGAATAAATTTTAATTTTAAAATTGCCAAGGAGTAAAAAAAGTTGTAAAACCTTTGTCCTAGCGTAGCCTTTACAAAATGAATATTTCTGTTTTTGTTGCAAACAGTTCAATAACGTTAATTCTTTAAAAAATATTAGCATGAGTTCTTTTTAACTATTTATATTCTTAAATTTTAAGTTCGAAGATATAAAAAAATTAAATTTTTTTACTAAATTCTTCAAAAACGATTATTTCTTTCTAAAAAAAAAACTTTTCTGGTGACTCAATTTGCTTTTTAGGTTATAGATAGATTAATTAGAAAATTTTATCTTACTTTTAGCTGTCGGGTCATCAGTCAAATAAACGTTTTTAGGTGCGGGTTTCTTTTGTTGAACTTCATTTACTTGTTGAGTATAGTTTCCATTTGAAAGTAACCGGACTAAGTTGAGACTTGGGAGAACTTTTTCGTTTTGATAAGACTGAGAGTATTTGTTTAAACCAAAATTTGAAACATATCCGTTTTTATTTAAATTGACAGCCGGTTTGGCGATCGTAGAAATTACACACGTAATCAAAAGCAATAACATTTTACCTCTTAACAATTAGGTCTATACTTCAGCATTTACAATTAACAAGTAAAATCTGGGTCTTTTCGAGAAGTCGCCGTATGCGATTTTTGTTTGTGAAACTAACCCGGGTTTCCCCGCAATCACTATCGCTTCTTAGAATATCCTTTTTTCTTTGGTTTCTTCTTTATTCTATCCTGGTGCTGAAAAGGGGATTCCGGGTTAGTTTTACAGAAAAAAATCGCTTATGGTAACTTCTTGAAAAGACCCAAAAATTTTATCTAGGTCACTTTCCTGCAGTTAATTGTGCATTAGAAGCTTTTCTCCCGCTATGTTCTGAGAGAAAAATTTTTAAAATTTATTCCAGTAAAAGTTAAAAAAAGTGGTGTTTGCAAAAAAAATTTCTTCAAAAAAACAAAAACATTAAACATTAGATTTTCAATATAACATCGGAAAGTAAATTCATTATTGACTGTTTCTGTGAATAATGATAGGCCTAATAGGCAGTGGTGGATATTCCAATTTAGGGGCCCGAGGCAAGAATTTTCAAAAATTGATGTTGTCTGAGAAAAAAAAGAGATCTGATCTTGGCTTACATATTTTTCTCCGAAACTCATGGTGTCTTCTAAAAAAAAAAGGTTTTTACTTCGATTTCATCTCTTATTTCTCTAATTTTCTCCCAAAATCAGGGTCTTCTCTAAAAAAAAAAAAAAAGTCTTCACTTCCATTTGCTCTCAGTTTTCTCTATTTTTGTCCCAAAATCAGGGTGTTCTCTAAAAAAAAAAAGTCTTCACTCGGAATCGTTCTCTGAACAAACATCTGCAGCGGATTCAAAATGTGCTATTTTCGAGGGGGGCCCCCAAAAAAAGGGGGGCCTGAGGCGACTGCCTCATTTGCCTCACCCAATATCCACCACTGCTAATTGGCCTATGCTATGAGCTTGAAAAATCTATCCCATCGGTACAAACCAACCAATTGCGAAGGTACAACTAATATGAGATGAGAGCAGTTAAGCCATGTAACCAGTGGCGGCTGGTAAGTAAAAAATGAAGAGGAGCTGCCATCAAAGACGCCGGAAAATTTTTTGCAATCCGGGAAAAATTTTAAAAACGGCACTTTTTTGGTCGAAAAGGCACTTTCAACAAACGCAAATTTTAAGCGTAGATTTATGGAAAAAAATTTTATTGTAAAACTTAGTGAAGACCAAAAAATTGATAAATAAAGTATTCTTCGGCCGCGGCGTTTCATTTACTAAACCAGCAAATATTTTTTATCTAATCAAAAATGTGGAACGTCTCTTTTGCAAAGACCTTTTCTTTTTTATCGGCCTTCACTTTGCACTACAAAGTTTTACACCTTCAGTTCAAACTCAAGTGAAGACCTTTTTTTAGTCTTCACCAATTTTTAAAGAAATCTTTTTCAATTTGCTAAAGTATAAGTTTATTAAAAGTGCTTTTTTAACAAAAAGTACCTTTTTTCTAAATTTTGTTTCTTCACTAAATTACTGTTATACGCTAGCTGGCTCTTTTTGAAAAAACTACGGTGAACCCTTGTCTAAATAGATATTTTAAATTTTTTGGATTAAATTTTGGTCAAGTTTATATAATTATAGAGAGAAATTCAACACAATGCTTTTATCTTGTGAATTTCAAATGCAATGGCCACTGGCACCCCACTTTCCGCGCCCCCGAATCTGCAATCTGTAAAACACAATTTGTGTTTAATTCAAAGACTTTAAAGTTTATTGCTAATTAAGCGTTTTAACTAAAAAGTTTTATGTCATAGATAACGAAATATTTGTACTTGTTACCAGGGTTGCCAGGTAGCCTAAAATTCGGATAAAAAATAATAAATTTTTCTAATTTTAACTGCTGTGTCCGACGGTCGGCAAATCATTCGGACTCTTGGTTTTCTTGTCCTAATTTGGCCGATTTTTATTAGCCTCTCTCAGATACTGATTTTGTCAGTATCTCTAGCGTGGCGTTGATAGCCCTAAGCAGATTTTTTGTGTAGTGCCTGTATCAATTGCTACGTCACTGCTAGTCTGTTGTTTGTGATATAAACAATAGAGCAGGTTAGGCAGACTTTTTATGTTGCGAGCCAATTTTTTTCTAAATTTTGGCAGACAGGCCAGAATGGCACAAACAGCGCATTTATTTTAATAAATTCTTTAAATTCCAGTTAAAAGCGATGGGCTCGGGTTCATAATAGCGACTGTCATAACATCACCGCATCGCCAGGCCTATTCTTGTCCAAGCATTCATCCCAAATTTTAGCCAAAATCGTTTACAGTCCCTGTTTTGACGCAGTCGCTATTTTGACGGTCGCTGTTATGACAGTCGCTGTTTTGACACAGTCGCTATTTTGAAGTCGCTATTATGATGGTCGCTGTTTTGACAGTCGCTATCCTGCCCGGATGCCAAAGCGATGCTATCAAATAACATAATAATTAAGGTAAATTGCTTGCGGGCCGAATTATTAATTATTTTTGTTACGGGCGGGCCGGATTAATTATAATTATTTTAATAATTATTTTTGTTATAACATGTAAGTTGCATCTTGCGAAATGAATTTGTAAATTGCACCATAAATACATCATATTTTTAAAATTGTCCTAAAGTGTCCAAATTTCAGATCAATAATGTCCGAAAATTTTCCAAACTACTTGGCAACCCTGCTTTGTTACGCCTATGATTAGATCCAATGAGCTGCGTTTATTGCAGCTGAAACCACAACTCACAAGTTGTCATTAGTTAAATCAACTCTGTAAGTGGCCAGTAACAACAAACAAGTTGTACTAAGATATTTAGCAAAGTTAAAAATATTTTGTCTATGACTTTGTTTTGTTATTTTTGGTGCATTTTCATTTTAATTAATCCTTCATTTTACTGCTTCATTTTACTGCTTCACTATTTAAAACTGCACTTTCTTAATTTAGGGTCACGTGATCAATGTTTTGCTTTAATTTATATCGCTATTGCCAAAATCACGATTTGGATATTCATCACATAAATTTAGGAAAAATTGTTCTGCTTCCAAATTATATTAATCTGGTACCCCCCACGCTACTCCATTAAGAAATTGGATATGAAATGCTTTTTTCATAAGGCACAACAAAAATTTTATAGGTAGTCTCATCGCGAAATTGGTGTTCTTTTGTTCGCAAGTCCATGTGTCAGCAAATTGCATGCGCTATTCTGTCGACAATTCGATCTGTCGGCAGCGTGGTCGAGTGGTTACAGCGCCGGGATTGTGATCGACATGGTCGCGGTTCAAAACGTACTCGCGGCATTCTGTTGTGTACTTGAGAAAGACACTTTACGGAACATTTTCCTGCTTTATGGTTTGGCAAGCAGTTTTAACTTTCAGTCATATCTTTATTAAAATTCAAGCGGACAGCATTATCTTGGCATCTCTGGAAGCAGGTCGGGGTAATGGCTTACCCTATGTATTAGCACCTCCGTCACTTTCCTGCGAGTCAGGAGGATAAAAATAGAGATAAAATACATAAATTAATTTTAAACATATGCGAAGATATTTTTGTTTTCGTTTGCAAAAAAAGTAATTTTTAGAACGTTGAAAACTAAAAAAACTTACTATGATATGGCAAAAAAATTAACTCGCGCCAACATGAAACCTTGCTTCATCGTAAAAAAATTTTCTAATTTATCAAATTACAACTCTACCTTTAAACAAGTTGACAGGGACTTTAAAATGAGTGTAACAGCTTCTCTACTGGACGTTTCGCAAGGGAAAAAAAGCGAAGAAATTATGGAAGGCTGTTCGAGACGAAGACCTTCAAGTTTACGCTTTGAGTTTCCCTACAGTAGGCAACAACACTTTCGTATTTGTATCATACATTTCACTCTATTTTTGTAAATCTAATTTTGCACAATCATTTATAACAAAATTCTATCACTGTAAATTAGCAGCAATCAAAATTTTTCAAAACAAACTAATTTACAATCAGTAATTCTGAATTTTTGGCCAAACTTTTTTCTTTTTTATTGACGTTTGGTTGATTTTTTTTTCAACGAATAATTACAACATTAAGCAGCTTCTGGTGTCAATCTACTCGATTTGAGTGTCGTACATCCTGCTTTAAAATTTTTAAAGTGAAGTTTTCAAGTACAGTAGAACATTGATTATCCGAAGGTCAATTGTCCGAAATGTCAATTATCCAAACACTGCTTTAACAAAAGTCATCAAAGCGTGACGTGTATAAAGAAAAACATATAATAACAAACACTCTATAAGGAGAAGCATAGGATGAGAGACTTATGGCAGCGACAAAAAGAGAAACAAACTAAAAACAAACAAAAAAAGTGATTACTGTACTGCTCATAATGTACAATAAATTACCGTATGTGTATATGAAGCTTTTTATTGTAAGATTGTATTTGTTCGATTATCCAAAAAAATTGCTCATCCGAATCGCTTCTGGTCTCAATTACTTCGAATAATCAACGTTCCACTGCACTTTTTATGGCACAACTTTTGCCAGTCTTTATTTATTTTATGGAAAGATATTTGCGCGCTGTTTTTTTGATTTTTGGCGCACTTGAAAATAAGAATTTTTTATATTGTTATACAAATTAATTTATTAGTAAAATAAAAAACTTTTTTATTAGTAAAATTACTAACGGCATTTTCTTGTTCATTTAGGGAAGATGGACGGGAGCTAGATGATCCACTAAATGGCCGGATATGTTTTCTTCAGCCAGGTCGCCAGGTTCTAGGTGACATCTGAGAGAGCACGAGCTCCATTTGGATTGTATTAAATGGGACAAGATGTTATTACGTGCTCAGCTGTCTGCTCCTTTGCGCCCCACCTACAGGCCGCCGTAGAAGCCATACCTTATTTGTACGTTTCTGAGCGAAATAGACCAACTCCGGTTTGGAGGCGGTTAAGCTTAACCCATGCAGGTCTGAAAAAGCTAATTGCCGGTGGCGTTGGGCTAACATCTTCAATAAATGTATTACTAACGGCATCGAAAATCAGAAAAACAAGTGGCCGAAGTATAATATCAAGCAAAATATTTCGTAGAAGTGCGTTTGGAAGACCTAAGACATTGATAGTCATTGACTATTACACCATAAAAAGCTATTTATATTTTTCGTATCAAGTTGAAAATACGTTTACTTTGTTGTTTTTGTTTTGTGAAAATGATGAAATGACTTGACCAGTAAGTCCAAGCAAGTTTTTAGCCTACATAAATCAAAGTCTAATAAAACCAAAAGTAGTTTATTGCTTATAAAATCTTTAAAAACTATTTAAAAAACGATGAAAATGCCAATACCATTAAAATTCTATTGCAATATGATCTTGCCAAATTGGAAATTATTTTCTAGCCTATATCAATCAAAGAGAAATATAATCAAAATCAATTCAACAAAGACATCAAGCAGAATGTGTATCAACAACATTGAGTTGAGTGCTTTTTTATCTTTGCTTTGTTTAACCGATTTTTCTTTCTTGGGCAAGTTAGTTTTAAAAAATTTCACTCCAATTAATTTTAACAAAATTCTTACAAATTATAAACCAATTAATTACTACATAAATACATTCAGATTAATATATTGTATAACCCTTATTTTTAAATGTACTAAATTGATATTGCTCTTTTTTAGTTTGGTAGCAGTTGCGGATGACCATCATATTGTTGTTAATCTAAGAATCTTAAAATTAAAGTGTCTAAGCCAAGTGCCCAACATTTTACTCGTCGCGGGCCAAATATTCGTCTAAAAGTTTACAGCGGGCCGCAATCGATGCAGTAATCAAAATAATGTCGAATTCAAGTTGTCGTGAAAGTTTATTCGAAAATTTCATGCTAAAATCAAAGTGGTGAAAAAAAATTTTTTTCGGTTATTTTTGGTCACATTGATTTTTTATGATTATTTTAATTTAACTTTTATGATAAATACAATTTTAATTGCAAATTTAGTTTAAGACAAAAAAAAGGTCATCACTTTGATTCTATTACGTCGTCGTCGTCGTTTGAAGGGTATCCAATCCAGGTCAGACACAAACAGGACTGGGACCGAGGGTTTATCCTTTTACTACCCCAGACTACTGCACTGCCTGGATCAGATGCTGGCAGTGATGTCATTAAGCCAGCATCGAGTTTCGTCATCCAAAACCGTCAGACCTCGTGCTCCATGTGGTGCCCGATGTATAGGGCACGCTGTTAGTACATGGTCTGCGGTTTGCTCAGAGGCGCCACACTCGCAATTTGGTGAAGGAGCGAGACCCCATTTGTGCATGGACGAATGGAATCGCCCAACACCAGTCCGCAGGCGGTTAAGCTTAACCCAAGCTGCTCGGGGTAAGCCCATCCCAGCAGGCCTGGCACCGGTCTCGGGCACAAAAGCACGGATCCTGGAAGCATTTTCACAGTACTCCGCGTTCCATTTGTGATTTGTCCATTCAGAGGCGCGGATGCCAAGTCTGGCAAGGTTGTCCAAAATATTCCGCGCACCTGGCACAAATGCGGGGCGTCTGGATCGTAGTCTCACTTGGCGAGTATCTGAGGACCCACTTAAAAGACCATGCAAGATATGATCGGGGTCCAGAGATCCACGGTAAGCCAAGGAGAGTGTCTCTCCCATTCGGGGAAGCTCAGCTGGCTGGATGCCTGAGAGTACAAGTAGGTGGTCCGTTGGAGTGGGACGCAGGCATCCAGTGACTATGCGCAAGGCGTCATTCAAGATACTTTCAATGAGACGAGTGTGAGCACTGCGACACCAGACTGGCGCACAGTACTCAGCTGTTGAGTAGACTAGAGATAAGGTGGCTATGCGTAGTGTTTTAGCACCAGCACCCCATCCCGAGCCCACGAGTCGCCTCAGCAGTGTGACGCGCGAAGATAGTTTTTTAATTCTATTACGTGTTTTTCTATAAAAAAAAAAAACCTCTTGCTGAGACAAAAATAATTGCATTCCGAGTTATCTGCGCATCATTGGGTTGGTTTGTGTCTGATCTGGAGAGGATGCCCTTTCAAACGACAACGACGACGACAATTGGGTTGGTTCAAAGGCACCGCGATAATTCAAGATGCTTCTGCGTCTGTTTAAAAATTTCTTGGCGAGCCCCAACAAAAGGCTTTTCGGGCCACATGCGGCCCGCAGGCCGTGGATTGGGCAGCCTTGGTTTACAATATCGCAACTCACCTTTTTATGCAACCGGTGAAATGAATATTTATTTAATTAAAATCCAATCCAGTAACTATTTGTCACAATAATATGATTTTATTTTGAGTCATGATGCATATAATATTGCTGCAAAAGCTAGTCGCTTAACTTCTAATACTGCTACTTTAATTAATCGTTTTTACACCGATAGCGACACTCTCCTTGGCTCATTGTGGTTCTCTGGACCCCGATCATATCTTGTACGGTCTTTTAAGTTGGTCTTCAGATACTCGCCAAGTGAGACTAAGATCCAGACGCCCCGCGTTTGTGCCAGGTGCGCGGAATATTTTGGACAACCTTGCCAGACTTGGCATCCGCGCCTCTGAATGGATAAATCACAAATGGAAAACGGAGTATTGTGAAAATGCTTCCAGGCTCTGTGCTTTTGTGCCCGAGACTGGTACCAGGCCTGTTGGGATGGGCTTACCCCGAGCAGCTTGGGTTAAGCTTAACCGCCTGCGGACTAGTGTTGGGCAATTCCATTCGTCCATGCATAAATGGGGTCTCGCTCCTTCACCGAATTGCGAGTGTGGCGCCTCTGAGCAAACCGCAGACCATGTACTAACAGCGTGCCCTATACATCGGGCACCACATGGAGCACGAGGTCTGACGGTTTTGGATGACAAAACTCGATGCTGGCTTAATAACATCACTGCTAGCATCTGATTCAGGCAGTGCAGTAGTCTGGGGTAGTAAAAGGATAAACCCTCGGTCCCAGTCCTGTTTGTGTCTGACCTGGATTGGATACCCTTCAAACGACGACAAAGACGACACCGATAACATTAAAGCTTATTCAAATTCAAGCTACATTTTCGAATCTGACCTAACAGATCATTTTCAATTAACAGTAAAAGTTTATTCAAAATTTATAAACAAATGTAAACAAAAATCAGTAGGCCTAATGTATATTCACACTTTAAAAAATTTTAGTGAGGTAGATTTTTGCAATGATGTGGAAGATTTTTGTGGACAAAATAATGACTTCACTAAATCTATGAATAAGAAAGTAAAAATGTTAGTCCAAGTATTAAAAATCTCAATGGATCAACATATGCCCTGTGTAAATTATCTTGGAGAAAGACAAAGTTGAAAAAAAAATTATGGTTAACTAAGGGATTATTAAAATCGATTAAAACTAGAAACAAAATGTTTATTACTTTATGTCAGTGATTCTCAAACTGTGTGCCGCGGCACAGTACTGTGCCTCGAGAGATTTCCAATTGTGCCGCCAAACTTTTCAAAAAACATTTTGTCCATTCCTTCGCAAACGTCAATGTAAACATATTCTTTAAACAGAAAAAAAATTATGTTTTTTGAAGCCCCGACAAAAAAAGCTCAAAAAATTTTATTACGTTTTGGTGATCAGTTGTCTTCCTGGCTCGTTTCGTGCACGATATGCAAAACTTGGATATTTCCCGTGAAAACAAACCGCTCAAAATCTAATGAAGGTTAATAAAAAAAAAAGGGTTTACATTGCTACGTTGAAATTCGGGGTTTTTATGTAATCCACTATGATATTTAAGATAAAAAAAGCGTTGGAAACTTTTTCAAGACGAAAAAAGTTATGGACTCTGGTCCCAAGTGTGCCGCAAAATTTGGAAAGGTAGCAAAGCGTGCCGCGGACGCGAAAAGTTTGAGAACCACTGCTTTATGTAAACAAAACTTTGCTTATAAGACATTTCATTTAAAATATAAAAAATACGGAAATCTCCTTACTGGTTTACAAAAAAAAACAAAAATAAATTACTACAGGTATTCATTCAATGTCCGTAAAAAAGATTCAACTTATACTTGGAAATTAATAAATCAAATTATCAACTAGTACAAAAACACCAACTTTAAATTTTCACACAATATTATATATTACAATACATCAAATTCATCTTAAAAAAGAATGTGTAATATCTTACGCAATCACTTTGTTAATGTGGGTTCAACTTTAGCAGATTCAATCCTAAGTTATGCAAATTTATCTTCTGACTGTCTTTGCAATAGAATTAGTAACTCGATTTTTTTTGGATGATACTGAACCAGAAGAAAATTTAAGATCATATCTTTCTTAAACATTAAATTAGCACTGTGATATGATGTCATATCTTCAAAACAGTTACATATGTTGAAATTTGTTATTAGCTCAGTGTTATCAAATATCCTTAATAACTCACCTGCCATCTGGGCCAGGCCGTGAGTAAGTCTATTCGTGCTGCTAAACATGATAGAAGGAAATCAAAATTTCCAAAACGGAAGGATGTCTTCCTATTCCGATGTTCAACAAAGGCCTGCTAATTGGCAAACGTCCTTTTAGGACGGGGTAATGTCTGGGAAAAAATGTCCTTTTCAGAAAACATTGTTAAAATCATAAAAAAAAATAGAACTCGCACTGTAATTGAAAAAGTTAATTAACTGCATAGAAGCCTTTTTTGAAACCTCTTAATTAATTCTATTGTTGCGTTCACTGGTTTATAGACAGATCACGTGCAGCGACCTTAATAAAATCTGATTGGCTCGCTTACACGTGGCGAGCACACTATAAATTGAAATGTTGGTAAATTTAATTCCTTTTCAGTCGTTGGTGATCAAGTGGTTTGGTGATTTGGTTTAGTTTGAAGAGTGAGTTTGTAGATCGCAAGCGAAACTTGGGAAAATTTCGTTTCGCGATTGCATCGTTGGCTGAACGTTGGTCGCACGTTGGCTGCACCGTTTGAGCTGTAGTGTTTAGTAAATAATTGGTCGTTGGCTTGTGGAAGCCTGTTGTACTGTCATATAGAATGTCAACGTTAATATATATTATAAACCATAAGACGTGTGTGAAAGCCAGCGGTGTGATTGGGGAAGGCTCGGATAGCTTCCCCATAGTTGAAGAAATTGAAGCCAAGAAGAGAGGGATTCGCTGTGCGGTCTACATTAAACTTTTGAAATTAACAAATATTACCAACAGTTTCTGAAAACCCACTATTCTCCAGCTGAACATTGAAGGCCTCACTGCAAGCAAGACAAACGTTCTTCTTTATCTTGCTCAACAGTGTCAGGCATTAGTCATCCTACTACAGGAGACTCACTATACTAACGCAGAGAAGTTAGTATTTCCAAGCTTCCAACTAGCTGGGTCTTCTTTAAGCAGGAAGCATGGCCTTGCTGCGTTTTTCAGCGAGCGACTAAGGTATACGCTTTTGGACCAATTTCCGATGTCAGTGGTTGTACGTGGAGGTTGATGGTTATAAAATAGCCAACGCCTACAAACTTCCACCAACGCGGCTGCGACCGGTAGATCTCTTAATGTTTCTCACCTCTGTCTTTATGCCGGCGATTTCAACTGTCGTCATGGTGATTGGGGTTACAACGATAATAGTCCGGACGGTGAGTGCTTGGCTTGCTGGATAAGTATTAATAGTCTTGCCCTTCTATGCAATGCCAAGGACGCCCCCATTTTTTATTCCGTCCGCTGGAACACTGGCATCAATCCAGATCTAGCTTTTGCTAGCGTTGGTCCTTATAGTCGCCTACCGGATATACGTGTTCTTGAAAAGTTTCCCAGGTCACAACATCAACCTTTGCTTATCACACCACCAAGGTCTGCTTTGTCAGTACAAAGCAAGCCTGTCAAGCGGTGAAACTTCCGTAAGGCCAAATATAGTCATTACATTGCTTTGACAAATAAATTCCCAAAGATTTTGTTGCTGCCTGATTTACATGATGTGGATGCGGCTTACCAGGACTTCTGTAACATTATTAATAAAACATCCAAAAAAACCATCCAAGGCGGTCATCAAAAAAACTATATTCTTTGTTGATGTGTAGAGTGTGAATCGTCTATAGAACTTTCCTGCTGTCTCCTGAGAGAGATGGCTTGAGTTGACTGTTATAGATTTACTTGCCAAACTTGACAGGGAACGGAGGAACCCATGGTCCGAAGCAGTTCGGAGTATCGACTTTTCAAACTCTAGACGTAAAGCATGGAGTATATTGAACACCCTTATTGGTAGGTCAGGACACTCTTTTCATCCCTGTCCCATTTCAGCTGATGCTATTCCATCTCAGCTAGTCAGAAATGGGAAATACAAGTCGTCGTCGGCAGCGTGGTCAAGTGGTTAAAGTACCGGGCTGATGATGAACACGGTCTCGGTTCAAAACCCACTTGCGCATTCTGTTGCGTTCTTGGGAAAGACAATTTGCGGCACTTTCTTCTGCTTGGTGGTCTTGCCAAACAGTTCTAAATTACTTACTAGCGGACAGTAATATCTTGGCATCTTTGGAAGCAGGTTGGGGTAATTGCTTACCCTATGTATTGCGCCTCCATCGCCTTCCTGTGAGTCAAGAGGATAAATATAGAGATAAAAAAAAGAAAGCTTTTGACCACAAGTCATCTCAACTTATTTCTCAAAAATTGTCTGACCTTTGGAGGGGCACAACACCAAACCCAGTAAATATCTCTGACACTTTCTCACAGAGAGAATTCACTGGTGCCCTTTAACACTTAAAACCAGGTAAAGCTCCGGGCCCTAATTCCATCTTCCTAGAGCTTATAAGCAATGCTGGAGCTGTTTTGAACTCCTGGTTACGCGACTTTCTCTCTTTCTACTTGTACCAACTCAAAACTCCCAAGATCTGGAGATGAGCGTTTGTAGTCGCAATCTCAAAGCCGATGAAGCCTGTGGGAGACCCAAAGAGTTATGTAACCAATATTTCTGCTCCGTGTTTCCTGCAAGATTCTCGAGAGGCTTATCTACGCCCGCGTCGAGCCAATTATTGATCCACTACTCCCTGAATAGTAGGCTGGGTTTCAACGCGGGACATCATCCGTGATAAAGTAATTCTATTGACACATGACATCAAAGATTCTTTCGAGGCTATGAAAAACGCTGGTGTCGTATTCTTCATATGACACAGTCTGCGACCGTGGCCTTACCTGCAAGCTGCTGAGGCTTTTGCCTGACATGTACATGGTCAGAATGATCATGCATCTTGTCCGCAACTGATGTTTCATTCTTACTACCGGTGACAGCAAGCAAAGCAGGCTACGATGTCTGAAAAACGGTGTTCCTCAGAGATCGGTCTTGGCTACCCTCCTTTTCAACATCTATACATACGACCTGGCCTCTACGATTTCCAGAAAGTTTGCATATGTAGACGATTTAGCATTGTTGCACTCTCCTGGAAACTGAAAAGACCTGGAGGGGACTTTAAATCAAATCATGACTACGTTTTCAGCGTATTTTTACGCTTGGAAGTTGAAGTCGGCAGCGTGGTCGAGTGGCTAAAGAACCGGGACCGTTTTTTCGGTCGTTGGGACGTTCTACCGTCGTACACACTATCGCAGTGGCACGAGTATTTGTATACAATATTACTTTGCTGATGAACTGGTAAAACATCCTTTTGAAAAGAAGGCAGCATCTTTTTTGAAGAAAAAACTATTCTTGCCGGCTGCTCGGGGTAAGCCCATCCCAACAGGCCTGGTACCGGTCTTGGGCACAAAAGCACAGAGCCTGGAAGCATTTTTACAGTAATCCGTTTTCCATTTGTGGTTTGTCCATTCAGAGGCGCGGATGCCAAGTCTGGCAAGGTTGTCCAAAAAACTGATTTAAAATAATTGTTGACTTTCTTTGTCGCCTGAAACAGTTCGTCTATGGACCAAAGCTTTCCTGCTTGCGGCGCAAGTGAGCGCGCAACCAATTGCGTGCTCTCTTTTTCCAACTAATCAGTGACGCCTTTACTGTCGATGTCTTCCAATCCTATATAACCCATTGTTTTTTTTTTTGCAGTTCATCATTGCCAACGATTTCTTCTGACAAGAGTTGGCCGAGAAAGAATTTTTAAGAAAACAGTCTTTTTAAAAACTACGAAAAAAAATTGAGAGTTAATGGTTTGGTCAATAGCATTGGTTATTTTAAAATTTTGTACAAGCAAGAATTTATTTCAATTAAAATCATATGTGGATAAGTAAATTCTTATGAGTTTACTATACGGTACGATAATAAATTGAATATTACTTTATGGTATAATTTGCTGGGGTAGCTGCTCAAAACTTGTTTCTCAACCTGTTGATATTGTTCATAATCGAATACTAAGATGCATAAATATGGTAGGAAAAAGCCAAATCCATGTAACAGATCTATATGCTTTATCTAATGTACTCAAAATACATGACATGTATGTTCTGAAAATATGTAAATTTATGTTTCTTTGAATACGACATACGATCACATATGATCTGCTGCCAAATGTCTTTCCAAAATATTTTCCTAAGCACAATTCAATTCACAACCGTATCACCAAAAATGCTTCTAAAGTAACTATTTTTTACAAAGAAAGCTAAAGGCAGTTGGTCAAAGAACACTACAATGTAGAGGTGTTAAATATTGGACTAAATTACCAGGTTTAATTAAATCATCACACCACATTTATGCATTTTCTAAACAATAAAAAAAATATTTTATTACAACCTACACATAATGTTAACGCACTGCAAGTCTTGTTGGTATGCTAGTGTAAAGATATGTCTATTTGTGTATTGATGTGTTTGTGTGCTTATTTATAGTCACTCATTCTAATTCAGGCATGCATTTTTAGTCATTCAACCATACATAAAATCAAAATTCAATTTGCAATTATTCTTTAATTTTTAACTGATAATAATCAGGAAGCAATATGACTACAAAACGTTAGGGTTACTCATGCCTCCGGCGTTTTTCTGCGAGTACGGGGAAGAATAGAGATTACATTAAGGAAAAACTTTTCTACACTAATTTCAAGCCAACTGCCTCTAACAAAATTGTTTTAAAAAACAGAGTTTTAAAAGTTAAATTTCTGCGAAACTCTCCAACGGGTTTCTTGGTATTTTTTGTCGTATAAATTGCCAACAACAACGAAGTAACGAAAAAATTCTTTTTTTATCTGCACTTAAAAATCAGCTTAAAAAATTGCGATTAATTATTATTTACCGGACTGGCAAAATTCTTTGATAAACTTCGGGAGTTCCATATTGTTTGAAAAGGCTGCTAATTTTACTTACGCAAGCTACAACGTGAAAAAAATTCTGCAAATGCACAGGTAATTTTTTTACATTCTAATAAGCAACTTTAGATGAAACTAAAGACATGTAGCAATGTCTTCAAAAATTGCATTTAATGCTTAAAAGCAAAACACAGTATATTTGATCTTTGCTTTGTCTTTGAGTAGTACGGCACTTGCGTTTTTAAATTGAAACACTGGTTGTTTTTGTTTGCAATTAATCATACGTATATAAACTTTTTCTTAAAAAAGTAACACAATTGTAAATTAAAAGCTGGAAAAAATTGTTTGTAATTTGGAAGGATTGAAAAAAAAAAAAAAAAAAAAAAAAGGGAAAAGTGGCATAAAATTTGTTACAGCACAATGATTTGTGTGGTTAAAAATGAAACGAACTGTTGGATAAAAAAAAAACAAACATCAAAGATGATGTTAAATGTGACAGTGCAAAATTTATTCTAATAAAAAAGTTTCCAAGATTATTCGAAAAAATTTTTTGCAAATGGCTGAATAATTATCGTATGAATTGTACAAGCTGCTTGAGGTGGACACTTTTATGCTTAGGCTAATACACCAATACAAAAATACAATGATAAAGTTTAAAACATTTACGAAAAAAATGAAAATAAACTTTTTTTCTTTAATCAAATCAAAGCAACATTAAAGTTTTAAACAAAACCTTATACATATCCAGTATTAAAAAGCATTGTCTAATTCAAAAAATTTTTGTTGAAAATTCTTTGACATGATTTGTCAAAATGTATTCGATTTCTTTCTTAGACATTAACTTATAGATTAAATTGAGGTTCAGTTGGAACAAATTCTTGAATCAAACTTGTTTTTATTTTTTGATTAAAAAATACAGAGATGCTGTAGTTTTAAAAAACCTGCAAAATCTAATTCAGCTAAGCTTTCAACGGAAATTAACCACAGAAGAATATAATCGCCACAAATTAATTTTCGCACTTGTGTCTGTAAAATTCGTTAACGCCGACAATGTTACAAATCCGAAAATTTCGCGTCTTGAGTCACGCCACGGCTACCGTGATCTGAAACTTGTCGTCACTCATCTCACTCGGAGTAGATCGAAATCGGTCGGAACTAGTCGGAATCGGTCGAGTCACTCGCACTGCCGTACCCTGCAAGCAGGTTCAAACTTCCAGCTTTGGGCAAAGAATCGCTACTGGAATCGGTCGTGCTTTTTTTCTCCACATCCGCGGCTTCGGCTTGAGGTTCTTTTTCATTTAGAGATTTCTGTGAAGACGAAGAAGCAGTGGTTGGGGGAGGTTCAATTTTTTTCTTTTTCAGCACAATTCCGAGCTTGGCTGCGGTGACCTTCGCTTGTTTCGCAGCAGGTTGATCAGCGCGTGTTGCACCGCTCGTCGAAGGTTGGCTGCCCTGAAGGTACAAAATATTTGAATTATGCCGCTTCGAATAAAGGTCAATACGTAGCTTTTAACTTTGAAATCGGGGAAATATGTTCGTCCGACGCAATGGTCAGACTAAAATTTTTGTCACATTTTTAAAGTTGACTGAAGACGACGGATCGAGAAAAAATTTTCAGACCAGTGGGTGCTTACATTGGTTAACATTTCAGTTGCAGGATAGGATCGTTTTCGAGATTCAGACTCCTGTTCCGGCGTATCCTCGTCACTACTGTCGTCAACCAACCTACGGACGACGCCTTGATTGAAAATTTTCCTGTTTTTAAAATAAAAATTTCGTTAAAGGAAAAAATCTCGGCGATGGATACGATTGGGTTTAAATTGAAATTCTTCGAATAAGGTTTGTCTTATGTATTTCAATATTATCAAGCAAATAATTGTGTCCTTGATTGCTACCCGACGAGCTGTTTTATTGGCATATATTTCTTTGTAGCAGATAGTCGTTAGGCAACAATTAACATACGCAGCTGTAACAATCTTGTCGACATACATAAGAACAGCGATGCAGTGAAAGCGACAGCTAACAACTGATTTCACAGCAAAATACGATTCTTGCCACCGAATAAACGTGTTATGCTTTTCAGCGTTTTAGAAACATCGAAGTACCCAAAAAATCGCCCATTTCAATTAAAAGCAAAAATAACAAAGCTTGTTCCTGACCGAATTTCTTCGTCTTCCTCTTCTTTTTCCCGTGCGACTCTCTCCTCTTCCGTCTCCTGTCTTTTTTGTAGCATCCCTTCATAATTGATGCCAGCATGACGCTGATTTAGTTCTCTCAATTCCTCGAGACTCTCCATCATCTCCATCTCTCGCTTTGAATCTCTTGTTCGGATTTCCAGCATCTGGAAAACGTTATCATCAGAATCAAAGAAGAGGATCGGAACTCATCTGATCAGGAGTCGCTGCTCATCCTACTTAGCTCATCTGTTCAACTTTTACCCTCATCATGTCGTTGTGTTTTTGAGGAACACACTTCACAGGATGTTTATTTGACAGTCTAACAAGGAGGCTTACATTACAGTCACAGTATCACTTTATTCATGATTTTTAAAATATTTTTATTTAATTTGACGATGACTCCTACTAAATTTTCCACAGCTTAACACGTTATTTTATTAAATGACAATGCTGAAAATGCGGTCGAAAAGCAACAGTAACAAAAACATCGTATCTTCCAATATTTCATGTCTACAAACAACATCTGTTTAAAAATAATTTCGATCGGTAAATGCCAATAAGGCCTTTACATTTGCAAAATCCTAATCCTTCGCAAATGAGTACCGACAAAAGGTGTCGAGCAATAGTTGATGATGTTGCAGTTTGGAAAACTAACAACCACATATGACAGCTAAAATTGATTAACATCGTGTAAATATAAATAAAAACCGTCTAAATCTGATTATTTCGCAAAAAATCATGGTTTCGCAAACTTGTGCTCTAGTAACTAACACTAATTGTATTTATTTGCTTCAACTACAGCTTTTTAACTTTAAATTGAGAATAGTAAATTTTAAATAGGAAATAGTAAATTTTAAATAGGAAATAGTAAATTTACTATGTTTTAGAGATGAAACCAATTTTAACATGCATACATCCAGAATTCATGGACGTTCTCTAAAGAAATCTCGATGTACCACTCTGTAGTAGATGCTTCTAAGTGACCCAATATTGATGTAATAAGGCGCATGAGTAATATTGGGTTTATCCATTATGAAATAAGAAGGGACGCCTTTAAAAGTGAGCAGGCTGTGATCGGGCAAAGACATGTTTGTGGGAAGTAATAAAAATTGCAAAGCAGAGCAGTGATAAATGATAATGCCCTACGTCACTCAACACTTTGCTAAGATTGGGACCATGCAGTATGGAATGCAATAGAACGATGCAATGGAAAATGAAAGGTCATCAGCAAAAGCAACTGTTAAAAGACAATTGGATAAAAAAATGGATCAAATCTTTTTTTATCCTATATCTGTGAAACATTATATGGATAATGTTCAAGGAATATCTGTGAGGCAGAACAGACTCAGGTATCTTGAGAAAATGATTGAAATTAATATGCAAAAGATTTCAATTCAAATCTGTTCAACTTTGTTCCAAGAATTTTTAACAAAGTAGCAGATGCGATTAGTCTTTTTGACATGGCGTTTCAAAAAATTGTTTGATGACTTTTTTTAATGCTTCATTTTGAAACGTATTTAATGTTTTGTATTTACTTTCAATAAAATATAAAATATTATCGCTCTATTTTGTCAAATTTTAATAAAAAATTGCTATATTTATAATAAATATTAATTTTTAAGAAAATTCTTTTATTTTAAATTAAAAATTTACTATTGCCAAATCGAAGTGTACTTTTTTTCAATTTGAAGCTAAAAAGTGTAGTTTAGAACCTAGCTTTATAGCCGAAAGTTGTTTTTTCTGCTGAAATCTTAAATGTATTAAACATTTTCTGTAACTTCTCTTTGCAATTATGTTGCTTCGAGAGCTGTCCAGCTAAAGAACAGCTTCTTGCATTATATTTAATGAAAATGTCCTGCATTATATTTCATTGCGGCGTTCCAGATTTTAATACAGCTTTTGTTGTTAACGTTTTACCGTATCGTTAGTTTTATGGCAAGCAAAAATTATTGTAAGATGAGCAGTGAATCGCTTCCAACTCAGCCAAGGTTTAAGTAACACTCTATAACCAAAATCACTTCTGGCCTTTGGGGTACCAAAATTACTTATGACCTTTAATACTCAATCGATCGAAAAAAAGCGATGCAACTCTCGTGTCTAGGCTGTTCAAAATTAGAGCGATTTGGTCGTATACAGTGAAGCGCCAGTGTGATACTGCTACAATTTTTTTTCTCTCTACTTTTATCCCTCTTTCTCGCAGAATTGCGTCGTAGGCATTATACTTTGAGCAACTATCAAGCAATTACGCTAACCTACTTCCGGAGATGCCAAGATATTGCTGTCCCGTTGAGATCTTTTATTTAGTTTTTTATTTTTTTTATTACGAGATAAGACCAAAATTTTACGAAGGTCGCAAGCAGAAGCAAGTGCGTAAAGTATCCTTTTCAAGGACCTAACAGAATGACGCGAGTAAGTTTTTAACCGGGACGGTATTGATCACGTTCGACATCATTTACCGCGCTCTTAACCACTGGACCACCTTCTAATTTTTGGACAGTAAGGTGTCATTTGGCTTAATAATAAAAGGAAAAATTACCCTTGTGTGTACGTACATTGTTCGATCGATTGAATACAATAAAGGCTAGAAGTGATTTTAATTATGCTCTTTAAAGACTGGAGTTAGAGGTGAATCCCAGCTCATCTTCTTCATAGCTTTACTGTATACTTTGATATGAACAACGATGAGATAACCTTCATGGGATTGGACTCGTCTTCTTCTCGTTTCGCCTGTAGCCTCTTCTCTTCCTGTTCAATCAGCTTTTCCGCTTCGAAATTCCGCGTCGCTCCGTGTTCGATTGCATAATCTTGGTTTGCTGGATCCGTCTGTGAACGAAGTTCGTATTACTACAGATGCGCTTCGATTGATCAAAACGCTACACGCTCTGTTTTACTTTATAGACAGTTTAAACCTTGCGTAGAGCTGTAAATTATTTGCATAACAAGTGAGGTTTAGAATATAATGTGTGCATGACTGTTTGACGATTGATTGTAGTATCGCTGTATGATTCGTGTTAAAACATGAAGGGGAGAATCCTAGGTGGTTTCTCGAGCACTTCTGCAAATTCGCTTTCGTTGATTTTTATTTGAACTAACTCTTCTCCTAATTAAAAAAAGGTTTCTACAAACATAAATAAATTGTGATAATTAATGTAGCTTCCTAGAATTTTGATAAATTTAGATTTTAACTGCAAATTAACGGGGTTCGGATTAAGCATTTGGGGTAAATTTTTAGCACATTTTTTCAACAAGATGAAATTTTTCACGCCAAAGCACCTTCTTCTACACACAAAAATGAATTTCCGTACAAGAAAATTATAAACTTATTTGTTTCAAATAAAGAGAGTACAAGAAAATCTTACTTTAAAAGTAATTTCAGCAACACATCTTGTGCACTTGATATAGAATCGATAAATTCTTAAGCCCAAGTAATTATCGTCTTGAACAGTCTCCATCCGAGCGTTGAATTTCGTTCCTTTGTAAATGTAATTGCCGCAAGTTTTGCATCTGCAAAAAAATCCCGTAATTCAGGAAACAATAAAAATAGAATTTACACCAGGCAAAAACGTCTAGATCTGGCAAATTCGACAGTGACTAGGCAGATCAACTTTCTTTGAAAGGATAGGCGGTACACAACGAGTTCAATTTTTTCTCGAAGCAAGCAGGACGGTGAATGAACAGTTATATTGCGGTAAATTTTTACACCAGTTCACCAATGACAAGAATAAAAGCATTCTCATTTAAAGTTATATCATTTCTTGATTAATGGAAATTGGGTAAATTATAATAACGAGAGAATTTTCTTTTGAAACAATGTCAAAAAACTTTTTCTCTTTAGAAAAAAACAAAAGATAATTTCTTTCACCTCATGTTAAACGGGGCCATGACACGAATGACGTATTGTCGATCTTTCGCCCGCTTAAGCTTTGGTATTTTTGAAGGGTCATAATCGGGCGGATAATATTTCTGTTAAAATTTTAAAAATTAAATAAGTTTGGGTGCCATTTCTTTTTACTTTTTTTTTTTTTTTTTGTTCAACAAAAACTAATTTTGTTAACTAGAATATAGCTATTCTTCACAGATCGTTTTACAAATAAACAATCATGGCACGTTTCATATGAATTAAATTAAAATAATGTTGAATTTTGAAAAAAATCACCAGAAAACATGGTTTGTTCAAACGAGTTCACGGCGTAAAATAAAAAATCATTAGTTAAAAATTTAAAATTTATAAAAAAAAGAAACCAAATGCGTGAAATTTTTCTAAAAAAGCTATATAACAAATACCGTATTTCCGCCTAATAAGCCGAGTCGAATTTTTAGTTCTGAAAATGGTTTTTCCTGAGTATCGCCTTTTTGCAGCCTTTAAGGCCGGTTTCCACTACGAGCGTAGAAAAAAGCATTCTTTGTTTGTTTTATTGCTTTTTTTTTGCGCTCGCTTCAATTTTAACCGCTCGCTTCAATCGAAGATCAATAAAAGAGACAAAGAATGCTCTTTTCCAGGCTCGTAGTGGAAACGGGCCTTTACTCATTATTGGCGCGTTGGCGCCGCATCGCGCATTGAGCGCGCATTGGCGCGTTCTTTGTTTCTTTGATTAATATTAAGAAACAAAGAACGCGATTCTGGTTTCTCTTTTTAACTTTTAGGAGAAAGCGCTCATTTGCACGTGTTGTACTTGGTGTAAATGCGGAATATGATTGTGACATTGTTTACGCACAATGGTTGCGAAATGCCAAACTAAAGCCATTTAATGACCAATTTTGACCCCCAATATTTTCTGGTCCAAAGCGATATTCGCCTACTAAACCGACCCCTAAAATTCAGGTACAAAAATTAGGTCCAGAAAATCGGCTTATTAGGTGGAAAATCCGGTAATAACAAAATATGTTCCTCACTTACATTTAAAACTTTTCTTTCAGACATCGTTCAAGATTGATAAATACTATTACAGTTATTTTAAAATCAATTCTACACAATAAGTAAAAATAAATCTAAAGCAAAACAAAAGTTAGTCTTCATAAAAAGCAATTTCAAAAATAAAAATACAGAAAGACCAAAGTACTTCCAGAATGTTCTATACTCTTACTATAAATCATGAGTAAACCAAACATTTTTTTAATTAAAACCGCAGACTCAAAAACTAAAATCAGATTAGAATTTCGACGCAAAGTTACATTTAACACAATTATACTTGTTCAAAAATAATTGATAAAAGTTTTTTTTAAGTTGTTTTTAGGATTTGAAATGACCTTTTAAATTTTTCCCATAGACTCTCATACTGCAGTTTTTTCATACATTTAAAATAAGTTTCAGACCTTTAGATTTCCTTAAGAGCCTCAACGCCAAATCTTAAAAACCGCTTCGTAACAAGCGATGTTACTGACGAGGCAGTAATTGTGGTGATGGAAAGAGATAAAATTGCGCAAATTCAAAACAAAAAACTTTTAAAGCAGCATAGAATTCATAAATGATTTGTCGGAAACCATGAGCGCTTGTGTAAAAAGCAAAACGTTTTCAAATTGTTTCAAAGTAGTGGCTGGTCGTTGAAGAAAAATTAATTGAATTGAAGATTGAACTCTTAAATCTTGAGAATTCTTCTTCAAAATTATTTTCAACTCAACTCTGGAAACGCTTGAATAGAATTGATTCGAAGAATCGTATAATAAGGAGTATAAACTGTAAAATACAAAAATAAAACAACATAAATGGAAATCTCCAACAGTATAAAGCTCAAAATTCAAGAATGAAATGCAATCCAGTGTAATTTTTACATAAAAAAACACAAAATGTGTTAGTGAAAAAAATAAACTCTCTTTATCAATTTTTTCATGACACAGCACGTTAAACTGAGCAAAAAAATGACCGAGCTTATAAAATCAGTATTTTAACAGATATTTCATCATTTAAACCAGTGTTTATGCAGATATTTTATCAAGGCGGGCAATGTTTTAAAAAAGTGCAGGTATTTTGGAGTTTAAGAAGCAATGGCCGCAAAAAAATAAGGGCTGGCTGAAAAAGATTTAAGAATGTTGGAAGAGTGTTATGCAAGAAAAATTTGTTCTAAAGTTGAAGAGGCTTGTATACAAAGTGTAAATCAAAACTATATGAGTTATGGAGCAGAGTGCAGGCCAATAAAGATAAATGATTTAAGGAGAACAGAGACCACCAAATGAGAATGTTCAGAATAATATACGGCAAGACACCGAAGGATAGAGTGAAAAGTAAGTTAGTATTAAAGATCACTGGCGTTGGACCATCAAAGGAATTTTCGAGAAGTCAAAAATCGCGGTGGTTTGGGCATGTAGTAAAGATTAAAAAAAAGCCCCAGCAGTGGCTGTGACAATTACAGTGAAAGGTAAGAAAAAAGAAAGATCTAAGAAACGATGGATGGAGATTGTTGAAGAAGATATGAGCAGAAGGTTGCGACGAAAATTGGCAAAAAAAAGACATGAGTGAAGGCGCGGCTGCAAACAACGGATGACCTCTGCCTGTAGGAAAAGCACGTCGTGTCCCTTATTCGGGGCGAAAATGGATGATGATGATTTCATCATTTGAATATTTAAGATTATTCAGCATCCATTCATGACACCCGGCTAATTTTTTTAAAAAATCAACTTGTGCAAGGTTAAAAATTATCACTCTAGACACAAACAATAAGAGCTACCGTGTTATAAAAGACATTTTAAATTATAAATTCTGCTTAATTTCGTTTTAACAGTTGCGTTTTAATTCTTTTGTTCGTCATACTGCATTATCTTAAAAGCAAAATTCACATCATTTTTTCTGCTTGGCAATCTTACTAAGCAATTTTAAATTGCAGTCAAATCGCTTCGTAAATAGCTAAAAAAAACTATAAAAATTTCAACCAGACAATAATATCTTAAATAAATAGCTAAAAAAACTATAAAAATTTCAACCAGACAACAATATCTTTGGATATGCAAAAGCAACTTGGGGTAATCGCTTGACGGTCATCTAAGCTGTAGGCAAGCGTCATTTCGGGAAACAAGAAATTTACTTTGTCATAGCCCAGCAAAGATTCAAATTATCATTTTGTCCTCAAAAGCCACATGCGCCACGCAGGCTAAAAATAACAAACCCTGCTTTATGCGTAAAGTCTGTGCCATTTTCCTGCAAGTGAGGAAGTGCGATTTAATTTCTTCTGCATTTTTCTGCAACTTAACAACTCAGTTAAAAAGCAAAATATATCGTTAAAAACATAATCAAGCAAAATGATTATTAAATCTACAATGCAACGTTATATTAAATATCTTTCAAGAAGTGCAAGCTTACAATAGCGTCGTTCAAATGAGTCCCCGCGCCGAAAATATTGAATAACTTTTTCAACGCCAGGAGTCAATTCTACCACGGTCGCTTCTACTTTAACTAAACTCCTTCGAACTAATGGACGACCAACAAGAGTAAAATCTTCTCCCCCGACAAGCAAAACCTAAAAATATAAAACAAATTTTTAAAAATAAAAATCATCAAAAAATTGCAAGAAAATTTTATTTGATTAATTTCATGCTAGGTCATCGGTTAATTTTGCAAAGCAGCCAAGAAAAAAAATTTTGCATTTGTTTGAGCAATACATCAAGCACTAAGTTCGTACGAGTCTCTGGCGCCGTTTGCCGGATTCTGGTGGACCAATCTTGCGTTAAAGTTGTCTTACAATGAATTGCATTTGACCCACCATCTGCATTAGTCATCATTACCTTTAACTTATACCACTCGCTTATGGCTAGTCTTGTATCTATTTTAGCATTTTTTCTTTATTTCCACACAAAGCTGTAACGATCTAAATTTAGCGGTGAGCCTTAAAATGCAGATATTAATTTACTGCAATTTAAAAAAATCTACCAAGAATTACGTAAACATTAATTAAAATTTTAAAAGTGCATTTACAAAACATACAACCTAATCATCTATCGTTTACTTTTACTATTCTTCGAATTAAAACTTTGTCAACAAAAGAGATTACGCTCTGCGAAACTGCAACCGTTCAAAATGGTCAAAAAATGTTCTAAAACACATTTTGGTGTACGAGAATAATTTCTATTCAATTTTATTTTGCTTTCGTCTTTGAAAACGAGAATTCGGCGCTTAACTTTTGATTATTACTCAAATAAATGTAAAATTTGTTTGTATTTGCTGTTTGCAACTCATAGTCTTTGTCAACTCATAGTCTTTGCTTTCCCCGCAATGACGCTCACAAATAGCAAAAAAATATCAATAAGCGTATCAACTAATTTTTTAACAAAACAATATATAGGCAGTTTATACAAAAATCTACCATACCACGATAAACAACGTTGGAATTTCTTTGCAGCATTCGCAATAATAATCACTTTGCAAACAAGTAAAGACAAACTAATTTTGTATTCGCCTGAGTAAAAATCAAAGATTTTGGTACCGAATTCCCGTTCATAAAAAGTATTGTATCTTAGTCATAAAAATCTTAGATGTAAATTATTTTCCAAATTAAATGAAGTTGTTGGTACAAACATTGCACATCGTTTGTTAAAACATAGTCCATTTTAAATTAAAGTGAAGGAATGATTAAACAAAAGCATTATTTCAAATTAAATTTTTTTACTAAGTTAAATCAAAAATGAATTTAATTACACAGGAATTTTATTTAATAACAGAACCAAGATGATGGTATTATTTTGCCTGATTTTTTTTCAAGTGTAAGTGGTGAATCACAAACTAAAAATTTGTCAAAATCAAAATGAATAAAACACAACCAATTCTTACCTTTTCAAGCCTAATGCGATCACCAATTTTAGCACCAACCATTTTTCCAGAAGTTTTAATAAGATCATTGTCAGTAATTTTATATTGATTGGCGGCTACGGAAACTACAGCAAATAACCGGCCCCGTTTAGGGTTTGAAATAACTTCGTTTACTTTTTCAATGACAACTATGAAAAGAAAAGGTTTGGCTATAAACGATGTACAATTAATTCAATATTCAACATATAAAGATTGGCACATACTATCATGTTCTTCATCAGATACCAAATCCGGAGGTTCTGGGAATATATAACGATCATAATATGATGGAACGTCAGAAGTAGGTTCCTCTGACGTGGAAAAGTTTCTTTGAAAATTATGGTTAAATGATGCTGATCTTGAATTTCTGCACAAACAAATTGCATGAAAAAAAATCAAATAGTTGCTTTTAAAACTACTTTTAAAGCAGAAGTACAAAAAAGAAAGCAAGCCAATCTTATGATACTTTTCTCATCTCAAAGTTAAAGAGGACAGTCTTCCTAGTGCTCTATAAAATAGATCCCTGTACTGACAAAACAATTGAGAACCAGGTGTCAAATTTTGTAGGCCGAAAATTTCATGCGCAACAAATTCTTATGGATCACAAAATAAACTCTTTATCTAATTCTCATTTAATTATTATTGGTTGCAGATTTACAATAATAAAAATTATAAATTCAATTTAAAAAATGTTAAAGTTAAAAAGGAGTGGTATAAAAAAATCAAAACTAATGCTGATTTAAAACAACTCCATATTTGTTAATTTTTGTTTAGGCACATTGATACTGCACCCAGACATTGGTTGTGATGATTGACAGCTGTGACGATGACTTACTGTTGGTATAATGTTTAGTGTATGTTACTACATCCCAGCACACTTACTTGTCAACACTTTCAAAACTAAATAAATTACATCTAACTAATGCTGATAAATTCTATTCAAGTATTTGTAAATCTGGGTATGTAATCTATCAGTAGTAGAAGATATTACGGTACATTACAATGCATTCTTAAAATTGTGTCAATATACAACTTTGTCTTGTTACAGAAAAGAAAACTGCAAAAGAATTTTCTTTTTTAATTTTTTTTTGATAAGCATTAATCATTTTTTTTGATGATATACAGGGTGTCCATAAAGTCTCAGTGCCATTATAAATATTTATTCCTCAAAAGTCACATTGTTGTTTTCTGTAAAATGTTCTATACATCTTCAAGTTTTTTGCAGAATTGAACAAATGGAGGTTTGAATTAATATTAATTTAACATTATTTAACATTTGCTTTAAATTGATTTGAAAGACTATGACAACACTAAAAGAGAAGGCTGAATGTATGTGGTGATATGCTGATATTATTAATTACCGTTCAATGACAACTCTGGCAGAAATACAAAAAAAACCTTCTTTTCAAATCCTGCACAATAGACGAGTCAAAAACTTTCAGTAGATTGGTACTGTTAGAGACTTGCCTTGAATATCATCTTAACATTGTGAGTGCAACCAGAAGTGCACGTGTTGAATGTGTTCCATAAAGTGCTATAAATGTAAACTTAATGCAAACTTGAAAAGTGCTTTGAGTGTAAACTTGAAGTTATATAAAATATTCTAAAAAAACCACAGTACTCTACATTATGTGTTTTTAAGCAATAAATATTTGCAATGGTACTGAGACTTCACGGACACCCAGTATAAATAAAATTTAAGTAAAAATGTGTCTAATTTCTTTCTGTCTTATTAATGTGGTTTTCCAACATCTAGATTACAATGTCCAGTTTATTATAAATTGTATATTTCAAAAAGCTTTCTAATTTGAAAAACAAATAGTACCCGATCATTACAAATTCTTTTTTAAATTTTTTTTTTATTGTGATTGAAAATGATTAGGGATTCAGATTAATATAACATTTTATGTTCTTTCTTAATTCAAACATTTTGGTAAACATAATTTTTGTTTTGCTTAACTTTTTTTGTTAATTCACTAATTCAAAACATTACTAAATTATAGCCTAATAAAAAATAGTTTCATCATTTGGAGAGACATCTATGCTAGGCCAGACACAGACAGCAGCCATTGTTTTGTTACTTTAGGGTGCTGTACTGCTTGGATCTGATGCTGACTTAGTAATGATGTTGATCCAGCATTGGGTTTTACCATCCAAAACAATCAGACTTAGTGTTCTATGCAGTGCCCTATGTAAAGAGCATGCTTTTAGAATGTGGCCAAAAATTTGTTCAGGGGTGCCACACTTGTAATCTGGTGAAGCAATACCTATTCATGCATGGACAAA
The DNA here is from genome assembly GCA_963680785.1 of Diplosoma virens. Classification (NCBI taxonomy): domain Eukaryota; kingdom Metazoa; phylum Chordata; class Ascidiacea; order Aplousobranchia; family Didemnidae; genus Diplosoma; species Diplosoma virens. The sequence goes on along the minus strand of OY796895.1, from coordinate 30,904,819 downwards.
TGAAACTGCCCAACATGAGTTTATATGCAATTGACCATAACCAAAGTTGTTTGGGGCATACCCATTACAATAGGCTCAGTACTAGTTATGGATAAGAAAGCATAAAGCCTGGATGTACCCTCACAGTACTATGTGTTCCACTGTTCCATTTATGATTCTTCCATTGGGTAGTGCAGATGCCAAGTTTGGCAAGGTTGTTTCCTAGTTCTTGCAAGCATCAAGATTTTAGTCTCTTTTGGCAAATATCTGCAGAATTGGTATAAAAATATGCAGTAAATGGTCAGGATCCAAAGTGCCACAGTTAGTCATTCATATTTGACAAAGCTCAGCTGGGTGGATGCCTGAAAGTATGGCTCAATAGTTTGTTGGAGTGAGACCCAGATATCCACTGACAATGCACAAGGCAACATTCAAGACACTGTCTATGAGTTGAGTGTGAGCACTATGACATCAGACTGGCATCCAGTACTCAGCTAAGAGCAGCTGTATGCAATGTTTTGGCACCAGCACCCCATCCTGAGCCTAAAAGTTGCCTCAGCAGTAAGACTGTTTTTTTTACTGCAATTCCACAAAATGGTGACAGAATATGAATGATCTATTTAATTTACCCCAAAATAAGTTGGGATGTAAAGTTTTTGCTCACATTTGGGCTATTGTTCTTTAAATGAAAGGTTGTCATCATCATCATCTTTCAGTGACAAAGCTTGAAGTACTAAGCTTGAAAATATTGTTTCAAAAACAACTAGTATTAACCCCTTCCCTTTGATGACACTCATGTTGGTGTCACATCCTCAGTAAATGAGTATTTTGATGATGCTTGGCTGGGCGTCATTACAAAATAGCATTTATTTGAATTTAACAAATTCTGGAAGCCTTCTACTGGATACAAAAATGTTATTGGTAGTGTTTGCTAGAGAAAAATAACCAACTAATAGCAATCAAGAGGGTGGAGCCTTCAAGCATTCACAAATTGTTTTTTGTAAAAAAGCACCTGTGATATGGCTGACCATTGTGACTGTGAATTATTAGAACCATATGATCCTAGTCAAAAGAGCAATGCCCAGTTCAAGAAAATAGGCCCACATCTTACAATGAGGATGCTTCTCCAAAGCTATTTGCTTTATAAAAATGTGGTAAAAAATAATATGAAGACGCATAAATTAATGGAAAGATTGGACGAGGAGCTGTCCCTAACTTAAAATGATAATGCCAAATATGTTTTTGAAAAATATACATGTATAGCATATAACCCAAGAGCAGGCAGTTAATGTAAGAGAGAAGAATTTGTACATCCATTAGTGATGATCCCCAGAAAAGCTGGTAGCTCTGTGGAACAACATAAGAAGCGATGTGCATTTGTTACTCAAAATGAAAGGAGACAAGAACTCATTTCCCAGATTATGCTCTATTGAACATTTTAGGGCATTTCTATTCAAGAAATAATAATACAACTGTATATTGTACGATAAATAAAAAAGTAATTTTAATTCTAGCTTTCCTTCAACCTTAAATGTTTAATCCATTTCAATTTAATCATTAGAAAAAATTTTAAAATGCACTTTTTCATATTCAAACCTCAAGTGGAAAGGGTTAAGTATCCATTAAAAAGCATTTGTTTTCATAACAAAATAAAGACATTCTAGTTATGTTCTCTTTAAAATGTTTTTACCTGAAGAAGTCCACCCAATGTAATGGACAAAACGTCGTGTACAAGTTTTGCTTGAAGAAATAAATACAGGTATATATATTTCCTAAAGCAATACTTGTATATACATACAGGCCTTTTATCATATTTATTAAAGTTGAACTGACCTCTGAATTTTATCAGAAGAACTTATGAATTTTAAATTAAAAATATGCATTAATTGTCAAATAACAATACTGCAACTTTTTTGTTTAATTTACTTAGCTGCAAATCTTTATTAATAATAATAATTTTTCATTTTGGTTTCAAAAACTTTGAGCTTGCATCACCCTTTCAAATATTTCAAAAAGTACTTGCAAAGAATAACTGAATAAGAGAAAAACAATGGTTGTTTGTTTTATCATAAAAATGACTAAATTTATAACAAACTTAACAAAGCAAACACAAACTTTGTATCAAAGAAAAAATTGACTTACCTCAAATTTGATTTTGTAAGATTAAATAACCAAGGCCGATAAATCATTTCTTGTTTATGTCTTAGCCATGTATTAGATTCTTTTTTAATATTATGAAAAGTAGATTTTTGTAAATGTAAAACGCAGCAATTTACATAATAAAACAAGGGCTTAGAGATGTTTTTGTTTATTTTGAATAAACTCATTTTAACACATCTAATAAAAAAAACATATAAATATTCAAATATATTAAAAATAGAACTTCATCAATTTTTTAATAGCAAATTAATGGTTTATGATCTCAAAAATCAAAGACAAGGTCAGTAACATGCATTTGAATTTGATATTGACTTGTGCTTTTTACAATCAATTTGACAGTGAAAATGTCCAATGAGTTAATAAGCTCACATTTGTAAGAAACAAATCAAGATGTCACATAACCAGAGTTGGACAACAAGAAAATTTTTAGCTTTTCCAAATTAGATTAGAATTAAAATTATAGCTAAACAGTTTTTTCCAAATTAGATTAGAATTAGAATTACTGAATTGACAAAAACATGGAAATTGAATTAAATGCCGAATTAGAAAGAAATTTAATAAAAATCAAGTTTAGTGAATATCAAATCAGAGTTTATTCTCATAAGCATAAGAATGGCAAATGTCTGTACACCAAGATTGGCTTGTTTTGCGCTATACAGTTCACCTGCATGGCTGAAGACTCTTTCCGATGAAGCTGATGTTGCAGTCATGCCTAAGAGTTCTCAAGCAGAGTTGGACAACTAGAAAATTTTTAGCTTTTCCAAATTAGATTAGAATTAAAATTAGAGCATAGAAACATTTCACAAATTAGATTAGAATTAAATTACCAGCATTTCTCTCTAATTAGTCTAATTAGACAACTAGAATTATCTAATTGTCCAAGTCTGCACATAACACTGCAAAAATTTGCAGCTTGGTAAGGTTGGCTAGGTTAACAAGTTTGTCAAGTTCAGCAAAATTTGGTCAAAAGAAAAAAATCAATACAATGCTGCTTTTATTTTATATTTTGAAAATTTTATCAAAATACTATACTAAGATTTCCACAATAAGCTATGTAGTTAAATAAGCTATTAATCCTTTGAACTAATTCATAAATTTTTAAGTACTTGATATAAGTGCTTATAGTTAAACAGAACAATTTTGGCCCAATAAAGTAACAATTGAAATAACATTACAATAGTACATATCTATTTTAAGAATTGTCAATAAAATAGGGATATCTTTTCAATAAACTACAGCTTTAATGAGAAAATATTTAACCCTTTTGCTCCTACTGGGACACATGTGTCCCGGGCCGATATTTTTGAACTCTATTGGGTCTATATTTTTGAACTCCTCATGGGACACATTTGTCCCACAATAAAATATTACTAAGACATATATGTCCCACCCCCTTCTTTGTCTAGGAGTGAAGTGTAAATTTCATGGCAACAATTCAAAAATATTAGCCCGAGACACATGTGTCCCAGTAGGAGTAAAAGGGTTAATACAAACTAAAAAAAAGTAGAAAAACCTTAGCCAGTTACACAGTTCTTATCAGTATTAAGCAAAACAATTGGAGCAAGTTAAGAATTCGCCCTCGCTGTTTAAAACTCTTTTTTCTAATTTTCGAATTCTCTCGTTTTCCACTCGCTTCTCTCTCTCGTTCTTTCTCACTCTTTCTCCATCTGCTCTCTGTTGCTCTTTACAAGAAATCAAATTGTCGAGCTGGGCGAATGCTTTACAAGATGAAAATAATCGCGGTTGGGCGAATAATTTACAAGGAATACCATTCGTTTTTTTCGAATGACATAATCTTATCCATAAGCGATTACTTTGCAAAAAACAACAAATATATTAATATGATGCTAAAAAAGTTGTTATTTTTTGTTTTTGAAATAAACAAAGTTTATCGCTTAGCTTATTTTACAAGAAACAATTAAAAACTATAGTTGGGGTAAATAAAATATTACTTTTTTTACTTTTTTAATTTAATTTATCAATAATAAAGTTATAAACTCGTTTTTAAGCTTTCATTCTCGATGGTGTTAAAAATTGGCGAATTCTTTACAAGAAGTAAGAGCTGGGCGAATGCTTTACAAGATGAAAATAATCGCGGTTGGGCGAATAATTTACAAGGAATACCATTCGTTTTTTTCGAACGACATAATCTTATCAATAAGCGAATACTTTGCAAGAAACAACAAATATATTAATATGATGCTAAAAAAGTTGTTATTTTTTGTTTTTGAAATAAACAAAGTTTATCGCTTAGCCTACTTTACAAGAAACAATTAAAATATATAATTGGGCTAAATAAAATATTACTTTTTTTTTTTATTTTTTTAATTTAATTCATCAATAATAAAGTTATAAACTCGTTTTTAAGCTTTCATTCTCGATGGTGTTAAAAATTGGCGAATTCTTTACAAGAAGTAAGAGCTGGGCGAATGCTTTACAAGATGAAAATAATCGCGGTTGGGCGAATAATTTACAAGGAATACATTTCGTTTTTTTCGAACGACATAAACTTATCAATAAGTGAATACTTTGCAAGAAACAACAAATATATTAATATGATGCTAAAAAAGTTGTTATTTTTTGTTTTTGAAATAAACAAAGTTTATCGCTTAGCCTACTTTAAAAGAAACAATTAAAAACTATAGTTAGGCTAAATAAAATATTACTTTTTTTTGTTCCAAAATTTATATTTTATCAGTAATAAAGTTATAAACTCGTTTTTAAGCTTTCATTCTCGATGGTGTTAAAAATTGGCGAATTCTTTACAAGAAGTAAGAGCTGGGCGAATGCTTTACAAGATGAAAATAATCGCGGTTGGGCGAATAATTTACAAGGAATATCATTCGTTTTTTTCGAACGACATAAACTTATGAATAAGTGAATACTTTGCAAAAAACAACAAATATATTAATATGATGCTAAAAAAGTTGTTATTTTTTGTTTTTGAAATAAACAAAGTTTATCGCTTAGCCTACTTTACAAGAAACAATTAAAAACTATAATTAGGCTAAATAAAATAATACTTTTTTTTTTATTTTTTTAATTTAATTCATCAATAATAAAGTTATAAACTCGTTTTTAAGCTTTCATTCTCGATGGTGTTAAAAATTGGCGAATTCTTTACAAGAAGTAAGAGCTGGGCGAATGCTTTACAAGATGAAAATAATCGCGGTTGGGCGAATAATTTACAAGGAATACATTTCGTTTTTTTCGAACGACATAAACTTATCAATAAGTGAATACTTTGCAAGAAACAACAAATATATTAATATGATGCTAAAAAAGTTGTTATTTTTTGTTTTTGAAATAAACAAAGTTTATTGCTTAGCCTACTTTAAAAGAAACAATTAAAAATTATAGTTAGGCTAAATAAAATATTACTTTTTTTTGTTCCAAAATTTATATTTTATCAGTAATAAAGTTATAAACTCGTTTTTAAGCTTTCATTCTCGATGGTGTTAAAAATTGGCGAATTCTTTACAAGAAGTAAGAGCTGGGCGAATGCTTTACAAGATGAAAATAATCGCGGTTGGGCGAATAATTTACAAGGAATATCATTCGTTTTTTTCGAACGACATAAACTTATCAATAAGTGAATACTTTGCAAGAAACAACAAATATATTAATATGATGCTAAAAAAGTTGTTATTTTTTGTTTTTGAAATAAACAAAGTTTATCGCTTAGCCTACTTTACAAGAAACAATTAAAATATATAATTGGGCTAAATAAAATATTACTTTTTTTTTTATTTTTTTAATTTAATTCATCAATAATAAAGTTATAAACTCGTTTTTAAGCTTTCATTCTCGATGGTGTTAAAAATTGGCGAATTCTTTACAAGAAGTAAGAGCTGGGCGAATGCTTTACAAGATGAAAATAATCGCGGTTGGGCGAATAATTTACAAGGAATACATTTCGTTTTTTTCGAACGACATAAACTTATCAATAAGTGAATACTTTGCAAGAAACAACAAATATATTAATATGATGCTAAAAAAGTTGTTATTTTTTGTTTTTGAAATAAACAAAGTTTATCGCTTAGCCTACTTTTCAAGAAACAATTAAAAACTATAATTGGGCTAAATAAAATATTACTTTTTTTTTATTTTTTTAATTTAATTTATCAATAATAAAGTTATAAACTCGTTTTTAAGCTTTCATTCTCGATGGTGTTAAAAATTGGCGAATTCTTTACAAGAAGTAAGAGCTGGGCGAATGCTTTACAAGATGAAAATAATCGCGGTTGGGCGAATAATTTACAAGAAATACATTTCGTTTTTTTCGAACGACATAATCCTATCAATAAGCGAATACTTTGCAAGAAACAACAAATATATTAATATGATGCTAAAAAAGTTGTTATTTTTTGTTTTTGAAATAAACAAAGTTTATCGCTTAGCCTACTTTACAAGAAACAATTAAAATATATAATTGGGCTAAATAAAATATTACTTTTTTTTTATTTTTTAAATTTAATTCATCAATAATAAAGTTATAAACTCGTTTTTAAGCTTTCATTCTCGATGGTGTTAAAAATTGGCGAATTCTTTACAAGAAGTAAGAGCTGGGCGAACGCTTTACAAGATGAAAATAATCGCGGTTGGGCGAATAATTTACAAGGAATACATTTCGTTTTTTTCGAACGACATAAACTTATCAATAAGTGAATACTTTGCAAGAAACAACAAATATATTAATATGATGCTAAAAAAGTTGTTATTTTTTGTTTTTGAAATAAACAAAGTTTATCGCTTAGCCTACTTTACAAGAAACAATTAAAAACTATAGTTAGGCTAAATAAAATATTACTTTTTTTTGTTCAAAAATTAAAATTTTATCAGTAATAAAGTTATAAACTCGTTTTTAAGCTTTCATTCTCGATGGTGTTAAAAATTGGCGAATTCTTTACAAGAAGTAAGAGCTGGGCGAATGCTTTCCAAGATGAAAATAATCGCGGTTGGGCGAATAATTTACAAGGAATACATTTCGTTTTTTTCGAACGACATAAACTTATCAATAAGTGAATACTTTGCAAGAAACAACAAATATATTAATATGATGCTAAAAAAGTTGTTATTTTTTGTTTTTGAAATAAACAAAGTTTATCGCTTAGCTTATTTTACAAGAAACAATTAAAATATATAATTGGGCTAAATAAAATAATACTTTTTTTTTTATTTTTTTAATTTAATTCATCAATAATAAAGTTATAAACTCGTTTTTAAGCTTTCATTCTCGATGGTGTTAAAAATTGGCGAATTCTTTACAAGAAGTAAGAGCTGGGCGAATGCTTTACAAGATGAAAATAATCGCGGTTGGGCGAATAATTTACAAGGAATACATTTCGTTTTTTTCGAACGACATAAACTTATCAATAAGTGAATACTTTGCAAGAAACAACAAATATATTAATATGATGCTAAAAAAGTTGTTATTTTTTGTTTTTGAAATAAACAAAGTTTATCGCTTAGCCTACTTTACAAGAAACAATTAAAAACTATAGTTAGGCTAAGTAAAATATTACTTTTTTTTGTTCAAAAATTAAAATTTTATCAGTAATAAAGTTATAAACTCGTTTTTAAGCTTTCATTCTCGATGGTGTTAAAAATTGGCGAATTCTTTACAAGAAGTAAGAGCTGGGCGAATGCTTTACAAGATGAAAATAATCGCGGTTGGGCGAATAATTTACAAGGAATACATTTCGTTTTTTTCGAACGACATAAACTTATCAATAAGTGAATACTTTGCAAGAAACAACAAATATATTAATATGATGCTAAAAAAGTTGTTATTTTTTGTTTTTGAAATAAACAAAGTTTATCGCTTAGCCTACTTTAAAAGAAACAATTAAAAACTATAGTTAGGCTAAATAAAATATTACTTTTTTTTGTTCCAAAATTTATATTTTATCAGTAATAAAGTTATAAACTCGTTTTTAAGCTTTCATTCTCGATGGTGTTAAAAATTGGCGAATTCTTTACAAGAAGTAAGAGCTGGGCGAATGCTTTACAAGATGAAAATAATCGCGGTTGGGCGAATAATTTACAAGGAATACATTTCGTTTTTTTCGAACGACATAATCCTATCCATAAGCGATTACTTTGCAAGAAACAACAAATATATTAATATGATGCTAAAAAAGTTGTTATTTTTTGTTTTTGAAATAAACAAAGTTTATCGCTTAGCCTACTTTAAAAGAAACAATTAAAAACTATAGTTAGGCTAAGTAAAATATTACTTTTTTTTGTTCAAAAATTAAAATTTTATCAGTAATAAAGTTATAAACTCGTTTTTAAGCTTTCATTCTCGATGGTGTTAAAAATTGGCGAATTCTTTACAAGAAGTAAGAGCTGGGCGAATGCTTTACAAGATGAAAATAATCGCGGTTGGGCGAATAATTTACAAGGAATACATTTCGTTTTTTTCGAACGACATAATCTTATCGATAAGTGAATACTTTGCAAGAAAGAATAAATAAATTAATATGATGCTAAAAAAGTTGTTATTTTTTGTTTTTGAAAAAAACAAAGTTTATCGCTTAGCCTACTTTACAGGAAACAAGTAAAATATATAATTGGGCTAAATAAAATATTACCATTTTTTGTTTATAAATTAAAATTTTATCAATAATAAAGTTATAGCTTACTTTACAAGAAACAATTAAAAACTATTATGCGGAATAAGCTTATGATTACAAAGATCATGGAGCTTGTTCGAAAGGAAAGTTACACAATTACTAGTGGTTACAACGAGCAAAGCAAGCTTCGACGTGTAAAGTAGTGTGCTCATCAGAGATCGATCTTGTTTTTTGTTTTTTTTTAACATTTATACAAAGAACCTGCCTTAGGACTTCCACAAAAATTGCAAATGTAGACGCTCTTGCGTTGTTGCACTTTTCTGAAAACTGGAACAAATTGGAACTTTAAGTTTAGACATAATTGCCCTTTCAAGGCATCTCCAGACTATGAGCTTGATGCTCAGTCACGTTAAGGCGGTGACCTGCTTTTCATGTAAATAAGCAAGAAGCCAAACGTGAACTGGGGGTCTACATTAGTAATATAGATACAATAGCAATGTACTTTAATAGAGGTATGGAGAAGAGCGCTTGTGGTTGCGATCCCAAAACCAGGAAAGTCCGTGGGAGACCCAAAGAGTTATCGACCGATATCTCTGCTCTGTGTCCCCTACAAGATCCTCGAGAGGCTTATCTACGCCTGCGTTGAACCATTAATCGATTCACTGCTCCCTAAAGAGCAAGCTTGGTTTCGACGCGGGAAGTCAACCCTAGATCAAGTTGTTCTGCTAACCCACAACATTGAGGATTCTTTCGAGGCTAAAAAGAATACCGGTGCCGTATTTATCGATCTGACAGCTGCTTGGCACCGTGGCCTTACCTGGAAGCTGCTGAGACTACTTCCGGATAAGCACATGGTCAAAATGATCATGGAGCTTGTCCGAAATCGAAGTTTTACCCTTACACCGGTGACAGCAAGCAAAGCAGGCTACGCCGTCTTAAAAACGGCGTTTCTCAGGGATCGGTCTTGGCTCCCCTCCTATTTAACATCTATACGTACGATCTTCCTTCCATGATTTCCAGAAAGTTTGCTTATGCTGATGATCTAGCATTGTTGCATTCTTCTGGAAACTGGAAGGACTTGGAGGGGACCTTAAGCCAAGACATGTCCACACTTTCAGCGTATCTCCAGACTTGGAGGTTAAAGCTCAGTCACACTAAGACGGTGACGGCAGCCTTTCATTTAAATAACCGAGAGGCCAAACGTGAGCTAAAGGTCTACAACAACGGTAGACTCTTACCGTTCTGTCCAACCCCTACTTATCTGGGGGTAAAACTGGACAGATCGCTCACGTTTTGTCACCATTTAGTGGCATTGCGCAAAAAACTATCTTCGCGCGTCACACTACTGAGGCGACACGTGGGCTCGGGATGGGATGCTGGTGCTAAAACACTACGCTTAGCCACCTTATCTCTAGTCTACTCAGCAGCTGAGTACTGTGCGCCAGTCTGGTGTCGCAGTGCTCACACTCGCCTCATCGACAGTGTCTTGAATGACGCCTTGCGCATAGTTACTGGATGCCTGCGTCCAAATCCAACAGACCACCTACCTGTACTCTCAGGCATCCAGTCAGCTGAGCTTCGCCGACTGGGAGCGACACTCTCCTTGGCTCACCGTGGATCTCTGGACCCCGATCATATCTTGTATGGTCTTTTAAGTGGGTCCTCAGATACTCGCCAAGTGAGATTAAGATTCAGACGCCCGTTTGTGCCAGGTGCGCGGAATCTTTTGGACAATTTTGCCAGACTTGGCATCCGCATTTCTGAATGGAAAAATCACAAATGGAAAACGGAATACTGTGAAGGTGCTTCCAGGCTCCGTGCTTTTGTGCCCGAGACCGGTGCCAGGCCTGTTGGGATGGGCTTACCCCGAGCAGCTTGGGTTAAGCTCAACCGCCTGCGGACTGGTGTTGGGCGATTCCATTCGTCCATGCACAATTGGGGTCTCGCTCCTTCACCAAATTGCGAGTGTGGCGCCTCTGAGCAAACCGCAGACCATGTACTAACAGCGTGTCCTATACATCGGGCACCACATGGAGCACGAGGTCTGACAGTTTTGGATGACGAAACTCGATGCTGGATTAATGACATCACTGCCAGCATCAGATCCAGGCAGTGCAGCAGTCTGGGGTAGTAAAAGGATAAACCCTCGGCCCCAGTCCTGTTTGTGTCTGACCTGGAGTGGATACCCTCCAAACGACGACGACGACGACGACAACGACGAGCAATGTACTTTTGTCATTTTGTCTAATCTTATCTTATCTTGGGATGAAACTTGACAGATCGCTTGCATTCCATGACTATTTTAGAGGCGTTGCGCAAAAAACTATTTTCTGGGTGTGTCACGTTGTTGAAGCAACTTGTAGGCTCAGGATAGGGCAATGGTGCCCAAAACATTGCCCACAGCTTCCCCATCTATTGTCTATTCAAGAGCTGACGAGTTGCAGAGCACTGCATTTTTTTTATTTTATTTTTTTATTTTTATCTCTATATTTATCCTCCTGACTCGCAGGAAAGCGACGGAGGCACTATACATAGGGTAAGCAATTACTCCGACCTGCTTCCGGAAATGCCAAGATATTGATGTCCGCTAGTAATTTAGTAGAGATATTACTGTAATTTAGAACTGCTTGCCAAGACCAACAAGCAGGGGAAAGTGCCGTAAAGTGTCTTTGCCAAGGACACAACAGAATGGTGCAAGTGGGTTTTGAAGCGAGACCGTGTTAATCATCAGTCCGGTACTTTAGCTACTCGACCACGCTACCGACAATAGATGCGGACTGTGGTTTATTTATTGGGTATCATATGCCAGCCTAAAAGACTAAGATCTACATGTAAATGCTTGCTTGTGTCTGCTGCGCAAGAATTGCTTAACGATCTTGCCGAATTAGCATCCGTGCCACTCAGTAGATGAATCATAGATCGAATACGGAGTATTGTGAGAGTAAATTCCAACTCGTACTTTCATTACCAGTGCATAACCGATTGCCGGCTCTTTCGAAACAGCGTTCAAAACAGCTCGGGTTATGCTTAAATACACGCGGACGGGCCTACGACAACTTGCCGCGGCCCAACTTGCTAGTCGACTGCGGCTATTTCAACTTGCTTGCAAATTTCGTTTGCGAACTTCTAATCCAAGTTACTTCATGTCAATTTTTGGCGCATATTTAAATAATTGCCATTAGCTGCATGTACCCCCAAAATGTTGTGACGTTTCTGTAAAACAGGGTGGTCCGACTTCTTCTCTCTTGCGGGCCACTTTTCGAAATTGCTCGAGCTTGTGGACCTCAGCCGGGTAGATATTGTTTCAAATCATGGTGTCCTTTAAAAAAAAAAAAAGTTTTTCACTTGGAATCAGCTTCGATTATTCCTATTTTGTCTCAAAATCATAGTGTCCTCTAAAAAAAAGGTCTTCACTTTGAATCAGATACAAATTTTCCCAATTCATGCCGAAAATCAAGGTGATCTCTAAAAAATGAAAACTCTTTCCTTTTCAATAGCAATAAATTTTTCCCATTCAAACCCAAAATCACGGTAATCTGTAAAAAAGTCTTCCCAGTTAATTGTCCTGTTTGACGTAATTACAATGAACCGGATTCAAAAATTCTAGACATTTGAGTCTATTATTACTTCCAGATACGGAATTTAACTTAAATAAAGATATTCTCTCACATAATAATTTACCCCTTGAGAAGCCTAAATGTACCCTTAGGAGTACATATACCCCAGTTTGGAAACCCCTGATTTATTGGGTATCATACAACTTTTTTAGCATCATATTAATTTATTTTTTGTTTCTTGCAAAGTATTCACTTATTGATAAGATTATGTCGTTTGAAAAAAACGAAATGTATTTCTTGTAAATTATTTGCCCAACCGCGATTATTTTCATCTTGTAAAGCATTCGCCCAGCTCTTACTTCTTGTAAAGAATTCGCCAATTTTTAACACCATCGAGAATGAAAGCTTAAAAACGAGTTTATAACTTTATTATTGATAAATTAAATTAAAAAAATAAAAAAAGTAATATTTTATTTAGCCCAATTATATATTTTAATTGTTTCTTGTAAAGTAGGCTAAGCGATAAACTTTGTTTATTTCAAAAACAAAAAATAACAACTTTTTTAGCATCATATTAATATATTTGTTGCTTCTTGCAAAGTATTCACTTATTGATAAGATTATGTCGTTCGAAAAAACGAATGGTATTCCTTGTAAATTATTCGCCCAACCGCGATTATTTTCATCTTGTAAAGCATTCGCCCAGCTCTTACTTCTTGTAAAGAATTCGCCAATTTTTAACACCATCGAGAATGAAAGCTTAAAAACGAGTTTATAACTTTATTATTGATAAATTAAATTAAAAAAATAAAAAAAAAGTAATATTTTATTTAGCCCAATTATAGTTTTTAATTGTTTCTTGAAAAGTAGGCTAAGCGATAAACTTTGTTTATTTCAAAAACAAAAAATAACAACTTTTTTAGCATCATATTAATATATTTGTTGTTTCTTGCAAAGTATTCACTTATTGATAAGATTATGTCGTTCGAAAAAAACGAAATGTATTCCTTGTAAATTATTCGCCCAACCGCGATTATTTTCATCTTGTAAAGCATTCGCCCAGCTCTTACTTCTTGTAAAGAATTCGCCAATTTTTAACACCATCGAGAATGAAAGCTTAAAAACGAGTTTATAACTTTATTACTGATAAAATATAAATTTTGGAACAAAAAAAAGTAATATTTTATTTAGCCTAACTATAGTTTTTAATTGTTTCTTTTAAAGTAGGCTAAGCGATAAACTTTGTTTATTTCAAAAACAAAAAATAACAACTTTTTTAGCATCATATTAATATATTTGTTGTTTCTTGCAAAGTATTCACTTATTGATAAGTTTATATCGTTCGAAAAAAACGAAATGTATTCCTTGTAAATTATTCGCCCAACCGCGATTATTTTCATCTTGTAAAGCATTCGCCCAGCTCTTACTTCTTGTAAAGAATTCGCCAATTTTTAACACCATCGAGAATGAAAGCTTAAAAACGAGTTTATAACTTTATTATTGATGAATTAAATTAAAAAAATAAAAAAAAAAAGTAATATTTTATTTAGCCCAATTATATATTTTAATTGTTTCTTTTAAAGTAGGCTAAGCGATAAACTTTGTTTATTTCAAAAACAAAAAATAACAACTTTTTTAGCATCATATTAATATATTTGTTGTTTCTTGCAAAGTATTCGCTTATTGATAGGATTATGTCGTTCGAAAAAAACGAATGGTATTCCTTGTAAATTATTCGCCCAACCGCGATTATTTTCATCTTGTAAAGCATTCGCCCAGCTCTTACTTCTTGTAAAGAATTCGCCAATTTTTAACACCATCGAGAATGAAAGCTTAAAAACGAGTTTATAACTTTATTATTGATAAATTAAATTAAAAAAGTAAAAAAAGTAATATTTTATTTACCCCAACTATAGTTTTTAATTGTTTCTTGTAAAATAAGCTAAGCGATAAACTTTGTTTATTTCAAAAACAAAAAATAACAACTTTTTTAGCATCATATTAATATATTTGTTGTTTTTTGCAAAGTAATCGCTTATGGATAAGATTATGTCATTCGAAAAAAACGAATGGTATTCCTTGTAAATTATTCGCCCAACCGCGATTATTTTCATCTTGTAAAGCATTCGCCCAGCTCGACAATTTGATTTCTTGTAAAGAGCAACAGAGAGCAGATGGAGAAAGAGTGAGAAAGAACGAGAGAGAGAAGCGAGTGGAAAACGAGAGAATTCAAAAATTAGAAAAAAGAGTTTTAAACAGCGAGGGCGAATTCTTAACTTGCTCCAAACAATTATGATAGCTTTATTTGTTTGTTTGAAGATTATCTAACTCACACATAAGGTAATCTGATTTTACCTTTTTGGACTACTGTTATTGTGATTCTATTTTCTTAATTTAATGTTGATATGTAATCAGTTTCAAAACAATTAAGCAACTAATATTTTATGCTGCTTTATCATTGTAATCTCTATATTTATTCTTTTTTGATTTATAGGAAAACTTTCCAAGAGTGACTCAAGGTAATCTGACAACCTCAGCTCACAAAAAACAATTTATTAAATTTACTGGTCTCACAACATTATAATTTTTTTGCGATATATTTGGAGCAAAAACAATATAGAAAACAATATCAACCAATTTGGTAATCTACTAGCTGCTTTCCGAAGTGACTAACTGATTAGTCTACTAGTAGTGGCTGATGACCAAAAAGTTTTTTTTAATGGACCTATTTTTTTAATGGACTGGTCTAAAATGCGGACCATGAAGAATGGAGCATTCCTGAATTAGGCACAATTGTTCGCCAGTTTTCATTTGCTGGCATTTAAAACTTCTCCCATTTAATGCCCAGCGCATGATTCATCATACACTAAACTAGGTGTTTTATAACCTGTCATAAAAATAAGTACAGTGATACTAGAATTTTAGTTTTTCCAGATTTCTGATTGTTTTGAATAAAATTTTTATGTTTCAAAGTTTAAATGCTGCATTAATACCAAGCGTATGATAAATCATAAGCTGGCAATTAATGGGTTAATAATTGCTTAAAAAACAGTGTATCTCACAGTCTGATCCATCCAAATTTACAATAATTGCAGTTCGGATCATCCCGCTCCGACCAAAAACCGCCGTAGTCCGGATCCGCTGCGTGCTTATCTCTGGTTTGCAAGGTTAATAACGGTAAAAAGAGAACAAAACTTAAAACTTTTGCATAAGAATAAAGTTTATTCCGCAAAAAAAGGACTTTTTCGTAAAATTCTTAAAATACAATAGCGGTAAAGTGATATGACGTCACCACCGATTTCATTCCTTCAAAGCGATTAATTAGTTGGCAAGAGAGTATGTCCATTATCGGAAGAAACACAGTTACGCAAAATCGCTTCTTAGGATCGCTTAACATTATTCCTTCGGATATTTCATCGAAGTAGGCTTTTGTTTTCTCTGCTCTTTTGTTTCAAAACTGCCTTGGCAAACCCCATGTAGAAGCAATAGTGGAAGCTTCGTTTAGTACTGCGTCAAAACTCCTTCTGAGTTGAGCAATGTTTTCAGCAGCAATTTGCAGCAGTTTATGAGCAGAAATTAAGTCAATTGTTTTACACTGCGTAGCTTTTGAAGGAATGTTGACGATCTGCAAAATTTTGCATTGCACAACCAGCATATCAGTATCAGTATAAGTATTTTTTATTTCTGCTCCGCCACAACAAAAACAGAAAGAAATAAACAAACATATAGGACTATAGCAAGAAGAAAAAGGAAGAAGCAACAAAACGTTAAACGTTATAGCATGCAGACAGTAATATTTTATATAGTAGTTATAAGAATGATGCATGGTTGTAACACCTTACATAGAAAAGCAGATAAATACATAGAAAAGAAGATACATAGAACAAATAGAATTATAAGACAGGGAAAAACATACTAGGAGATAAAAAGAAAAGCGAGACAAAGCAAGACGTACCATGTATTTGAGGCATTGTTGCGTTACCAGCATGCATACAAAGTCAAAGTTTCTATCTGTTTCTTTATCGCCATAGCTTCATCTCTTTCCTTTGGCTTCGTGCTGGTAAGTATTATGTGAGTCAAGCATTTCCTAACGTCACAAAATCACCAGACCACCGAGTTGGATTTAACGCTTTTAATGTAGGGTTTGTGTTCTGAAATTACCCAAAACACAACGAATTTAGGTTTTAATCAACTAAGAAACGTAGTTACCTAAACAGAAATGCACGTTAACAGAGGAACAAGTAACACAACTTAAAGAACAACACACCTAAACAACCACGCGTCGCTCTGACAGCGTTCTGCAGTAACCACGAGAGAGATAAAACGCATCAGTACAACAACTCAATCAAGAACGTGCTTCGAGCTTGACCACGCACAATTACAATTACAATTACAATCTTCCCCTCTTAATGAGAAATCGGCTCTCCATATCGAATGGGTGGAACACCCTTAGTTGACCCAGTCGATCTGCGCACTGTCGGTTCGGAAGGGGCGGAGAGAAAAGAGTTTTGGTCGTCCTGTTGCAGGGAATTTTCGTGTTGATGAGGGGGAGCATCACCACTTTGCCTTTGCATGGTAGGTTTCGACGGAGTAGTGCGCAGTAAATCATCTTTTCCTTGTTGCACTGGTGATGTTTGAGGATCCTCTTCGTCGAGTATAGGAAATCGCGATTCTATTTCACGCGAGTTTAACCCTTGTGGGCATGGAGACAGGTCACTCAAGGAAACGCTGCTTTCTCTACCATCCCTGTAACGAATGTTCGCGTATTGGGGGTTAGCGTCCAGAAGTTGCACTTCCTCTACGAGGTCATCATTTTTGTGATTTCGAAGGAATTTGCGGAGCATCACCGGGCCTGGGGAGAACAGCCATGCTGGCAAAGATCTCCCACTACGAGAACGTCTATTAAAGTTAAAGAATAATTCGTGTGGAGTGGTATTTGTTGTAGTATTTAACAGAGATCGAATAGAATGTAAAGCATTCGGTAAAACAGTTTCCCAACAAGATAAAGGTAAATTATTGGATTTTAGAGAAAGACGTATTGATTTCCGGACAATACCGATATAACGCTCTGCTTGAGAGTTACCAGTGGGATGGTACGGACTTGATTTGCTTGAGGCAATACCACCCTTTAACAAAAATTCTTTTATGCTTCCTGACGAGAATGAAAGGAGCGTTATCGGAGTGCACAAATTGTGGCATGAGGAGCAGACTTTACGGACATCGCCTGTAGAAAAGAGTAAGTTTTTAGTGCGTACAAAATGTAAAAGTCTGGTGACTCCAGGGTGGCAAAGGGAGGCATGAATTTCGGCTAGGCTGGAGATCGACGTCGAACTGCAGAATCCTCTTGTAAGTGAGTCCGCGGCAGCATTTTCTTTTCCAGGTCTATACAAAATATTGTAACTGTAAGAGGCTAATTCTAGTCGCCAGCATTGAATTTTGTTGTTTTTTACTTCGTGCGTTTCCGGTTATCTAACATAAATGAGACTGACCTCTGATCCGTTACCAGGGTGAAGTGCTGTCGGGAGAGAAAATGAGTCCATTTTCGAACAGCTGCAATAATAGCAGTTGCTTCTTTTTCTACAGCCGGATAATGTAGTTCACTCCCATGCAATGTTCTTGACATAAACGCCACGGGACGACCTCCTTGATTTAACGTTGCCGAAATCGCAACATCTGAAGCGTCACATTCAACCACAAAAGGCATATTTTCGTCAATTGATTGTAAAGCTGCCCCCGCAATTTCCTTTTTTAAGTTTTGAAAATCGTTTATTTGAGAATCATTGAGTGGGAAGGATTTTGCTTCTTTCAAACGTTTAATTTTTTCAGAAAATTCCTTTATCCATTTCGCATAGTAAGCAAAAAGACCTAATACACGTTTCAAAGATTTTGGATTTGTAGGAGGAGGAAGTTGTTCTAGGGGACGTAACCTTTCGGGGTCTGGTTTGATTATTCCGTTGCCAACCAAATAGCCTAGGATATTTATTGAAGAAACAGAATTAATTGTTTTACTATTGTTTAAAGTCCACTTTCTACGTTGAAGACACTCTAACAAACGTTTTACGTTCCTGTCATGTTCTTCTTGAGTATGACCTGCAACAGTGATGTTGTCCAAATAAGGAAAGGTATCTTTCAGGCCCTCAACTTGCACTAAATTATCCATCTCTCTTTGAAAGGCAGGAACCCCGTTCGTTACACCAAAAGGTATTCTCGTAAACTCCCAAAGTTTTCCACAAGCTTCAAAGGCGGTAAAGGGACGGTCTTTCTCAGTTATTTGGATTTGATGGTATGCACTATGTAGGTCAAACGTTGAAAACACATGATACTTTGCAAGATCGTTAATTAAAGTCTCAATTCTAGGTAAAGGATAAGCATCGAGCTCGGTAAATAAGTTTACAGTTTGAGAGTAATCAACGCACATACGACGCTTATTGTTACTTGCATCTTTAACGACAACGACTTGCGCACGCCAGGGAGACATACTAGGTTTAATTATTCCTTCAGAATACAAGCGATCGATTTCTTTATTGATAAACATTTGATCATCGCTGTTAAAACGCCTCGATTTTACGGCGATAGGTTTACAAGATTTCGACAAACTATGAAATTGCGAACGGTGCTTGGCTAAAGCTGGTGCCAATACACACGTACTCCGAGAAACAACAAAATCATCTCTTTTCCCTTCATATCGAAAAATTACTTGTTTATGTAGTGACTGAAAGTCTTGTCCTAGTAGGATATCGGTACACAAGTTTTTTAAAACTCATAATTTAACATTACTATAGTTACTACCATTAACAGTAATATCGACATAACAGCAACCATAAATATTCTCGGTCAACGAAGTAGTGGCCATTGACACATTATCAAAACACGGATTAATTTCAATGTTTAAGCGCTTAGCTGTGTCTTTGTTGATAAAGCTCATCGAGCTACCAGAGTCAATTAATGCTGACACTTCAGTATCTGCTATTTTTGCGGTTAGGCTCGCTTGGGTCAAGCAGTTAGAGGTTTCATGAATAACACACAAGGTAGAACTCGAAACCCGAGCATTAATATTTTTAAATACTTTTGATTTGCATACATTTGCAAAGTGTCCTCTTCTTTGGCACTTATAACATACTGCATTTTTAGCGGGGCACATGCTTCTTGCGTGAATAGATCGCCCACAAAAGGTACACAATATACTCACGCTTGATGTAGCTTCTGATACGTTGTCCGTAGTTGAAGGCGTTGATGATTTATCAGCGGCAGTAGCTGTTAAATTAGATCGATATTCTTGATTGAGCGAGTAGAATTCAGAATTTTTTTGGGCAAGTTCCATTAACGAGCTTTTTCAACTGCATTTTCGAGGTTAAGGTCGCGATTTTCTAACAGTCTCTGACGTATTTCATGGGAAGAAAGACCATTTATAAGGGCGTCACGAACCATTTCTTGCCTGTACTGCTCTCTTGTAACTTGACGGAAATTGTAGTCTCTTGCAAGCTTTTGTAGCTTGAGATAAAATTCATCCAAAGTTTCTTCTGGTTGTTGTTTGGCGGTGGCCAAAAGATGGCGAGCGAAGACTTCGTTAGGCGCCTTTTTATAAAGGTTTCGCAAAACTGTTATTGCCTCATCATACGAATCACAATCAGCGATATATTCGAACACACGGTGCGAGACGCAATTTACCAATGCTTTTAGCTTGTTCGTCCGTCGTTCTCCCGCCAGTGATGCATCTGATACTTCAATATAATTTTCGAACGTTACAAACCAATGACACCATTCTTTCGATGCAGAGGACGAGTTAGCGTCTAAATCGAGGCGAGAAGGCTGCATAAATCTGTCCATACTGGATTAATCTTAGTTGATTAAATTGTTCTGAAATTACCCAAAACACAACGAATTTAGGTTTTAATCAACTAAGAAACGTAGTTACCTAAACAGAAATGCACGTTAACAGAGGAACAAGTAACACAACTTAAAGAACAACACACCTAAACAACCACGCGTCGCTCTGACAGCGTTCTGCAGTAACCACGAGAGAGATAAAACGCACAGTACAACAACTCAATCAAGAACGTGCTTCGAGCTTGACCACGCACAATTACAATTACAATTACAGTTTGAGCAATGACGATCATAAACATTCTGAAGCTTTTGCCATCGCACAATAGCTACTTTGTCGGAAAGAATTATATACCGACTCAATGGTGTCGTAAAATTGACAGGACCATGGCATGTTTTAACACCAAATTTAAATTTTTCAAAGCACAATACACGTAGTAAGCATGTGAAGCCACATCTTAAATCTTTTCATGCAAGCCGGAGTACTTCCCGCTCATCACTGCAGCGCCATCATATCCTTGTCCACGGCAGTTTTTTATACCAAGTTTCTTCTGCTGAATGGAATTCTCGTTATCAGTTTGTGCAATCCAATAGCAGATGAATCCTCAACTTCGATAAATGAGGTAAACGCTTCAACAACATTCAGTTCTGATGGCGTTCCATCATCATGGTAATCGATTTTGACGTAACGAAATACTTTATTTAACTGTTCTTTTTTGCTGGTATCTTGAATGGTATCAAGAATAATGGCAAAAAAAGGAGCGATATGTAGTTATTTTTTATAGCAAGGAGAACTTCTTCAGCTAGTACTGATATTAGTTGATTTTGTATCAAAGGACTTAAATATTTTGGAGAACCTTTAGGTAGTTGTAAAAGTTTATCTAAAACAGAGTCGTATTTGGCAAGAAGCTGTATGATAGAGAGACAATTGCCCTTGTTATTCTTCGAAAGTTCTTCACTGGATCTACGAAAAGGTAAGTTGCACTTTGCTAACATCGACGTAACATTCGCTAGTCTTTTCAAAATATTTTGCCAAAAGTTTGTTTTTTCCAGCAAAGACTCGTGCAACGCTTCTTGTACTGCCCCCTGTCTCTCCTTGCTCACATGTGACACACGCCTCCGCACGATGTGTGGAGCATTCATGGCTTCGAATGTGTTGCGATAAATGTCTCCAGTCATTTAAACCTGTTGTACCCGAAAAGTTTTGAAGTGCGTAAGAAGTCCCTGGAGAGACAGTTTCATGAGAAAATAATCAACAGCGCTGGCAGTAAACACGGTCCATGCTTGATGAATAACATAACCAATGTCTTCGTAGTTTTAGACATGATTGTGTTACATAATGGTAATAATTTGTTGAAAATAAACGACCGCTTTGGAGTGGATCTTTAAGGAAAGGTCCTTCAGGTTGTTTGGGACCTGATGCAATAATTGCTTTTTTGATCTCTAAGCTTACAATAATGGTGGGAAAGTCATCATTCTTTCTTGCATCTGATCTATCTTTAGTAGTATCGAAATTTTCTACATTGGTAGGACTATTGTTGAAACTGTTAACGTTAACAAGTTGGGCAGTAGATTCTGTCGCACGAATGCTGACGTCTTACTCATCCGCTTTGGATGTTTCTGGTCGAGTTACCAACGAACTCAGTCGCTGAGAATTTCTGGCTGCTTCAGCTGTTTTTCCTCCTCTTAGCTTGTCTCTTTTGTGCTCTACTTTGATAGTTTCTTTTCGTATTAAATTGCAGTTAACTAGAGTTTTGCAATGTTGTTACTTAAAAGCTAAAAAGCTTAGGAAAATTTAGACAACAGTTAGTAAAGTTTAACGTAACAAACTCTCTTTGTTATTGTTTTTCCGGTTCACGAAATAGTACTGCTGCGAGCGTAAGGACTACGGTATGTCTAGCAAAAAGAATTCAAATAGAAAGCTCAAACTTGACTTTTCAATCACTCAAATCACAACTTCTTTCAACGAAAGAAGTTTATAAACAGAAAACACGAATCTGATCACTGATTAATAAAATTACCTCTAGCACCCAGATGGCTAAACTAATTCTATGTAGCTTATTCAAATAGAATAATCACTATTTTCACAAACTAAAGGGTTAGATCCAGTGATGGGATTCAGGGGGTTTGCACGGGTTCGCGCGAACCCGTTCTTGGAATTTCGGCACGTTTAGCGAACCCGTTCTTGGAATTTCAGTACGTTTAGCGAACCCGGTTTTAACTTTACGTAATCTATGTATTTCAATATCTCTGTGTTTAATGTAGCAGTTTCAATCTGCTGCAGATGTTTGTTCAGAGTGTAAAGAACGATTCTGAGTGAAGAGCTTTTTTTTTTTAGAGAACACCCTAATTTTGGGAGAAAAATAGGGAAATTAGAGACGAAATCGAAGTGAAGACCTTTTTTTTTTTTTTTAGAGAACACTCTAATTTTGAACCACTTCTTAAAATTTTGAATCCCATCACTGGTTAGATCTTACTAACCCTTGAAACTCTAACTCCTGTCACACAGGCAAAATAGTAACACAACAAAACGCTGACTTTAACCGCACAATTTAGGAATTTACCTATTTATACGAGGTATGAAGCGGGCAAAATTTACCAGAAAAAATTAGTAGCTTCGAGAAGATACTATATTTTCTTAATTAATTACACCGTGTAACACAAAATTTGTTTCCATGTTAAAACCATATTTTTCTGTTATCTTATGGTATGAATAAATAGAAATAGGCATTCACAAAGTTCAAACTTCGGTTTTGAGTTCAATAAATCACTTTGTTGGTTTTTTGCTAATTTGCATTTATAGTTTAAAAAATTTTTCGCAGTACCTGCATTGAAACGATATAATTTTTGTATAACATATTATTAATGTTATTGTCACTTGTGAATGTGTTACAGTAACAATATAAAACATTTCAGAGTTGGCTATAAAAATATAGCTTAATTAAACTGGGAACGATTAAGCAAGAAGGGGGTGGGGCGGCGGCTGAAAATGCTAAACATGGTAGCCTATGGCAATTCTACCAACGCTGAATGTTGATTAAAGGTATTCCAAGAAAGAATGTTGCAACCTATTACAAAACTAACTGAGGTGATTAAACAATATAAACGAAATTAACCATCATGCATCACAACTTTACTAAAAAGAAGTTTTCTTGCGTGACTGCCGATTGTACGTCAGCTCGCTTTCATGCACAAGGTTCCAAATGTAATCTTCCATCATACTTTCATTATACTGGCCTTTATAGCGTTCCTCAAACGATTTGACATCTTGATGAAATCTTTCGCCTTGTCTTCCGAGTAATCGCCCATGTTATCCTTGAATTCATCGATATGAGAGTGCAGAACATGGAGCTTTAGCGACATTCTGCAACCCATTTTCTCATATGCATCCACAAGTTCCTCCACAATATTTCTGAAGTTATCTGCCTTGTGATTTCCAAGGAAACCTTCAACCACAGAAACAAAACTTTTCCAAGCTCTCCTCTCAACTGCAGAGAGTTTCTCAGAAAAACTGTCGGATTTCATAAGGACCCGCTTCACTTGAGGACCCACAAATATTCCAGCTTTGACCTTTGCCTCAGATAACTTCGGGATCAACTCTTGGATGTGCTTAAATGCATCACTTTCTGGGTTCAACTTCTTTACAAACTGCTTGATGAGGTCCAGTTTGATGTGGAGAGGTGGCAGAAGCACTTTTTTGGTTCCACCAACGGTGTATGCTTTACGTTATGAGCTTCAATATCATAACTAGACCTGGGAGGCCAATTTCTCTTGTTGTAGTGAAAGTTTGTATTTCTGCTATCCCAGAGACAGAGATAGCAAGGAAACTTAGTAAAACCTTGTTTAAGCCCCATTAAGAAGGCCACCATCTTGAAGTCGCCAATGACCTCCCAATTGTATTGGTCATACCTGAGAGCCCTTAGCAGCATTTTGACGTTCTCGTAATTCTCTTTCATCTGCACTGAATGAGCCAAAGGAATGGAGGGGCACTTGTTTGTGTTGTGCAGTAAAACAACTTTGAGACTTTTTGATGAGCTGTCGATGAAGAGTCGCTAATCTGAAGTATTGCAGGGAATCCCTATAGCTTCGAAAAGTCCTCTTATATCATGGAAATAGCACAAGCCCTCCCTAAAAGAGAAAAACGTTGAAAAACCACGATGCCTCTTCCTCTGGGAAGTAATGCGGACGCCTTCATCAAGTAAATCCCATTGCTTCAAACTGGATATTAAAAGCTCGGAATTAGACTTTGTCAGTGCCATCCTCGAATAAGATCATTGATATCTTCTTGATTAGGGTAATCAGGACACCTTTCATCCCCAACTCGACGTCGACGACAAGCAACAGATGATGATGATGATGATGGCGCACCTTCCTCCTTTTTGGAATCCTCAGAACTTGTCTCTGCAGGATAAGGTTGATCTCTTGTGGGTGGCTGTGGCACAGGCAAGTCGGTGGTGTTATGAGGAACAGGGGCAATAGATGATGGAATGTTAGGATACTCAATTGGAGGTGCATTTTTTCCTTTTCTTCGTTTTGTTGGATCCATCATGCAGAAGTAACAATCAGTATAATGATTTGAAGGCTCACGTCAGATGCGGGGAACAGCGAAACGCATAGCTCTTTTTTCTCCTCTTAGCCAACCTTCAAGAGTGCGACGACAGTAGTCACACATGACATGGCATCGTTTATCTTGATCACCGACTGGCATTCCGAAATAAAGAAGATAGGCTTCTGCTGCATGAATGCAGTTGCTCAAACAGTGTTTTTTGCTCTTTTGGAAAAAAATTCACCACATACATAGCAGAAGGAATCGGCTGAATATTTGCAACCACGGGCCGTCATTGCACAGTTTTTCAAGATTATGTTACAATAAATGAAAACAACTTAACTTATAACTCTAAAAATATGAGTTTATTAGTTGTATTAAACGAATCTAGGTAACGAAAACAGTTAAAATAATGAATAAATATATGAAACTCAACAAATTGATGTATTCTTTACGAACCCGAAGTTTCAAGACAATAATAGCTATTTTCCGGTATTTTCAAGCGTAGTAAATCAGAAACTGGAGGTTATTTTCAAGAAACAAAAAAGTTAGTGTTACGTCACAAAGCATCAAGGTAAAGGCTGGTAAACAAGTTATGTAACATGTGATACTATTAAGTTACTGGACTATGGTGGAAAATTGTAGAATTATCTCGAAACCATCACGTGACATTACGTATGGCTACGTACGTCATAAAGCAAAACTAATTAACAATTACAAGGTAAAATAAATTGGATTATAGCTGAAACCTATTTTACTAAACAGACTTGAGTGAGGGTAGCGTACCGATTACGTCGTGACTACATCACAATTAAAATGAATCGGTCATACATCACAACTTTAAATATATTAAGAAACACTTCAAATAAATTAGATGGTTAAATATAAATTAAAGTTATTGATAAAATGTGACATTTAATAATAATAAGTTTACTTGAGATTTTAACGAAAATATTTTACAATAAAATGTAGCAATGCGGGGCCCCTCGTGCTAAGGTTTCGGTGAGTTGCACCGGCTGCACCGGCGATAGTTACGGCCCTGAGTGACATCTTGTTCCATTACAATCAGTAGAAGTAAAAAGTATATTATTTATGAAACTTATTATTTTATACGCCTAATACATAATTTTATATAATTACCATAACTAACCAGAGCTTCCATCAGTTAAAGATAACTCTGTAATGGGGCCGGCAACAACCAAAAAGCTGTGCATGTTCCACCAAGATATTTAACAAAGCTAAAAATAATCATCATAGTTTTAAGATCTGGTTTTTGTCAATGAGTTTTTGCGTTATTTTTGGTACGTCTCTATTTCAATAAATCTTTCGTTTTAGTGCTTTAGCATATTATTTCTTTGAAACAGTGCTTTCTTTATTTAGGTGACGTGACCAATGTTTTGCTTTAATTTATCGTCAATAGAAAGTCGTTTATGACGTCTCTGGTCTGTCACACAAGTCAGTGACCAAACAAATTGTAGCTACTTTAAAAGTTTCGCAAATTATATTGTTAACAATACTCATTAAAAAGAAATTGCTAAATCTTGAATGAAAACTAAAAGAGAAGTTACAATATGATTTTCTTGATATTATTCCTCTCACTATTCTAAATTGTATAACCGTTTTTTACTCTGTTGTGCTCAAGGTCGTTACTTTCTTTGTAATATCGAGTGTCCAACAGGAGCGCCAGAAAGCCATTTTGTCAGGGGGAAAGTCGAATTTTAAAAAATTATTTTTTTAAAAGGCACCTTTTTTCAAAAAAAGGTTTTACAGAGTTGTTTTTATAGAATCGCCATTTTGTATTGCGACGTGTTCAGCGCAAAAATTTGGTGATGAAAAAAAAACATCACATGCAATCAAGTTCATGATCCCAACTTTCGTCCTAAATTTAAGGTGCAGGCCATAACTAAAATTATAGATTTTTTCATAGAATTTAAAGGGATAATTCTTAGTTTTAGACAGGAATGCGGACTTTCGGGCTCGGACTCGTTATTTTAGCCCTGACTCGGACTCGGACTCGCTTCAAAATTTTCACAAGTTCGCAATGCTTAAATTACAAAGTTGTGATTCATCTAAGCCAGCGGTTGGCAACTTGCGGCTCTTTTATCTCTTTGCTTTATTATTTCTTTATCTTAAATTTAATATTTTTTCATTCTCTAGGACAGTTTTTTCCAATTTGTTTTTATTTCACACCCCATTGGATTGATGAAGCAAATTTCCTACCCTTTGTTTTAAACCGAAATGGTTATGAAAAAAATTTAAAACACGTACAAAAACAATGCATAAAAGTGATTACCGGGTTTTATTTGGCAATCGAAGGGAAAAAAGGTAGACTTTAACAACGCAATTACACAAAATATAAAAGTGAATTAACATATGAAAGAGAAAATTTGATTGCAATTAGGTTCTTTGAGTTTTCTCCTGCCTGCGCTTTGCAATTATCTGTTAGAAACGTGAAACCATGTGTGATAGTGCGATGTGTAAATCATTTTCGGGGTCCAGGGCATTGTTGTATTTATTGTTGAGATAAAGTAGAGAAAAAATCCCGGCTTACACAATTAATTAGTGGTAGCAAATGGAATTAAAACTTGCAATGTTTTTTTATTGGTAGAGTTGGATACCAAGTTTAAACGCTGCACCAAAAAGTTTCAAGTGAACTAGAATCAAAAAGCATCTTCATCGATTGGCGTACTTGCATGTGCATATCTATCAAATTGTCGTCGTTTGGAAAAGCATTCACTGCGAGTCAGTCACAAACAGAACTGAGGCCGAGGGTTTATCCTTCTACTATCTCAGACTGCTGTAATACCCGGATCAGATGTTGGCACTGATGGTATTAAGCCAGCATCGAGTTTCGTCATTCAAAACCGTCAGACCTTGTGCTCCATGTGGTGTCCGATGTATGGGGCACGCTATTAGAACGTGGTCTGCAGCTTGTTCAGGGGCACAGCATTTGCAATTTGGTGAAGGAGCGAGACCCCATTTGTGCATGGACGAATGAAATCGCCCAACATCAGTCACCAGGCGATTGAGCTTAACCCAAGCTGTTCGGGGCAAGGTCAACCCAAAAGGCCTGGCACTGGCTATGTGTATAAAAACACGGAGCCTAAATGAATTCTCACAGTACTCCCTATTCCATCCGTAATTTGTCCACTCAGAAGCACGAATGGATATTCCAGCAAGGCTATTTAATAAAATTCCGCGCAGCTGACACGAACGGGCGTCTAGATCTTAGTCTCTCTTGGCGAGCATTTGAAGACCCACTTAAAAGACCATACAGGATATGATTAGAGATTCACGGTAAGCCAAAGAGAGTGTCGCTCCTAGTCGGCGAAGCTCAGCTAGCCGGATACCTGAAAGTATGGGTAAGCGGTCGGCTGGAGTGGGACGCAGACAACCAGTGACTATGCGCAAGGCGTCTTACAGGTCACTGTCTATGAGGCGAGTGTGAGCGCTGCAACACCAGACTGATTCGCAGTACTCAGCTGTTGAGTAGATTAGAGATAGGGCAGCTGTGCACAGTGTTTTGGCACCAGCATTCCATCCTGAGCCCACAAGCCGCCTCACTACTATGACGCGCGAAGATAGTTTTTTTGCTTAATGCCACTAGATGGTGACGGAACGTAAGCGATCTGTCCAGTTTAACCCCAGGATATGTAGAGGTTGGACATAACGGTAAAAATCTATTGTTGTTGTAAACTTTTAGCTCACGTTTGGCCTCTCGACTAAATTATTTAATGAAAGGCTGCCGTCATTGTTCTAGTGTGACTGAGCTTTAACCTCCAAGTCTGGAAATACGCTAAAGGTGTAGTCACGTCTTGATTTAAAGTCCCCTTCAGGTCCTTCCAATTTCTAGAAGAATGCAACAATGCTAAATCGTCAGAATAAGCAAACTTTCTAGAAATTGTGGAAGGCAGGTCATACGTATAGATGTTGAAAAGGAGGGGAGCAAAGACCAATTCCTGAGGAACGCCGCTTTTCACACAGCGTAGCCTGCTTGCTTGCTTTGCTTGCCGTCACCGGTAGTAAGGGTTTACCGGTTTAACGATGAAACTTCGGTTTAAGAGTGAAACCTTAACGTTGGAAAGTAGTTACAATGAAAACAATGCATCACCTCCGCAGCAATATCAAGTTTCGAAACTAACCGAGTTCTATAAGGTTCCTCCCTAAAAAAGTAAGACACCATCAAAATGGCACTTTTTCCTGATCTACCACGTATCGGACAAAATTTCGTTTATTGTTTTGAGATTGCTATAAATATTATTTTGTGCTAATTTTAAACACACATGTATTATATATTTTGAAGTTATTTATTGGTAAGTAATTAATTTTTAGTAATTTTTTGTCTTAATCAGCTTTTCTAAAAAGAAACCTTTATTTTTCTTTTGATCATTTTTCTTTTAATCAATGCCCAAGATCTCTCAAATTGTAATACTAATCATTTTAAATTTTTCTATTTACTGAGATCTTTTTTTTTTCCTTTTTTAAAGTATATCTTTTACTGCAAGCTTATCCAACTCGCTGTGCGCAAAGTTTTTTGAAAAATTTTTTAAACAGATGCTTAATTCGAAATCGAAATATTAGCAGTAATTAATTCAAAAACCCGGTTTCAATTATGAACACGGCATCGGTTATTTTGTAAGAACTGATTGGATGTTGACCTTTTTTTTGGTCTTCATCTTCATTTCAACGTTAAATTTTTAAAAAGGTGATCTTAGGCGGAAATTCTAGAACCTGCTAAGAGAAATTTTAAGATTTTACATTGAAATCCAAGTAAAGGTCAAAAAAAGATTATCATCTGGTCTTGCAAATTTTTTAAGTTAAAATTTCACCAATGCGTCCCGGGTATCCTCACGGGTTTGATATGCCTGTTTTAAAGTAAGAACTAAAAAAGATCATCTATTTTAATAAATAGACAAATCTTTTAAATTTTTTTATGATTTCTAGTAGTTTTATAATTGACTTTACGTCGTCGTATTTATCTGAACATGTATTTTATTTTTTTTTTGGCATTTCAGACGATAAGTCCAACAATAGAGGAAAGTAGGCTACGAGAAAATTATATTAAAACACATTTCATTTTTCTCCAAAAAAAGTAAATAAGGGAGTATACCTAAGTTTCAGAGTCAAATAAAAACTTACCCATAGATTTAGAACGCTTTTCATAGAATTGAATTATTGTTTGCTATAAAGGCGTGTCATGAATAACCTGCTTTGAAATGTGTTTAGTTTATACGTGAACAGTAAAACGAGAAAGTTAAGATATTTGACTGTTTTGCGTCAGTCATAGACTAGACCTGCAGTTCTCAAACTTTTTTAGCAGGTTTATCCGTTTTGCTTTTTTTAAAAATGTCAGACCCCAATTTATTTTTAAAACAAAAAGAATTAAGAAAATGTAAGACCAAACTTAAACAAATAAGAACTTTAACAATTAATTGGGAATATTTCAAGTTATCGCATTGCTAAGGAGGTAAATTTGCGATGCCCTTAGTATCAAAAATTTAGTTTGACTTTTTGTTTTTTTGGTTTAAATTTTTGCCTTCCAAATGCAAAGTAGGCATGATTTTGGGAAAAAACCTCAGAGATCACAGGCAGATTTTAAGTAGAGACTTTTTTTTTAGAGATCACCACCATGATTTTGGTACGAAAATTGAGAAATCATTGACAGATTTTAAGTGAAGACCTTTTTATTATCAACCAATTTAATATGTGTGCCTCGAAAATTTAAATAGCTTAATAGTGTGCCGCCATATAAAAAAAGTTGGGAACCACTGGTCTTGACAGAAGCAATGCTTTATACACCAAGAAAAAGTTAGTCGAATTAGGTTTTGGCGAAAATAGGCATTAAAGTTTTCACGATTCTACTCCATTCAATGTTTCTGGCTTACCAGGTCATTAAGAATGCGGTTGCTTTATATAATGTCTAAAGTCTTAAAGACATTCTGCAATTAAGTTTTGTTTTTTGGTAGTTCAAAAATTCACTTTTTTTTTTCACTACAATTTGGTTCGATTAAAAAATTAAATGTTGAAAACTGGAATGTTATGTCAGCAAATGTTTTACCAGCGCTTTCCAAACTTTTTGTTTAATTGACACACTTTTAAACCACAAACAAATTTTGTACAAGTTTTAATTTAATTTTAATTGTAAATTTTTTAAAAGCAAAATCTTAACTTACAATTTTAATCAGATATTTGAGCTTGCTTGCAAAAATGCCTAAAAAAAACTTTAAAAATAACAAGGCCAAAATTTTTATTACAGATGTAGTTGCTTGCAAAAGTTATATTGTTGGTCAAAAACCGTTTGATATAATTTATTAAACTACAAATAGCTAGTGTCATATTGTTTCAAGTTCAGTTGGCGACGCACCATCGTACTACAAGCGACACACAGTTTAGAAAGCACTAATTTTTCTAACGTTTTCTAATCAATTTTTTTCCAATTTCAATTAGCTAAAAACAACTTAAATTAAATACGAACAATTTGGTGTAAATCCAGAACAATATTTAACTGACAATTTAATTATGTGGGCCTACTCAAAAAAGTTTGAATAAACAAGACAATAATGTATAATTAGGTAATTTATTCTGTTTAATTGATCAATTTTTTTGTCGATTAGTTCGCTCCAAGGTTTAGGACAACACCGAAATGCATAGCCGTACGAGCCGGGAAGGACAGGGGGCAATTGCAAAATTATAATTTTTTGGGCAGCGACATGAAATTATTTGGGCAAAATCAGATTTCGGGCATCGACGACAAACTATTTGGGCAAGATAAAGTTTCCCAATTTAGAACAATCGAGATAATTGAGAAAATACAACTAAGATTTGATATGAAAATTTTTTTAGTCTTCACTAGTTTTTTGGGACAAAAACGTATAAGTTCGATAAAAATTTAAAATGAAAACCTTTTTTTTAGTCTTCACCGGTCTTTTCAGTGGAAAGTGTATGACATTTTGTTATCTCCGTGAAATGCCACAAGATCATGATTCGGGCAATTGTCGATAAAATTTAGGCAAGATTGTATTGCCCCCAAAAGTTTTTCGGCTGGTAGGGCTATACCCAAATGTGTGTTAATTATTGCATCTGGTCGAAACAACTCACTTACGTGTTACTGTCGCAAAGATGGTTAGTTGTTGACAGCTATGCAAATTTAGTCAAAGCGCCGTGTTTAAAAAGTGATAATCTTTCGAGACCAAAAAGAGAAATAGTAAAAGAGAAATGTAGAAAAAGAGAAAAAGAGAAATGTAGCCTGTGTTGGATCTAACAATCGTCCGACGTCTACTGTATAGATCAGTGCTTTCTATTTAAACCACAAATAAATTTGCGACACGTTTTAATTTAATTTTAATTAAAAAGCTTTTAACAACAAAGTTTCAATTTGCAATAATGAGCTTGGTGTGTTGAACACACCATTTTAATATTTGGTTGAATGCAAGATAAAGACAGTCGCATTTTTAAAATCCCACATTTCATTGACTTTAAATTAGTTATTGTTGAAAAGGACTCTTTGCAAATGTACTGGTGGAAAACTGTAGAAAAACTATAAACGCTTTTTTGGCTACGTTCTGATGAATTTTCGAAACGCGAACCCAAAACCCAAAGCTATCGAAGTCACCCTCTTTGTACACAAGTGACAGGCTTCGATCATTATTTAGTTCAGCTAATTCTTCTTCTTTGGCAAGAGAAGGTTTCTTGTGTCAGTTGGAATAAACAGATTTCTGATCCAATCATAGTTTTGAATTTCAAGATTTTTTTATTAATACTTGTGGATTTTCGCGCCCTGTTTGTTTAGATAAAGTTGGGAGCGACGTCATTTGTTTGATAAATGGCTTGACCACGTCGTCGTCCGCGCTTATTCGCGCGAAACTAATCGTAAATCGTTTGACCATTTGAACTTTTTCGCTTCGAGCAAAATCATGTGACAAAACCGCTTTGTCAGCTGCGTCTTAAATAGATCGGCCCTGAAGAATCAACAGTATTAATAGAATTAACAGCAAAACTGGTTTACTGAAATATTGAAATATTGTTTGTAATTTGGCCGCAAAAAGTTGGTGAGTTTGTTTTTTATTGGTTTTGTTGAAAAAATTTATATAATTGTGTTGTTTTTTAATATATAGTTGCAAAATTAAATTATAGCTTAGTGGAAAGTAATTTATAATTAGTAGCTTGAAATATATATAAGAACTGTTTTCCGGCTTAATAGTAAATCCCAAATTTGTGTATTAAAATTTTAACGTTCGTCTCGCATTGTTTATAAATTAATATGTAAATTTTAGAAAACCGTTATTCATCAATTGCTCGTTATCGTGTTGGAAAATTTGTCGAATAAATTTTGGTGGCTTGCGATTTGTGGTGGATAACGCGTGCTGATCCTCAACGACTATAAGGCCATTCCAGTTTTAAAATTTCTGTGCGAGTGCCGCGTGGCGTGGTAGTGCACATCGTTTTCAACTTTTTTGGGATCTCTGTCACGTGGGGATTATCGTCATCAATCTCTTTGTTGTGTGGAGAACAAAGTCTTCCTTGTTTGTTCGTGATTGGATTCTTCGGATTCTCGGACAAAATTCTGAATTTCTTGGCATCAAAACTGGCATCGGTGTCCGATCTTTTCAAGGTTTTGTAAAACTAAACTCTCCTGTTTCTATTTGTAGTAATTTCTTTGTGATAAAGCTTGAGTTGGCTTAATTGTTGTGTTTTCTCTCGAAATCAAATTGAATAGTGTGCTTTGTTAAATTTAATTGAAGTCATAAATTTGAATTATTATTTGTATTTTAATTGTATTAGTTACTTAATTATCGTAAAATGGCAGTTCATAATGATGATATAATAATTAGTCTTAGAGCTTTAAAAGCCAAATATTTTGATGCCGAAAGATTAATGTGCGCGGAAGAGCCGGTTAATGTTAATCGTTTACGCTCTAAATTGCATGATATTAATGTTGAATTTGATAATTTAATGTGCTTAGCAATTAATATTGATGAAAATGAGACTATGCCTGGGACCATGTCTCATAAAGTTGATGTTATTAAGCAAAAGGGAAAGCTCCAAGATAGAATAGAATCTTGGTTGCGTGATATGGAAGTGTCTGGTGCTGATGGTGTTAATGATGTGAGTGGTATTGTGCCTCGTCTTAAAGGTGATGATATGATTGCGCCGGTGGTGAAAGTGACTGATCACTTGTCTGAAAGAAGTGCGAATGAGGATTGTTTATCTTCCCGGAGTTCTCGCGCTAGCAGTCTGAGAGCTAGCAAGGTAAAGGTGCAGCTGGCACGTTTGGCGCTGAAGCATGAGGAAGAAAGGCAGCAAGAGGCCACTCGGGAAAAAATGAGACAACTTGAGATGGCTGAAGCTGAGCTAGAAGCTTGGGAAGCAAGCTCGGTTTCCAGCAAGAGTGTCAAAATAAACAAGGCCCCTAAGACCACAATGCCTCGCAGGGAAATCTCTCCTTATTTGGGCAGTAAAGAAGCTTGCATACGTGTTGTTCCTGATTGTACGAAACATATTAGCTCTGACCATTCTAATTGTCCCAGACATAGTGCTGAGTCGTGCACCCATGAACATGACCCAAGAAGGCATCAACCTAGGGCTGTCAATCCACTTTGCCTCGGTCCTCATCCCTTGGAAGTAAGTGAACGCTTTTTACCTAAGCCATCAATTGACCCGTTCGACGGTGATCCGTTGGATTACTGGGCATTTGTGTCTAGATATGAGGTTCACATAGCTGGAAGAGTTAATAGCCCAGATTTGAGGTTAGCGTACCTACTGCAACATTGCACCAAACTCGTGCAGGATAAAGTAAAACACCATGCATGCGAAAGCAATAAGCAATTGGCTTATGAGTCAGTATGGAAAGAGCTTTACCAACGTTATGGTCAGCCTCATATTATTAGTAGGTGCTGCGAGGAGCGACTCGCTAGCATTGGTAAAATTACGCAACCTGACGTAGAGGGTCTTGAAAAGTTAGCTGTGCTAGCTAAGCGTTGTCTGACTTCATTAAAGGAAACATTGGGACCTACAGCAATTGGCTCGGTAGGATTTATTGCTAGCATCGCAAATAAGTTGCCGAATGATTTGCGCAGGCAATGGGTTTCCAAATCTGTTAAAATATTACACCGCGAAGGTAAAATGGCAAATTTTGCAGACTTTACCAATTTTGTAAGCATAGAGGCCTCGAAAATGAACTCAACTTATTACAAAGCAATGTATGCAACTCCAAAGCATGAGTCAGGTGCCTGGGTCGGAAAAAGTAGATCATTTAATAATGCAACGCCCAGTTTTCAGAAACTTCCAAGAAAGGCTGAGTTTGCCAGGTCAGGAGCAAAGGAAGTTTTAGAATGTGTGTGCTGCGGAAAGCAGCATGGCTTGCATGTTTGTGAAGAATTCTGTCGTAAAACCTTGGCCGATAAGAAACACTTAGTGCGTACAAAGCGATTATATTTTCGTTGCCTGAAAGGTGGGCATATGATAAAAGAGTGTCGTAGCTCCAATACTTGCGCCGAGTTGTCATGTAACAGCACTGACCACCATACTTTGTTGCACCCCGACCAACCTCTTGTCAAGGATCCGGCACCAGTCTGTAGTGCTACAAGTCGGGAATTTGGTATGCACGTTGATAAAACGTTTAGTGCTTATCTTGATATACTTTCGGTTCGAGTATGCCATGGCGGTAAAGAAGTATTGACATACGCTTTACTCGATCCGGGTTCATCAATGACATTTTGTGAGCCAGTGTTGGTTGAGAAGCTTGGATTGAGAGGTAAGGGATCTATGTGCGAAACTTCAGTAGAAACTCTTACAACCAAACAGCCAGAGCGCCTTAAGTCAAAATGTTATTCTATGTCTATCAAGCCATTAAATGCTGAGCGCGAGTTTGAACTTGGAAACGTGGTTGTGGTAAAGCAAATACCTGTTACTGCTTCATGCAGGAATGTGCGAAATGATCTTAAAGGATTTGACCACTTAAAGGATGTAACGTTACCTGAAATACCTAATGCAACTGTTACGCTGTTGATCGGTAATGATAATTACCGGGCACAATTTCCGTTAGAAGTGCGAGGGGACTGTGGCTCAAACACCAGCCCATGTGCGATAAAGACTCCTTTAGGATGGATTCTGAAGGGGCCGAGACCTTGCACCAGTGCAACACTTGCGGAAAGTGGTTGCAGTTTCTTGCTGCGCCATGGTCAACTGCCAGATCATTTGAAAGATGTACGTGATACAATAGTTACGGAAGATGGAGAGATCTTCCCTCGGGATAAAAATGTCGGTATTGGGGATATAGACAATTTAATGTCATGGCTGAGGGCAAACACCGAAGTCCTGGAGTTTGGATTAAGATATTCATTGGAAGATGTTGTGTCTTATGAGCTCATGAATAAAGCAATCAAGTTGGTCGATGGCCATTTTCAGCTTCCACTGTTATGGCGTAATAGTGGAGTGACTTTGCCGGATAGTCTGCCCATGGCAAAACGCAGGTTGGAAGCGGTTAAAAGACGTTTAGATCGCGATCCAGTCCTAAAAGGCTTGTATATTTCTGAAATGCAAGCGCTGTTAGATGAAGGCTACGTCGAAGAGGTGCCGCAAGATGATGAAGAGAAATCCCTATCAACCGCAAAAAGGGTGTGGTATGTACCACATCATCCTGTCTTAAATCCTAATAAGCCTGGAAAGGTGAGAATAGTATATGACTGTGCCGCACAAAGCCATGGTACATCACTAAATGAGAACTTAATGAAAGGTCCCGATTACGTCAATTCCCTGATGGGAGTGTTGTTGCGTTTTCGTGCCGGTAAAATTGCGGTAGTGTCGGACATAAAAAAGATGTTTTACCAAGTTCGTTGTGATCCAGATCACCGAGATGCATTACGCTTCCTTTGGTACCCAAATGGGAGGTTTGATCTTGAACCGTTAAAATATCGAATGAAAGTTCATTTGTTTGGCGCCAAATCGTCGCCTAGTTGTGCTGCGTTTGCGTTACTAAGGACGGCGAAAGTGTATGGTAAAGACTATCAGCCAGATGTTTCTACAGTGGTAAGAGAAAATTTCTACGTTGACGATTGTTTGGTCAGTGTAGATGATGCAGAAACGGGAAAGCGCTTGGTTAAAGACTTGACTGAGTTGTTGTCTAAAGGCGGTTTCCATCTGACAAAGTGGTTGTCAACTTGCAATTCAATCATGGAGAGTATCCCGGTGGAAGAAAGAGCAAAGGTGAAGAATGTGATTGATTTGAGTGGAGATGTAAATGAGAGAGTGCTTGGTATGAAGTGGTACGTCGGTGATGATTGTTTTGCGTATGAGGTGACGTGGCCTGAAATGCCTGCCACTCATAGGGGCCTTCTTTCCGCTTACAGCCCACTGTTTGACCCTTTGGGTTTGGTAGCGCCTGTTGTTTTGAAAGCGCGTTTGATGTTTCGAGGTGTGTGTTTGGAAGGGTTGGGATGGGACGGTCCTCTTCCCAGGAATGAAGCAGCGCGATGGAAGACCTGGAAGGAGGGATTAGCCACTTTGAATAGAATTGGAATTGCTCGCTGTACCGAGCCGTTCGGAGTCTCTTGTGG
Organism: Diplosoma virens; assembly: GCA_963680785.1. NCBI lineage: Eukaryota > Metazoa > Chordata > Ascidiacea > Aplousobranchia > Didemnidae > Diplosoma > Diplosoma virens. The sequence continues at coordinate 30,867,621 of OY796895.1, read as the reverse complement.
CATTCAGTTGCATGTGTTTGCTGATGCTTCGAGTTACGCTAGGGACTGCGTGTGCTACCTTGGGCCGGAAAGGACCGATGGAGACGTGAATGCATTCTGGTTGTGTATCGCGCGAAAATCCTTTGTGTGTGTGTGACGTGTGTACTTTATAGTTCACACTGGGGGGGAGGATGTGGATTTTCGCGCCCTGTTTGTTTAGATAAAGTTGGGAGCGACGTCATTTGTTTGATAAATGGCTTGACCACGTCGTCGTCCGCGCTTATTCGCGCGAAACTAATCGTAAATCGTTTGACCATTTGGACTTTTTCGCTTCGAGCAAAATCATGTGACAAAACCGCTTTGTCAGCTGCGTCTTAAATAGATCGGCCCTGAAGAATCAACAGTATTAATAGAATTAACAGCAAAACTGGTTTACTGAAATATTGAAATATTGTTTGTAATTTGGCCGCAAAAAGTTGGTGAGTTTGTTTTTTATTGGTTTTGTTGAAAAAATTTATATAATTGTGTTGTTTTTTAATATATAGTTGCAAAATTAAATTATAGCTTAGTGGAAAGTAATTTATAATTAGTAGCTTGAAATATATATAAGAACTGTTTTCCGGCTTAATAGTAAATCCCAAATTTGTGTATTAAAATTTTAACGTTCGTCTCGCATTGTTTATAAATTAATATGTAAATTTTAGAAAACCGTTATTCATCAATTGCTCGTTATCGTGTTGGAAAATTTGTCGAATAAATTTTGGTGGCTTGCGATTTGTGGTGGATAACGCGTGCTGATCCTCAACGACTATAAGGCCATTCCAGTTTTAAAATTTCTGTGCGAGTGCCGCGTGGCGTGGTAGTGCACAATACTGGCAAAAACTTTAAAATAACAAGAGCAAATTTTTTTATAGTATTGTTGTTTGCCAAAGTTATATTGTTGGTCGAAAACCCCTTTAATATAATTTATTAAACGGTAAATAGCCGATGTCAAATATTGTTTCAAGTCTAGTCGGCATTGTATTACAAGCGATACACTAATGTGTCGCGACACACAGTTTGGAAAGCACTGGTATAGAGCCTACCATTTGTTAAATGTACTTTTTTTTTGTTCAAAAGTTTCTGTGTAGGGAGAGTTGCTACACAGCAAAAAAAGTTTCAGCGGTTTCTTTTATTATAGGTATTTCAATCGGCGCGTAATGTTTGAGAAATTTTGCGAAAGTTTTAAAATTTTGCTGCATATTTTTTTACAATAGTTGAAAAATCTGAGTTTTTAAAGCTTTATTCAAACCGTTCTTTTGATGTTATCCGACAAATTAAACGTTTTTTAGGAAGAGTAAATTGGCAAAACAACTTAATTTGGAAAAGAAATAATTTTTGATGTCTTATTTAAATAAAAGTTTGGGACGAAATTTATATATTTTGTACTTGTACGTCCATATTATATAGATATTTCAAATATTTTTAGTGTAGCCCATTTTTACTAAGAACAAAAGGAACTCTAAGCTCGAGTAATGATTAACAATCGTAAACAACAATATGGAATATTTAACTGCATGGTTTGTTTACTTAAAACAAGACAGCACAAAAGGCCGTGGCTTTTGTTAATTTTTGTGACCATTTTGTGCGGTTTCTTTTCCTTTTCAAGGCGGTTTTTAATTGAGGGCGGCGTATAATTTTTGCCATAATAAATAACAGAGCTGTAAAAGTTTATCCTACACAAAAAAGTTTTAACCTTTTCACTGCCAAAAGCCGATATATCCATTTTATGAATAAAAAAATAATGTAGTATCCCCTAAAACTTCTTAATTTTTTTAACTTCATGAAAAAATTTACTTGATTCTGAAAGAGTACATATCATTTGATAAAAAAATATATATACAGGGGGGTGCGAAAGTAGGTATACAGTGATAAATTACCAGTCATGATTAAATTTCCAATTTAATAAAAAGAATCAAACGAAATGATTAAAAATACCGGCCTTTTAATAAAACAAAATGATTCCCTGTATTTATAATAATTTGTTTTATTCTTTCTATTAAATTGGAAATTTAACCATGGCGGGTAATTTATCACTGTATACCTACTTTCGCACCCTCCTGTATATTCTATTTTTTAGAAAATTATATTTTTTTCCCGAACGGCATGCTACAGGATTTTTTCATACTTTAGTACTGCAGTGAAAGGGTTAAACCTTTTTGAAGTAGGCGTTTTACCAGAAAAACTATTCGACTTTTCTACTGCAATAACAACTACAGAGTGGAAGGAGAGATATCCCACAAACTGTCTGCAAATAGCTGGGTTTCTAAATTTTTGTATATGAAATTAAGACCGGTATAAATTGATCTCCCGCTGCGGGTTGCATTGTTTCACCTGGCTAATTGCCTTTAAATAATTAATTAAGAGTTTATTCGCTCTTGTTTAAGCATGGGAAAAAGTTTCAAAAGATGTTGTGATAAAGTCGTTTGACGTTTGCGACATTACAACTGATAAGTCGAAAATAAAGTCAATTTAACTTTCCGAGACCTGCATGGGTCAGGTTTAATTGCCTCCGAACAGGCGTTCAGAAACGCGCAAATGGGATATGGTGGCCTGAGAATGTGGCGAAAAGGAGCAGACAGCTGAGCACGTAATAACATGTTGCCCCATTTATCATCATCCAAATGGAGCCCGTGCTCTCTCAGATGTCAACAAGAATCAGGGAACCTAGCTGATGAAAACATGTCCAGTCATTTAGAGGAATATCCAGCTACCGCTATCCCCCATATCCAGCTATCTCCCCCAAATAAAAAAGAAGAAAGTTAAAACTTTTTCTGCATACCAAATGCACTCTTTGACAGCCCTTTTTTTTGTCTTCGCCCTAAATTTTACACAAACTTTCTTCTCCTATCCGTAAAGTTTTAAGAAATCAAGATTTGGGAAAATGTCACAAAATTTGTGCAAAACTCCGTTGCTCCCCGAATATTTTCGGCTGGTACGCCTATGCCCACAGTGCTGCAATGTCTCGAGTTGGACTCGAGACGCAGAGGTCCGAGACAGAGACTTCAAAAAGCGTGTCTCGAGACGTCCAACTCGGGTAATTAATGAAGTATCATGCTTCTCTAAAATAAAATTTGTAAACAATCTTTTGTATTATTGAACGAGAATAACTTATTACAGATGCAAAGAGGGAATTTCGATTGTAACCTATCTGTATTTTGTGCGGTTCCTATTTGAGGACGGCTTTTTTACTAAGAGCGGTTTATATTCAAAGAAATACAGTATGTTTTGGGTTTTCAGTTAAGAGTCAGTCAGAAATAATGGAAAATATATTTATAAACATTTAAATGGTTTGCCTGATTTGAATAAATCAGTAAGAACTGAACATTTCCAAAAAGTTTCAAAAATTGTTTTATCGTTCAGACTGGACAGCTAATTCAAATTAGTTTTCAACAACAAGTAAAAAATTTTATGATTGCCTGTTTGCTTCAAAAATGGGGCCTATAAATAAACCAACGATTTTCTATTTAAGTTTCTCTATATAATGCCTGTCACAAACTAGTTTTCACTTGGTTGCGAAATTATTTGTTGCCGTAACTGACATTGCGCACCCAAGCGCGCGCACACACACACCGTGAGTTTGTTGAATCGTAAACCTTTCGTGTTGTTACGAGAAGCACTGATCTCTTAGCGTTTTTTCAGCTGTTGAGTATGACATAAGCTTTATCTTCTAACGTTATAAATTTTTCTTTAAACGTATAAAGTAGATAAGAAAAATTTAGAGTCAGTTAGAGATTTAGCATGGACAACTGTTTGTAACAATGATTTTTAGAAGAACTAGAAGTTGAAAAACTGTTATTATCAACATTATAACCTAATAATTTTGGTCAGCGTTGTGCGGTATAAGTCATAAAGCAATTTAATTCACCCGGGCTCATCTTAAGCAGTTTAGTAGATAGCTTAATGATAAAGTCAGCAACCTTGATGCAGATTACTATTTGTGATAATCGCAGTATTTGATTTAAAAAAAAAACTTACGGTAACTATAAATTGTAATTGAACTTGCCACCATGGTGCACTATCACTAACATGACAAGAATGTTTGTACAAAAGATTGTATTAAAGCGACTAAACTAAATCAGTCAAAACTTTGTAAATTCTACTGCAAAAATTTCTTTAAATAGCAGCTATTATATACAGTGAGCGCTTAGTTAGACCAAAAGCAGAGATTTTCGACCAAGGGGCCACAGCGAGTTTTTTAGGTGGGCCACATAGAGATGGTGTGAAAAAGTGTTGAAATCATATGTTCGGAGACTGTTTTTTGTTGTCAAGAAAGATTTGGTGAAAGTGGACGCATAATAAAAATAAAGAGCATATTTTTAGAGATAACTACTTTTTAAGGACGAAAATCAAGAAATCCGAGACAGATTTAAAGTAAAGACTTTTTTTTGGTCTTTAGCTATAAGGCCTAATTTGGAAACAATTTCGTGAAATTGAGTGCGGAATGAAAGTGAAGACTTGATACATTGGGCCGCAACGATTGCATTTCAAGTTTTTTGGGGCCACGGTGTTAAAAGGTGGAGAACTCCCGACTTAAAGGATTTTTATCTTGTTTTAATTTTTTAATTTAACTATATGCTTTATAGCGGAGTTGAAATAAAAGATATTGAAACTGATTGTTACCGTCGTCACCGAATCATTTTATAATTTATGGACAAAACTAGTCTTGTTCGTATAATTTATATACAGTGATGGCTTTAATAGGGTGCGAACGGAGCGGCCGCACCGACCCCCCTAAAATACATCAAAAAATGGCCTCCCTTACGAAAGATATTGCTCTATTTTTTCATAGTAGCATCAAGACGGTGGCGTGTCTAAAATTAAGACTTTTTTTTACAGATCACTTTGTTTTGATACACTAAAAAGTGGCTCCCTCTATAACATTGATCTTTTTTTAGAGATGGCTTTGCCTTGAAACACTAAATAGTGGCCCCCTTACTTTTCTTGCATTGGGCCACCTTATTGTAAAATCGTCACTGTTTATTTAGTACCAAACTTCAAGTTTTGCTGAAGTTCAACTGGACAACTTCTGACTAAAAACATTCAATTTATTGTGCTGGGTTTCTTTTTATTCGAACGGTTAATGTTTCGTTTTAATTTTTATCTTTTTATCAAAAGTATATATACAGTACCTGCTTTAAAATGCTTGAAAAACAAAATCTTCTGCACGCTGCAGTTTTGTTCATTTCAGTCTATTTGCTTCACAGCTGATACACAATTGACACATATCCTTTCAATATAAAAAAGTATAGGTCACAACAGTTAACCACCAATGGTCCTGGCCTTTTGTTGATAAATACCATTTCTGTTTAACCGCTCTAATAATATAATATTATTTACTGTAAAAAAAGGAGGAACTTTCGTTATGTTTTAGATATTTAGAAACTCAAAGCACCATTTTGAAGGAAAATAAAATCAGGAAAATACCGTAGATTCGAAACTCGGGTTTAAAAACACAGACTCGAACCCGGCACGCTAGCTACCATCCGTTTTATACCTACATCTAGACTTGCGTGAATTTCAAGCGAAACAACAAAGTATTAAAACAGAGATGAAAACGACTAAACAGAATACATTAAAATAACCTTCTAAACCAGTGGTTTTCAACCTGGGGGTGGCAAACCCACGGGGGTGGTTTGGCAATTTTCTGGGAATCGCGGGAACGTTTAATAAACAGAATTTTTGATTTAAAGTAAAGACTTTTTTTATTTTTTATGTTTTTAGAGATTACCAGATTTTTGCGACGAAAGTAGAGAAATCAGAGACAGATTCTAAGTGAAGACTTTTTTTACTGTTAACTTCGAGAATATGATGACGCCTGCAAACTCTTAAATTAAATTTTGTTCACCGAAGGAGGTCATTAAGTTACCTTGGGATGGAAATTGGGTCGCGGTATGAAAAAGGTTGAAAACCACTGTCCTGAACAGTATAGTTGTAATTTCGACTGACGTTATAAAAATTATTTTAAAAAATTTGGAATTCACCTCTCTAGTTGTAGATTGGTTATCATGTTGAATTTAATGCATTAAAGCATTTTTTGGTTTTTAGAGGAAGAATGAAGAAGTTCGAAGCATGACTAATGGGCTACACAATCTGATTCTTCATTAGGCTAATCATCGACTTTCTATAACAGACCAATGTGTTTTGAATTAGATCTACTGTTAAAGATAAGATAATCATCTTATGGACATCCTGAGAAGATATTACATCATAGCTGCTAGATATCCTCCATTATTATATTAATATCCATTGTTTATCCTCCTAATTTCCCAGAAAATCTAAATGATTACTTTCGGCAATGCCAAAATATTGTTGTGCAATTAATTTCATCGTTTTACTTCTTACTTTTAATAAGAATGATAGTCAGAGCTGCTTGTTAAAACACAGTAAAATGACATGACCAGACAGAACAGAACCAAATCACTGGTGCCTTTCAGCTATATTACCAATGAGAACACCAGCCTTTCATATCAACCATGGCGAAGGTATTCAAAATGCTTTGTTTTTTAAAATTAATTGAAAACTTACAAAAAAAAGAAAAAAAACTCTCGTTTTAAATGAAAAGCAATTAAGTCATTTTTAAAAATAGTAAACTAAAGTAATAAAGAAAACACTGCTGTAACTATTTATAGAACCACTATTTGTGTTCTGGTTGGCTCCAACAGTCCATAAAATTGACTAACCGACATTAACCTTAACTACTGATTAACTCAAATCTTAACCACCAATATAAACCTTGACAGAAGGACATTTTAGTGAATTAAACAACGTAATTATAGAAGAGACATTACAAAGCTTCGATATACATGTATTTTTATTTAGAGTAAGAGAGCACGTTAACTTGTACATGTAGTAAAATGCAACGTACTATAGTTGGCCGCACCTTTTTATAGTTTAATTTTAATATTCTTAAGCTTTAATCTTAATGTTTCAGATACTTGTATGCTACATTACTAATTGTTAATATACATGTTTTGAGAGCTACATAATGCGTTGTTTGATGTGTAAAATTCTATTAGTTACTTTTCTATTTTTCTGTTCCACCACTAAATCTTTACCAGTACGGGAAGAATCAAATAAAAACCAATCAGCTGAAATACAAAATCTTTCTAATAGTGAGACCCTTGATGACGCAAAGTTGCTTCCTTCTAAACCAAAAGATGACGTTTTTGTTCAAGACTCCGACAGTGATGGTTTAGTTTTATCTGAAAATCAGCCAAACAATAGTGTTCTTGCTAATTTGGACAATGCTCATGATAGTAATAAAAATCTACTTATTCCAAACGAAAGTAAATTAGACATAGGCCTAAATCCAGATGTACTTGTAGAAAACCGAAAAAGTGATGAGTTGTTTCCATTTAAAACTGAAAACAACGACGGTGTTCCTGCTGATTCAGGTAAAGATAATGATGATAATGAATTTACTCCAAAAGAAAGTAAACTAGACAAAAACCTTGATGCACTTGTAGAAAACTCAAATAATAATGATTTAGCTCCTGCTAAAAACGAGAAGAACAATGGAGTTTTTGATGAGTTGAATATTGCTGATGATGATAAAAAAAATCCACTCACTCCAAAAGCTAGTAAATTGGATCAAAATCCAAATGCACTTGCAAAAGATTCAAACAATCCTGATTTAGTTGCTGCTAAATATAAAAAAAACGATGTTGCTGCCACTGATTTGAATAATACAAATGATGATAAAGAAAATGAACTTATTCCCAAAAAAAGTAAACAAAAAGAAAAACCAGATTCAAATATAGAACAACTACACAATGATAATTTTGTTTTACCAGAAAATAAAGAGAACAATAGTGTTTTTTCTGAACTAAAACATGTGTTTACTCCAAAAAAGAGTGACGAAATTAAAAATCCTGATGCACTTGTAGAAAACCAAAAAAATGATAAGTTGTTTCCATCTAAAAATGAGGTGAACGACAGTGCTCCTGCTGATTTAGATAAAGATAATAATAATATTAAATTTACTCCAGAACAAAAAAAGCTAGACAAATATCCAGATGAAGTTCCAGAAAACCCAAGCGATAATGATTTAGTTCCAGTTGAAAATGGAGACATTGATAATGTTCCCGCTGAGTTGAATAATGCTAATGATACTAATGAAAATGAAATTACTTCAAAAGAAAGCAAGCAAAACGAAATTTTAGATGCGCAAGTTGAAAACTCATACAATGATAATTTTGTTCCACCTAAAAATGAAGAAAACGATAGTGTTATCAATGTTGTTGATGATGATGATGATGATGATGAACACTTATTCACTCCAAAAGAAAAGGAACAAAACAAAAATCCAGATGCAGTTTTAGAAAACCAGAACAATGATGACTTTGATGCTCATGAAAATGCAATAAATCATGATGTTTCCCATGATTTGAATAATGCGAATGATAATAATGAAAATATACTCAGTTTGAACGTAAGTAACCAAGATGAAAATGCAAACAATGGTAATTTGATTCAATCTGAAAATGAGGAAAACGACGGTGTTCTCAATGAGTCACTTAATGTTAAAAGTAACGATGATAATGCACCTGGTTACGAAAAAAATAAAAACTATAAAAATAAAGAAGTTTTTCCCGTAGATAATAATGTGAATGGTTTGTTTGCTCCTGAGGATCACGAAAAAGATCAAAATCTTAGAAATGAAATGAAAAATGATTTCTACCCTAATCAAAGTAATTCAGATAAAAATTATCTTCCACATGAATCTGATATATTAAATGAAGATGAAAAAGTAGATGACATGATTGCACCAAACCAGGAAGAAAATTATGAAGGAGAGAATGATTATATTCAAGCTCTTTCAAAAGTAAATCAAGAAAATAAAAACAAGGAAGAAGCAAACGCTGATGAATCTAACAACTTTTTATCTGACTTTGATTCTGATCGCTCTGATGAAGCAGAAGAAAAAAATGGTTTCTATGCTGATGAAGAACAAAATAAGTTTTCAGTTGATGAGAAGAAAACTGAAGATGAAGATGATAAGCAAGCAAATGATTCTAATGAACCTGAAGCTTATGAGAGCAATGAAGATAAAGATCAGCTAAAAAAAGAATCGGAGTGGTTATCACAAAAAGGTGAGACCTAAGAATTTTAAAAAGTCGCTATGGTATTTAGCTCTGATTTCCATTTATTTTGGGTACAACGAGCATTTTCCGGCATAGGTATTAGCCCACTCATCAAAAGAGTAATTAATGTTTAGTACAAACCCATTTACCCCTAAAGTTGTTATCTAGCGAACTATTTTTTTGACACCTTTAAAACATTGACAATAATGCGGTAATTTGACCTTCAATCAAGGAATAAAATTATCGTTACAACCTGCTATACAATAAAAAAGGTCCACTAGATGGGTGCTGTGATTGTTTTATTCTATTTTCCATGAAAAAAGTTTGGTTTCGATTCCTCTTCGTCCAAGTCTCTGGTTGCAATAGCACCACGTGAGGGGCTGCTACTTGGACGCATTGTTAAAGATGAACACCCCCAAGCACGTGACGCGCTTTGGCGTATTTATGAAAATAATAAAAAAGTTTGATTAGGTCTTAGATTTAACTTTCAATCCTTTTTTTTGAAATCACGGTTTTGATTAACCCTATCTTGTTCTGTTGGAATACTTGCATTAAACACGAAGCAACTTGTTTCACTGCAGCTTCATTGTTGAACTTTTTTTCTCCAAACAAAATTGTATGATGGCGGTTGTTATAAATTCTTCAGTATAGTTATTATCAATTTTTTTTATCTGGATTATAAGAAAAACTTAAACTCACGATTGAAAACGAAATTCAAGAATGGAATTTCAAATTGTTTTTTTAAGAAATGTTTTTATTTGCAACTTCTTCGCACTACTAAATTTTGACAAAATTTTGTCGACAAAATCCACTCTAGTTTTGTTTTTTGAAGAAAAATTTTAGAATGAACAAAAAAATACTCTGCTTCAAATAAAATTATTGCAAAATCAAAATTTTTTTTAAAAAACCAACAAAATAGTAAAGTAACATTGAAAAAAGATGCTTTTTTTAATAATAGATAAATGAATAATAGACAAAAAATATACATTTTTGAAATTTTTATAATGTTTAACCATATTGTTGCAATACTCAGCAGCAAAACTAAATTTATAAATTTTTATTTTCGAATGTTTTCGGTTTCTTAAGCCTTTTTTTAAGAAAAACTTAAACTTAAATGAAATTATCAATAATGCGTGAAAACAAAGAAAACCAATTATCTAAACCAGGGATGGCGAACCTTTTTCATAAAACGGGTCCATAATTGACAATTTTATCAAAATTACCATTAAGTGGGCCATTGGCTCTAATTTCAGCCAAAGTTCAAGGTGAAGACTAAAAAAAGGTCTTCACTTTTGATCAGCATCCAATACCTCTATTTTCCCCAAAGTTTAAGATAAAGACCAAAAAAAAAAAAATGAAAGAAAACGTGTTCACGTCCGATTCGTCCTAAAATGCCAGAAATTTCGGAACGTAAGATGGGTCATTGAATTTCAACTAGTGGGTCACATTGTGACCCGCGGGTCAGTGGTTCGCCATACCGGATCTATACATAAATGACTCCACACTGCGACGAACAAGTCAAAGCAAACAGAATTACAAAGTCAATTTTCAGTTTCATGAAATCACTCAAAAAATTGTTCTTCCATCAAATTAAATTTAAACTCCTTTAAAGTAATAAAAAGGTGTAAGTCGGAATTTCACACAAAAATACACAAGTATTATTTACTAAAAAGCATAATCCTAGTTTAAATCGTCAACTTTATGCAAGGTTCTTCATTTCTACTAAGTGGTTTTTAATTTTTTTATTTATTTGTTTATTTATTTATTTTATTTTGAAGTTTTAATTTGTTTTCATTTTTTGAGTGATTTCATGAAACTGAAAATTGGCTTTGTAATTCTGTTTGCTTTGACTTTTTCGTCGCAGTGTGGAGTTATTCATGCCTAGATAATTATCTAATTGGTTTTCTTTGTTTTCAAGCATTATTGTTAATTTCATTTAAGCTTAAGTTTTTCTTAAAAAAGGCTTGAAAAGCCGAAAACATTCGAAAATAAAAATTTATGAATTTAGTAGTGCTGTTGAGTATCGCAACAATATGATTCAAGAAAATTTATTCTTTGCGAAATTATATTTTATAATGTTATACAGTAGAACGCCAATTATCTGGACTAATTAAGACCAAGGTTGGTTGGGATAACTGATTTCTTTCGACCATCACACAAAATACAATCTTGGAATAAAAAGCATCATATGGCCATTTATGGTACATTATGAGCAGTATAGTAATTACTCATTTTTTGTTTTAAGTTTGTTACTCTTCGTCGCAGCCAAGTCTCTTATTTTTTTTAGAAGCAGAACTATGTTGAACAACACTCACCCTGTTGTTCACACCATGCTATGGCGTTGTACCACCATCTTAGTAGTGTTCGGATAATCGATGTTCGGATAATTGGCTTTCTGTTGTAGTTAAAAAGTGCGTCTGCCGTCATTAAATTTTTGACTCAGTACCAAGAAACAAAAAATTGGCTTAAAACGAATTTTAATTGAGCCTAACTCAACATTGTTTTGATACTTAAAACTAAAAAAGTTTATTAACATATATTTTATTGGAAAGTCAAGGATGCTTATTTTTTCTTTTGATAAATTTTCGCAAAAAAGACAGTTTGTTATCCTTTCCAAATAATGATACTGTTCTAATGACAATACCGGCTAACATTTTTAACTTTGGCTTTATTGGTTTAGGTATTGATGATGATGATTATGACGACCATGATGATAAAAGCGAAAAAGAAGATGCTGATCCTGGTGATTCCTACAACGTCTACGACAATGACGATAATTATAGAAACGACAATATCAAACAAGACGAAAAGTCGTTTTATGAAGCGGAAAACAATGCCGACGATTCAGATGCGGATGCCGACCAATTTAAGGAGTCATTATCTTATTCCTATTCCTTTGTCGCTATTCTGTCGTTTATTTTGTTCGTGTTTTTCGGTATATTGCTAGTCATCTGCGGTGGATGGCACCGGCTGCGTCACGTTTTGATAGTGACTTTCCAGAAAAGCGCGGGAAGCCGTGTGTCGTGGGCTGGCAGTGGCTACCAACCAGTGAGCGGACATGCATGGAATTCAAAAGACGCGTAAATATTACCTTGCTCTATAGGAGAATTGGATAGTTTCGGATTTGTTTCAGTATTTATTATAGTTTTTGATTTTTGGAAAGTATTCCAAAAGATTATATAGACTCTCATGCGCGCTACTTTGCTTTTAAACCATTTACACCGGAAGTGGCTATGACATTTCGTAGCCAATTTTTTTGTTTCCAAATCGGGCTAATTTCTCTTTTTTGTAATTCGTATTTTGTTCAAGATGCAGTTTGTTAGATGACTATTCTCAATTATTTCATTTACATTTTTTAAAAACTACAACCAAGAAACACGATATGGCTCGGTTAAATTTTGTGTTCAGCTACTTCAACTCAATTCTGCTTTCATTTTAAAATGTACGACTGATTCACGTACATCCATATTTACTGTATGTCAACATAGGAAAATGTACAGGATTAGCCAATGAATTGATATTTAAAACGTCGTGTATTGATCATGGTAATAGATATGGTCACATGCAGTGTTTTTTTTTAAGGTTTGGCTTGAGGAACCTCTAAGCAATTTTGAAAAACCGCTAATTTTTTTCCTATTGTTCCTGAGCATACTTAGCTTTGTTTACACTATTGTAGAAGCAGATTTTGAGAGACCGCTGGACAATTTTGAGAGACCGTTTCGGTTCCTCAAAACGCCTTAAAAAAAACACTGGTCACATGTATAAAAGATACCCTTGTGGTATTTCTTTGTTTAATTCGCAGCACGTAAAGTCGTAAGCGCTAATTTATTCGGGACATCTATTAAAAAAACTATAAGTTTCTGAACATTAGAAATTGCTTTTTATTATTTTTTCACCAACGCATTTTGCTAAGTTTAGCAAGTAGGCTACAGCTGAAGTGTTACAAAAGGATTGCTTCATTATCATCTTTGTTAAAAAATTATGTTAAAAAATCCTCAAAAAGCTTTATGCTTCAATTTCAAATCATTTGATTGTATCATGTACTGTTATCTTCAATTAGCTAAACGACTTTTTTTAAGTCATGTGTTTTCTTGATATCGTAAAGATTGTCTTTGTCAGATTTACAAATGTGTTTAAATGTAAATCACTGTTGATATTTTTATGTCCATTAAAGTTTTGCTGTCATTCTTCTTTAAAAGTTTGCGCCAAAGCGACGTAAAATTGGAGCTTTTTTTGCGTTAATTAACAAAAAAGCATTAACCACTGATGCGAGCTATTTTTAACCGGTGCAAATCCTATTCATTTGAGCAATGTTTGCGTTTGGCGGTCACGTGACCCTGTTTTGGTGCTGACGACGTGTTAATTTTTGTACTTTGTTCTTACTAAGCGTACAATTAGTTTTCAAACGTGAATTTCTACTTATGGCCAAATAAAGGCGCGTTTACAGCCGTTTACAGTACTTTTTTTTCAGCGTGATCTTTGTTTGTTTTATTGACGCTCAAAACCACTCATTTTTTCGAGAAAAAATGTCGAGAAAAAATTTGAGCGTCAATAAAACAAAAAAAGATCACGCTGAAAAAAAAGTACTGTAAACAGCTGTAAACGCGCCTTAATCGGCGCTGCTGTAATTTAAAACCAACAATTAAGGCACGTTTACAGCCGTTTACAGTACTTTTTTCTTTCAGCGTGGTCTTTGTTTGTTTTATTGAAGCTCGAATCCACTCATATTTTCGAGAAAAAACGAGTGGATTTGAGCGTCAATAAAACAAAGATCATGCTGAAAGAAAAAAGTACTGTAAACGGCTGTAAACGCGCCTTTACTTTCCAAGCTTAGCACCACGTTGTTGTTATTGTAACCAAAGCTTTTATGTCAAAAGCGAAAGTCATTGTTGTTTTTGATTTTCTTTAAACAGTTAAGTAAGCCAAACTTTAACCTTGTCAAAACCGGACTTTAATACTTCACATATTTAAGTTGTTGTGAAGTTACTGTATTTTTTTTCATTGATTTTTATGTTTTTCTCTTTACAAAAATATTTCCTATCTCTATTAGTTACATATGCCTTAAAAAAATCATCACTTTAAAACTCTATAGATTTGGCTTATGATTTTAGCAAAATTGTGTCGTTGCTTTAATATTTGAAAAAAACCTGGCTGTCTAATGTTTTTGTGAACAGAAAACCTATTTAATCTTTTTCACATTAATTTATCAAAATTAGTAATTAAATTTGAGAAAAGCTTGTTACGTGAAACAAATTACTATGTCTTATTTTTTTTGGAACCCAAAAACTGTTACCACAACTTTCATTTTTTTAAAAACTGTTCTTTCATTTTTATTTTATACAGTATATCGGCAGTCTTTTATGTAGTGGAAAAAAAAGCTTTATTTATGGTGCGTGTTTTTATTTTTCATCAAAAAAGGTTATCCAATAAAAGAAAAATTATTTTCATGCAAATGCGAAATGCGATGTGAGATTGACGTAAGATTGTGGAACCGAGAACAAATTCTTTATGATTAAGCCGAAGAATGTCATGAGTTTGCGATCACCGGCCGCTCAACATTGTGCCATGGCGACACACCCACTCATAACCGTACCTGAGGGGGCCGGGAAGCAATTGCCCCCCAAATTTCCAAGATTTGGACAAAATTTAAATTTTTCGGGCAGTGAAAAGAAAATGTTTGGGCCAAACCAGAATTTTTCGAGCAGCGATATGAAAAATTTGGGCAAAGTCAGGAATTTTAGAGAGGTGACAATGATCGACTGCAAAAAATAGTTATCAAATGTAGGTGAAGACCTTTTTTTTAGAGAACACTTTGATTTTATGACGAAAATTGAGAAATATGAGACCGATTCGCAGTGAAGACCTTTTTTTAGAGAACACCATGATTTTAGGATGAAATTTGGTCTTCGTCCGAGAATCTCAGACAATTTTTTATCCTATTTGTAAAGTACTAGAAAATCGTGATTTGAGCAAATGTCACAAAATTTGGGAAAATTTCATTGCCCCCAAATTTTTTTTGGCTGGTACGCCTATGCACCCATTTATGTTTTGGGTAAATTCTGACGTTCCACTTTAAATGTGAAAAATAACTGAAAAAAATAAATGAAAGGCCGAACAAAAAATGGTTCGGTCGAAGGTTGTCTCCTGCAATAAAGTATTGTTTTCAAACCTGTGCTGCTTGGAATACGCAAAAGAGTTTTATGTTTCTTGACTCGTTTCGTTTTGTTTTGCAGAAAAAAATTTTTGTAACGAAAAATGATCTATAACCAAACATAAAAGTACTTTGTCCCATGTCTAAAAACATGAGTAAGAAAGTTTAAGTCAGAATATACAAATTAAACTAATAAGCCTTATTCTAGCCACCTAGTGAACACGATAACTGTGGCTTTATAGTTTGTTCCAACAGCCAAGTCATGTAGTGGATAGCCTATTTCGGTGATTTTAAAAATTGAGTTGGGACCAGTGATGCCCTTACAAAAAAGGGGTCTGGTGCAAGAAAAATTGAATGACTACTAATTTTTAATGCTCCAAAACAAAAGATCTCTAATCACTTTAGGGTGCCACCGTTATGGTGCTATTATGAAAAAATAGAGCAATATCTTGCTTAGAGGGGCCACGTTTTGACATTTTTTAGGGAGGGCCCGGTGCGGCCGCACCGCTCGCACCGGATTAAAGCCATCACTGGCTGGGACTGTATTCAAATCGAAATTCCAGCTTTTGTAGACCATTTTTATGTTTTTATAGCTATAGCTGCAACGGTAGTCCATCTTTGTTCGAGCGTATATTTAAAGCACGCTTAAATGATTTCATGTTTATTCTCTCCTCCCGCACAAAAAATAAAATTTTGGGAGACAATTTGTTTTGTATTATGAAGTTTGTATCAGTTTTTTGAAAAAAAAGTTTATTTGAATAGCGGGCAATTTACAAGCAATGGTTCTCCACCACCAAAGAACACCTTAATATTAGGGCTGGGGAGCCGGAACCGTAGCTCGGAACCACGGATCCAGCCAATTTTGGAGGAGCTGGAGCCGGAGCCAAGTTTTGATATTCTGTGGAGCCGGAGCTGGAGCCGGAGCCATCAAAATTTTTGCTGGCTCCAGCTCCTAACAGTATTTTTTTACATTTAAAAGCTACTTAATTAATTTGTGAATCTAAATGTGCATTAGGGTTATGTAAAGGGTGTGTTTGTGTTTGAGTCATTTGTTTAAGATGAGTAGCATGGAGTATGAGATAGGTGCCCATTGGTAGGACAATGGTTTTGTCTTGCAGGCTTTAAATGTTTGTGTCTGTGTGCAGCCAGTAGAAATGAACAAAGCTGTGTTCTAAATGGTTTGCAGTTTCTTAATGTTGGTGTTTAAGTTACTTACAATTCATGATAAAAATTTAACTTTTTCAGCAAAAAATCTTGGACAATATAACGCTATGCGTAAAGAAAGTGGAAGCACCAATCTAAATATTTACATTACTGATCATCTGCCTGCTAAGTTTCAAGAACAGCGAAAACTTCTATTACCGTATTATAAAGAAGCTAAGAAGAATAAAAAGAAAACCATTTGGAAAGCACTTGATGGTAATTGTACTCTTTTCATAGATAATAAACAAGTTGATTTGATGTCATAAATGAATATAAATTCTCTATTGACAATTATTTATTGCCTACATTGCCAATGTTCTTTGCTGCTTTTCTCACTTCATTTATTTTTTAAATTGCGCTATTCTTTTGATACAGGAAATGAGTTACTAAATTGTTTCCTTTTTTAATTTTGCAATGGTAATTCGTAATTTCCTAGATTGTCTTTTGCAGTTTATTCAAACGCTGCTTTTAAATGGAAATTTTATATTGAATTTTAAATTGAAACCTAAAAATAAAAAAAAAACATTACCTCGTTTTTTATAGTAAAAATACCTTAATTAAACGATTCAAAATAGAACAAACTTCGAACCTCATCGGAGTAGCCATCTAATTTTTTTCTATCTTAAGTTGTGCAAAATTGAGATAACTTACAAAATGGTCCAATAATATCGTGCTGCTTTTTTATCAAAATTGCTAGTGTTATATTTTAATTAAAACATTTTATGTCTATTGATTGAACAAACGTTATGTTAAGATGATGCTTTATGTTTCAGGTATGTCCTTCATTAACTACACAGTGTAGTGTTGTAAAGCTAAATATTTTTTAAATCTTCTTTTTTTTAATTTCTTTTCATTTCTCTTTACTCAATATAGTGTTGTAATCAAAATTATTGTTATCAAAGTGTTAGTAATCTATCTTGCTAATTGTACTGCTTAGTCCTATCTTTCAACAGCAAAAATGGTTCATTTAAAAGCAGATACGGCGCTTTTGGGAAATAACAAGAAATTAAATGAATTCCTTGAACCGAATAAAACAGTCACCCTGCGAATAAGTGATCATTCTCCTGAAGAAGTGTACGACTACTTTTTAAACTTTTGCAATATAAAAGTATGTGATTATTTATAATTAAACTCAAAACGACCTACTTTTGATATTAATCTTTCCTTGGTGCTTTTACATATAAATATTCGCTCATTGCATAAAAATTTTGATAATCTTTATAATTTTTTAGTTGAATTAAATTTTTTACCTGATGTAATATGCTTAACTGAAACACGAATTAAACTACACCCTCTATTAAACATCTCACTTCCCAATTATACTTTTTTTTTTATACTGATTCTACAACTAACGCGGGCGGTGTGGGAATTTACGTTTTAAATAAGTTTCAAGTAAAGAAATCTATCATGCAATATAACTTTTCAAAATCTAAATGCTTATGGTTAGATATTTCTGAAAACAACTTCAAGACTGAGCTTACCGTGGGTGCAGTTTACCGTCATCCAGACCAAACTAAGATAATTGAATTTATTGAAAAATTTTCAAATTCCTTATCAGACCTCTCTCACAAAAAAAAGTTTTTTATATCCTAGGAGATTTTAATATTAATTTACATAGAGATAACCGTATGAATAGTGCTAACTTATATATTAATTCAATTTTAAGTCACGGTGCTATACCTTTAATTACTAAGCCAACAACAATATCTAATAATTCATCAACCATAATCGATCATATTATAACTAATGATTCAAAGCATGAATTGCAATCTTTTACCGTTAAATCTGACTTGACTGACCACTACCCAATTTTTTGTGTTATCAATAAAAATTTCACTAACATAATAAAAATATATAGAGAAATTGTTTTATCGTGATAAAACAAAGTTTTGTTCAGAATTGTTTTGTAAAGACCTTCAAACTGATTTAAACAATTATTTTAGTCATCAACCTACCCTGTCTAATAAAAATTTTAATAAACTATTTAATAATTTTGTCTACATTATATCACATACTATTGACACCCATGCGCCTTTGAGGCCAATTTCAAGAAGAATGAGAAAACTCTTACAAAAACCCTGGATTACCAAAGGCTTACTAACTTTAATTAAGAAAAAGAGACAGATGTGTAACTCTTTTTTTAAGTAGTGAAGAAAAAAAATCATTTTATAAAGTTTACTCAAATAAATTAATTAAACTAAAGACTTTGTCTAAAAATTATATTATAGGGGAGATGTGGGACCAATGCACCAAAAATTTTATTTTGATTGCCGAGACCTCAAATTTAAAAGTAAATGAACCAAACTTTCAGAACTTACTCTTTATAACAATAATTACTTTTTAAAAAAATATTTCTGCTTAATTTTGATTTTTGACGAAATTATTGGAGATTAAAATATTTAATAAATTGGTGCATAGGTCCCATTGGTGTGGGATCTATGCACCACAGATGTGGGACCTAAGCACCACCCCAAGCTTATACAATTTTTAACATTTTTTTACTAAATATTGTTATAATTTTATAAAATTTGATAAAGCATACAATTGTTTTTTGAAAAAATCAATAAAATCACAAAAATGTTATAAGTTATATTGGTTTTGTGTACACAAGTAAATATGAATTCATAACAATTAAGCTACATTAAAGCATGTTAAATTTTCAGAAAATTTGAAAATATTTGAAAGTCTAGAAGTTTGTGCAACAGGCGAAGGAGATAAAAGTATACACGCAAAGTCCTTGTGGGAGGTTGAAGCAAGATCAAGTTTTTTGGGTAAAACAAAACCATCTTTTATTTTGGACGATCTTTTCAAAAACTTCACCTCATAATCATTATCTTTATCAGGTCTGCTTGGCAACAAATTTTTGTTTATCTCCTTTTTTTAGTGTTTTTTTATGTTTTCGGGGTCACTGATGACAATTTTGATGTTAGTTTTTGCATAGCGTCAACGGTTTTGAAAATATTTCCAATAAATCAAAATTTGTAATTTACCAAATAATAATTCAACTTTAGCATTAATTCTTCAGTTCGGTGGGCAAGTTTAGAGTGTCGATCAAAATCTTTAATTTGTTTTAAAACTCGGCGCATCTCACGAGCAGAACCAGAGGACATGGGTTTAGTATCTTTCAGCTCTTGGAGAATAGCCCTTGGTATACAAGCGATTGGGAATTTAGCATCTAATCGTTCCCAAACTCCGTTTTTTTCGTTTACATTAGTACAGTCTCTTATGCTAAATTGGATTGGATTAGGTAGGACGTCTTGATATAATAAAATAATTAGTTGTTCAGGATCAGTCGTTAAGTCGGTTATTCGAAAATAATGTCTAATTTGTTGTTTCCACGCATTATAGGTAACTAGATTGCCGTTCCATTTTGGCGCAGCGAGATCTCTTGGCTTAAATTTAGGTTTATTTACATTTTGGTTGATTAAGTCATTAGAATTAGAAAATGAACTTTTATGTTTCGACATTGTAATATCAAATTCACATTTCAAATCAACTGCTTGGATTTCTAATTTTTCTAACATTTCTTCGTTTTCATCTACATCCGTCTTAACTCGTTCATAATTTTCTTTAGCATAAATCAGCCGTAAGTTTTAAAGTCGCGCGAAAATCGCTAAGAGTTTGTTGTAGAGATACGTCACTTTGTTCAAAGGCGGCTTTATTAGGAAATTCATGTTTAGATAAATCTGAGAGTCTTCGCAGTTTTCTAGTTATTGAGCCTTTTAACGATGTTCTGCGAGCTTTTAAGCGTTCGTACAGATCCAGCTTTTCCGACATAGCAAAATAAAAAGGAACGAACTCACCGGATTACTGTTGATTACTTCAGATTAAACTTTTGATTACTATTGATTAGAATAGCACAATTTCCAATTTTGATTACTGTTTTGATTAGAATAGCACAATTTCCACTTTTGATTACTGTTTTGGTTTAGATTGTTTATCGCGAATCTCTCTCCCCACGTAAAAACTTGATTGACAAATACTCTTATTTTGTACTTGTAATCAAAAGTTTAGGAATGTGGAGAGCCAAATAACTTTAAGTAGACGATCGCGATTCCAAAGTTCAAAAACAATTAGCTGCACTTCGGCCAAAATTACTTTTACCACTTAGATGACGAATAAAATGAGTGTTTTTCCTCTGACGAACGTTATTTATGTTTTGAGGGTTTTTTGTTAATTAAAATAAGAAAAAAGTTAAAGGATGAGAAATTGATAAGGACAAAAGGACGGATATGTGTCAAGTCATTGTTTCTTAAATTAGAAGGAAAGTTAATAAGGGCGAAAGGAGTTCAGATAACGACAAACTATTGTGCACTAAATAAAGTTATTATACAGTTGCGAATTTATCGCAGTTGCAAGACCAATTATTTAGAAATTTAATTTTAGATTATTTCAAAATAAAAAGTGTTCTTTGTTTAAACCAAAACACTTACTCAGGCTAGTAGGGTAGTCTGGGTAGACTAGCATTTTAGTTATGTCTCAAAAAAAAACTAAAAAAGTAAATTAAAAATTCCAATTCACTACAATATTTTGGCATCTCTGAAAGCAATTATCTGCTAGATCTTCTGGTTGCTTGCGGACCTGTATATATAGCATTAAATGAGCAGGTACGGTATTGCTTAAAAGTTGCCCTTAGTGTAACGCCTTCAACGTTTTTGTACGAATCTGAAGAATAAATGGAGTTGAAATACGATAAAAATCAATACAAATTTTAAATCTTGAAAACGAATGATGGGTTTGTGTATGAAACTTATTTTGTTTTATTTTTTCCATCAATCTTAATCATGTTATTAATGTGCATAGAAAAAGAAAAAATTTTAAAATTGGTTGAAAAGATATTGTTTTAACTTATCCGTTTAAATATCTGGTTTTGTTTTGACTTAATTGAAGAAAGATCATTAATTGCTTATGCGCTTGAAGTTTTACATTATATACGTAATTAATTGTATCATTTTTTTATACGCCAGCGTCGGTCTATGTCATTCGACTCTGTGTTTTTCTTGAAACTTTATTCAAACTCCATTTTTTTGACCAATTTTAACAGAATAAAAAGAGGTTACTGAAATAAAATCAACCAATAAAATTCTAATTACCACAAAAAAATGACATAATCATTTTTCAGTGTTAATATTGAACTTAACGAAAAACGCACCAACAGAGATTATTTGACTTGTTTTTATTCAAGCAGATGACAGATCAAATGTAGCAGAGTTAAAAGATCCCTGCTCCAGCTTTTTTCTTATATTTTTGTTTGCAACAAGAACAGGCAGTGGAAAATATTTTACAACACTACGCACCGGTATTAAAATTTAGCATAAATGACTTGGCGTGAATAGGTATTTTATTTTTATATATTACTTTCTGTACAGTACAATATTTAGATAGGTGTGCGTTCGTTTTTCCTCCTTGTAAGTTTATGTTTGAAATAACTTTAAATAGAATAGCCTACTTTTCTTTGTTGCACTGAGCGTTTGATGAAAATGACCAAAAGATCGAACTATATAGATTCATTTAAAAAGTGAAGTTTTAGGAAATATTTGTCGCAGTTTGCTGGAGGTAATCGAAAATTATCAAAAGACTTCGGTCCTACTTTTGAATTATGCTGGAAACTGCATCCAACATTTACGTAAACAAAGTCAAAAAGACATTCGAATAGCATACATATTGTGTTACGCTTGAGTGCAATATCATTAATTGGTTGCATAGGCGTACCAGCCAAAAAAATATGGGGGCAATGAAGTTTTGCCCAAATTTTGTGACGTTTGCCCAAATCATAATTTTCTAGCACATTACGGATAAAACAAACAATTGTCTGAGATTTGCAAACCAAGAGCAAATTTTGTCCTAAAATCATGGTGATCTCTAAAAAAAAAAAAAATCTTCATTTGAACTCAGTTTCATATTTTTCAATTTTCGACCCAAAAGCAAGGTGTTTTCAACAAAAAAAAAAGTTTTCACCTAAATTTGGTAACTATTTTTTGCATTTTGATCATTGTCCTAAAATTTTTGACTTTGCCCAAATATTTTCTTGTCACTGCCCGAAAAATTTCAATTTTTCCCAAATCTTGGAAACTTGGGTGAGCATTTGCCCTCCCTGCCCCCCGGCAGGTACGGCTATAATTGGTTGTACCGATGTTATGATACCGATATTCTAATGTCAAAATTCGTACTATAAATTAAATAATTCTGAAAGAAACAATGTCGGTGTCGTAAGTTGTGACAAAATCAATATTAAAATCCCAAATTACTCTCGGTAGAAATTCATTTTGATGATAATGACTGTTTTAGAAAATGTTAGGTTGTTTTATACTCTGACGCAGGGATGCTCAATCTTTTAACCATTATGGTCCAACTTTTGTCGAAAAGTTTATTGCAAGTCGCAATCGGCGCAGAAATCAAAGCAGGGGCGTGTTCTCTATGCATGCCTAGAAATTTTATAAAAAATATTTATATAAAAAAGATAAAAAAATAATCTTGAAAAAAATTCTCAAAGTATAAAAATTTTGATGATATTATGTTGATTATTTTTTTGATATAACAGCATAAATACGTTTTATCGATTGCAACTCGGATCATTCAGTACAGCTTCAGCTAGAGCTTATCACTAAAATACAAAATAAAATTGGAAACACGCATGCAAAATCTAAGCTGCATTTTTTGACTCTATTGCTAGAAGGAATTACGAAACCTACCGGTAGTTCTAAGAAATATTATAGATGCATATTCCATTGCAGACATTGTTTTATCCGAATATTTCTTTTCTTTTGCGAAAAAATTTTTCTTAAATTAAAATCTAAATCTCCGATTATTCAGCAGTTTGATATCGTATCTATGCATGCAGTTTTGATATTGCATGCACGCCCATGTTTATAGAGCGTGACGTTGTTGAAGAACTGATCTAGTATCGCTTGCTACACACTGCTTACCTTTACTCAGTACTCACATTCAGATGCATTTCAAAATCATATTAATTTGAAAGCACTTTAACACTTTAGTTTAAGCAAGCAGTTAAATGAATTAGCTAGGGTAGCAGGTTAAAGCAAGTTGCCTACTTTTAGCATAAGCTTAGGCCTACTTACTTACGGTAGGCCTACTGGTAGGCTACACAGTTACTGGTGCATTTTAGCCTCTCAATACAGTACTTGTTATGTTGTTTGTAGATGATGGTTGTTGCGAGTTAAGAGTAGTAGTTTTTGTCAGACAAAAAACTTCGTGTATTTACTAGAACTATAAATCGCAAAATTTTAAAAATTGCTTGTTTTATCAAATATTAAAATTGAGCTAAATTTTGAGACTGATGACGTCATCATTTCATCATTGCATGCCTGACCTGAAAAGTCACGGTACGCCACTGAATCAAAGTATCTTCTTTTTTTTTGTCTTTACTTAATTTTATTGTGTTATTTTTTAATGAACCTCCTTGATAACAGGAATTCAGACTACAAATTTAGTTAAAGATTAAACAAAAAAGGTCACCAATTTAATATATCTACGTGTTTTATTCTTATATAAAACGAAAAATCACTAGTGGAACGAAAATTAGCCTATTTATTCCGATTTTTCTACGAGTCATTGGATTGATTCAAAGCATTACAATAATTTGATCGATTACGTAATTACAAATTCTTTGGTAGGCTTCAACAACAGACTTTGCGGGTCTCGGGTCGGGCAGTACTGCTCTGACGAAATATATTAATAAATAATTCAATGTACGGTAAATTTAAAATTAAAAAATATACGCCAGAGCATTAGTCAAGTTCAACTTAAAAATATACTACTAAAAAAGAAAAATCTTGCAAAAATCCAAAAAAATTTATTTCATCAAAGTAATCAATTCTAACTAAATTTTTTAAATTAGGCTCATTATAACATTTTGAAATAATTATAAAAAAGTACGATGTGACACTTAAAATTTCAATTTTTTCTCAGAATTAATTGTATTTCTTTTTATTATATGAAAAGTTCATTTCCAAAGTTGTTTAAAAAGTTCAGTGAATTTTGAAAATATTCGTTGTTGCTAAGATCGAAGTATTTTAATAATGAAATCAGATTTTGCTGAAATAGAGTTTCTTCTTCTGTGAACTGCAGTAACTTCCCAAAGGGGATTCCAACTGTGAAAGAATTTTACTTTTAATCGTACGATCAATCAAACCGCCGAAGTCGTTAACTTTTTGAAACCAATCTTTGCTTTTCGGTCAATTTACGAAAGTTGACTATCTTTCAAAAACCTGCTTTTTCAATCCAAAATAATATTTTATTACAACATTTAAGTATCTTTATCCAAAGAGCATAAAATTTTTTCTATGCAACCTTAAATAACACTTTTGTTTACCCGAGCTGAAATCAGCTGGAGTCAACAACAAGCTGTAGTGTCCTGACAAGTCCTAACAAGGACGAAACAGGTCTGTCGGCAATTGCTTGTTGATTGGCTTGACTATTCTTACTTAATGTTAGCAATGGAACTGCAGGGTTTAACTTGACTTTACCCGATTCGTGTTAGCTGACTCGATGATGTGGTCAGCATATCGAAACCACCGTCAGTATGCCCTTTGCGGCTTAGCCGTGCTTATCGTAGTTACGCTGGTAGTGCATTGTTTTCATTAAACTATATACGTTATAACATGTACAAAAAAATTTTGCATGGTCACCGCACCAGTTCGGCAAAAAAAAGTGATTATCGTGTTTAATGTGCATATAGTAATTATTGTACAAAAAAGAGATTGTAGCTTTGGAAAAAGTAGCATTTTTGCGTGCAATTATGTCAAATCTTTAGCGCTTTCGGCGCTAAATATGGTATATCAGAAATTATAGGACTCAATCTTAGTGTAGTAAATATTTTCTGAAGGTATTGCATTTGCAAGGAACATTTTAGTTGTCTAATTATAAAAATGAAAATATTTTGCATAAAATCAAAAATCCACTAAACACCAGATTTCATATTCATACCAATGCCAAAGGGACTTGCTGAAATTTTAATCTTGTTAAATTGAAGTTTGCAAGCAAAAATATAAAAAATTATCACAACAGTTAACGGCCAGTGAAGGTTGAGTAATTTTACTAAATTACCAAAACCAGAGTTTCCCAAAATGAGGTCCGTGATGAGCGCACAAGGGGTCCGCGACGATATGACAAAATTTGTCAACATATATACCTGGTAAAGTAATCCGTAACATGAAATCCGAAACAGATTCAAAGTGAAGACCTTTTTTCTTTTTAGAGAACACTTCTTGTTTTTTGTCTATTTTTGTCTATAAACAAGCGTCCCGGTTTGCCCCTACGGAAATATGGTAAGTTTGTTTATAAGCATTTATTTTTTAACGGATTTTGTGTTATTTATTTTTGGGTTTGTTTTATCTTTCCTCGTTGGTTGGGCAGAAAATTGATGTGACATAAGATTGGGGTTCATGATAAAAAAGGATTTGCAAATAGAGGTTTGTGACCCAAAAAGTTTGAAAATAGCTTTGACTAAACCACTGTAATAGATTATATGGAAATTAGTACGATTTTTGACAAACTTTTTTTAATATAAAAAACAAAGCAGAAGACAACGTGTTCATTAGGCTTTACATATATCCAAGGCATATTTTATGCGAAAAATCAAGTTAAAAACATATTCACGCATGTTTTTTATATTCAAAGCACAATTGATTTTTGAAAGTGAACAGTTGGATACGTACGATATTGTTTCCGCTTTGTTAAATACAATTTTTAAATGTCAAATAAAATTCAATGTATGACAGAGTTTTAGTTATTACCATTAATTCGTATTATTCAAAAGTACCGAGTACCGGTACCGCGGTACTTTTTAGTACCGTACCGGTACCGTGGTACAATTTTAGCAAGGTACCGAGTAACGGTGCCGCGGTACTTTTAAAAAGTACCGTGCCCACCTATGATGATTCTTGCTTTACCTCGAGATGCATCCAAGCAATAAGACCTTGCTCAAGAAATTGAAAGAAGTGTTTGTGTTTGGACTGTACTTGGATGTAGCAGTCTTCTGCTTAGTAACAATGTTTTTTTGCATTCTGTTCAAAAATGCAAAAGGCTCCAATGCCTATGTGTATGCCGGGTAAACACAGTCACCTCAAAATGACATCATAATTAAAATGACCAGATATACTTTTAATCGGTGTAAAAAAAAAAAAAAACTATCAAAAAATTGGTGTGCATATTATAAGTCAAAAGTAGTAAAATTATGCAACACTCTATTGCCTTTACTCAACACGTAATTTACTTTTCTGCAACGGTTTAACCGGACAGTCCATTTCTATTTTCGTAAAACTTGCAACTTTTTAAGAAAACTTGTAAATAATTTTTTTTCGTGACGCTATCCGCAATTGTTTTTCTCTTTCTTCGGTAAAATTAGGTTAATCCAATAAATTATTGTTTGACCTAGATTTGTTTATTTCAAAAGCAGGGTTTCTCAAACCATGGGTCGCCAAGATTTTGCGGATGGGTCGTGAAAAGATTGTATCCACTATTAATTTTGGCTAAAAATACAATTACTTTAGACAATTTGATTGGTACAAAATAACAGCACTTCTTATTTGTGTCAGTAACTCTTAGACGTTTATTGTCAAAAAAAACGCCTTGTTACATTATATTATTTTAGGCAATATCACATTATTTGTGTATTAGTTTATAACATCTTATTGTACTTGCGGGCCGCATTCAAAAATTTAAAAAATGGTGCAGGCAGCATAAAACTTTGGGGAGCAATTGGTTCGGGCAGCATAATAGTTTTTTTCAAATTTTATAAACGTTTGCTCGAATCATAATTTTATAACACTCAAGGATATGAGAAATGGTATCCTAAATTTATGGTGAAGACCGAAAAAAAGGTCATCACTCAGAATCTGTGTCTTATTTCCCAATTTTTGTTACAAAAAACTAGTACTGGCTTTGCTTCTTTCCAACCACACGCGAGCCGCATGAAAATTCTTCCGTGCCGCAGGTTTCCCATTTCCGGTTTATAAGGCATATTGAGCTACATTTTTGAAGACTTGTTAAAGGCAACGATAAACGGTAATTAATACATTACAATTTCTTGTTTTAATATGCACTTAATTAAATTTATTTACGTTGCAGTCATATTTGTAAATCGTTGTTTTGAGCGATTTTGGGTCGCAAAAAAAAAACGCTGTCATAAAGCGTAGAAAACGGCGCACAACCTTTTTGTTATTGCCGGCCGCAATACAAAGTTAGTTTTAACTTGCGGCAGCCATCGAGTCAAGAAAAATTCGGTACTTTTCTTTTATCGCCCCACCATCTATTCCCAGTAATTTTTTTTGGTGAAACTAACCCGGAATTCCCCCCCTACAAGTTTCTTTTTTATTTCATCCTAGTGCAGGGGTGTCCAACCTTTTTGAGCCAAGGGCCATTTTGACGCACAAAAAATATTGGCGGGCCATACAAAGAAAACACCCCACTTTTTGCATCATAATTATAGTGATCTCTAAAAAAGGTCTTCACCTGAAATCAGTCTCCGATTTGCTACTTTTTGCACCAAAATCAAAATTATAGTGACAGAGGGCTCCAAAAAACACTGCGCGGGCCACTCAAAACCTTTACGCGGGCCACGGGTTGGACGCCCCTGGTCCTAATTAAAGTAACAGTTAGCAGATCATAACTGTTCCTAACAGTTATTTCTTAACAGTTACGTTGCAAAACATTTTAATCAATGCACGGCCGCCACAACGTGCATTTTGAAGTACAATTTCACGGCCGCAAAAAAATCCTTTTACGGCCAGATGCGGCCGTACAGCCGCAGGTTGTGCACCCCTGGCGTAGAACCTTTCGAGACGTATTAGAGCGAGAATGTAGCTTGTGTGAACGCATTTTAAGTAAAAGCGTTAATCTTGATCATGTTGGTAATTCTTATATTTGGGTATAAACTGGTCAGGTTTATGATTTTTCTATGTAGTCTAATTTATTATAATCTGTGTTTCTTTTTATTATTTTAAGAGTGTAACCAGGTAGCTCGTAACGCCAGTACCAGTGCCCCAG
The DNA here is from genome assembly GCA_963680785.1 of Diplosoma virens. NCBI lineage: Eukaryota > Metazoa > Chordata > Ascidiacea > Aplousobranchia > Didemnidae > Diplosoma > Diplosoma virens. The sequence continues at coordinate 30,839,157 of OY796895.1, read as the reverse complement.
GCACGGTTGTTATATGATGTGTTAATACCAATATTTACTAATAATATTATAATATGTCTGTCAGGGATTGCGCCTATGCAGATATGGTAACCCTAATTGAGACTAGTTTGTGATCTACATTCAAAGTCAAGTAAATAGATGAATTCTGAATATACTGTTGATCAAAAAGTATACCCGCTGATCTTTTAGGTTAGGTTAGGGTTTGGGGTTAGAGTTAAGATTCGGGAATAGAGTTAAAGATTAGAATTAAGTTAAGAGTTATTACGTTCATTGATAATTAGTTCACCGCGTTTTTTTTTCAACCTGTAGATCACAAGCTACAGCAGAAACATGCATAAAGATTACATACAACACCGGCATCAAATAACAAGAAAATGTTTTCAATACTAAACGTATTACTAATTTTTTTGTTATATAACAAAATATTTCATATTTTTCATACCACATGTAAAACCCTTATAATAATAATGATACTCTTAACATATGAAGCTTTAATTAGTACAGAACAAAACTCTATAAACAGAATAAATTTTTGGTAGCGTTTAAAACAAACCAACGATTTAAAAAGCAGTCTTAATTTTATTTTTCTTACCATTAGGCTATAGCAAGTTTGTTGAAAAACCCTATTCGGAACTTGCAAAAACCCTCCAAGTCAGGGTGGCAAGATACAAACAGCGACAGCCTAACAATTTTTAATCTTAGTCTTCTTTGTACAGTCGTATTAGCCTGTAAAGATGCTGCTTTCTGTTTTAAGAGTGACCTTTGTAAATGATTCATGCAACCATATTAAGGAATTAAAGTGTTTTTCTTAGAATATAACAGAATCACCCAATCTGATGAGCCATAATAAGAGCAAAAAGACTCTTTTTATGCAATAGATGAAATAGCCAGAGGTGAATTTTATTACTTAACTACTCTATTGTCAGGAGTGATTAAAAATGATGAAAGCATTAAATTAAACAAGTGTTTCCAATCTTTTTAAGGCCCTACGAAAGCCAAAGAGCATAATTAGAGACCAAAAATTTTGACATGCATTTAATAAGGTTATGCTATTCAAAACTATGGCCGCAATTAAGTAATCAAATAAGTTTATTGGGTTAAATTCCAAGCCCAACAATTTTGGACCAAGTTCAACTCTTCGGTTTATCTCCCAAGTTGGAAACTACTCGTACTATGCAAAAATTTTTATAAAAAGATTTTTCACAGTGGTACCGAAGATATTTCTCTCACTTCATGTACCTCCAAACTCTTCGAAAGAATGGTTTTAGGACGACTAACCTATTTTCTCGAATTACATAACATTCTCTCACCCGTGCAAGCTGGTTTTAGACCTGGTAGATCGACTGTAGACCAGGTTCTCCTTTTCTCACAGTCAATCGCAGATTCCTTCCATCAATCTAAGCCAGGCGCACGTACAGTCCTTGCCACTGTGGATTTTGCGAAAGCTTTTGACTCAGTTTGGCATTCTGCCCTACTCTCTAAACTCCTCTCATTAGATCTTCCTCTTTGCTTTGTCGAATGGACACGATCCTACCTCTCAGATCGCTGTTCGAAAGTCCATATCTGTAATTCATACAGTCGTCCTTTCCGTCTCCGAAGAGGAGTTCCCCAAGGTTCGGTTCTAGGACCAGTCCTCTTCTCTTTATACATCAATGACCTTCCCACTTTCCTTCCTGCATCTGTTAAGACCTCTCTCTATGCAGATGACCTAGCCATCTGGGCCTCCTCCCCGAGTGTTGAGTGTGCAACCGCTGAGGTACAAACTGCCCTCAACAGACTGGTGGAATGGTCCTCAAAATGGCGCCTTCCTCTCAACCCCCTCAAATGTGAAACATCCTTCTTCAGCTTAGACCCCTACCAATCACGTATACAACCCTCTCTGCACATTCTTAACACCCCTCTCAAATTCAACTCTCGTCCAATCTTTCTCGGTGTAACCTTCGACCGCACTCTCTCTTTCAAATATCACGTCTTATCCTTACGGAAAAAGTTTCACAGCCGATTCCGTGCTTTTCGCTCCATTGTCTCTGCCTCCTGGGGCCCATCAAAAGAATCCTTATGTACCCAATACAAAACCTTTATTCGCCCCATCCTCACCTATGCTTCCCCAGGCTGGTTTCCCTTCTCATCTCCTACCCACATCACCTCTGTGGAAAGGATGCATCGATCTTCCTGTCGAGTAATCACAGGTTGTCTATCGTCCACTCCCATTCCTCTACTACATATAGAAGCACTTTTACCCCCACTACGAGTCACCCTCACTCACCAATCCCTTTCCTTCTTTGAACGAGCCCTCCGTCTACCTCCCAACTTTCCCACAGCCTCTCTTGCGAACTCTAACCCCCGTACACGTCTCAAAAAGAGCTCATGGAGATCCTTTTCCAGATCACATAACCTTACCCCTAACCTACATCTCACCCGTGAACCACTAATCCTCTGCCCTCCTAAACCCCCTGGTCTGCCCCATCTAATTACACAACCTCACTCCACCTCTCATCCCCATGCTCTCGCAAAGACCCCTCTCCCTTCGCAACACTGCAGCTACCTCCCATCTTTCCACTCTATCTCACAGCGATATCTCTGCCTGGACTGATGGTTCGGTACCTGGCGGGCTGGGACAGGGTGGTGCAGGGATACACATCAAGTGTAAAAAGTGTGTCACTGCTACCTCGCTTTCCTTCTCCGCTGGTCTCTGGGCTACCAGTTATAGCGCTGAAACCTTCGCTCTCCTACATGCTCTTGAGTGGTGTATCTCCCACTCCAAGATATGTAATTTCGACTCTATTACCTTCTTTTCCGACTCTTTATCTGTCCTATCAACTCTCTCTACCTCCCTACCATATTTAACCCCAAAATCCCTATCCAATACCCAATCTCTTCTTAACTCTCTATCTCAATCCAAGGTTGTCCATCTACAATGGATACCTGGTCACTCTTCCCTCCCAGGTAACGACTTGGCTGACTCCCTAGCTAAAGCCGGTGCCTCTCTCGATCCCTCCAATATATCAGTATCCCTCACACCCCTTATCTCCTCCCAACGACTATCCCTTTACACCAGTTGGAGACGCAGTGTCCAATCTGGTTTCTTTCACCACTAAATCCCTACAGTATCTCCCGAGGAGCTTACTCTCCCTCGCTCCGCTCGCTGTGCCCTCTCCCGTTTACGCTGCAACGGGCACAACACTCTTCTCAACTCTTATCTCCACAGGATTGGTCGAACCGAGACTCCTTCTTGCAGCAACTGTGGTTCTGAACCACAGGATCTCTCACATCTCGTGCTCGACTGCCCTGTACTAGACCCTCTGCGTCGGGCCATTTTCGGCCACACCCCTTCTCTTCTGGACCTCTGGTCCCGTCCATGGGGAGTCGCCCGACTATTGGGATTCCGCGGAATTGATCCGCGCCCCATCCCTAGGAATGGGTCGGGTAAAACCACCACCACCACCACCAAGATATTATTCAAAGACAACGCAAAAATGAAAAAAGTGCATAGAACTACAATTCCGCAGCAGCAGTTTTTTCTTATTAACTATTAACAGACGACTTGTTAGATACGGACAAAAAAAAACAAAATTTTCACGAATTCACGACATTAAAACGTACCACCCTCCGCCAGGAGTGGGGTTATGAGCAGAACCAACAAGATAGAACGCAATACGGAAAATTATGACGGCAATAAAAAAATACCATGATTGTACTATTGACTTTGAAAACTTTTTTTTAACTTTTGTCTTGTTCTTCACGAATGATCTCGGCAAGTCTTCTTAATGCCTAAAAAACAGATTTTTATTTTACTCATCAAAGGGGTTTTATAACTAAAAATATAGCTAAAAGTAAAGTTTTAAAACTAACTGTGCTCTTTCGAAAAAAAACATTAACACCAATTTAGCACAAGCTTTACGAGTCGTAATTTCGAGCCAAAACAGTTGGGAAATAAGCGTATTCTAGAGACAACATCAAATTCATTTCTATCCTCTTTCTTAAAGAGTCTTAATCCGCAGTTTTTACTTTGTCTTTCCCAGGTCATTTCTTTTTTACTTTTTATAATCTTCAGTAGATTCCTCAGTATTCCTCAGTAGATTCACAACTCACGTACCTTCTAAGCAATAAAATTGTTGACCATCTTAAAGATGCAATATTTTACTCTTTCTCTGCTCCCGTTCTTTTGTATTTTTAAAGCAGTCGTGTCAGGTGTTCCTTACTTCACCAGGTTGAAATATATTTTATTCCATGACTGGAGTCCTTTTTTGCTTTCTTTCCTGCCAAGCTTTCTCAGATTCTTTTGAGCAGTCAGCTCTTTTTCGCATGACAGGCCGCGCCTTTTTCAGAATACAATAGTTTCAGCCTCTTTCTATCAATCTTCGCTTCAAGATTGGAAAACGAAAAAACCTGCTTGGATGCCCCGAAACATCACTATCTTCTACAACTTCTGCGACTCCTGCGCTGATCTTGATCCATATCCAGCGCCACTTTTGGCATCTCACTCTCTCCTCTAAATTTAAATCTAGACAGTGCGAATTTGCCGGTTATCGCGTCTCATTAGAGCAGAGCTTCCCATCTCGAGGCCCGCGAAGAAATCTTTAATTAGATTCTCAATTAATTTGAATTATTGCAGTGGCTCTGGACCAAACCAATGAAATAAGAGCGAAAAAGTAAACCTTCACCTCGTCCATGACGTCTTCGGTGGCGAAAGAATACGCGGCTCGGCAGTAGGACGATGGCTTGCCTTCCTCCACTTCAAACACTGATCCTGGAATCAACAGAATTTTCTTTTCGAGTCCTTTCTGTTGTATCAACGCCGTCGTATCCGCAATCCCGTTCAATTTAATCCAAACGAACATTCCGCCTTCTGGAACATTCCATTCAGCCAAGCCTTAAAAAAGATGATGTTTGCAATGCACAAAGCGGATTATACAATCGAGAAAAATTTACCATTTCTATTTTACTTAAGCTTATATAATTTATATACAAGACCAAGTTAAGTATGGAATAATGAAAATTTATATTCGTTGCCATTAAGGTATTTTAAGAACGGATAGATTGCCAGAGGAAGATTATGTAAATCGAGATAAATCGAAACAAATGATCAGTTGTCGGAATTCTTGAAAAAAGCCGAAACAAACATTACTGTCAACTTCCTCCACTTCAAATAGTTTCAATGAACATTTTAGTAATGCGCACACAACAGACGTTTCAAAAACAAATGTTATTAATTTTATAAAATACCTTTCAATCGTCTATTTAAACAGCGCACCATTGCATCTCTTTGAGATTGGTAAAAATCCTGGACTCGCTCTATGTGAGCTTCAAAGCCCTCAAGGCCCCATTTTTGAAGCAAAGAAGCAATCATAACCTACATGCAATATGCAAACGACTAAAAGCAATTTGAAAGCCAGCAATTTCTTGTAACAAACAACGATTGATATAAAGTAGCAGAACATTTCCTACCACAATAAAATAACGAGTAATCAGTTGAAATAGATCGGGTCAAAGCTGAACTAACATGCCGCTTGGTGTCGATGACAAGTCAACGATTACAAGACACTACAACACACTTAAGTCAGGCTAAACATCGCAAGGGACGAAACACATAAAGCGAATCGCGCGGCGTCAACAAAAGAAGCGTTACGAAGTTGTTGCTTCTGTTGTTTTTACCAAGAACAGACCTAGGGATTAGAGCCTCTTGCGTTTCTGAACAAAAAGCTAAATCCTTCTCGGTATATTACCACTAGCAGGGCCTCGCTATAACACCTAAGCACAGCCAGACACAAACACCTCCCTCCATTTCTTGAACGAGGTGCCAATACGCGGACACAAGAGGTGAAGCAAGAATCAAGCTCGGCAAAATATCACTGACATAACATGAGCAAAACGATGATGGAAGTTGATGGTCATTCTGATCACTCTAAAAATGCAAGGCCCACCCACCGCCACGGGTGACGAATCATCGTTGGTGGGACTTATTTAGATATGCTATCAGATGTACAAGCCGGTAATGAAACGAAAGTAACATTGCTTCTCTTTACTACAAGCATCAATAACTAAAAGCCGGCGCAACATCAAGTTAATTTGGCCTGATGAGGCATCTTCAATTATATGTAATATAAAAAACTAACATCATCGCAGTTGAAAAGCGCAACACAAACAATGCCAGTGATTCGTAGCTTGATGATTGTTTAAAAGCTTTATGGCCTATTTCAAAATTAGGTAATTAACAACACTTGAGCGAAAAGCATAAATAGACTTGTTGTCCTATGAAGCAATCTCAACGGCAGCGAACAATAAACGATATAGATTCACCGCAATAAACTACAACATCTTAATATTGAGAAATAAAACATCTAACGAATACAAGGGCAGCACTAGGCTCTCATATAAGCCCGTGTAGACATTTTCGAAGGTTAGAAAAAAGTCTGTTTTTTTTAAAGAATCGATCTGTTTTTGAAAATCAATTGAAGGCTAAACACTGTTGCTGTTTGAAACAGAAAGCAGTTTTGTTTTCCGAAAAGGTAATTAGTCGAATCTCTAGCCCTGAAATGACCAGAACTGTAGTGTAACCTCAGCTACTAACTTTTTTTACAAGTGTAAACTGGAAAATCTATTATTTTCTTCATTTTAAAAACAACTGAATACAACCTATCTACTAAATTTACCTGGCCAAGTGTGCTGGGGTGAATAACTGTGCTCTGCTGATGCAAAATAATCCTTTTTATAAATGGCGTCGCTCCACTCACCCAGCCAATACGAAGCCCTGATGACATGACCTGTGGGAGACATAAAGTAAGCGTCATTGAAAATAAGCAATTTAAATTGTGCGTTTCCTTCTTTCGACAATGGCAGTTCCAATTCATTTAAGCTGTACAAAAAAAATCTATTAAAATCAAACATTAGTGATTTGTCGCTTGCATTGTAACTTGTTGTACGGAAGAGTATTATATTAAAATAACTAGGACTCTAGTAATGTATGAATCATAAAAGGTTTTACAATCAAACCATAGAACGATTAAAACAATTTGTCATTTACGGCAACAGTTCTTTACGATATTTCATATAAGGGACATTCCATGTCAACTCACACCCCCATTTTGCTGATCATCATTGATTTTGCTGAAATTTGGCATGTTTGTAGGTTTGGATAAGAAAATGTCTCCCACCAAATTTCAATTTTCTAGATCAAATAGTTTCTGATATATGAAGATTGAAAGTTAGATACAAAATGGCCGCTTGAACGTTCCTGATCGAGCAAAAGTGACCCTCCTGGCTTTATTTATTGTTCGATTTCAAAGATGTTAATATCATTGGAAAGCTCTCTCCAGCAGCTTTTAAATGATATCCATATCTATAATGCAGCTATATAAATAAAAAATTTACTTTTTGACGTGACCTTGTGACCTTGACCTCACACGACCCTAAAACCCCCAATCCAGACAAAAAAGATTTTTTAATATTTTTGTTCCTTACATAAAGGACTATCAACATGCCAAAAAACAAAGTAGGATCTCTATGGGTTTTCAAGATATTTTTTAATTAGAAAAAAATTAAAAGACTTGCGAAAATGATTTATTTTTCTAACACTCATCCATCGTTTGAAACCAATTTTCCTTTTTCTGTATAATATTTCAAACTTTCATATAATGATTTAAAAAATAATATTTTTTCATTTGCAACAACAACAAAATAACAAAATGTGAACAATAAAAGTCTTTTTGGGTTTGACTTGACAACTTAGGGATTTCGACTTTGCAACACTTGAAAGAAAATTTACAACCGAAGTTAAGAAATATGAAATGATACTTGAACAAATGTCCAATTTAATATTTGGATTAACTTGCCTGTTCAAAAGTCTGGATAGTTTTTTGAGTGCCTTCTATTTTGAGGTTGCAAACTCAGCCAGATTTCGTTGACTAATCCACTTTCGTCAAGATGTCGTTAAAGGGAACAATGAGCTGGTTGTCTTGCCTTGGGTACACATAAGACAGTGATGGCTCTTCCAATGTAGGAATTTGATCTGCACTTCTTCATTTTCCTTAAACTTTTCAAGGATTTGACATACTCATCAGTTCTGATCGTAGATGCAGGTGTAGGCTCCCAATTGTAATTCTTTAAATAGTTATCTATCAAATTCATTTGAAACTTTGATAACTGTTATTTAAGAAGCTGAGGAGTATCTTCGGATGGTAAGCTTTGCCTTTGATCCGGTGAGCGGTGTAAAGGTGTGGTGCTTTACAGTACCGACAATGTCATTCAGTCATTTATTCATTCATTCATTTTATTCTCGATCATTATTAAACAGTTTAACACAAAAATTTTAAATATTAAAAAGATCAAGAAAAGGAAGAAGTACCACAACAATGTCTACGTTAAAACATGCATAAGATAATCAGAAAGTGAAAGTACAAAACAGTAGAAAGTATGGCCGTAACACTTTATGGTCACAGCCTTTAATAAACGCTTTTCCAGCTGTCTTTCCTTTATTATCTCCTCTGCATTTACAAATTCCAACAGAATACCCATAATGTTTTCAGTTGCAAATTCAAACAAAGCCATTGGAGATAGGATTTGCTTTTCAGAAGAGCGCTGCACACCTGCACGTGAAGCTAGGCGCTTTACGGTGCCTCCAACACTGTCACAAGGTCCCTTTCTGTGAGAAGTCGCAAAAACTTTCACGTAGTCAATAGAACATAATAGAACGATCCTCAATACGGCTCCGCAGCTCACATTAGAGACTTAAAGGTTCTTTACTTTGTCATTGTTTTTAAGAAATCTAATTTGAAGTTTATAAGCTAGTACGTCATCATATCTGTAAAAATTTTTTCAACCTATGATGTGAACTGCCGAGCAGTATGCCATGTTGAGCACCATTCTATGATGCTTTATCGACTACGTGGAAGTCTGTTCAAAACTGCCATACGCTTACAGCGATAGAAAACAGCAAGCTCATTAATTCATAACGATCAACATAAGCTCAATACAATATCAAAAAAGACTGACAGTTAAAACAGGCAGAACATTAGAGTTCCCATAAATAGTTCAAATTAGCTTAACAATCAGCAGATTAGGTTGGTGGAACAGGTTAACGCTACAGTCCCGATTAGGTACAAGATATGGTATTATAGTATAGTATAGATATGGTATTATAGTATAGTATAGATATGGTACTATAGTACTGCAATGACCAGCAGATCTAGTGCCAGCTACTAAGGTTGCAGCTTTTTAATGTTGTACTGCAACCTTAGTAGCTGGCACTAGATCTGCTGGTCATTGCAGATGCAGATTCAAATCCTGCCTCTAGTAAGTGTTTTCAATAAATCAAATTTAAAGTTTATAAACTAGTACATCATCATACAGTACTGTATATTTAAAAAATCTTTCAATACAACTGAAATTACTCGTAGTTTGCCAAAAAATATGATTTGTAGATTGATTCTGGGCACCATTTTATCCCATTAACCAAAAAATGACCATTGTCAAATTCTGATGGTAATCAGGCGTATCACAATTTTATAAATGCTGTTTAATAGAATAACCCAAAAAACAAAAGGTTTAACTTAATTGTTGTAAAGCTGAAGGATAATTTTGTAACGGAGGCATGCTGGACACCTGTTCAATAAAATGCAAATACCTTGCAAACCCATAGAGATCCTACTTTGTTTTTTGGCATGTTGATAGTCCTTTATGTAAGGAACAAAAATATTAAAATCTTTTTTGTCTGGATTGGGGTTTTGGGGTCATGCGAGGTCAAGGTCACAAGGTCACGTCAAAAAGTAAATTTTTTATGTATATAGCTGCATTATAGATATGGATATCATTTAAAAGCTGCTGGAGAGAGCTTTCCAATGATATTAACATCTTTGAAATCGAACAATAAATAAAGCCAGGAGGGTCACTTTTGCTCAATCAGGGGCGTTCAAGCGGCCATTTTGTATCTAACTTTCAATCTTCATATATCAGAAACTATTTGATTTAGAAAATTGAAATTTGGTGGGAGACATTTTCTTATCCAAACCTACAAACATGCCAAATTTCAGCAAAATCGGAGATGGTCGGCAAAAAAATGCCTGAAACGGTATGAGTTGACATGGAACACAATTTCGTCCTCAATCTTTAACAAGATATTTTCGTGATATAAAGATGCTACCACTGTACTACTAATTTGAAAGTTTGGAGACGCCGAAATTTTCTTATTGATATAATCCAACAAACTTTTGACAGCGAACTTCGCCGCTCGGCTAGCTCATAATATCATCAATATCGAAATTTTACAACTACAACTACTTTATCTTACTTGAATTACAAACTATAAGTAATATGGAGTATAAACTAGTATAAAGTTGGTTAAATTGTATACCAGATCATTAAAATTTTCAAAATTTACTGATACAGCTATTGCTTAGTCGAAAAAACTATTATTACAAATTTAAGAACAAAATTGAAAACAAGTAACTTCGAGAACAGTCCATCTTATTCATGTAATTCAAACATCAAACAAGATGCTATTTGCTCAGGAGGTTCGAGGGTTTACATAATTCTAGCAAAATGTTTTACTATCATTATCAAGACGTCACAAGAGTACAAATTTTATTGATTTGGGAAATTAATCAATGTTCTAATACTGCAGACTTTAAACAAAAGACTGACGCTTATCAAAAACAGCATTACCTTAGACATAGAGTCGCATCTAATCACCCGACCGTCAACATCTATGGACTGATAACTTGGTGTTCTAGTCTAAAAGAACAAATTTTCTCGTAAAAGTTTTTGTTTATTTTCTCGTTGTTCAACGTCTATAAATTCATGCATTGGTTTATAGACTGAAAGTATATGTAAAGTTGGATCTGACATTTCACAATGACAAAGATTGTGAAATTGGATAGAATATCCCAAACCAAACGTCGGGGTTACTATCAAATAAAGGGTAAAAATTAAAAAGATTATGGTAAAATGTCGTCATTAAATTTTGTTAAAATTACAAATACGTTTGTTATTCACATTGAATATACGAGTATTTATTTACTCGTAATTCTTTCTGTTCTTGAATCATTGTGGGATAATTCTATTTTTCTGGAAATAAGTTTTGGTAGCATCAAAAAAGTCCCTCATTTCGATTTAGGAACGGGGTGGGCAAATTAGGGCCCGCCACGAACTTCTGTGCGGCCCACAAAAGCCTCAAGCCAAAAAATTACTATCTCTTCACTTTAGATCAGTGGTTCTCAAACGGTGTGCCCGGGCGCACTGGTGCGCCCCAGAGGTTGTCTAGGTGTGCCCAGCAGCATTCCTAAAAAAGTATCCTAATATGAAAAACAAAAAGAATAGTTACCATATTAGATCAATTTTCTTATCTGCTCCTTCCGTTTAACAGCATTATTACGATAATTTCAGGCACGGTCGCAGACATTCGGTAAAACTTGTATTTCTATTGTTGCTCACAATAGCAATTGTCTATGTGTGTTTTTTACTGTTGGAGTAGATTCAGAATGTAATTGTAAAGCAGAAAGAAATTGCTAGTTGCTGAGTTAGTGTTCATAGAAAAGGTGGTAGAGGTGTTAATAGTAGTGTACTGTAGGCAGTCATTAATGAAGTATAGTTGTAAATAAACGTAATGTGGATTTTATCAGTTAAGAATAATTTTCGTTGATGTAAATATCTTTTTTTTTAGAAAAATTTACTCTTACATATGGATAAGTTTCTTAAGAGAAAGCGTGACATTGATGAAGTTGACGCCGAAAGTGACCAAAATTTAAGCGTAAAAAAATGTACTAGTAAGAAAGCAAAACCACGACCGACGATGATAGCTATCTAAGTTTTGGGTTTTCCTGGATCGGAAGTCATGATAATCCTTTGCCTGTATGTTTAGTTTGCGGAATAAAGATGGCCAATGAATCAATGGTCCCTAGTAAACTTGCTAAACATTTTAAAAATAAACACTCTAATCTACAAGATAAACCCACAAGCTATTTTCAGAGAATGTCTGAGCAACAACAAAAAACAGCAAGTTCCTTTGAGAGTATAGTGACTGTTTCTGATAAAGCTCAAATTGCTTCTTACCAAGTCTCTGAACTGATTGCTCAAAATATGAAAGCTCATACTTTAGGTGAGTCAATTATTTTGCCTGCTTGCAAAAAGATTGTCAGTACGATGTTAGGAAACGAAGCAGCATTAAAAATAAGCAAGATACCTCTGTCCGACGACACTGTTCGCAGGCGTATTCTGGAAATGTCTTCTGATATTGAGAAAAATGTAAGTGGTAATAAACTCCAGTCTTCAGATTTTGCTCTGCAAGTTGATGAGTCTACGGACATTACCAACCAGGCACAACTCATAGCATTCGTTCGTTTTATTAACGAAAACGAAATAGCAAACCAGTTTCTTTTTTGCAAAGAATTAAGTGTGACTACTAAAGGTGAGGACGTTTTTAACATTCTGAATGACTACCTTGATAAATGGCAGTTATCGTGGAAATCGTGTGTAGGCATTTGCACAGATGGAGCACCTTCTATGGTAGGTTGTATCAAGATACTTGTATCTTTTACAAAGAAGAAAAACGAGAATGTTATTGTAACTCACTGCTTTCTGCATAGAGAGGCCTTGATGTCAAAAACCTTAGGAGAGAATTTAAGAGAGGTCTTAGATGAAGTTGTTTAAGATGGTAAACTTTATAAAAGTAAGACCTGCAAAATCGCGGCTATTTGAAAAAATCTGTACCAATATGGATTCTCAACACAAACGATTACTTTTACATACCGATGTGAGTTGGCTATCAAGAGGCAAAGTGCTTACTCGTGTACACGAGTTACGACAAGAACTTCTTGCATTTTTTGAAGCAATGAAGCAATCACATTTTTGTGACCTCCTGCAGTGTAAATTTTGGATTGCTAAATTACAATATTTGGCAGATATTTTTCAGCATCTCAATACGAGGTCTGTTCAAAAAGTATCCGACTTTTTTGTATAAAGCACACAACACAATAAATTTTGCAAGTTTTATTCAATCTCCTTCAAAATATTCCCCTTGGTGGTTCACACACTTATCCCAGCGCTTCTGCCACTTCTCAAAACACTTCATAAACTCCTCCCCCGGAATGCTCTAAAACTCCTCCGTCGCTTTTTTCATAATGTCTTCTCTTGACTGAAATCGCCTCCCTTTCAGAGTTGTTTTTAGCTTAGGGAACAGCCAGAAATCACACGGTGCTAAGTCGGGAGAGTAAGGAGCCTGTCTAATAAGTGGCATGCTGTTTTTGGCTAGAAAAGCTTGGACCACATGTGCAGAATGAGCGGGAGCATTGTCGTGGTGAAGCTGAAAATTCTTTGCTGCCCACATGTTTGGCCGCTTTCTTCGCACAGCATCACGAAGGCGACGTAGAATCTCCAGGTAGTACTCTTTGTTGATTGTTTGACCTTCTGGTGCGTATTCATGATGCACGATGCCACGGGAATCAAAAAAACAGGTCAGCATAACTTTCACATTGCTGCGGACTTGCCGAGCTTTTTTTGGGCGTGGTGATTCCGGATGCTTCCATTGTGATGATTGAAACTTGGTTTCTGGGTCATAACCATAAACCCAGGTCTCATCACCAGTGATGATTGTCTTGATAAATTCTGGGTCATGATTTGCAACATCCAGCATGTCCTCCGAAATTTCCTTCTGTTGCTCCGTCAGCAGCTTGGGGACAAATTTAGCCGACACTCTCCGCAGGTTCAAATCCTCAGTTAGGATTGAATGAACTGAGCCTGTGCTTATTCCCATTTCTGCAGCAATCTCTCGTACTGTTAAACGACGATCCTCCAACACTTTTTCACGAACCTGATCCATCGCCTCCTCGTTTCGGCTTGTGGATGGCCTTCCTGAGCGAGGATCACTTTCCACTGATGCACGGCCATCTTTAAAGCGTTTAAACCATTGCTTTATCTGAGTTGGGCTTAAGGCCTCATTTTCAAAAGCTTGTTGAATCTTTCGAATTGTTTCAACTTGAGTATCACCAAGTTTTTGACAAAACTTGATGCAATACCTCTGTTCGATGCGTTCTGTCATTGAAATGAAATTTTCTGAAAATCAAAAAACCGATGAACACGTACTACACGCCTGCACTAAATGCTTTACACAGAGAGATACGAATGACGAATCGGCCTGAAACGCTTCACGATTACGCGTGAATGTGTGTGTGTGCAGCCACGCTTTGCACGGGCAGTTTGCTCATACCTTATTGGCGAGAGGGAAAAAGGTCGGATACTTTTTGAACAGACCTCGTATTTTGAACACCAGTATGCAAGGGAAAGGGGAAAACGTTCTTACATCCACTGACAAGATAAAAGCGTTTCACAAAAAATTACACGTTTGGAAAAGTACAGCGATTAAAGGTAGTTTAGAAATGTTCCCATTGGTAACTAATACTTGCAAAACTGAAATCCTTCCACTTGTAGTTGAACATTTATCAACTTTAGAAGAAAAAATGAATTTTTACTTTCCATCACTTAACACTGCGTAATATGACTGGATTAGAAATCCTTTTTTAGAAAGTACCTCTGAATATAGTTTAACACTGACAGAAGAAGAAGAACTGGCAGCTGTGTCCACAGATCGTGGATTGATGATGAAATACAAAGAGTGGTCTCTTGAAGCTTTTTGGATTTCTATCAGAAAAGAACATGTCGCGATATCTAAAAAAGCACTGACTGTTTTATTGCAATTTTCAACGACATATTTATGTGAACTTGGCTTTTCTACCCTCGCCACAATTAAGTGTAAAAAGAGAGGAACTCTGCAATGCATCGATGAGGAAATGAGAGTTTGCCTCTCAAACATAAGACCGAACAATGGAAAATCTCACAGGCTCATCAAGCACATGTTTCCCATTAACAAAAAGATAATTTCGTTATTTTTAAGTGGTATGTATTTGACTTAATTATGACATTCTGGTGCATTTTTATATAAAGTGTGCCCAGAATTATTTGTAGTATCGTAAGTGCGCCCAGACTGTAAAAAGTTTGAGAACCACTGCTTTAGATCGTGGCGATCTCTAAAAACAAGATCATCAAAAACGAGTCATGTCCGAAAGTGATGAAGCTTTTTCTTAGAGATCTTTATAGCGCTAAAAGGTTTGCCAATCCCTGCTTTAAGAGTTTGTTTCACTGCAACTTTTCTCGGCCGTAAATGGCGCCAGTCGCAACCTCTGGATGTTGCAGACAACTTCTCTTTGACGTTACCAGGTTTGATTGAGTATAAGCTGCGTCATATAGAAGCACATCTTCGCTAACAATTTGCGAATTAAGTGCGAAATTTTCCCCTAGCGCTAGCAAGTGCAAAAATCCCCCCCAAAAAAAATACGAGCAAAATATAGTCACAGTGTTAACAAGCGAACGTTAAGAGCGTTAACGAGCATTAGGGGTCGTTTCCACTACAAGTGTGAAATAGAGCATTCTTTGTTTGTTTTATTGATCTTTCCAAGCTTAAAATCTAAGCGAGCGCTAAGCGAAGCAAAACAAATCAATAGAAAAAACAAAGAATACTCCATTTCATGCTCGTAGTGAAAACAAGCCTTCAGAGGGTTAGCGAGCGTTAATAAACGATTCCCTAGCGTTAACAAAAAAAATATAGTCATAGCGTTAACAAGCGATCCCTTCTAGCGTTCATATTAATCATTAACAAAAAATATAGTCATAATATAAATGAAAAAATTTTTCCTTGGAGGGCAAAAACTTGATCCAAATTAGCAATAAAAAAGTATATAAAAGTCAAACTTAAAAAACACTATTTCGAAGAAAAACTATGTAGTATTTTAAGTAATATTTTAAACTAAATATTTTAATACTGTATATGTATTTTGTAAATTTAATTCAACAAAAAAAAAATCAAAATAAACTTACTCCGAATTGCAAAAAAAAATAAGGATCATCTTCAATAATTAACATGTCATATTTCTGAGCGATCTGAAACAGTCAAGCAGTACCAATGCTATAATTAATATTATAGTCACATTTAAACAAGTTTTTCGTATGGCTAAATAATCTAAAGAAAACTCTTAATATTCAACTACACACAATAGTTCTGCGCATTTATTTTCTAGCAATTAATTACAATTGCTACAAACAGCTTCTTTATTGCTGTTTACTCATTTCAAAATTTTCTTTTTATCTCATGCATTAACCTTAAAAATAACATTTCTGGTATGAAAAAGAAGAAGTTAATAATAACATTACTTTACAATATCAGTGGTTTTCAACCAGGGACTCATGGAAAGTTTGCAAGGAGTCGTGAGTACACTGGAAGTTGGACAAAATTAAAAAAAAACTTCACATTATTATTAGTCAGGGGTAAATTCGAATTAAAATATTTAAGGGTCTGCAGGCTTACTAATTTTTTGAAACAGGTGGGTGACTAAAAAAAAAGGTAGGGAACCACTACTCTATATCTTTCAAAAACTAAGTTTTATAAAACTAGAAAAAATAAAAAAAACAAAAGAGCAGATAAGACGAAACGGCAGAAATATGACATTTACAAACTTTAACAAATACTTTACCTCATAAATTTCTTTTTTTCTTTCCAATGTCGCCGACGCTCCTGTAGGGTTGCTACAAGTCGGTATTGTGTAGAGATATTTCGGTATATCAGACTGCGTATTGTCAATTTCATCAACAGACCATTGTTGCATAAATTTTAGTAAGCAATCTGATCTCATTCCAAATTTGTCTGTCTCAACAGGAACAAGATGGTATCCGTATGGTCGCAACTGAAATAACCCAGTTTTGAATTAAAATATTAAATCAAAAGCAATTCAAAAAATCAAGCTAAAATAAAGTAAAATCATGTCACTTAGAGAAACAATTCATACTACTAATTAAAAGTTTAAGTTAGTTTAAAATAATGTCCAACCATTGCAAGTGTTCCAGAATAGCACGGGTTGTCCATTAAAATATAATCATTCGGATTTCCTAACATCGCAAACACTTTACTCAGAGCATCTTGACTTCCATTAGTAACGCATACATCAAAATTGTTATTTTCTTCATTCTCTTTCATAATTGGAGGATTATGAAAGTTTTCTTGCATCTTCTTCACCCAGTCAACTAACTTTTTTGTCCTAATGAAAACATTAAAATGACAATAATGCTCCGGCAAATGTAATCAAAGTAAGCTTAACTCAGCAATAGCCAATACGCAGTACTTTTAAAACTTCTTTCAAGTCATCAAAAGAATTACAATTATGGGTGCAAAATCAAAAATTGGATTAACAAAAGTTGCTGTATTTGATTTATAAAGCAGCTGCTAACAACACACTAAAAAAATCAAGTCTGCAATACTTTTCAAAGTGCATTTTTCTGCCTATAAATAAATATAGTAGGCAAAAGAGGTTTACCATATTCAAAATTCACGTCTTCTAAAATAAGATCTGGAATCACTATTTCAACAGTGTAAAGGTTTTGAAGTTAAGGGTTTATACAATAAAACAAATAATGCAATTATCTAGTTTGCTGTTAACCAGATTTGTCTAAATGTTTATTTGTGTCTTTTCAAGTTAATTTTTTGTCCTTTCAGCGAAAAGCTAGCACAATGCAGTCACTAAAGTTAAAAGCCATGGTGATATCAGTCACAATTAAATATTTCAACTTTTTGAATGGCTGTATTAGCTTGATTGCTGCTGTCTATTTTATGCAGAGTCATCATACTAGCTAAGCAGCAGAAGTTTGTCATGAAATGTCTTTTTGAAGGACCCATCAAAAATGACTTCATAGACTGGGCATTGAACTTGTTTATTTTTGCTTGCAAGTCACAGTGCTTGCACACAGACAATTAAATATAACCATTGAAAAAAAACAAATGATTCATAGTACTTTAACACGTTAATACCAGTACAGGTATATTTTTTCTATTTATTTAATGAAATTAAACACAATCTTAGCAACTATTTTTGCATATTATTTTCACATGTGTAGTAGAGTTATAGTACAGTAAACATTGACTATAATTTACTATTAAATGCATCAGTATCTAATTCTACACAATAGTTTAATTTAAATGTGTTGAGGCACAAACAATGGACAAAGCTGATATAAATTTAACACAACACTTTAAAAAGTATGGAACTTTTGTTTCTTTATACATTAGTTGTGTTGACCATTTTACAAAAAAACATGTCATACATCAGAGTCTATCACCAAATTTTTTTCTGCAGAACCTACCCTTTAGAATTAGTGTATTGTAAAGCTTCTTTTATTTCTTCATCTTGTAATGAAAGTTGCATTCCATCATTAATAGTAAACTGTGCAGACTGAAAAGGAAACAAACTAGGATTGGGCAATCCTGCACCAAGTGATAAAACTTCTGGGTTGTTTAAAGCAATGGCAGTGGTTGCTCTAAAAATTAAAAAAACAAAATTTCGTGAGATTATTACAAAAAACATCATATTTTACACAAATAAACAAATAGCTACCTGATTGGAGACTCTTTTCTTGCAGAGCTTATGCTATTCATAAACCTACAAAAAATACAAAATAAAATTTTAAATTGTGCACAGCCTTAAACAGAGAAAATTTTTATTACATTGACTAAAAAATATTTTAATATAAGTGCATCCAAACAATCCCAAACTACAAATTAAGTGTAGTTAGTAGTATAATTAATCTATAAAAGAGGGATCAAAAAAACTTTTATAACAGCAAGAGCAAATAGTATTTGAATTTGCTTTAGTATTTGAAAGACTATTGATGATAATAAGCCTAGAGCACAGGGGCTAGACAGTCATAGTAACCTAGCCTGGCAAAGAGATAGCTTCCAGGCAAGTTGGAGCTTTACAAAACTTTGATTTATAGGGTTTTCCCAAACATACTTTAACTTAGCCTGACCAGATTTAGCTCAGGTGTAGACAAGGCTTTAGGTCAAGAGACTTAGCTTTAGGCCTGGAAATAATTTTATGAATGTTAGTTTAGACAGCTACATAAATTATGGATTTTTTCTTCCAATCGGTGAAGAGAAAAAGTTTTATCCATCTACCCAGGGTCTTTTTTGCTCAACCATTTATGGCAATCCTAATCTTGTTCCATCAAAGCTTATCATCATCTCATAAAACAGCATTCAGAACACCAAAACAAATCTAAGACATCTTTTGATCATGTCTGGTTGGTCAGAAGAAACAGAATAATTTGTTTGATGAGCAAATGGGACACCAGTCAACCCATAACAAGAACGTATTATTGGCATCTTTAAAGATGTCACATCATATGATGAAGTTAAAAACCATACACAGAACTCGAACATGTAGTCCTACCTTGTTTAGAAACTGCAGCTGACTTAATTTATGGCAGCACAAAAGCAGTTGATAAAATTAAACAATTTTACTTTCTGACACTACTGTTGGAAGACACATGCCATTATATCCACAGATTTAAATCAACAACTAAACTTTGTGATAAAATGGCCTCCAATTCCAAAAAACTAATTCTGCACACATAGCTACTGTGGCTATCCTGAGGGAAAGTTCTTTACCGTGTGTCTCAACTTCAAGAACAATTAGGGACATTTTACATTAAACACGGAGACTCTAAAAAAGCTACAAAGTTTCATGACATCTCCTGGGTTGCAAAATTGGCATACTTGGCATCAATTTTTGATTGTTTGAACCAAATGAATATTAGTCTGCAAGGGAAAGGAGGTGATATATTTCAGTCAACAAGCAAAATCAATGGCCTGAACATGAAAATTCCACCGTGGAAAAAGAATGCTTTATCAAGGAACTTCAATAACTTTCTTTTGTTAAACCAATATAGATCTGCTGGGGTATTGCGTGTCCCATTTAAAGATACAACCTGATCTTGAATGATTGCATCCTCTGCGTAAACTACTCTTGCCAAAAAGTAAAATAATTTCAAAAAAGTGATCCGTATGTTTTCTTACTATGCTAAGTGGCTTTCTGATTTTTCTTTAAAAATTAAACCTCTTATTAAATCTAACAAAAACAATGTTTTTCCTTTACCTAATGAATCTTAAATCTGAATTAGCTTCTGCTTGTTTAACTTGTGTGAATAAAATATTGCCTTTTACAGTAGAATGTGATGCTTCTAACCATACCTTGGCAGCTAGTCTAAATCAAGGTGGTTGCCCTATTGGTTTTTGTTCCTGAACATTTTTTCCCAGAGAACATTGACACTTAGAGGCAATGGCCATTATTGATGCCATAAGAAAATGGAGTCATTTTCTATTTTCTAAATGCTTTCAACTAATCACTGATCAACAAGCTGTGTTCTTCTGTTTAACCCTCAACGTTTTGGGAAAATTAAGAATACAAAAATTCAACTTTGGAGAACTGTACTGAGCCACTTTGACCACAATATAGTTTACAGGCCAAGAAAGCAAAATAATGTTCCAAATACATTACCAAGATTGTGTATTGTGCTGTACAACAGGCTTAATCTAGTAGAAATATACAAAGCACTTGGCCATTTAGGAGTTACTCAATTGTCACATTTCATAAAAACCAAGAACTTGCCATTCTCTTTCAAAAATGTCAAAAAGGTATGTTCACATTGTCAAATCTGTGCTGAGATGAAACCACGTTTCTTTTGCTTACAATGACCTCTTGAAAAGACCCAATATAATAACAAATAAAAAATTACCAAAAATTAGTTTTAAAATAATCCAACCTATATTGAAACTTTGGGTCTCTTCAAGAAGTAACCATAAGCGATTTTTTTTAGTGAAACTAACCTAAATCCAACTTTCAACACCAGGATGAAATAAAGAAGAAACGAAAAGAAAAAATATCTATTAAAAAGAGATAGTAACTGCAAGGGGATTCAGATTAGTTTCACAAAAATCGCTTACGGCAACTTCTCAAATAGACTCAAAATTTTTTCAAATTAAAATATTGCAGATAAAATGCTTTTAAAATATTTTAATCAGACAACAACTACAATTTGTTAATAAAACTAAATAATTAAACAAATTAATAACATACCTAGAATAATTTATTTTTTTCATTTCAAAGAATTATCAATTCTTTACACAAAACAACTTTATTATACACTTTAACATTCACTATGATGGCAAAACACTCATAGTTTATAAATTTGGATTACTTTTTGGACAATCAAAGCTTATGGCAAAATTACAAACAAGTTTTGTGTTAATAATTAAATAGTTATAAATATCATCATATAAACAAAAGCACTTTAATTAACCTAGATAATCGAACAAAAATACGAGGGCTGTTTGAAAAGTAACAGGACTGTGTAAATAATTATTTTATTTGAAATGCCACGTAAAAATTACAACTTGTCCCCTTCAAAGTAATCTCCTTGAGCTCGAATGCACTTTTCTAATCTCTGCTGCCATGCTTCTATGCACTTCTGGAAAGATTCCATTGGGATTGCTCGTAGTTCCTTCGTTACGGCTGTTGTTATGGCTTTTGAGTCTTGAAAACAGGTTCCTTTAATGACTCCCTTGAGCTTAGGAAACAAGAAAAAATCACAGGGAGCCAGATCTGGCGAGTAGGGTGGTTGCTCCAGCATGGCAATGTTATTTTCTGCAAGAAATTGTCGTATGCTTAAGGCATTGTGAGCAGGAGCATTGTCATGATGAAGCAGCCATGACTTTGTCTCCCACAATTCTCTTCTTTTCTCCCTTACCGAACGCATCAAACATTGCAAGATGTCTTTGTAAATATTCTGGTCAATGGTTTGGCCCTGTGGCAAGAATTCTAGATGAACAATTCCATGAACATCAAAGAAAACAATCAGCATCACCTTAATTTTGGACTTGAACAGCCTTGCTTTCTTGGGTCTTGGTGAGGATGCACTCTTCCATTCAAGGCTCTGCCGTTTGGTGAGTGGATCGTACTCAAAGATCCACGACTCATCACTGGTAACAACTCTACTCAGCAGATCTGGTGTAATTTCAAGTTGTTTCAGGATGTCTTGACACACTTGCACACGATTTTCCTTTTGCCCATCATTAAGCAACCTTGGTACCATTTTCGCACAAACCTTCCTCATCCCCAGATCTTCTGTGATGATCCTCCACACCCTCTCACTATTCATGCTCAACTCATCTGCTATCATTCTAACAGTAAGGCAGTGGTCACTGTGCACTTTTTCTCTCACACGCTCAACATTTTCGTTTGTTCTGCTTGTTGTTGGCCTTCCACTCCTAGGATCATCTTCCACATCCTCTCTTCCCTCTCTGAATCTCTTGTGCCACTCGAAAATCCGAGTTCTTGACATCGTAGCATCTCCGTAAACTTTTTGGAGCAAATTGAATGTTTCAGTTGGAGTTTTTCCAAGTCAAACGAGAAACTTCAAGTTGATTCTTTGTTCAATGCTCATTATTTGTTAACAAAAGAAGAAAAAAAAAGAAAAAAATATTTACTAAATAGATTATCCCAAAACAAACTACAGTAAAGCACCTTTCAAGAAAAGCCTGTAAAAAAGCATATGGTTGTCACAGAATGCTGAAACTACATTTTTACAACCACAAGACATTGCACCATCTTAAAAAACAAAGCTTTTATCACTGTTGCAAGTGTTGTTTGTGCAAAGCATACAGTCCCGATATTTTTCAAACACACCTCGTATAAAATTTTAAACAAGCTGCTTAAAGATGAGAAGCACCAGACTTGAGTTTCACTCTTGTTAGAGCTTGTCAGTGATGCTTATCTCACTGCAAATCGAACCAGGGACCTGTAGTCTTCCACATAGGTTACTATACCACTAAACCACAGAACCCGGATGTAGCAACCTGCATGGAAGACTACAGGTCCCTGGTTCGATTCACAGTGAGATAAGCATCACTGACGAGTTCTAACAAGAGCGAAACTCGAGTCTGGTGCTTCTGATCTTTAAGCAACTTGTTTAAAATTAATTCTAAAATCCTCATTATTCTTCAATATAAATTTCTTCCTTTGCTTGTCAAGCTTTAAGAAAGCAAGCGTGATGCTTAATGCTTGTCAGGTAAGTCCTGGTCATGAGGTACAGCCTTGAAATTACAACATAGTGGAATCTATATATTCCTCGTTCAGTAAAGCTGGGAATAACTTATAACTGCTTTGAGTTCATCTGTCATTTGGGTTCTGTGGTCTAGTGGTATAGTAACCTGCGTGAAAGACTACAGGTCCCCAGTTCAATTTACAGTGAGATAAGCATCACTGATGAGCTCTAACAAGAGCAAAACTCGAGTCTGGTGCTTCTCATCTTTAAGCAGCTTGTTTAAAATTAATTCTAAAATCCTCATTATTCTTCAAAAATATAAAAATACATAAACTTATTTATGGTGGTTAATGTTTAAAAAATTGCAAAAGATCAAAGAAAACAATTAACGGTAATCCTGTCCTTTAGCACGGTAAATAAAAAAATTTTTGTTTGTGAAACTAACCTGCATCTCCTGAAAGTTTTCTTGGATTCATAAAAAATTTTTTTTATTTACCGTGTTAAAGTATAAGATTACCCAATTAACTACACAATACACATAGAAGCCTAACATTTTGTGTAAAGTAAGAAAGCAAAATTAAAAAGTCATTTTAAAACAAAAAAATCTTATCAAAACATGATTATACCATGTAAGCAAAACATAAGGTGTATGCTAAAATTTTTCTAAGATAAAAATACATCTTTTAAAATTTTGAATTTTTCAAAAAATTTATATTTTACATTTTAATTGAATAAAAAACTTATCTAAATTAACAACCAAGTTTTTGGATTAGTGTTTAAAAGTGATTCTAATTACAGACAAATCTGGTTATTCGCATATCAATTTGCCAAGCCTAGTCACCATATACGATTCAGCAGATTATGCGTTTATCTGGTAGTAAAATACCCCCTTCTAACCGTAATTGTGGCTGAATCGTATCATTTTGTGTAGCTTTATGTAGCTATGACAGGCATTTCAGATTGAACTCGTAATAGCATTACCAGAGAACTATAGAAATTTCTTTGGTAATGCTATTACGAGTAATATCTGGATTCCATAATATCTATATGTAAATCCCGGTGGCAATAAGTTAACCTTTTCCTATCCTAATTTCTAAAACCAGTTCGTTTCTAACAATCTCTATTTACTATTCAATTTGTCCAACTCAAATTATATTACCCTACCAGTTTTTCATTATCACTATGCTACACGGTGATTACCCTAATCATAAACCAACACATATCCGCGTAAAAATCCGTCCAATGCCTACCACTGTAATTTTGGCAGAAAAAAATCCTAAATCCAAAAAAAAGAAAAAATGCCGCGGCAACACATGACACATCTGACGCATGAGACAAAAGAAGCCACTAATTCTAAAGCATACAACGAGATTTTCAACTAGAATTTAAAAACCTGTTTAACGCAAATTCATCTTCGACAAAAAATTAATTTTAATTAAAATTTCTTGAACTATTTAAATTTTTAACAAAAATAAATCAAAATAACAAGTTTATAATTAAATCACGATAAACTATTCCAACAAGCAGAATTTAAACTAGCGCCTGACTTTTAATTATTAAAATTCAAGCTTAAATTAAACAAACTTCCGGATCGATATTCATGCAATGTCACATATCACTTTGAAGCATATTTCATACTCATTACAAATCCGTTGTCATTATATGGCAACACCATACTAGATTTTACAGAAAAATGTCTTGAATGACACCTGGTCGAGAGCCAAATTAAACAGCGATTTTAAAAAATTTAAAATAACGCCCGACTTTTAATTGTTCGAATTCAAGCTTAAATAAATCAAACTTCCGGATCGATATTCATGCAATGTCACATATCACTTTGAAGCATATTTCATACTCATTACAAATCCGTTGTCATTATATGGCAACACCATACTAGATTTTACAGAAAAATGTCTTGAATGACACCTGGTCGAGAGCCAAAATCAACAGCGATTTTAAAAAACTTAAAATAACGCCCGACTTTTAATTGTTCGAATTCAAGCTTAAATTAAACAAACTTCCGGATCGATATTCATGCAATGTCACATATCACTTTGAAGCATATTTCATACTCATTACAAATCCGTTGTCATTATATGGCAACACCATACTAGATTTTACAGAAAAATGTCTTGAATGACACCTGGTCGAGAGCCAAAATCAACAGCGATTTTTAAAAACGTAAAATAACGCCCGACTTTTAATTGTTCGAATTCAAGCTTAAATAAATCAAACTTCCGGATCGATATTCATGCAATGTCACATATCACTTTGAAGCATATTTCATACTCATTACAAATCCGTTGTCATTATATGGCAACACCATACTAGATTTTACAGAAAAATGTCTTGAATGACACCTGGTCGAGAGCCAAAATCAACAGCGATTTTTAAAAACGTAAAATAACGCCCGACTTTTAATTGTTCGAATTCAAGCTTAAATAAATCAAACTTCCGGATCGATATTCATGCAATGTCACATATCACTTTGAAGCATATTTCATACTCATTACAAATCCGTTGTCATTATATGGCAACACCATACTAGATTTTACAGAAAAATGTCTTGAATGACACCTGGTCGAGAGCCAAATTAAACAGCGATTTTAAAAAATTTAAAATAACGCCCGACTTTTAATTGTTCGAATTCAAGCTTAAATAAATCAAACTTCCGGATCGATATTCATGCAATGTCACATATCACTTTGAAGCATATTTCATACTCATTACAAATCCGTTGTCATTATATGGCAACACCATACTAGATTTTACAGAAAAATGTCTTGAATGACACCTGGTCGAGAGCCAAAATCAACAGCGATTTTTAAAAACGTAAAATAACGCCCGACTTTTAATTGTTCGAATTCAAGCTTAAATAAATCAAACTTCCGGATCGATATTCATGCAATGTCACATATCACTTTGAAGCATATTTCATACTCATTACAAATCCGTTGTCATTATATGGCAACACCATACTAGATTTTACAGAAAAATGTCTTGAATGACACCTGGTCGAGAGCCAAAATCAACAGCGATTTTTAAAAACGTAAAATAACGCCCGACTTTTAATTGTTCGAATTCAAGCTTAAATAAATCAAACTTCCGGATCGATATTCATGCAATGTCACATATCACTTTGAAGCATATTTCATACTCATTACAAATCCGTTGTCATTATATGGCAACACCATACTAGATTTTACAGATAAAATCTAGTATGGTGTTGCCATTTTACAGATAAAATCTAGTATGGTGTTGCCATATAATGACAACGGATTTGTAATGAGTATGAAATATGCTTCAAAGTGATATGTGACATTGCATGAATATCGATCCGGAAGTTTGTTTAATTTAAGCTTGAATTTTAATAATTAAAAGTCAGGCGCTAGTTTAAATTCTGCTTGTTGGAATAGTTTATCGTGATTTAATTATAAACTTGTTATTTTGATTTATTTTTGTTAAAAATTTAAATAGTTCAAGAAATTTTAATTAAAATTAATTTTTTGTCGAAGATGAATTTGCGTTAAACAGGTTTTTAAATTCTAGTTGAAAATCTCGTTGTATGCTTTAGAATTAGTGGCTTCTTTTGTCTCGTGCGTCAGATGCGTCATGTGTTGCCGCGGCATTTTTTCTTTTTTTCGGATTTAGGATTTTTTTCTGCCAAAATTACAGTGGTCAATGCCTTTTGTTACAGTAAGTTCCCATAGATATCCTATATAACTCCTATATAGGAGTTATATAGGATATCTATGTAAGTTTCTCGCGGTCTAAAACTCCGTGTGGCTGTCTCCGGAAATGTACGCGTCCTTGTTTTGATTTAATTTTAAATTTGTATTAAGATTGTTTAGAATCTTACTCGAGTCTTGCCCGAGATTCGAACCGTCTCTGGTCTGTGACTGGCTTATTTAGTTCTGCGCTTTTCGTTAATTTTTTTTGTGCAAGTTTTTGCCTTTCAGTTTTTGAGTAACGTTTTTGTTCAGTTGAAGGTTCACAAATAAGTTGTTTTTTGGCGAAGTAGCAACAGCAATTTTTGCTGTTATAATTTCAATGATAAGTTCAATATATAAGTTCAATGATATGATTTGATTTGGTAATTTTCATTTTTGGTGTTCTTGATTAATTAAAGTTGGGTTTATGTTCCTTCGAATTTGGTTGATAACAGTGAAAGTCTAAAAGGTCCGCTTAGACGTCGTTTCCCAAACATAAAGAAAGTTGCTGTTGAAAGACAAATAAGCAACATCGGAATTGCCTGGTCGTTGAAGAGCCCAACAACTGCCGCCGCTTCTGTTACTTCGGTGGTGATACTTATTTTTCTAGCAGAAGTCAAGAAGACTCTGTGTCCTAGTGATATTTGTGTTTGTTCGGTTGGTGGTTCAGAGGTTCTCAGCGACAGTCAGCTTCGGCATTCGTAAATCCTAACATCTCGGAAATTGTCAATTCTGAACTGTGTGATTGATGATTCAAAGGTTTCAAATTCGAACGAAAGTTAATAAAATCTAATTTATTTAAGGGTTTGATATAATTATATATATATATTATAGTTTGTAGTTATTGTGAAGTCTCTGGTGTTGTTATTAGTGTTTAATTAGTTTATTATAGTATTTGTGGGTGTTACTTAAATTGTTGTTGTTTTTGATTAATCGTATTAATCTTTCTATATGCCTTCTCCTGCGCCTTTTGGGAATCTCAAGGTGCGGGACTAAGGAATTTTGTGATGAGTTGTAGCCGACAGTGGCTGCCGTAGCTTTGACCTCTAATGAGAGGACTACTTCCTTCACCCTGGCTGAGCAGTCCACAGCGACTGCTTCCACTTCGATTCCCCGTTCAAGCATGGATAAGATATCATACAAGCTGTTAAGCACTAGGCGTAGGCTGGTTAATGCTATTAAGCATTTGAGAGATGACTTATCGGGAGTATCTTCTTTGGTTTCATTTAATAAGATTTCGCCGGAATTTCATAATTTTGTCAGGTCATACTCGGAATTCCGCTCCGAAGTTGATAAAGTCACTGATCTGGCACATGTTGGTGAGCTTATTTGTGATCTGGCTGCTGATTATGAAAATTTATGTAGTAGTTTTAAAGATCTTGAATCGCGTTTTGTTGGTTCGTCTGCACGTGATGAGGATGATGTTGCTGTTAAGGCTTCTGACAGTGTCTCACAAGCCTCGTTGAGTAGAACTAGTTCGCCCAGTAAAAGTTCTGCTGCACGCCGTATTGAGTTAGAGTGTAAACGTGCTAGCCTTCTAGCTATTCGTGATTTGGAAAAAGCTAAAGCTAAAGCCAAGGAAGCAGAAGCTGAAGATAAGAATAAGATTTCTATTTGAATAAGATTTGTAGATTCTATTTGAATAAGGATTTGATTCTACTTGAATAAGAAAAAAAAATGTCCAGGAAAGGCAAAGGAAGTTCAAATACTGAGCAATTCGGTGAAGATGAAAAAAGAAAAATTTCAGAAACCCACGACATTGTTACTGGTTTAAAAGATGAAATAAAAGTTTTAAAAAAGGAACTATTAGAAACTAAACAGGAATTAAAAGAAATCAAAGATGAAAATAAAAAAATAAAGCAATCACTAAACATAAATATATACAAACAAGATGAACTTGAACAATATGGGCGCCGCGAAAATCTTCGCATTTATGGAGTACCGGAAACAACCAGTGGCCGAGACGATGGGGAAAATGTAATATTTAAAATTGCTGAAACACTGAAAATCAATTTAGAACAACATGACATTCAAAGAGCACATCATCTTGGCAAACCAAAAAATAAACCTAGACCTATTATTGTAAGATTCTTGTCTTATAAAAAAAGGTGTGAATTTCTCCATGCAAAATCAAAATTAAAAGAGGCTAATATCCCAAATGATATCTTCATCACGGAAGATTTGACTCCCCTTCGCATAAAATTATTTCATTATCTAAAAAATGAGTGCTGCAACCAATTTGTTATGATTCATACATATAATGGAAAGATTCGGATGAAAAAAGCAGCCCAACAAACAGATGTGGAATCTAATTCTCACAACCAAGACAAAGGAATTGGTAATTGGCTAACTGTTACTTCACAAGATGATTTGTTTAAGCTTAATATAGATATAGATTTTAAAAAACTTAATTACAATCTATTGAATTTCAATATAGGCCTATAGAAACTGCTTTGTTATGTAATTAATGTTGCTATTTACTGCACACAAACACATCCTTTTTTTTGTAGCAATTTAAAAAATAGTCACACAATTACTGGCTACAACATGCTTGATGATCCTTTTATGCCATACTTTTGCCCTTGCAACTATGACAAAATTTTTCCTTTTCATTCCTTATCAAATGATGACTTTATAAAATTGTGGCCATCAAAAATTAAAACTGTTAATATCAATAAAATCCATTATGATTTAACCCAATATTGCATATTAAAAACAATTGCTAAAATTTGTCAAAGCCCAAAAGATTTTATTATACTTCAAATTAATACCCGCAGTTTAATAAAAAACTTTGGCAAAATAGAAGAGCTTTTAATTACCTCAAAAATAACCCCTGATATAATAGCAATATGTGAAACCAAATTAAAAAATAATTTATCATTTCCTTACTCTTTAAATAACTATAATTTTATTCATGCTAACTCCCCAACTAATGCTGGAGGTGTGGGAATGTTTATAAAATCTTCATATTTATTCAATAAAACTAATAAGTTTAATTTAAATGTAAATGCATGTGAAGATATATGGATAGAAATTACTTTACCAAATAATAAAAAGGTTATCATTGGAACAATATACAGACATCCAAATCACAAAATCAACTCATTTTTCAATGAACTAGAAAAAACTATAGATAAATTGAATAGAAATGAATGCACTTATTGTTAAGTTTGCTACGTGTATCGTCAGTAGCCGCGGTCTATTTTCTTATCAGTCTATGGCTGTCGTTATTAACTTACCTTAGTTAAACCTATATCTTATTTAATCTTTAGAGAAAAAATTTATTGACAAGGTCTAAGTGAAGGCAATTAGAACAAGCACAGCTAAAATAAACCAGTTTAAAAATATTCAATGACTACGCTACTGACCACGTGCATTACAAACTTAAACCAAAAACTTAAAAACCAGCAAGAAAATTTAACACAGTTAGATGCACATGGATCAATGTTGCCATTATATAAAAATGAAATTGCGTTTCTACCATACCCACCCCCAAAACCGGAAGTTAAAACTGAAGATTTTTGAATTTAAGAAACGCAATTAAAAACTTCACCTAGCACAA
Source organism: Diplosoma virens (assembly GCA_963680785.1). Classification (NCBI taxonomy): domain Eukaryota; kingdom Metazoa; phylum Chordata; class Ascidiacea; order Aplousobranchia; family Didemnidae; genus Diplosoma; species Diplosoma virens. Next base: position 30,808,974 of record OY796895.1, on the reverse strand, counting down.
TAAATTACACTAAATATACTGTAAATTAATGCCCATCCCAAAAAAAAAAAAAAAAATTATTTTGAACAATTAGTTTTAGATCTAGCCACATACTATAACAACGCTATAACAAACCACGCAAAATTCGCAACCATAGCAATCCAAACAAACAAAGAAACACTGTATTATAAGGCATGAGAAAAAGTCTTGTTATGGGTTTACATGACCCTCCAACAAACAGAGTTTACGAATGTCTCGAACAAACTCACTTCCATCGGCTGTCCGAACCAGAACTCGGCGGACCAGATGGTTGCTATCTGGCATCACTTCCTTTACGATGGCCTTTGGCCAATGGCCTCTCTTAGTCGATTCATCAACAATTAAAACGAGATCGCCAGGTTTTAAACTGGGTACCGTTCCAAACCATTTATGACGTGGCTGCAAAAGTGGCAAGTACTGATTTATCCACCGCTCCCAAAAAAGGTCAGCCAAATATTGAGTTTTTCTCCAAGAGCGCCGATAGCCATCAGCCTTTATAAACACATCAAACGGTGCGTCACTTTCGACTGAGCCAGAGAGGATCATACTTGGTGTAATTGTCGATAGATCATCTGGTTTGGATGGCAATTGTGTTATCGGCCTGTCATTTAGGATCCGCTCAATTTCGGTAATAAGCGTGAGCAATTCAAATTCATCGAGCGTTGCTTCTCCGATCAGCGAACGCATTATTTTACGAACAAGTCGAAAGAATGTTTCATAAAATCCTCCTTGATGTGAACTATGAGGAGGATTGAAGTGCCAGTTAACATTCTCTCGCAGAAGAGCTTTATATACGGATTTAGACCTTAAATTTTCGGCTCCTTTCTTTAGCTCACGTTTAGCAGCAACAAAATTTCCGCCGTTGTCGCTGTAAACATCTGATGGTCTAACGTTTCGGCGATTGCAAAATCTTCTAAATGCTTGAATAAATGCATCAGCGTCAAGAGCTTGAACAACTTCAAAATGAACTGCTCTTGTAGCAAGGCAATTAAAAATGCACACGTATCTTTTTACGCTGCTTCTGCCTATTCTAACAGTTAACGGACCCATCAAATCAGTTCCCACAGCCTTAAATGGAGTTGATTTAGTCACTCGATCTGCCGGCAAGTTTCCCATTTGCTGCTGATTTGGAGACGTTTTCCAAAAACGGCACTTTACACAGGACTTTAAAATGTTATTAACCGCAGATCTGCCGTTGAGAATCCAATACTGTTTATACATGGCCGTCAATACTTGAGAACAACCCATGTGCCCTTCGCGCTCATGATACATTAACACCAAAAGCTTTGTGACGGGATGTTGATTAGGCAATATGATAGGGTGCTTTTCTTCCAACGAGAGAGTTGAGCGTTGCAATCTTCCGCCAACTCGTATAATTCCGTCAACAAGATAAGGATTAAGAGTTTGCAACTTTCTCACACTAGGATTATCGCGCAGTTGTTGTTCAGAAATTAATTTCACCGGATCGTGAAACCCTTCGTGATTACGCAACACAGGTATGATATCGCCAAAAACTTGGGATTGAGCGACTCTGACAATGGCTCTTTCTGCTCGAATCATTTCTGCCACCGTGATTGATTGTTGATTTGGTGTCGCATAATGTAGATTAGACTTCATTTTCAAAAATTCGATAAAGCGTAACAACCATATTACTGTTCGCTGCAAATCCTTAAAGTTTGAATATCGTCGGAACAGCCGATGTAAGCAGTCTGAACTTTGAGGGAATTTTAGCTGAGTCATGCAAACTTCAGTCTTCTTGACTTCAGGGTCGTCTCCGGAGAGTTCCTGCAAGAAATCTGGCTGTCTTGGCCAGTCAACAGCAATATTACGTAAAAACATTGGACCGTGAAACCAAATATCGGCAGATTGACATTTATCAGGCCAAACACCTCTGGATGCAAGATCCGCAGGATTAGACGCAGTAGGAACAAAATGCCAATCATTTACATTAGTCAAAGAATGAATTATCTCTAGACGATTTGCTACAAAGGTTTTAAATCTTGCCGAGGTATTGTTAATATATCTTAACACAACAGTTGAGTCAGTCCACAGAAAAACACGCGAAAATTTAAAATCACACTCTCGAATAACAAATTGCGAAACTTTAGCGGCGAGAACAGCAGCAGTTAATTCTAAACGGGGTACACTGACCGGTTTTAGAGGCGCAACTCGCGACTTGCCAAAGACAAAACAACACTGCGTAGAATTATCACGATAAACAGTTTTTACGTAAGCTACAGCACCATAGCCTAACATGCTGGCGTCAGCAAAAACATGCAATTCAAATTTAATAACGGTTCTGCCCATAATGGTGAAACTTCTAGCAATAGAAATCGCTTTAAGTTGAGGCAACGCCTTTACCCACGCGTCCCACTCAGAACCTATGCCATGTTTGTTTTTAAGATCATCGTCCCATTCAAGCTCAGCTTGACAAGCTCTCTGCAGCATCTGCCTAGCTGGTAGCAAGAATGGTTGTATCAAGCCCAAGGGATCATACGTTTGAGAAATAGTAGACAAAATACCCCTCCTCGTACAGGGCCTTTCCTTGAGATTTACGTTCACCCTCATTCGATCCGTAGCTGCATCCCAGAAAACACCTAGGGCCTTCTGCGAAGGAAGTCGGCATTCATCAAGATCGATATCAGATGCAAGGTCTTCCTGCGGAATAGAACTCAAAACATGTTTGTTATTAGACAAAAACTTGGTAACGTGAAAACCACCACCCTTTAGTAGCTCACACAACTGTGACACAAGATTAATAGTTTTTTCAACAGACTCACATGATTGGCAAATGTCATCAACATAGACATTTCTCATTACCGTCTGAATTGTTTCATCGTCTGCTCCCGAGAGATTGTCAGTGGCAGTCATACGTAGCGCGAACGCAGCACAGCACGGGGACGACTTCGCACCAAAAACATGAGTGCGCATTAGATAGTCTACCGGTGGTTGATCGAGGTCGTTATCTGGAAACCAGAGAAATCGAAACGCGTTTTGATCTCGCTCATCAACGAAAACCTGTGAAAACATGGCTTTAATGTCACATACTACTGCTATAGGATGCTGTCTAAACCTCAACAGCACGCCTAACAAGTTGTTGGTCAAGTCAGGTCCATGAAGTAACATATCATTCAACGACACATTGTTAAACCTTGCACTGCAATCAAATACCACTCTAAATTTTGTTAGAATAGAGGTGCAATGATGAGGAATGTAAGATATCTTTCCTGGGGAAGATGAAACTTGATCTAAAATTCTGACAGCATAATTACAATCAATATATTCCATCATTTTTTCACAGTATTTTTTGAATAAATTTGAGTCATTTAGAAATCTTCGTTTTAAGCTCAGCAAACGCTTTAGCGCCATCTCGCGGTTATTGGGCAACTTTGGTTCATCATCCTTCCATAATAAACCGATCGAATAATGTCCGTCAACCTTTTTTACAGTCTTGTGCATTATTTCTAGAGCGCGCTTATCTTCTACTGACAAGGCTGGTACTTGAGGTAATTCTAAGTCCTTAAAATCTTGATTTAATAAGTCCAGTATCTGTTTGCAGGATTCCTCTTTATCTAAAAGGTTTACCATAAGTTTAGGTGTATTTATTTCTTGATCACCATCGTCCTTGCCATACACTGTCCATCCTAAGTGAGTTCGAAGACCTGTTGGGTTACCAGGTGCACCAACTCTTATGTCTTGGGGAAGATATGCTTGATGCAGGTCACTGCCCAGCAATAACTCTATCTTTTGATTTTCAATTTCTGGAAACTTCAGGTCCCGTAAATGTGAATAACCCTTAACCATCTCATGCGTAGGAATACTGGAGCTGACGTCAACAATGCTATCTTGCACTAAAGCATCCTTGACCATAAAAGCACTTTCTTCTTCAATTCCTTGTATAGCCAGGAAATCGACCTTTTTCTTTTCGTGAGTGATTGCGTTTGCAGTTATTAGCTCGACGTTACCCCATTTCACAGGCACTCCAAGTCGCTCAGCCAGCTCTGCAGAACACATATTTACACTTGATCCCTCGTCAATAAACGCATAGGTGCAAATATATTTTGATGGGTCGTCGTACCACACCTTAACTGGAACGACCTTAAAGATTGTTCGGCCAGAAAATGAAGATGCACTATTGTTACAAGAAGTGCAAGCGGCCAGGTTTTCTTTCTTGTCCTGCGATGCGGGAAGATTTGTTTGGTCTTCGATGTCCGCGTGCAATAACAGATTGTGCCGCCTTCCACATTTTTTACACTGAACTTTCCATCGGCATTGAGACACTCTGTGCCCAGTTCGAAGGCAATTAAAACACAACTTAAAAGTTTGTGCTAAACTTAGTCGCTCCTTAATCGATTTACTTTCAAAGACAGCACATTTCCAAATCTCATGATTTTCGCTGCACAACACACACAATGGAGGTTCTACTGCAGGCTTTATTGGGGCGAGATGTTGTTGAGCAACACACGTACGCTTACACACATTATTAATCACACCTTGATTATTATTAGACCTTCTAACATTACCTTGTGACAAAAGTTGACCATAAGCGGTATCGGCTTCTGAAGCAGCGTTTTCGACAAGTTCTCTTAGCTGTGTAAACGTTCCCGAACCTTTATCAACAATCGAGACAAACTGTGATTTCAATTTGTAAGGCAGCCGTTGAAATACCTTTTGAAGTAGATCATCATTATTTAATAAGTGAGATTCGCGCCAACCAAAAAAGCTTGTCTCACATTTATACATTTTATCACACAAATCTATCAGCGCCTTCGCATCCCACTCCTTTATTGGCGGGCCTTCCAAATCCTGCTTAACTAAGCTCATTAATTTGGTTCGGTTTCCGAATCTTTTATCTAGCCGCGACCAAGCCATATTATACGCTTGTTCTCGATCTTCTAAACACGAAAGACCGGCTATAACCTGCTGCGCCCTTCCGACACACGCTTCCTCAAGAAAAGCAAATCTAATATCAAAGTCCAGATACTCATTTTCTATCATTCTTATAAATTTTCTCTTAAACGTGAGGTACTTTAAAACATCGCCATTAAATATATTTAATTTTAATCTTGGGCCAGGTACTAGAGAACTATGCGGAGGCATCTTATTTTCAAACGCTTTACTAGTTGTTGGAGCCATAGGTTGCAAATAAGAATTGCTTAGTTTAAATTCATCAATATCTGATTTTTGTTTGAACAAATTAGTGGTAATTTTATTCTTTACTGGCTCAAAGGATTTGGTTAAATTTTCGGCGTTAGGTATACGAGGCCAAGAACATGATTCCAAATTCTCTCCCTTTGAAACAATCGAACAAGATTCTGATCGAGATTTATCGCAATTATTAAGCAAAGCACTACATGACCTTGACAAGGCTCGGGCGTCATCCAACAGACGCTCAGCACGCGCTTCAAGCTCATCTCCGCATTGTTCAATGTTATCCAAAGTAATTAAATAAATAGAACACACTTGTTCTTCTAGAGCAAAAACCTTACCTTCAAATAGTTTAAGGTTATCATCTTTAACATTATTCTTAATTTTACAAAACTCCTTTGAAACCGCTACAAGTTCCATTTGAAACATTGAAATTTTCCTTTTGTGCGCCTTTACACAAAACTTAAAATCTTGCTGAATATCTTCATCCGCACTTTCCTCTACCTCTGCAGAAACCAACTCTGGTTTCTCAGCTGTTTTTATTTCAGGTTTAGTACCTTTCTTAACCATAATCTCTTAAATAATCTAACCTTAATGAATATTTTTAAAATCTTATGTTAAGTTTGCTACGTGTATCGTCAGTAGCCGCGGTCTATTTTCTTATCAGTCTATGGCTGTCGTTATTAACTTACCTTAGTTAAACCTATATCTTATTTAATCTTTAGAGAAAAAATTTATTGACAAGGTCTAAGTGAAGGCAATTAGAACAAGCACAGCTAAAATAAACCAGTTTAAAAATATTCAATGACTACGCTACTGACCACGTGCATTACAAACTTAAACCAAAAACTTAAAAACCAGCAAGAAAATTTAACACAGTTAGATGCACATGGATCAATGTTGCCATTATATAAAAATGAAATTGCGTTTCTACCACTTATTACATTTGTGGTGATATTAACATAGATTTGAAAAAAAATAGTTCTGAGATATTAAACTACAAGAATACTCTTCATAGCTATAGATGTAAACAATACGTATCGAATAATACCCATATAGTAAAAGACACACCTACATCACTGCTAGACCATTTTTATTCAAATTATGAGGAAAGTACAATAACTTCTCACATTCTCCTAAGTGATATATCTGACCACTTACCTATCATTACAATAGTAAAAAACTTAAGGCCTCCTACTAATATTTCAACTGAATATAGACCTTGCACAAAACATTTTGATGCTGAAAAATTTTTAGTCAACTTAAGTAAAAACACTTATCTTTTTAATACTTTTGAGTTAAACAAAAACGATTGTTTTGAAAACTTTAACAAAATGTTTAATTCAGTATTAAATAAACATGCCCCACTGCAAAAATTGTCTCGTAAACAAAAAAAATTAAATGGCAAACCATGGTTATCAAAAGGCATTTTAATATCAATAAAAACTAAACATAAATTACTTCAAAACATGATAAAGACTAAGATGGAAAAACACAAAAAACAATATCAAAAATATAGAAATAAACTTACACATATTATAGAACAGGCCAAAAAAAAGCACTTTACTAACCAAGTTGAACAATCACAACATAATAGTAGACTTTTATGGAAGACTGTAAATGATATAATAAAACTGAAAAAAACTAAATCATCACACCATATTAGATTAAAAGATGAAAAAAAAAATTTAATTGAAAATCCTGTTCATGTCAGCAACATATTTAACAAATATTTTTCATCAATTGGAACAAATATGGCAAACAAAATAAACCCAACAAAAAACACTAAAATTACACCCACTTCACTAATTTGCACAACAATAAATTCTTTCTTCTTGCAACCAATTAGTGTAGAAGAAGTACTTAACGAATTAAGAAATTTAGATCCATCAAAGAGTACACGATCTGACAATCCCCCCGTAAAATCATAAAATTGGCTGCTGGTGTAATTGCACCAACTTTAACTAACTTATTCAATCATTGCATTACAACCTCTACTTTTCCCAAATCACTTAAAATATCAGAAATTATACCTTTATTTAAACAAGGAGACATACACAATTGTAATAATTATAGACCAATATCTCTAATTTCAATATTTTCAAAAATTTTTGAAAAATGCATTTACAAACAACTAATTTCTTATTTCAATAAAAATAATGTGTTTTATAAATCTCAGTTTGGTTTTAGGGAAAACTACTCAACAGAACTTGCTGTAGCACAGGTATGCAATGAAATAATTGAAAATTTAGAAAATAATGATATTACTTGTTCCATTTTTCTAGACTTGGCCAAAGCATTTGATACTGTTGATCACAAAATACTATTGGATAAATTACACAAATATGGCATTCGTGGTGAACCTCATAAACTACTTGCAAATTATTTAAATAACAGACAACAGTGCACTATTATTAATAAAATAAAGTCAGACCAATGTGAAAATAATTATGGAGTACCCCAAGGTTCAACCCTAGGGCCTCTTTTATTCCTTATTTATATCAATGATTTGCCAAATGCATCAAACCTGAAAGTGACCTTATTTGCTGATGATGCAATTCTAACATGCATTGATAAAAATCCAAACACATTACAACATAAAACTAATGCAGAACTAAAAAAAATTGAAGATTGGATGAAAACAAATAAATTGACAATAAATCACAAAAAAACAAATTACATGATAATTACAAAACGAAAAATAAACAAATCCTTGTTTAAAATCAAAATTGGCCAAAATGAAATTATCCAAAAAGATAGTGTTAAATACTTGGGCATAATAATTGATAACAAAATGAATTGGACTCAGCATATCAACTATCTAAATGCCAAACTTTGTAAAGGTTCATGGGTGATCTCAAAGCTAAAGAAATATGTTAATATTAATACATTAAAAATTATTTATTATAGTTTGATATATTCCCATCTAAAATACTGTGTAACTAGTTGGGGAAAAGCTGCTAAAACTATTATTCAACCTATTATAAATACACAAAAACGTGTTATTAAGATAATGACAGGGAGTAATTGCCAAACTAATTCAAGTCCCCTATTTACACAACTACAAATTCTAAAACTATGTGACATATACAAATTACAGATGGCCATCACAATTCATAACCTTAAAAACAAGGCGTAGGTAAAGAATACGGACCCCCCGGGTCTCTTTAAGAAGAGACCGTAACTGTTGTTTGTCGGTGAAACTAACCCGGAACCTCCTATTCGCTATTGCCTCCTAGTGCTGTAGGGGAGGAGGTTCCGGGTTAGTTTAGATCCTTAAATTATTTTTACAAGGGGGGTCCGTATTCTTTACCTACGCCAAAAACAATATATGGCAAATTAACAACACAAATTATCAACTCTCAAATTTAAACACAATACATAAATATAACACTAGAATCTTGAAAAATTCCAATTACTATGTTCACTCGATTCGGACAAATTTAGGAAAATCTTCAATCATGTTTGCAGGGCCACAAGTGTGGCAAGATGTTCCAAATGCAATTAAGAACTATCCAAAACATACATTTAAAAAAGCATATACAAAATTTTTACTTCAATCTTATAAATAAAAAAAAAGAGTAAGAAAAAAGGAATACAAGCATTTTTGGACTTGTTGTTTCTGTTGTTTTTTCTGTGTAGTTCTTTTTGTTCTGCTTTTTTTTGTTTTTGTTTTTTTTTTCTAATTTTTGTTTTGCATACTCATTATTAATTTTTTTTTTTTTTTTTATCTGCAAATTCTTGTTCATCTGAACTTAATAATCTTTCAGTGAAATCTTAAATCGTTTCTAGTAATAACTCTTTTCTTTTTAACTTTTTTATGGGGTGGCAGCTGACTTAGATGACCTGATGGTCTTTCACTGTCTCCTCGTCAAGTGACTGGATGCTTAATTACTAAGCTATTTCTTAAAAAAGTGCTCTACAGAGTATCTTATCATTCATATAGATTTATTTGTACGTATTTCATTTTTAATTTTTGAGTGATGTACCAGTATTACTTGATAAATAATAAACTGAACTGAACTGAACTGAACTGAGGCTGAGGCTAAGTTTGGTATAGAGGAAGCCAAGCTTGCCGCCGAAGAGAAGTTTATTGCGCTTTCGGAGCCTGGTTTGTCTGAAGCTGGTTCACGTAGATCAGCGTCTAAAGTCGTTGAGCGTGAAAAGTTTTCTGTCGTCATGTCCCCAGGAAAGCATTCCTACCGTGCGTCATGTCCAGGAAAGGAATTTTGAACAGTACAGTATATACAGGTTGATAAAGAAACTGTAAGAGCGCGGCCTGAAGCTTCTATTCCTAAGCCTTTGTATAGTCAATCTGGTCCGGTTGAAACAAAACCTTTTGTTAACCCAGGCCATCCTATTTTTAATGAGTGGAGAGAGCCTCGGGGGCGCCATATCAATGATGTAGAGGCAACTTCTAGGTTTGCACATTTTCGTCCTGAGCGTACAAATTCGGATTATGTGGCTGGTGATTCTCGTGTCTTGAACGATCATGCATTTCAAACATACCTTGATAGACAAAACAGAAAGGAATATATTGATCTTGCGTCACAGATGAGTTTTAACAGTGATAATATTGCCTTTGTCTTCTTTAAAAACCAAATTCAAAAACTTATGAATCAATGTCCTATAATTGAAAGACGTCTTGAAGTTTTGAGAGCTGCATGTGTGGGTCAACCGCGTGAAATGGTCAATTTGTTTTTTGGGCCGATGCGTGGTAGAAACGCAATTTTATTTTCATATAATGGCAACATTGATCACTTGATCCATGTGCATCTAACTATGTTAAATTTTTTCTTTCTGGTTTTTTTTTAAGTTTTTGGTTTAAGTTTGTAATGCACGTGGTCAGTAGCGTAGTCATTGAATATTTTTAAAATTGGTTTATTTTAGCTGTGCTTGTTCTAATTGCCTTCACTTAGACCTTGCCAATAAATTTTTTCTCATATTTTTAAAGATTAAATAAGATATAGGTTTAACTAAGGTAAGTTAATAACGACAGCCATAGACTGATAAGAAAATAGACCGCGGCTACTGACGATACACGTAGCAAACTTAACAATGCGAAGTCTGTCGACATCTGAGCGTGTTGAAAAAGCTCTTGAGCGATTGAGTGAAAGATATAGTGTTCCTGGCGGTTTGACTGCTGAGCCTGCAATTGTTGACATTCGTAATGGTTCACGCGTGTTGCACAACGTTGTCTCGCTTAAAAAATTTTGAGAAGATTTAAACACTTCGGAAGTTTTTGCGTATGCGCATAATGAAATTGAAAAACTGTCTGGTCAACTTTTGTTGGATGTTACTAATCGTCTCCCTGGTGTTTTGAAACAACGTTATTTAGACTATCTTAATCATCTAGGTCTTGATTTAAATAAACTCAGGTTCAATTCTCTGCGTAACTTCGTTGGGCACGAGTTGAAAATAATGACTTCTGAATATGCTCAGACTTTTTTCAAGCAAAACAAAAAATCTGGTGAATTTGGTAATAGTCGAAACACAGTACATGTTCGTCAGTCTGTTGTTCAAAGTAACTATGCTAAAAGTCAAACTGTGTCGAGTAAAGCGGAGTCTCCTAAATCAAATGGATTTAAATCTAATCGTAAGCTTCCACCAGTATGTTTCTACTGTAACGATACGTCATTGAAGCACTATTTGGGAGATTGTGAGAAATTTAAGAAACTTGGTTTGGAACGCAGACGTCAAGTTGTGATTGAAGCTAGGAGGTGTTTAAATTGCTTTGGTCTTGGTCATTTTGCTAAAAATTGTGGATTTGCGTCAAAGTGTAGTAAATGTGGTCCAATCTATCGCCTTAAACACGCGACTGTTTGCATGATTTGTATGGTCGGTCAAGCTCTGTCGACTTTAAAGCGACTAATACAAAAGAAAGTATTAACGCTTGTGACTTTCCTTCTAGTAGCGAGGAAAATAAACATGTTGTAGCGAGGAAAATTTGTCCGTCTAACAAGATCGTTTTGCTTCGCACCTGCGCTGTTAAAGTTATCAATCCTCGCACGGGTAGATTTACTCTGGCTTATGCTCAGCACGATACTGCATCGCAGGGAACTATTGTGTCTAAAAGTTTGATGGACGAGCTTGGGTTAGTCGCTTCTAAAAGAAGTCAGATACATATTCGTACGTTAGCTAATGAATTTACACCGTGCAGAGGTATAGTGAATTTTGAACTTGAATCACTTACTACGGGTGAAAGATTTGATGTGGAGAATGCTTTAGTAGTGCCAGAACTTGTTGATGATGAATGTGTTCTCCCACATAGCGTAGATACTTCTGGCTTAGAGCATTTCGATGGCGTTAATATTCCTACTCTTCCCTACAAAAGGTGTATTGACATTCTCATTGGTCAGACAGATAAATTTCTCCTTACGGTTTTAGAAGAACGTAAAGGAATTAGACCTGAAGATCCTAATTATGTTTTGACTCGCTTAGACCCCATTGCAAGTGGTGGTTGTGTTGTTGGTCGTAATTGCAGCGAAAGAAAGTTGCAAACTTTGAAAGTTAATCTTGAATGTTGCAACAAAAATGATTGTGTCAAATTGAGACAAGAAGTTTCTACGTTACGAAAACAATTGCGTCGTTATATTTTGGAAGATGAAGAAATTCAGGTGTCCACAAGTGATAAAATTACTCGAGAATTAGTTGAGCCGAACGTGAATGTGGTAAATAATCGTTACGAGATATCGGTCCCCTTAAAAGTTGATGTTGTCGAAGCTTTGCCTAATAATTATGCATATTCTTTTGATCGTAATTTTTTACTGCGGAAAAGTGCCTTAAAAAATAACTCTGTCAAAAAGACGTTGATTGACACTTTTCACGAAATTATTTCAAACGAGTGGTTAGTGCCTGTTGACAGTAATCCGTCGTGTAAGCCGTGTTGGTATTTCCCTTTCTTTGTGACGAAGCAAGATAAGTAGAGTCGTATTTGATGGCGCTGCGACATATAAAGGTGTGTCGCTCAATGATGCTGTGTATCCTGGTGAAAATTTGCTTAATGGATTAGTTGACGTATTGACTCGTTTTCGTTTGGGAAAATTTGCGTCTATGGCGGTTGTTAGCAAATGCTTTTTCCAAGTTTTGATTCCTGAAAGTCAGCGTGATTTGTTTCGTTTAATTTGGTTCAACAATAATAATCTTGTGAATGGATTTACTCAGATTTATAGATTCACTAGACATGTTTGGGGAGTTAACTCTAGTCCATACATTGCATTGTTGGCTATTAAACGTCTTGTTTTTGAAAACGTCACAAATGCTAGTCAATCTACTTTGAGTGCGATTTTGCAATGTCGTTACAAGGATGATTTATTGCTGTCGTCTGATTCTTTGGTTGAACTTGAAACAATTGCCAGAGAATCCAGATTACTACTTGAAAGTAGAGGATTTACACTGCGTAAATGGGTATCAAACAACGCTGCTAAATGAATTTTGTCAGATGTTCCACCTAGTGATCGCACCTCAAACCTTAAAGAAATTGATCTGGCTTCTCAGCCAATGCCTGATTCGAAAGCTCTGGGCTTGAAGTGGAAAGTGGAAGAGGATACTCTTTGCATATGTCCTGATCACAAGTTAACTGAAGTTTCTACTAGGCGACAAATGTTGAGCGCGATAGCAGGCCAATTTGATCCTTTAGGGATACGTGGACCGCGGCTTTTAACGGGAAAACTAATTCTTCAAAGAGTTACTGCATCTGGTATTGATTGGGACGAAAAACTTCCTGATGAGATTGTTGGTAAGTGGAAATCATGGATTACACATTTGGAAACATTGGACAGTGTTTCAATTCCTCGTTGCTGCTTTGACGAAGTTGGTGAAGCTGGAGTAGATAAAATCGCTTGGTTTTGCGATGCTTCAAATGTCGCCATTGCTGCTGTTGTGTATTTGAGACGTGTGATTGGTAATCGTTCAAGTGTAACCTTTATTATCGGTAAATCAAAACTTGTTTTGACCCACCAAGCAAACTGGATCATTTCTCGGAAAGAATTGGAAGCTGCTAAGTTATGTGCGGAGTTAGTTATGGAGGTTTCTAAGATATTGAAGTGTTTGTCTTGTAGTTTTCATTTTTAGACTGATTTCCAAGTAGTTTTGAAGTAGATAGTAAACCCTGATTTGCATTTGCCACGCTTTGTAAAACGCCGAGTGGACAAAATTCATTTGATGAATTCAACTGATAACTGGAATTATGTGAACACCGCCCACAATCCCGCAGATGTGGGAACTCGTGACAACAAAGCTAAAAAATCTTATTGTCTTGCCCTTTGGCTCAAGGGACCGAAGTTTTTATGTGAAAGTGATTTAGACGCTCGTTCTCCAGTGAATGTTGTCAGTGCTAGGAAGGCTGGTATAATTGATGAAAGTTTAACCTGTGGAAACAATCAGAACTTAAATTCTGTTATTGAAATTGCACCTGATTTGTATGCTTTAACTAAAGGTATTTGCTTATCTTATTGTTTTCAAACAGTTTATTATGGCTAAATTTAAATTAGAGTTCCGTTATCTAGGCCTAAGTTGGATGCTCAATTTCTTGACAATACTCTTGTTGACGTCATCAAATACGTGCAATGCAGTTGTTTTGGTGTTGCTGTAGAATTTCTGAAATCTAAATCTCCAGACGCGTTTGATTCTTTTCTAAAACATTTGAGTGACAAAGCGAATACAAGCGAAGAAATGCGTCAAGTTTCTGAATTGAGAACTTTGCGTAATTTACGTCCTTGTGTGGATAGTGACTCGGTTCTACGCATTGAAGCTCGTCTTGAAAATGCAGATTTGCCTCTAGACACTAAACATCCTATTATACTGCCGAGTAGACACGCTTTAACTAGTTTGATTGTACTGCATGAACATGGTAATTCAGGTCATGCAGGCCCTGCTTACACTTTGATGAAGACTCGAAGACGTTATTGGATTATTTATGGCATCTCCAGTGTTAAGCGGACACTAAGAGACTGTAGCAAGTGCGGACTTCGTAAAGCCACGCCTATCCGACAACTTATGGCTAACCTTCCTGAGTGTCGTGTTACTGCCACCGAGAAGCCATTTAAGTATTGTGGTGTTGATTATTTCGGCCCTTTTACTTACCGCCAACTTCGTAGTGATTGTAAGGCTTGGGGTATTTTGTTCACTAGTCTGTTCACACGTTGTATACACGTTGAGATAGTTACCAGTCTGGATTTGAATAGTTTTCTTCTTGCCTTTTCACGTTTTTCTAACCTCCGTGGGGCTGTTGACACTATGTATTCTGATAATGGAAGTACTTTCGTTGCCGCAGCTGATATTTTGCCTACCTTGTTGAGTTCAACTGATTTTCATTACTCCTTGCGTAAACGTAGTATAAATTGGGTCAGAATTCCGCCTTATGCTCCCAGTCAAGGGGGAAGCTGGGAAAGTATGGTTAAGTTATTTAAATCTTCATTGAAACGTGTTTTGGATTCGACTCGACGTAAACCGTCTTTAATTAAGCTACAAACCTTCACTTTAGATGTTGTGCGCATTGTTAATGATCGTCCTCTGACTGCTGTTAGTGATGAACCCAACGATCTTGCTCCGATTTGCCCCTCGTCTTTCCTTGGGCAACAACTTTCTCTTTACTCACCCATAAGCACCTTTCATGACCGTGGTAACTTACGCAGACATTACTTATACAATGCTAACTTGGCTCATCAGTTTGGTTGAGTTGGGTGAAAGGCTATCTACCCACACTGCAAGCCCGTGTTAAATGGCGAGTGACCAAAAATAATTTAGTGCTTGGGCAATTAGTCTTGGTTGGGGATTCTGACGATTTTGTACATAGGGGTTCTTATCGTCTGGGAAGAGTCCACGAAGTACACCCTCAGTTACGTAGCGGGGTTAATATTGTTCGTAGAGCCACTGTTGCCGTTTTGAATAAATCGGGAGGAATTGACTACGTGTTACGTGATATTTCTAAGATTGCAACCGTGTGAATTTTATTTGTTTATTGCTCGTAGTTTGCTTTAGTGTATTATTTGATAATTTTTCGTGACTTACAATAGGCTATATTATTATCAGTGTTTAACTGATTGTATTTATTATCGTGTTTGTAATTTTTCAATGTTTACTTGTTTATATGTATAATGCTTGTGTAGTAGTTAGTTTGAAACTTCGCTTCGTCCTCTGTTTCGAGCCTGGCCCGAGATTTGAACCGTCTCTGGTCTGTGACTGGCTTATTTAGTTCTGCCTTTTTCGTTAATTTCTTTTGTGCAAGTTTTTGCCTTTCAGTTTGAGTAACGTTTTTGCTCAGTTGAAGGTTCACAAATAAGTTGTTTTTGATTTGATTTGGTAATATTTTAATTTTTGGCGTTCTTGATTAATTAAAGTTGGGTTTATGTTCCTTCGGATTTGGTTGATAACAGTGGAAGTCTAAGAGGTCCGCTTAGACGTCGTTTCCCAAACAAAGATATAAAAACGATGCGAAATATGACGAACTAAATCGGACGGAGAAAATAAGACGAAATGAGATGGACGAAAATAAAATGGACGAAATAATATGGTCGGACGGACGTAAAATGGACAATCGGACGCTTTTCAACTGTAGACTGACACGGAGCAGACCGACAAAAACTAACAATATCGAACAGTATTTCTAACAGTATTATAAACAAACCAAAAGCCCCAACAGCACTCCCAACGGCGTCGAACAGTATTTCGAACAGTGACTCTACAACCGCTAACTGGATCTCTCACAAATTTACACCCAACTTATAGACAACAAATTAGCAAGCGAGCGCGGTGAGATAATGGAAAAGGTCAGCTCAAGGCAACAACAAATTAGCAAACGAGCGCCGCGAAACAATGAAGCGTGTCACACCAAATGTCAAACAAAAATCAAGTAAAACAAAGGCAGAAACAAACCCGGGTTCGAAACTCAAAGAGTACTTGCCGTAGCACCTTTTGTATCTGTTAGGCTACCATAGGATTGCGGATGATTTTTTTTAAATGTCCTCAAAAGAGGAACATAGGATAGGAATGACAAGAATGCGATGGTTCTAAATTATAGCCCTTGAATAGGAAAAGGTTAAAGACCAATATTTGCTTAGCGCTCGTTTAGATTTTAAGAGTGGCAAGATCAATAGAAAAAAGAAAGGTTCCACTACAAGTGGATTGATATTTTGTTTTAACTTTTTAATTTTTTTAATGCAAAACATTCAATTGACAAAAATCAAGCAATACCAAACTTCTAATAAGTCTGGGATTACTTGATTTTTGTCCCAAAACACAAGTGTTCTCTTAAAAAAAAGGTCCTCACTTGGAATCAGTTTCAGATTTTATGATTTTCGTCCCTAAAAAGAGGTGCTCTCGAAAAAAAGAAGTCCTCAATTCAAATATGTCTCAAATTTTATCATTTTCGGCCCTAAAACAAGTTTTCTCTAAAGAATCTTCTCTAAAAAAAACAGTTCTTCACTTTGAGTCTGTCGTGGACTTCTGGAAAAACGGGCAGAATAAAGCCCTAAAAATCACGACTGTCCTGCCAAAATCAGGGCGTATGGTAAGTTTAATTGTTGGAGAATCAGCTTTCTAAATCACAACTTTCACAAGATTCGAACTCTCTTCGTCAAATAATCCTCCAATTATAATTGCCAGATTTACAAACAGAGACATAAGGAATTTAATATTTCAAAAAAGAAAAAATTTAATTGGAGTACGAGACTATGGCATTGATGGCATGACAAAACTATTCATCAATGAAAATTTAACTCCAAGAAGAAAAAAGCTGTTCTCCTTAGCATATAAAAAAAAAATTAACTCAAAATATCAATTTCTTTGGACATACAATGGTGATATATTTATCAGAAAAAACACCACTAGTGAAAGAATCAAAATCACCTGCAAATCTGATATCGATCAACTTCTGTAAGTCACTAATTTCTCAATGTAATATAAACATGTGTTTAGTTGTTTTTTTTTTTCTTTTAAAATGTTCAACATACATGAATCTGTATGCAAACCAAATTTGAGTATCTCTGAATTTTGTAAATTACTCTGTGAAACAAGTTACACAAAACATAATATTTTTCTTCATATGAATGTAAGAAGTCTTAATAAAAACATAAATAAAATTGATGAACTGCTTGGGTTGTTACCCTGCTCTCCAGAAGTGATGGTAATTAGTGAAACAAAACTTAAAAATATAAACTATAATATTACATCTATTGAAAATTATCGTTTTCATTCATCAAATTCTCCAACAAACAGTGGAGGTATTGGCATATATTTAAAAACACCATTAAATTATAAAATTCGTCCTGACTTATGCTTGAATGAAGACTTAGTTGAAGATATTTGGGTTGAAATTAAATCTAATAATTGTAATAAAGCTTACGTCATGGGGGGGATTTACTTCCATCCTCATTCGTCAATATCTAACTTTCAACTTAAATTAGAATTTGTCATAGAAAAAATAAATTTAGAAGGATTAAACTATTTTATACTGGGTGATTTTAACATAAATTTATTAAGTGATGCTCCCTCAATCATTCAATATAAAGAATCTCTTGAATCATTAGGTGTAATTAATCTTATAAATTGTCCTACAAGGTACATGAACATGCAAACTCCATCATTATTAGATCATATATACTGTAATAATTCCACAAGTAATTTTATTTCTGGCTCAATATCTTATGATATAAGTGATCATAATCCAGTTTTTGTGATGATACCCAAAAATAAAGTTTCACCAGCAAGTAGACCACCATGTGAAATATTGAAACGAGATTTTTCAAATTTTTCTGAAGTTGATTTTTTAGATTCTTTAACAAAAGGCTTTGACAAAAGCAACCTAGGTAATAACTTTTCAGACCCAGAAGCAGAATTTTCAGAATTTTTGAATATATTTCTAGAATGTCTCGAGACTCATGCTCCAAAACAAAAACTTTCTAGAAAGAAAATCAAATTTTATTTTAAACCTTGGCTGACAAAAAGTATTCAAAAAAGTATAAAAGAGAAAAATAGACTTTATCAAATTTCTTGTAAACATTCACATACATATATCCATTACAAAAAATACAAACAATACAATAACATACTAACACATGTAAAACAACAATCAAAACAAAATTATTTTCATTACCAGTTGGAACTTAACAAAAACAATAGTAAAAATACATGGAAAATGATTAAAAACATAATACGAAAACCTGCCAGTGATAGTTTAATTACAAACATTAAGTGTCCAGAGTCTAATAAAGATTTATTTTCACCTAAAGACATATCTTCATGTCTAAACAACTATTTTACATCAATAGCAGCAAAATTGGCAAATTCTCTTCCAAAAACAAGTCCTTCAAAACCATTAAATACTGTTTCCACTTGCTCTTCATTGTTTATTAAACCAGTAATTGATGAAGATATCATAAGAGAAATTAATTTATTAGACAACTGTAAATGTGATGATACATATGATATACCTGTTAAAATTCTTAAATTAAGTAAAAACGTAATAGCACCTACATTATGTTATTTAATCAACAATTGTATTAATAAAGATGTTTTCCCAAGTGCATTAAAAATTGCCAAAGTATCACCAATTTATAAAGGTGGTGATAGAGACATTGCTTCAAATTATAGGCCAATTTCCATCTTACCCCACTTTTCAAAAATTTTTGAAAAAATTCTTAAACATAATTTAACTGATTTTATTAATAAGTACAAAATCATATCAGAAAATCAATATGGTTTTCAGGAAAACAAAAGCACTAGTGATGCACTTATTGAACTAGAAAATTACTTGCGTTATCAGCAGGCAAACAATAAAATTACTTGTGGAATTTTTCTTGATTTGAAAAAAGCTTTTGATACAGTAGACCACACTGTTTTAAAACAAAAATTAATTGCAATGGGTATTAGGGGGCTACCTTTTGATTTAATTTCTTCATATCTAGCAAACAGATACCAATTTACATGTATAAATTCAACTAAATCAGATAAAAATTTAATAAATCATGGTGTCCCACAAGGTAGTGTCCTTGGCCCTGTTTTATTTCTCCTATACATAAATGATCTTCCAAATGTTTCAAGCTTAAAAACTCTTCTTTTTGCTGATGATACAGCACTTTTTGCCTCTGGTAATAACTCATCTTCAGTAGAAAAAGTTGTCAATGAAGAACTTAAAAAAATTGAAAATTGGTTGCTTAAAAACAAACTTACTTTAAACACCCAAAAACCAAGCACTATAATGTTTGGAGAAAAGAAAACTGAAAATAACATGATAAACATTCATATAAATAACAGTCAAATTTGCCAAAAAGACGAAGTTAAATACCTGGGAATTGTAATTGATAAAAATCTAAAATGGAAACCACATATAGATAAATTAACTACCCAAATATCTCAATCTGTGGGAATGCTGTATCATTTAAAAAAATACCTTTCCTTTAATAATCTAAAGCTCGTGTACCATGCACTTATAAAAAGCAGATTGCAATATGGCATAATTTTGTGGGGAAATGCAAATCAATCAGCACTAAAAAACCTTAATAAAATGCATAATAGAGCTATACGATACATTAGTATGCAACCATATAGAACAAGATTAAATAAATTGTATGCATTTTCTAAATTATTAAAGGTAAATGAATTGTACCAATATTCTGCAATGAAATTCATGTTTCGATTATACAATGACAGAGAGTTTAAAGATAAAATCCCTTTAGTAAATGAAATTCATGCTTATAATACACGGCAATCAAGCAATAACAACATCTTTATTTCACATTTTTTGGCTTGTAAATCTTCTAATAGTCTTATAGTAAATTGTATGAAAATGTGGAACAAGCTGCCAATTTATATAAGAACCGAACAAAGAATTAAACCATTTAATAGATTATTGTACCAATACCTGCTAGATACCTATGAAATTTAATCAACATCCAAATTTTACCCATATAAATTATTAATTCATAGTATTAATGCAAAATAAACTACATGCATAATGCATATTAATTTAACGTCTTTAAGGTTTTACTTTAAGAAATATTATGTTTTGTATTGCTCTTTGTGCACCTCTTTAATCCTTAATTGCCTGCTGAAATCTATTGTTTTTTGTTTTATGCTAACTGTCTTATTTCAATAAATTTTATATTGAGACCTATTCTGTTGTTTGATTTAATCTTATTGGCCTTTGTTTTGTTTTGTTTTTGTACTTTTCTTTGTTTTTTTATGCTCCTTTTCATTATTGTGCTGTTGGATTTGTGCTATTTGTATCTACTCTGAAATCTGATATGTTGTTTGTTTTATGCTACTACCTTTATTTTCAATTTAATTTATGGTAAGATCTATTTCTGTTGTTTAATTTAATCTTATAAGCTTTTGTTTTTTGGTTTTTTTTTTGTTTTTTTTTTGTCCTTTTACTGCCGGTTTGATTGTTTGATTGTTTGTTTTGTTTTTTTTTCCATCGTCGTGCTGTCGTTTTTTACACTATTTGCCTTTATTTCAAATCGAATTTATGCCGAGTTATTTTCTGTCGTTTAATTTTATCTACATGTATGCGGCCTTTGTTTTTCTTGTTGTTTGTTTTGTTTTCATCATGTTTGTAAAGTGATTTATAATTTTATTTTAATTTATGATGTAAAATGTCTTATGCTAATGTTTTTCTAAGTAAATAATCAATTTTACATACCAAAAACTTAATTTATTAAATTGCTTGTAATGAAACTTTTAAATAAGCTGGGGGTAGTGATTAAATGACTTTTGTCCCTTCCTACCCCTGCATCACATCTTTAATAGTGCTCTTTGATTTGATATACAGTCATACCTCATTTTACGAACTCCCGCTTTACGAAACCTCGGAATTACGAAATAGATTTTTAGAAGTAACAGCTTCAACAAAGAACCAACAAATTTTGTAATTTATCAAACAACTGAAGTATTATATTAATTACAATCGTTGTGCATATGTACAGTTGTTGTTATGTTGTTAACTTTAACAGTTGTTGTTATGTTGTTAACAGTTGTTTGTTATGTTGCATATGTTGTTAACTTATTTTTATTATTGGTTACTTTACCCTTCATCATGTCATTGAAAAGAAAAAGTATTCAAACTGCATCTAGTGATAAGAAGAGGAAGGTTATAACTTTAGAAACAAAATATGAAATGATAAACCTGTATGAGGGTGGTGAAACTATTAATAGCATTTCGAAGAAATTCGATATGTCAACTTCAACGGTTTCCACAATAATGAAAGCAAAAGAAAAATTTTTAGCAAAAATTAAAGAAGGATAAGGATAAGGATTTTATTTTTTTTGTCAACGACCAAGACATGAAAAGTCAAGCAAAACAAAAAAAAACAACTGTAAATGCACTACAACAACATTTGGTCGCTATGACTAGATGCCAGCGAAAGACCATCAAGGTCACCAAAGTCAGCTAGCACCTCAAAATACTTTAATTATTTAATGTTCAGTTAGGCTACCATTCAGTAGAAACAAACAAATAGTACACACCAATATGCAATGACATACAACAGATATCAAAACAAATTACAGCTGGTACAAAGCACACCGAGAAATTTATAAAGAGAAAAACAAAAAATAAACAAAACAAAACAAAAAAAAAAAAAAAAACGCAACACATAAATCTAAAAACAAGTAATATAATTCATTAAAATAAACTGATTTACAGTATTAGTAGCCTACATAAAGGTGAAAAATTCCACAAAGAAGAATTAAAGGTAAAAAAAAAAAAAAAGAATACACAATAAATATGATTTTAAGCAAATGTAGAAAAAATAAAAAAGAAACATATATTTCCTTTTTTTACATTATATCAAGTTAATTGAAAATAACAAAAACAGTTCTATTAATAATACAGAGGGCATGCAATACAAGTAATTAATGCAATACAATTGTGATAGGAAAAATACAGCATACATACGTTATTAAAAATACAGTAGTCCCCGCTTAATAAGCCCACCTCGGGACCAGACGATTTTGGGCTTATTAACCGGGGGACAAATTTTCGCTACTCTCATGCGCATAAATGAATATGGTCGACTGTACTAAGGCTAAAAGTTGCTGAATCTATTAATACTGTACACAACAGTTACAGATAACAAGCAATTTTCTTTATTTATTACGATAAAGCAATATTCATTTCCGTGCAAAAACATCGAGAGTAAGTTGCCTCATTGGTTGTTGGTGGCGTAGAAACTGTCGAACATGGCCATTCAATTTTTCAAATTCATTCATTTTGTCAAATCCTCTCCGCTCCAGTCCAATTTGCAGACGGTGCATGTAGAATCTCATTTCAGCGCTGGAAGGTGTTGCTTCTTCCGGAGTTTTGTCATTCTCAGCATCTTCTTCTTGATCATCCATGTCATCGCCATCAGAATTTTTTGAAACAATTTGTTGCATTATTTCTGCTTCTTCCTCCTCTAGTGTAAGCTCAGCACACACGCTCGCATCCTCTTCCATAGTTACCCACTCTTCAAACAATTCTTCTGACATGCCATTAGGATACGGAATGGCCTCTTCATGCTCTAAATCCTGATCCCGCGGGGCTAAAACGAACTTGGCCTTCCTCCAACAGTTGCGAATGGTGTTGCTTGCTACCCTCAACCAACTATGGGAAAGCATGTGCAGAGCATCCAAAACTGAAAGCTTCTTTGCAACTACATTCGCATTTACAGTAGCGTCAGATCCGTCTTCAATAGCGTCAATAATTCTGGCTCGCATTTCATGACGGAAATATGCTTTAAGCGTTCGAATAACTCCCATATCACAAGGCTGAATTAGCGAAGTGGTGTTTGGAGGAAGTTTTACAATTTCAATGCATTTAAGCCCCTCTACATCGCCATGGGCCGTGCAGTTGTCAACAACCAACGCAATTTTTCGTTTTTGAAGACAAAGGCTTTTGTCCCACGTTTGCAACCATTCAGACCAGATCTTAGTGGTCATCCAAGCGTTCTTAGAAGCAGTGTAGTCAGCTGGGAATGCTCGCACGTTCTTGAAGCATCGTGGTTTTCGGGATAATCCAATAACGAGTAAGCGGTGTTTATCTCCAGTCATGCTGCAGCATATCAGTACTGTTAGCCGATCTTTTGCAACTTTCGTGCCACGCGCCTGTTTACGAGTAGCTTTGTCAACGTAAGTCGAGTCCGGTAAAGCACGAAAATAAAGTGCCGTCTCATCGGCGTTGTAGATGTTAGCAGGCTCATACCTTTTCAACAACTCTTGCATGTTGCCGCTGGTCCACTCGGCTGCTGCTTTCGTATTTGCTTCACTAGCCTCACCATGAAGTTTAATGTAGCTTAAGTCGTGTCGTTTCTTCCAGCGATAAAACCACCCTTCAGAGGCTGTGAATTCGTTATGTCCGAGTTGTTTTGAGATCTCTTCCGCTTTTTGCATTAATATAGGACCATTTACAGGAGCGTTACGCGACTGCGCAAACCGAAACCATTTCCACAAACCTGCTTCAACTTCCTGGTCCTTGCCATGGCGTTGCCTTTTCCGGTCACTTCCTTCTAACAATGATGTTTCACGCTGACGTTCTGCTTCATTGAGCAGGATATTGCGAAGGCAGCCACGAGAGATGTTGAGCTGTTCAGCTGCAGCACGCTGACTGCATTTTGGCAGTAATCTATACTTTTCTAAAATCTCAGCTTTCTTAGACAAGCTTAGGTCTACACGTCTCTTCGCCATTTTGAAAATACAGTAAAGCAGCCTTCAGAGCACCAGTTGTCTTGCCAATTGATTACCGCACAGATAAACTGTGACGAAACAGTTGAATTAAGAACTAGGCCAGCAGCGTAAGAAGTGTGAAATCGTCGAAAGCAAGACAAAGAAGTGTAAGTTTCGACGCGTTTTCACTCAGTTTTAAGCAAATGTGTTAGAAAATTGGGCTTATTAAGCGGGGTTTTGGGCTTATAAAGCGGGTTTTTTATCTATAGGAATAAATGGAGTAATTCCGGACCGGACGATTTTGGGCTTATTAAGCGGTTGGGCTTATTAACCGTGGGCTTAATAAGCGGGGACTACTGTATATATAATTGGTGGATTTTGAAGAAACAGCATAGCAAAAATATCTCATGAAACAAAAAAATAAAATAAAATAAAATAAAAACAATACATAACATTAAGAAAACTGATATATATGTATTATTCATAACACCATTTTTTTAAAATAACTACTTTGCTTATCAGTATTTTTCATAGGCTTTTGAAAGAAATACTTTGTAATTTTTAATGAAAGAATTAAAAGATAATTTTTTTATATCACTGGGTACAGTAGACCACAATTTTGCTCCAATGTATTGTAGCCTTTGTTTACCAGATTGTTTTGTTACAGAATGCAGAAAAAAATTTCCATCAGTGCTATATCTTGTTAAATGTTGATGCACACTGTTTATTTTATCATAATAGTTATAAAAACAATAAGGTAACATATGATTTTCAAATTTAAACATAAATTTAACAACTTCTAGTTGAAAAAGATCAAATAGTTTTAGCACATTAAATTCTTTGTATAGCATGTTAATTGGGGTCTTAATATTCTTAAATAAAGAAGTCCTTATAATTCTGTTTTGCAATGTTTCTATGGTCATCAAGAGTGTTTTGTTAGCCCGTCCCCAGTTTAAAATAGAATATTGTAAGTGCGATTGAATTAATGAAAAATATAATATTCTTAAAGTACTCAGTGGCACATAATGCCTTAGTTTATAAAAAATGCCACTTGTTTTTGACAATTTGCTGCATATGTTAGATACATGATGATCCCAATTTAATTTGTCATCCAAAAAAATACCTAAATATCTTACATGATTTGTTTGTTTAATTTCATTTTTTCCTATGGTTAATTTAAAAGAAGATGTATTGACGCTTTTTTTACATATAACCATATATTTAGTTTTATTAAAATTAAGAGATAGTTTGTTTGATTTAAACCATGAGTTAATTTTCTGCAGTTCTATATTCATATTCTGTTCGAGTATGAGTAAATTTGGATCAGCTAGATGTAGATTTGTATCATCTGCAAATATTGTAGTAATACAATTAGTTGCATTTGGCAAATCGTTAATACAGACCCTTGTGGAACACCACAACACATGTATTTAAATTCTGAAAAGTTATTTCCTATTTTGGTACACTGTTTTCTATCTTTTAAGTATGACATCAATAATTTCCAAATTTTACCTCGAAAACCATATATATTTAATTTTTTTAAAAGGATGTCATGATTTATTGAATCAAAGGCTTTACTAATATCAAGGAAAACTGAACATGTAATTTTATTACTTTCTAAGTTAAGAAGAAGGTCATCATACATTGATGTAATTGCAAGACTAGTTGAATCATTTGTTCTAAATCCATGTTGTTGGTTTGTTAATATTTTGTTTTTGTCAAGAAATTTGATCATTTTTTTATATAATATTTTTTCCAAAATTTTAGCTAAAGCAGGAAGAAGAGAAATTGGTCTGAAGTCAGCTAGTTCTTGCGGATTAGATACTTTTGGTATTGGAATTACTTGGGATTGTTTAAAAATTTTTGGAAATGTTTCTTGTTCAATACATTTAGTAAAAATTTGGGCAAGAAGCAAACTTATGACATTTTTACTCATTTTTATAAATTTAGTGCTGATTTGCAATAAGCCACAAGCTGATTTCATTTTTAAATTGTTTATTTCTTCAGCTACTTCATCTTCATTAATTTCTCTTAAAACCATTGATGAGACACATGAAGTTTTAATATAGCTTGTGTAAGAAATATCAGAGGGTGGTATCTGGTTGGCCATTTCGGTCCCTATACTTGAAAAATGATTGTTTAATAGATTAGCAAAGTCTTCTGAGTAGGTGTTATATTCTTTGCCATTTATTTTAAAGGAGTTGGATGATATACTGCCTTTACAAGGTATTTTTTTAAAATTGACAAGATCATTAATTGTTTTCCACGTTTTAGCACTGTTATTATTATACTTTTTAAATAAATTACTATAATATTCTTGTTTTGCTAATTTCATTAAATGAGTTAACATGTTTCTGTATTTTTTATAGAATTCTACCTTTGATTTATCATTGCATTTGTAACATGCTTTGAACAGTCTGTTTTTCTTTTTTATTGAGACAAGTAAGCCTTTACTAATCCAGGGTTTTTGTGATAATTTTTTTTTTTTTCTGGACAATTTTATAAAAGGAGCATGTTTATTTAGTACGGATTGAAAAGTAGTGACAAACTCAACTATATTATCATCAACTTTTGTATTACTTAGGCTTGTCTTAAGACGAACATCTTGAAGATTGTTGTCTAGATCTTCAACAAAATTCAGTGGTTCAAAAGATTTCATGCACCTAACATATGCAGCATTTTCTGAGTTAGTTGGTTGATTGAAATTTTTTTTAACTAAAAAGATGGGTAAATGGTCACTAATATCATACAAACAAATACCACTATTACAAATATTATTGCTGTTAGAATAGATGTGATCTAATATTGAAGGATTTTTATTTTCAGCAAATCTTGTTGGGGTATTTATATGCATATTGCATCCAACAGATTCCAAACTTCTAATATAATGACAAATTTTAGGATTGCTATCAGACATCATTAAATTTATATTTATATCACCAATAATTACATATTCACATTTTTTGTCTTCAAATGATATTAATAAATCTATGAGTTTGTTTTCAAAGGTCTTAAAATCATATGTTGGATGCCTATAAATAACACCAACAATTAATTTTTTGAAATGAGGTTTTTGCTCAATTTCTATCCACAAATTTTCACATTTATCAACTTGTACATTTAAATCATTTCTTACTTTAAACCTAATATTTTCTTTTATATATAGTGCCACACCACCAGCATTGGTTTTAGAATCAACATGCAAGAAAAAATATTGAGGTATTGAAAAATTAACAGTTGAATTGGAATTAATTTTGGTTTCAGATATTGCAATTATTTCTGGTTTGCAATTTATTAGATTTACAAATTCTTCTATATTTTCTTTTTTTTTAGCCAAACTTCTTGTATTTAGGTGAAAAATAGATAAATCATTCTTATTGTTCATTGCCAATATATTTGATATCTCTTGAGTAGTAAAATAATTTTTAGTTAATTTTTTATTATTGTTATTGGTAC
The DNA here is from genome assembly GCA_963680785.1 of Diplosoma virens. Lineage (NCBI taxonomy): Eukaryota > Metazoa > Chordata > Ascidiacea > Aplousobranchia > Didemnidae > Diplosoma > Diplosoma virens. Next base: position 30,781,713 of record OY796895.1, on the reverse strand, counting down.
TATTATATTGTTGCAAATAGGAGTTTTCAAAAAAATTGTTAAGGGAAAAACACATTTTTATATCAGTTATCTTACTAACAAAGAAAAAAAAAAAAAAATCAGGTCACAATCATCAACACATTTTTTTTAAGTCAGCTGGTGTACATATCTTAAGTACCTTTGATTTTTCATTTTTTCTAGCCAAAATATCTCCCATATGTGTCCAAACAAAATTGTAACCTTGAATCTTCTTTAATTTTCTTGCTTCATATAATAAAGATCTTCTAACATTTGTTAAGTTTTCATTAATGTATAATTCTTTCATTTGTGGAATTTCAAAATCGGATATTTGTGGTATGTTTTTTCTTTTATAGTAAATTTCATTTCTTTTTTTTTGTGATGTGAATTTTACAATAATTGGAGGAGGCTTGATATTTTCATCTGAGGTGCTGGTTTGCTTGAGCCTTGAAGGTAATCTGTGTGAGATTGAAATATGATTGTCTTCTAGCTCAATATTCATTTTTTTAACAAGTTTTTTAATTAAAAAAGTTGTATTTTCATTTTTTAAAAATGGTACTCCATGAAATTCTAAATTTGATCTTCTTGTGTATTGCTCAAGTTGGTCAAGCATACTTTCAGTGTTTGCATGTGCCTTCTCTAGGTCAATCACTTTTTCTTCTTGATTGTGACTCTGCTTTTTAATCTCAAATATTTCCTTTTTCAGTTTTTTGTTCTCTTCTTTTACATAGCTGACCTCTTTCATGACCTCATCAAACTTTTTAGACATGAATTCAATTGAGTTTTTAACATCATTGACCATATATTCCATTTTGCTCATCATATTTTCTTTTAGATCATCTATCATTTCTTTTATAGTATCAATTGTCAAATTTTGTTTTGTTCTAGTATTCATTGTTTAATCAGAATGCAGTTTCTTTTTTCAAATATAATTGCTCAGCCTTTGAACTCAACTTGGATAAGAACAAAAGAAACAAACAGTTTAATTCCTCGAATGGAGACCCTTTTAACGGCATGGATCAACGACCAGACGCAACGATTGCATATGCCTGTGAGTCAAGCTGTTATTTGCACAAAAGCACTTTCCCTTTTTAAAGATCTTTGTCAAAAAGAGAATTTGGAAGAATCATTTGTGGCTAGTAATGGTTGGTTTCAACGCTACAAGAAAAGGGCAAATTGGCATAGTATTAGAGTTCAAGGAGAATCCGCCAGTGCAGATGAAGATTCTGCTAAGAAGTTCCCTCAAGAATTAAAAAACATCATTGAAGAAGGAAACTTTACATCATCCCAAATTTTTAATGTGGATGAAACAGGACTCTTCTGGAAAAGAATGCCTGGAAGAACTTTTATTTCTAAGGAAGAATCTAGAATGCCAGGTTTCAAAGCAGCTAAAGATCGTTTAACACTGCTTTTAGGTGGAAATGCTGAAGGTGACTGCAAATTAAAGCCAATGCTCATTTACCGTTCAGAAAACCCACGAGTGCTAAAAGGAGTCGACAAAAAAGCACTCCCAGTCATTTGGAGGAGTAACAAGAAAGCCTGGGTTACAGTCACTTTATTTGAAGAATGGTTTTCACAAAATTTCATCCCAGAAGTTAAAAAATTTTGCGAAGAGAAAGGCATTCCTTTTAATATTCTCTTGCTTATGGATAATGCCCCTTCTCATCCTTCATTTCTTAAGCACCTCAGTCCAAATATTAAAGTGGTATTCCTACCCCCAAACACTACGTCCCTCTTGCAACCCATGGATCAAGGCGTGATTGCCGCTTTTAAGGCCCACTATCTGCGCTATACATTTGAAAAGCTAATTGAGGTCACTGACAGGGAAGGAGGACCATCAATTTTAGAATTTTGGAAAAGTTTCAGTATCCTTGATGCAGTGAAAATTATAAAAAAAAGCTTGGGAAAAGGTCACACAGAACAACATGAAAGGAGTCTGGAAAAAACTTTGCCCTCAGTTTTTTAGTGGTTCCGTCAGTTTTGAAGAGTTAGAAAAAGTTGTGCAAAGCCAATGTGAAAACATTGTAAGCATAGCTAACAGCATTCATTTTGATGTTTCAATTGGTGACATAGATGACTTACTACACGCTGATAAGGAAGAACTCACAAACGATGAGCTGATTGAAATGGCAAAATATGAAAATAGGAATGAAAGTGATGATGAAGAAATTTCTCAAGCTACCGCCTCTGATCGCTGTTTAAGCCTACGAAGCCTTGATGATGCTTTTACCAACATTGAGAATGCTATCAAAATATTTGAAGAAAATGACCCTAATTGTGAAAGAAGTTCGAAAGTGGCCTTAGATTTGAGGAAGGCTTACTCTTGTTACCAAGAAATTTATCGTGAAAAGAAAAAAGTGTACAAAACAACTGACACTTGAAAACTTCATTAAAAAAACTGTACACAACACAGCTGATAAAAATTTGTCATTACCTTTGAAAAAATGAAGCTCATTTATACAGAACTGTAAGTGTTCGTTTTCATTCCTTTACAATAAAAAAGTGTTCTTTTCATTTATTAAAAGCTTGGATACATGCATTTTACTGTTCCTTTTTTAAGTTTATAATGATTTTTTTTCATAAGAACGTAACCCCAATTTATGCATTACTTTCTGTGTATAAAAGAACCTCAGTTTACGAACTCCCGTTTTACGAGCTACATTGAAGAACGAATTAGTTCGTAAAGGTGAGGTATGACTGTATATGGCTTATTATCAGTTTGTTTTAATTTCAAAATGTAAAATTATTGTTTTTTTTTTGTGTTTTAAGCGGTAATTTATTGAAAAGATTTGATGCAAATAAACAGATCTCTCTCTCTCGGTCCCATCCCGGCCTTTGATTTAGGTTATAATTAGTCCGCGCTTACATTTGGTTTGATACATTTGGTTTTTGGTAAAATAAGTGATTTTTTCTTGATTATGGCTTTGGACTTTGTCTTCGTATTATTAACTTCAGTTATGGTGGTGGTGGTGGTGGTTTTACCCGACCCATTCCTAGGGATGGGGGCGCGGATCAATTCCGCGGAATCCCAATAGTCGGGCGACTCCCCACGGACGGGACCAGAGGTCCAGAAGAGAAGGAGTGTGGCCGAAAATGGCCCGACGCAGAGGGTCTAGTACAGGGCAGTCGAGCACGAGATGTGAGAGATCCTGTGGTTCAGAACCACAGTTGCTGCAAGAAGGAGTCTCGGCTCGACCAACCCTGTGGAGATAAGAGTTGAGGAGAGTGCTGTGCCCGTTGCAGCGTAAACGGGAGAGAGCACAGCGAGCGGAGCGAGGGAGAGTAAGCTCCTCGGGAAATACTGTAGGGATTTGGTGTTGGAAGAGACCAGATTGGACACTGCGTCTCCAACTGGTGTAGAGGGATAGCCGTTGGGAGGAGATAAGGGGTGTGAGGGATACAGATATACTGGAGGGATCGAGAGAGGCACCGGCTTTAGCTAGAGAGTCAGCTAAGTCGTTGCCTGGGAGGGAAGAGTGACCAGGTATCCATTGAAGATGGACAACCTTGGATTGAGATAGAGAGTTAAGAAGAGATTGGGTATTGGATAGGGATTTTGGGGTTAAATATGGTAGGGGGGTAGAGAGAGTTGAAAGGACAGATAAAGAGTCGGAAAAGAAGGTGATAGAGTCGAAATTACATGTCTTGGAGTGAGAGATACACCACTCAAGAGCATGTAGGAGAGCGAAGGTTTCAGCGCTATAACTGGTAGCCCAGAGACCAGTCGAGAAGGAAAGCGAGGTAGCAGTGACACACTTTGTACACTTGATGTGTATCCCTGCACCACCCTGTCCCAGCCCGCCAGGTACCGAACCGTCAGTCCAGGCAGAGATATCGCTGTGAGATAGAGTGGAAAGATGGGAGGTAGCTGCAGTGTTGCGAAGGGAGGGGGGGTCTTTGCGAGAGCATGGGGATGAGAGGTGGAGTGAGATTGTGTAATTAGATGGGGCAGACCAGGGGGGTTTTGGAGGGCATAGGATTAGTGGTTCACGAGTGAGATGTAGGTTAGGGGTAAGGTTATGTAATCTGGAGAAGGATCTCCATGAGCACTTTTTGAGACGTGTACGGGGGTTAGAGTTCGCAAGATAGGCTATAGGAAAGGTGGGAGGTAGACGGAGGGCTCGTTCAAAGAAGGAAAGGGATTGGTGAGTGAGGGTGACTCGTAGTGGAGGTAGAAGTGCTTCTATATGAAGTAGAGGAATGGGAGTAGACGATAGACAACCTGTGATTACTCGACAGGAAGATCGATGCATCCTTTCCAAGGAGGTGATGTGAGTAGGAGATGAGAAGGGAAACCAGCCTGGGGAAGCATAGGTGAGGATGGGGCGAATGAAGGCTTTGTATAGGGTACATAAGGATTCTTTTGATGGGCCCCAGGAGGCAGAGGCAATGGAGCGAAAAGCACGGAATCGGTTGTGAAACTTTTTCCGTAAGGATAAGACGTGATATCTGAAAGAGAGAGTGCGGTCGAAGGTTACACCGAGAAAGGTTGGATGAGGGTTGAATTTGAGAGGGGTGTTAAGAATGTGAAGAGAGGGTTGTATTCGTGATTGGTAGGGGTCTAAGCTGAAGAAGGATCCCAGACAGCCACACATACCTGGGCCTGATCTGGTAAAAACTGGTATTGAAGTGGCGTGCTTTACTCGGCCCAGATCGGGCGTGCAGGGTTTTACGTCATGCCCCATCTGGCCCTGAACCGTTGCAGATCTGGCGTGCTAACATCCCCCTGTCAGGTTTAGAGATGGCAAGCCAAGCTGGCTGAGAGGGGGCCATGTCGGGCTAAACACTTGCTATTAGCACCTAGTTGAGAAGGCTATTCAATCTGGCTTGAAGGGGGCTACATCTGGATTAAATTATATTATGGCTGTACTGAAATCAGTTTTATGATTCAACATCACAAAATAATTACAATTTATTACAAAAATAACGAAACATTTTAAAAGGTAATACACTGGCATTTAATGGAATCACAGTTTTGCGTAGTTTTCGACCACCTTTCCGATCTTTCGCACCATCCAACCACGAACATACCAGTCATACCATGCGCCTAAAATCTGTTTCAAAAACATTGGGAAAGGTTTTTCAAAGAGCTTCTGTAAAATGGAGTTAAATTTAATATCTATTATCATATCGAATGACACCATCACCAATTAACAATATCTTTTTATAAGAGCTTTACACCAAAAATCAGTCTTGTACTGGAGGCGCGGTCAAAAAAGCAAGGGCAAATAGATAAAAGCAATAAGTATTTTTTGAACACAATGCACTGGTTTACAATATTTTCGCTAAGGATACTCTAAGTTTTCTATTAATTTATCCGTTACGTTTCTGTTTGAAATCACGTTTTCTATCCAGTGCTGGGCTCCAGTTACTGAAATTATCAAAGCGTGAAACCTCGCTGATTTTTGTAAGAAACTATGAAGATTCTTTTCCGAAATAACGTGGCATTCAAAATTCACTATTTTAAACAACCTTAACTGGCAATTATGAAAAACGTAAAAACAACTCACCAAAAATTATTCTATAGAGACGAAGGTGTTGAAACCCTTTTTTTCCTAAACCTCCCTTTCCAGTTAAATTATATTTCACAGCAGTTTCGTGGGAAAAAGCTTCTTGCATAATTTTTTTGCACCGCTTCCTGCTGAGTACGTCCGGCAAAAGCTTCAAGATGCTTCACCTATAAGACGTACGAACGACAATAAGAAATATCAAAGACTTTAGTGACGAATTTACAGGCGCATCATTTTTCCATGGCAAATAGAAGTCAACTGCTTTATTATTTGCTTTTATCTTTTAATCACTACAGCGAATAAATTCACATACAGTTTTTATTTATTTTATATCTAACTGAAAACATGCATAATACTTACAATTTGTTCATAGTACGTTTCATCAATTAACTTTTGCTCCAAACTATGAATGTCTTTTTCAGTTTGAAGAGGAAAAATTTTAAAGAAGTTTTTGTAACTTTTTTCCGGGGTGTTGGCGTTCTTGCTGTGAATCATTTTTTTTATTATAACTTTTTGTCCGCTTTTAAGCTCTTCAAACATTGTAAAGATTTTATTGCTTGAAGTAAAAGATTTTTCTTCCCAAAGCTTTTCATCTGACACTCTTCAGGGGAAATCGTCAGAATGAAGCAGAGTTGAAACCGAACTAATTTATAAAGGAAGAAAGTAGAGTTCTCATTGGCTGAAAGAGTCAACCAATGAGAGAAAAGATTAAGAAATTTTCAAAGAGTATACGAATTCTTTTTGCTTACATAGAAGGGAATTGAGAGATTTAATGAAAGTCGCTTCAAGAGCAGAAAGGTGAAAGGAAGAGCGACCTCGAGCGAGAATAGAAAATTTTTCGTTGCTGTAATGGAGGGCACATTGGGTGTTATCAAGAAGATGTTGACCAATGGCGGATTCGTGAAATTGTTGTGGGCGAATGTTGTTCTTGCAAGAGCGGGAAAGACTTTGGCGGTTGGCCGAGGTACAAGGATTGGTGATGGATTTAGGAACGTGTTGTTTAATTCGCTCTTCTAACGGCTAGAAGAGCGAATTAAACAACACGTTCCTAAATCCATCACCAATCCTTGTACCTCGGCCAACCGCCAAAGTCTTTCCCGCTCTTGCAAGAACAACATTCGCCCACAACAATTTCACGAATCCGCCATTGGTCAACATCTTCTTGATAACACCCAATGTGCCCTCCATTACAACAACGAAAAATTTTCTATTCTCGCTCGAGGTCGCTCTTCCTTTCACCTTTCTGCTCTTGAAGCGACTTTCATTAAATCTCTCAATTCCCTTCTATGTAAGCAAAAAGAATTCGTATACTCTTTGAAAATTTCTTAATCTTTTCTCTCATTGGTTGACTCTTTCAGCCAATGAGAACTCTACTTTCTTCCTTTATAAATTAGTTCGGTTTCAACTCTGCTTCATTCTGACGATTTCCCCTGAAGAGTGTCAGATGAAAAGCTTTGGGAAGAAAAATCTTTTACTTCAAGCAATCTTCAAATTCTGTACCACCAAATGTTTATTAAAGATTTTATCTAAATAAGAGAAATAATAGAAATCAGATTTCCTTAGATATAGTAACTATAAGGTTTCTATACGTACTGAAAATTGGCTCCAGTGCAGATAAAGAAATTACTACATTCGACGACGAACAATGGGGTGATGATTTAGAAATTGAATAAAAAACAAAATTAAATTTTTAAATGAGAAAGTTCCTTTTTTTTTAAATTTTACGTAACATTTAAACACTTTAATTTTTTCATTTTTTTCACTGAAATACCAATACTTAAAATTTCTTTTTTCAACATAATACCGTTAATTGCAGACTTTGTGGATTGGAAACATGCAGCTGTATTCGATGACAAACAGTGGGGTGGTGATTTATGAGCTGAATACAAAAACCAATAAATACATTTAAATCTTTGGAGCATGATGGCTGAAATGTTTGAATCAACTATAAAATAAAAAATAGAGCCTGAATTCTGTTACCAATTTATTTTCTACTTTAACATTTCAAATATAATACTTAACTTATGGTCAAAAAAAGAAATGCGTTTTACTATTTTTTGAAGTATTATACTCGAAACTTTAAAACAAAAAAAGATGACACAAATATGGGTTTATTTTAACATTGAGCACTTTATAACAACTAAAAAACGCAAAGGATTGTTTTTTTTGGTAAATTTTAAATTCCATTACTTATAGACTGTACTTCTGGAGAATATGATGAAGGTCTGGGCAAATTTTTCTCTAACATTAAATGGTCATCTTCGGAAGAAATGCTTTTATCTGCTTTGTTGTTTCTCGTTGGAGTTGCATTAAAGAAACGTTTACTGGTTGAAGCTTCTAAATAAAACAGTCTCAAATTGGGAACGATGCAATACTCAAAAGACAATGTAACATTACTAGGAACAAGTTTTCTCTTCTCAAAGGGATTTCATCATCTTCAGGATTCCAACCGTATCTTATTTGACACCTGTAAAAACGTAAAAAAGACTATGAAGAATAAAATTTATAATTTATGTTTTAAAGTAATCTTTAGAAAATTACATAAGTTGCCAAATTATCTTCCCAATGTGACATTACTATTTAAGCAGTAATTCAATTTATACTGAATTTAATAGGCAAGGTGTAGTTGCAAAATAATAAACTTTACAATTAATAAACCTCAAAAAAATTACATATATATCCTAATATTTTGGTTAAAACTTGAGCTCGCAAAACAAAAAGAAATTATTGCAGTCAGAATAAATTGGAACTTTTTGATATAGTGCAAATAACTAAATACAATATTTTCATCAATTTTCCAAAATCTGCAGAGTAATAAGAACATGCAATAAAATCATGACATTTGTGTACCATAAAAACATTTAACAAATCTCACTTGGATTTTCTTTTACCCACCAAATTGTGATCAGATTCTAAACAAGAACTAAGTTTTGCTTTAAACATTGCAGCTCTAGCAATGTTATAATCATCTAATATAAAAATATAGAATTTAACATTAACCATGTTAGAAAAATACAGTACAAATAAAGAATAGATAACCATAGAAGAAATAACTATATTTTTTGTCAACAGTACTATCATGAAAAGTAACCACTTAAACAATAAGTTCAAAAGTAATTTAGGCTTTAAATAAGAAAAAAAAATTGTAAAAGTACCAACCTGTTTCCTTAAATATTCTCAAGTAACTATATCTTTTCCAGGTGGCTAATGGTTCAGTTTGCTTGGTTACTAAATTGCTTATACTGGAGCTGGTGGCTCCAGTAGTAGGTGGCCACATACATAAATTTTCCTCAGGACATATCCATTTTTTTGGCACAACAGCCAAACCAGTATCATTTTTCTCACTAAATTCAATTACAGCAAACATCTAATTTATGTAGAATTCTATTTTGTCAAGATTGACCTGAAGAATGAACAAAAAACTTTTTCTTAAAAAAAAACATTAATATTGTCATTTATAAATAGATATCATTCAACACAGCTCTGCTTCTAAAAAGGATGAGAGATTGGGCAGTGATGAAAAGTGTGTCGTCGGCAGTGTAATCGAGTGGTTAAAGCACCGGACTGATGATCAGCATGGTGTCGGTTCAAAACCCACTTGCGCCATTCTGTTGTGTCCTTGGGAAAGACACTTTATGGCACTTTCCCCTGCTTGGTGGTCTTGACAAGCAGTTCTAAATTGCAGTCATATCTCTACTAAATTACAAGCAGACAGCAATATCTTGGCATCTCCGGAAGCAGGTCGGGGTAATTGCTTACCCTATGTATAGCGCCTCCGTCACTTTCCTGCGAGTCAGGAGGATAAATATAGAGATAAAAATAAAAAAAATAATAATAAAAAATAAAGAGTAACAAACTTAAAACAAAAAAATGATTAATCACTATACAGCTCATAATGTACAATACATGACCATATGTCCAAATAATGCTTTCATAGCAAGATTGTATTTTGTTCAATTATCCAAAAAAATCAGTTATCCAAACCACCCTTGGTCTTAATCGGCATTCTACTGTATTTTTAGAGAACAAAAAGTTTGTATCCAGTTCTTTTCTAAAATATATCAGACAAATAATAAAATAATTTTAAGAAAATTCTGGACAAGTTTGTAATATTGTTGACTTGAAAGAGACAAATGTAGCATTTTCACATGCTAATGCTTGCAAAAACACTAAAATCAGGTTGGTTCTGCATCACCAACTAATGAGATAGAAATTTTTTTCATACGATTTTAGTTTACTTAAAATTATAAGCTTTCTTTCCTTACTTTTGGAAAACCTTCTGTGTAAAATATATATAACCAATTGTTGAAAACTCATTAGAAGTAAGCACAGAATATCTCACATGGGTTTAAATAAGTTTAGACCGAACCATTTCTTAACACTGTTTTTTAGTTTCTTTGTTACATGGTTAAAGTCTGACACTTCAAAATTTATTAGCAACACAAAGCAATAAAAGCAAACAATTTTTGTACTTTGCATTCCTAAAAATCAACCTAGCTAATATTTTGATCTGTCACAAACTCACCCAAAATTTTTTCTTATATATTATTTTACCAATATACTTTCAAAAAATAGGAGATAGGACTTTTTTTTTTTAATACATTAAATTTAGTGTGTCAAATTCTCATGACCCAAACCCAGAATTATTTTAATAAAGGAACAACAACAAAACAATCTTTATATGGAAGTCTAACATACTTTTTGGTAACCTCAGTAAGTGACACACAGTTTATAATGCCAGACAACTGTGAAACTTTATGAATATCTAAATTTGATGATGGCAATGGGTAAGAAAAAAATGGTTGCACAGTAGAAAAATATTCAATTAATACTTTTACATCCAATGTTGTTGACACAAGTATATTTCTTATCAAGCATATATTGCATCCAACTTTAGCACAATTATCTTTTTTAGATGTAGATAAAAAAATCATTCCAGATAACATTAGCATATTGACTATAATTCTTATACTTCATTAGTAAGGGTCTATCATTGTACTTTCTTTTAACTGTTGTAACTAACACCTGAAGACTTTTTAATACATTTTTTTGATGATGCACTAATCTCAGACAATCTTCAAATGACTTGAGATAATGGTAAATGGGGTTTTCTCAATACTCTTTTAAAAGACCCTAAACAGTTTTCAAATGGAAAAGCAGAAAAAGTATCCAGTGGTCCAAATCTCTCAACATCTCCAGCCAAATGAACCAAGCAATGTACATTATAAACAAGCATATTCTGTCCATAAAATTTCCCAAAATGCTTCACAAAAAGCACTAATAAATTATTTGCATAATCACAATGGGTCATATAAAGAATAGGATTGGACAAACAAAATACAGCAAAAAATGCTTATAGAGTGATTTTGGAATGTTTTTTTCAGTACCACAATGCCACTGTACAAAGTAAATAGCCAATATTCAATAGCTTTCTATCATTCAATTTCAATAAATGAACAACATTTTTGCACAAATTCTCGAGGAAGAAAATTGTGGAAGCTTAGTAAAGATTGAGAAATTGCATTTATGTAAACACTACTAAGATGACATATTAGCTGACGTAATCCTTTCATCCATAGTCTGTTAAGTCGTCTAGTTACACCAAGATAAACAAGGTGCATTGGATCTAATACAAATTGTGTAACTAATCCAATATGCAATTGAGAAAGAGGGGTGGTCATCAGGCCATAATGAGGATCTATCACTTCTGTAAAGTTTTCATCTGTGTGAAGAATAGCATTTGTATCAGAAAAAATTACTTTATCTTTCCAAACACCTTGTTGAACATATTTATCACACCCATAATAAGCATTGTGTCCTTTTGTTCTTTTGATAAAGGATCAAGCTGGAGCATCACAAATAAAGCAAGAAATTTTTATCTCATATAATTTTTTATCTAATGTTATTCCACTGGTTTGTAATAGTGTCATTTATTCAATAAAATGAAATAAATAATCCTCAATATTTTCTTGTTCATTATTACCACAATACCTGCCTACAATGAAAGGAGTATTTACATTAAGTTGGTTAATTCTAGCTAAAATAGGCCAAAACTATTCCTTAATACTTTTAAAAAGGGGAAGGCCATCTATATTAATTTGTAAATAAATAACATTGCTTTTAGGGCTTTCAGCAACAGCAGTGAATGCATCATGTATTTTTTAAATAATGCCAAAATGATAACAATATTCAGAGCCAATTGGTTTCAACGAATACTTTCTTTGTGTAGACAACAGTGTTTGTGGATCTGCAGGCAACAATGGAAAAAAATTTCGTAAAATTTGTAATAAAATTTGGAGTACCTTTTGTGGTATATTGCATTGAACAGCCCAATCAGCTAAATCAAGAAAAATTTGCTCCTCATTAATGTTTTCAACATTCAATTAATGTTTTTGTGCTATCAATTACTGAAACAGAGTAAGAATACCAACTGCAATTACTCCATGTATCACTTAAATCTTCATAGGCAATAGCATCATTAATATTATCATCAAATGATTGACTTGTTTCATTACTGGAATGAAATGACACATACTGCATGATGGCATTAGACATCATTACCGATGCTAGTTCAGTATTTGCATCATTGTTTTCATCAACTAAAATAACATTTTCTTGCACTGTAACTGGCTTTTCTTTTTCTCCTTTATGAAGGTTTTCTTTTTCTGACAAACCATTAACCACTCTCAAACTTCTTGCATATGTACAGATGCATTTTCTTTTAATTATTCTACAATTGGTCCAATATGAACCACCTTTTCTTTTAGTCTTACAGCTTATATGTTTATCCATATTATTAAAAACATTAAATAACTCAAGCTAAAGAACAAAATACTAAAATAACAACTGTGGACTATACAGAAGCATGTCTTGAGCTTTGAAACTGACATACAAACTAACATTCATTTGTTTAACTACTCTCTTTTAAAAATGCTTAATATAATTTTACATTAATTTTATTAAAAATATTATTATTTAGTAAAAAAATTTAAGCAAGTTTGTTATATTGTTGACTCTAAGAGACAAATGTACTGCAATATTTTTGCATCCTGACATTAATTTGACAAAATTGCTTTTATATCACCAATTAATAAGACACAAATTTTCTATATAATTCTAGGTTCATATATAATCATGAGCTTTCTTCCCTTACTCTTGCAAAACATTCCATGTGAAATATACAGGGTGTCTACAAATTCTTTAGACAATTTTATAAATTCATTAAAAAATTTTAAGTGTAATCAAAATAATTTTTTTGCATATTAATTAGTTATTATCAAAGTTTTTACTAATATTACTTCTTTATTTCGGAGATGAATTAGATAAAAAAAATAATTGATTTCCAACCCTTTTTAAAAATGTTTACTCCACAAGAAAAAGCACAATGTGTTTCTTGGTTTATTGAAACAAAATCTGATATTCAAACACAAAGAAATTACACAGCTTATAACACAGACATAACACCCTTGGATTTTTTATTGTGGGGTTACATAAAAGATGTTGTGTACCATACAAAAGTAAAGGACAAAAATGACCTCAAGGAAAGAATAAATGCTGCTGTAAAGACAATTGATGAAGAAATGTTAAAAAGGACATGGACTGAAATTGAATATCATTTAGATGTGTTGTGATATTATGCAATAGATGACGTAGTGTTTTCTTAAACGCTCTAATCTTAATCAGCGCCTTCTGCTCAAACAATTATTGGACACGCGCGTCTCCAGGCATAGTTGTTACTACTTAAATATGCGCCTTTATTTTGGTTTAGCAGTCAGTTCGAAGTATCAAGCTACTACAGCAAACGAACTAAAAAGCATTCTATTTTCAATACGGTTGTTTTTTGGCTAAGTACTTTTGTGAATATTTACTATTGTTTTTTTAATAAACCTGTGTATTCGTGCAAAGATACAACAGGCAAAAGTGGCGACGAGGATTCAAGGAACTCAACTGCGTCAAGAAAGAAAAAAAGAAAATTTGTTGAATTTGCATTACAGCTTGAATTGTCGACAATGAGTGAAATTTCTGAACTGATTTTGTTGTTAAATAAGCAACACCAAGAGCAAATGACAGTTTTACGCGACGAGCAGAACAAGCAACACCAAGAGCAAATGACAATGCTTCAAGAGCAGATAAAAATTTTACAAAGCAGCTTGAACAAACCGCGAGAAAATGTTCCAACACCGATGGCAAGTTTTCAACCATTCGATTCCACATCTGAGTTATGGACTGATTATTTGGCAAGGTTCTGAACATTCGTCACTGCTAACTCCATTCCCGACAACAAGCAAGCACAAATTTTTCTTACCAACCAATCTAACTCGGTTTACAAAATGCTTAGCAACTTAGCGGCTCAGCAACAACCTGTCAAAAGCATACATGAGCTAACGATGAATGATATTCAGACGTTTATGGCAGAGCAGTTTGACCCAAAACGGTTTGTTGTCAGAGAACGTTTCAAGTTCTGGTCTGACATGAAACGCAAACCTGGCGAATCTATTCCTGAACTGGCAAGCAGAATACGACAAGATGCAGCTACATGTGATTTTCAATCCATTAAAGATCCTTTAGATGAAGCCTTGCGAACTAAATTCATCTGTTCAGTAGACAACGAAGCAGTTTTGAAGACACTCTTCAAGCTCAAGGACGATGAACTGAAGTTTAGCAACGCCATCCGAGTGGCTCAAGAAGTGGAAGAAGCAGCCAAAGTAGCAAAGGAAACCGTACACGGTCAACCTTCTACGTCGGTGCAGAAAGTTTATCACGCAAAGTCCAAAACTTCCAAAACGCAAGAAAAGAAAACCGCCTGCTTCAGGTGTGGAAATTCTGGACATTTTAGCAAAGCTTGTCCCCACATTAAAGCTATTTGCAGCTTCTGCAAGAAAACAGGTCATCTGCAATCTGTATGCATGTCTCAACTAAGAGATAATAAGCTTGTGAAACAATTGGTGCACAAAGTCCAATGTTCTGTTTCACCCATCTATCAAACTATTAGACTTAATGACCGCAGAATTAAGTTTGAAATTGATAGCGGAGCCAGTGACACATTTTGCTGTGAAGCGACGTGGCAAACGCTGGGTAAACCCACTCTACAACCTGTAACAATTCGATATCAAGTTGCTGAAGGTAGCCCGCTACCCGTCGTGGGACAATTCCAATCAACTGCAAGTATTGATGGAAAATCACCTGACGTGACCTTTCCTGTAATTGTCACTAAGGTGCCCAATCTAAATTTACTAGGTCGTCTGGCGATGATGAAGTTGAAACTCACCAACTTAACTGATCACTTAGCTGACACAAGTTTTGATGGGGAGGAGATGGAAGATGATGTCGATAGCGTTTGTTTAGTTCGAACAATCAGTCGTCAAATCAATCCTGACAATCCATTGCTTGTGGTCAGAGAGACTGCCAAGGATCCAATTCTTTCCCAACTAATGCGATTTGTGAAGGAAGGATGGCCGCATGCATTTTCGGAAGAGCTTAAAGACTTCAAAAAGTTGGAAAATTCGTTGTCAACAGAGAATGGTTGCGTTTTTTACGGCTTACGGGTAATAATTCCTTCAACCCTACGTAATCATATTCTTAAATTATTACACCTTGGACATTTCGGTATGCAACGGATGAAACAACTTGCCAGGTCAACTGTCTATTGGCCTAGAATTGACTTTGACATTGAGGATTTATGTCGCAAATGCACTTCCTGTGGCCAATTTCAAAATAAGCCGGATAAACCTTCAATCCATCCGTGGATGATGCCAGAAAAACCATGGTCAAGACTCCACTTGGACCATGCGATCAACTTTCTGGGAAGAAACTGGTTAGTCCTTGTAGACGCTTATTCAAAATATCCTTGCATTCATCCAACAACCTCAACGTCTTCGAAAAGTACTACTGCTATACTTGAACAAGAATTTGCTCATTTCGGATATCCCCACACTTTGGTGACCGATAATGCCACAACATTCATGTCTCAAGAGTTCCAAGCTTGGTGCAAACAACGAGGCATTGTACATCTCACCGGAGCACCTTATCATCCAGCAACAAACGGTGCTGCCGAGCGTTTGATACAATCGTTCAAACAGGCATTGAGAAAATCCTCGTTACCTCCAAAGGAAGCTTTGCAAGAATTTCTAATGCAATATAGAAGAATTCCTTTTGCATCGGGACTGTCACCAAGCGAATTGTTGAATGGAAGAAGAATACGCACCAAAATTGACACTTTGGTTCCATCCATTCCGCATCTCCTGCAGGGAAGACAGTCAAGACAAGCAAGCAAGCATTCAAATACTGAAGACTCGGAAGTGGTTTCGAAAGTCGAACATCATTATACATTAGGGGACCCTTGTTACGCACTGTACTTCGGCCCTAGAAGAGATCGTGACCCACGATGGGTGCCTGCGATAGTTACGAAAGTCCATGGTACACGAAGCGTCAATGTACGAGTCATTCCTCGAGGACCAACTTGGAGAAGACATCTTGATCAACTTCGACCTCGATACGGTTCGGATCAAGATGATGATCCCTGTGAAATCCCAACGAGTGTTTTGTCTACAGAAACACTTCCAGCCGGGACTGATCACGCATCTAGTTCTTCTTCGATGAACCAACGCAACAATCCGAGACTACCAACCGGAGACGAGTACGGGCGACACAATCTACGACGATCAGCGAGAACAAAGAGACCTCCAAAAAAATATTGTTGCTAAAATGTATATATATATTTTTTTGTCGTAGTTTATTTGGGGAGGTGTTGTGATATTATGCAATAGATGACGTAGTGTTTTCTTAAACGCTCTAATCTTAATCAGCGCCTTCTGCTCAAACAATTATTGGACACGCGCGTCTCCAGGCATAGTTGTTACTACTTAAATATGCGCCTTTATTTTGGTTTAGCAGTCAGTTCGAAGTATCAAGCTACTACAGCAAACGAACTAAAAAGCATTCTATTTTCAATACGGTTGTTTTTTGGCTAAGTACTTTTGTGAATATTTACTATTGTTTTTTTAATAAACCTGTGTATTCGTGCAAAGATACAACAGGCCATGCTACAAATGGGGCTCATATAGAAATTTATTAATGCTTTGAATAAAAACTTCACTATTTACTTGATATTATTTAAACATTTCAGAGATTTCCAACTTTAGTTGTAATATTAATAAATTGTTAAAATTATCTAAGGACTTTGTGGAAACCAGGGCTGCGAACTTGAAGCATTTTTAATCGAGTTCGAGTTCACAAAAAATTTGCAAGTCCGAGTTTGAGTTTGAGTTCTTTAAATTTCAATTTTTCGAGTTCAAGTTCAAGTTCACAAAAATAGAGTTGAAAAAATACAGTCGGAATAGAGTTAAGAGAATAATTCAACCACGAAAAACTGAGCACATGTTAAAAATGCTTTGTCATCAATGTTACCAATTTTAATCTATTATTAAACAAAATAAAAGAGGATAGCAAATTATAATTTGGCACCAATACTGAGAACTGTTATAGTTAAATTTACTCATTAAATGAACTCAAACATCACAAACTTTTTTCAAGTTTGAGTTCAAGTTCGAGTTCGAGTTTGGCCAAAATTGCCAAGTTCTTCAAGTTCGAGTTCGCAGCCCTGGTGGAAATGCTGTACATAAACAACTTTTAAAAACTCATAGGAAATAATTACAAAAGTAATATTACACATACCGGTAGGCTTAATAAGTTTAAACCAAACCATTTTTTCAATGGTGACTTACTTTTTCTGTTTCTTTGGTACAACCTCAAGCTCTGTCACATTAAACTAGAACATAATTTTTTTTAAATTTCATTAACAATACTAATAGAAGTAAACAATTTTTCTAATACATGCTGTGTAACTAATCCAATCTGCAATTGAGAAAGAGAAATGGGCATCAGCACATAATGAGAATCTATCATCTATGCAAAGATTAAGATTTATATCAGAAAAAATTTCTTAACCTTTCCAAACACTTCCTTAAAAACATTTACTAAACCCATAAGCATTGTGTGCTTTTGTTCTTTTTATATGTAATTGAGCTGAAGCCTCACAAGTAAAAGCAAAAAATCTTGGTTCTTGTTCACTATTCGCCGATTTTTGTTGATTACTTCTTAAAATTTTAAAAAATTTCAAAAGCCTGCGAGGTTAGCGGCGGCGAACAGTTAACGAGACCCAAAAATTGCTCAACAGCAAATTTAAAATCCATCAAGCCTACTCAAACATAAAATCGCCTAAACAGTGATAAAGCGCTAAATCTGGCAACACAAAACGGAACAATTTTAATCATAGTCTAATCAACCACGCTGTTCTTTTACCACCATTTATCTGAAAACATTCACAAGTTAACTAAAGTTTCTTCCCGAAAGTAACATTTACTCTACGAAGAACAACCACGTTATTAAGCGATGCATAAAAATAGTCATATAAAAATATATTAAGAAATGAAAAGGACTTAAATTTTTATATAAAAGTATATGAAAAACGCAGAAAAAAACTTGCAAGCAGTCAAAAAAGGAGTTTTGATAATATTTTTAAATTGATAAAGTAAACTTGCAAATTCCATAATCTGGTGAGACAGTTTTAAAATCACTAGAATTATGGCTATTGCGACATTTTCAGTTTACATGTAACAGTGCATTTTTTGAGATAAAAACATTGGCTCGCATGTGTTGGAATTATTTTCTGTAATTTGGTAACGCTATTTAGCAAAAAATTAATCGGATCTTTGTTTATCTCAGCTAAATTTGTTAAAGTTTTTCACTATTTGAGTCTTTTCCAAGAAATAAAACTTTCCTTAATTTGTGAAAAACATTTGAATGGCGTAGCGAGCATAGATGCCTAATGTCTGATATTAAATAAATAACCAATTGAACAGGTATTTAGCTGACCTAAAAATATAAACCTATTGTGCCAGATGTTGACCAGATCTGGGGCAGATCTTGAATTTAGCTGGCACAGCAAGCTATTATTCCCGATCATTACCACACTTGGCCCAGAAATGGACTGATCTGGTCCAAGTTAAACCATCTTTTTTTTTTTTATTTTTATCTCTATATTTATCCTCCTGACTCGCAGGAAAGCGACGGAGGCGCTATACATAGGGTAAGAAATTACCCCGACCTGCTTCCGGAGATGCCAAGATATTGCTGTCCGCTAGTAATTTAGTAGAGATATTACTGTAATTTAGAACTGCTTGTCAAGACCACCAAGCAGGGGAAAGTGCCGTAAAGTGTCTTTCCCAAGGACACAACAGAATGGCGCAAGTGGGTTTTGAACCGACACCATGTTGATCATCAGTCCGGCGCGTTAACCACTCGACCACGCTGCCGACTAACATGCACGATCTAAAACGATCTAAAAACCACTACATGCCTGATCTGGCCCAGATTGGAGTGGCTGTCTGGGATGTTTCACATTTGAGAGGGTTGAGAGGAAGGCGCCATTTTGAGGACCATTCCACCAGTCTGTTGAGGGCAGCTTGTACTACAGCGGTTGCACACTCAACTTTCGGGGAGGAGGCCCAGATGGCTAGGTCATCTGCATAGAGAGAGGTCTTAACAGATGCAGGAAGGAAAGTGGGAAGGTCATTGATATATAAAGAAAAGAGAACTGGTCCTAGAACCGAACCTTGGGGAACTCCTCTTCGGAGACGGAAAGGACGACTGTATGAATTACAGATACGGACTTTCGAACGGCGATCTGAGAGGTAGGATCGTATCCATTCGACAAAGCAAAGAGGAAGATCTAATGAGAGGAGTTTAGAGAGTAGGGCAGAGTGCCATACTGAGTCAAAAGCTTTCGCAAAATCCACAGTGGCAAGGACTGTACGTGCGCCTGACTTAGATTGGTGGAAGGAATCTGCGATTGACTGTGAGAGAAGGAGAACCTGGTCTACAGTCGATCTACCAGGTCTAAAACCAGCTTGCACGGGTGAGAGAATGTCATGTTGTTCGAGAAAATAGGTTAGTCGTCCTAATACCATTATTTCGAAGAGTTTGGAGGTACATGAAGTGAGAGAAATGGGTCTATATGAAGAAGGTGAGTCAGAGGGTTTTCCGGGTTTGAGAATGGGGATGATTGTTGATTGTTTCCAAGCAGACGGGAAGGTGTGTGTTGACCAGGAAAGGTTGAAGATGTATAGAAGAAAATGTAACGCAGATTGTGGTAGGTGGGTTAGAAGAGGGTAGGTAATTTGATCAGGGCCGGAGGAGGTTGAGGTTGAGTGTTGAGAGATAGCTGTAGAGAGTTCAATTGAGGAGAATGGTGTACAGAAAGTGGAATGCAGGGTGTTGCAGTGTGCAGTTCTGATTTGTTTCATTTGGGCTTTCTCGGTGTTTCGAAAAGGTTTTGGGGTTTGGGTGGAGAAATGGGACTGTAGGTGTGAGGAGAGATGGTTGGCACAATCTACAGGGGTATGGCAATTTGAGAAATTGGGGAGGTCAGAAGTAGTTGGGGAGGGGGAACCAGAGATGGAGCGAAGTAGAGAAAAGACTTCGCTGGGACGGGTTTTAGGAGAAGGCTAGAGCAAGTATTCTGCCATGACTTGGCTTTAGCCTTATTAATCACAGTGGAGGTATATCTGGATGTAGCGATATAGTGCTGGCGGTCTTCTTCGTAACAGTGTGCCTTCGCAAATGCCTTTCGGCGTTTTGCGACGGCATCTGCGACTTCAGGAGACCACCAGGCTTTAGCAGGACGGTTGATGCTGCCGAAAGGAATGGCAGAAGTGGCAGCATCATTGAGGAGTTTGGTAAAGGTGTGGGTGGCTTCAGAAAGAGAGAGTGTTGTAAAGTTAGAAGGAATGGGGCAGTGGGTATCAATATAAGTAAGGTATTCATCCCAGCGAGCTTTATTATAGTTAAATGAGGGGGGCGGTGGAAAGAGTTAATTATAGGGGAAGTGGGAATAGTGATGGAGATAGGAAGATGATCTGAGCCGAGGTCCGGAAGGGTCTGCCATGTACATTTAGAAGCTAATCGGGCAGGAACTAGGGAAAGATCCGGGGAAGAGCGGTTTCCAGTGGCACGGTGTAGTAGGGTGTGGTGTTCGGGGTTATTAAGAGGTAAAAGATCAGAGGAGAGGAGCCAATCAAACAAATCTTTGCCTGAATGGTCTTCCGGTGAGTGGGAGTCCCAGGATGAGTGATGGCTATTAAAGTCGCCAAAGATGTAAGTGGTAGGAGATGATGGTAGGAGAAAGGGTGAGAAGGATTTTGGGCGAGAGTCGGAGGAAGAGGAGCGGATAGGAGGGACATAGACGTTGAAAAGATGTATGGGAGCGGCTCCTTTTATTTTAACTGCGATAGCTAAATAATCGGAGCTGGGGTCGAGGGAGGAGAGGGATTGTGTGGAGAGTGATGTGTAAGATAGACCATTTTTGACAAGTATCAGAACACCTCCTCCTAGGTTTCCCGTAGAATTGGTGGTTCCTCTCCTCGTCATAAAACGGTTCTTTTGGAGGGTTTTGTAGCCTGGTATGCGGAAGGTGGAGTCAGAGGAGAGGTGTGACTCTTGTATGAAGATGAGATCGTACTGATTATGAGAGAGAAAGTGTAGGAGTTCAGTACGACGCGGGCGAATCCCATTAGCATTCCACTGTAGGATTCGGAGGTTGTTTTGAGAGGGAGAGGAAGGATGAAATGAGGATTGTGTGAGAGGACAGGTGGTTTGTTGAGTTTGAGGAGAAGGAGTAGTCAAAGCTGAGGGAGGGTAAGTATAAATTAATTGGGGGTGATTAGGAAGATAGGTGGGATTATTCGAGGTTGTTTTGGGTGAGGGTTTAGTTTTTGAAGATATGGTTTTGTGGTTGATTGTGAGTGAAGGTGGGGGATTTAGAGTGTGAGAGGATGGAGATGCGGAAAAGAATGAGGATATGGGATTGGAATGTGAGAGAGAGGGGGGGTTGAGAAGAGGATGGACACATTGGGCAAGTCCAAGAGTGTCCTGGGGAGATTTTGCGGAAGTCAGCGGGAGAAAGACCAGAGCAGGAGAGGTGTACCCAGAGAGAACAGCCGGTACATTGTATTGATCTGTTTCCCCAGGTGACTCTACGGGAGCAGACAGAGCAGGGGTCTATAGGGCCAGGGTTGGGGTGAATGTCACCGCTGATAAGAAGAAGAATAGAGATAAGAAGCAGTGGTGAGTGGGATGAGTAATGAAGAGGTTTGGGGTGGAAGGAGGGACGAGGAAGAGATGTCCGAGAGAGAATAGAAGGGGTAGGGGGGCGGTCAATAGGGTTTAAGAGTGCTGTCCACATGTGACCGCGCATTGGACAGCCGGGATAAAAAATGGGAAGAGTTGTCCAAGGGAGAATCGCCCGAGGATGAGACCCTCGGGGAATTGACAAGCCATTTCGACCCTCCCCAGTGCAGGGAAGGGGACTGCACCACCACGTTGAGGTGGCTTGTCGTTGGTGCAGAACTTCAGTTATCGTTTTGGTTGCCGGGAAGAGCCATCACTTTTTGAATTTGTACTGTATTTAGCTGTGCCGTAGATCTTGGATTTATGTTTAAAGTTGATTTCGAATAAAGATTTTAGTTTTGCTTTCTTTGGTATTGCTTCTTGGAAGTGCAGTTGGTGAAGGCCTTGAAGTTCCCCCGGGCCACGTTGTAGTCAATTTAACTGATTGGAACACTAATGTATACTATAAAAATCTAGGGGCATAAATTTGAAACGCTTTCATAATTTCAGAATAAAAAGTGAAGCGAATATACTAAGAAATGTAGAGTTAATCCGACGGGCTACTCCGCTGAAGTAGTGTGACGTCACACAAAATGAGCTGAAAAACAGCGGCTTTCTCTTTAAATGTACCTTGCTGTTTAAAAAAATAAAGCACGTGCTTATATGTTTTATTCAAAAAGTAGAGCGTAGTCATGCTTTAACAAGCGACTAGTAACGCTTCAATGAGCAAGTAGTAACGCTTTAAGGCTCGAACCAATGAAACATTTGTGTGGGATCTTTGAAGCAACGCACTAAAATCAAAATTTAGAGAAATTTATTTATATATTTTGACACAAAAGCAACTGATAACATAACAAACACAACCAAACAGTAAAAACTATAAAAAAGTGACTGTCAAAAATATGCAAGTACGCCTACTTAAGTACAGAAAAAACGCTTAATTATTTCTGCAGTTTTTAAAAAATGAAAACTATTCAAATTAAATCAACTTTTAAAAAAATTGTACGTACAACAAAAGCTGTACATAAAATTAACACTTTTTTCAGTGTTGTGATATTGTGCAATCGATGACGTAGTGTTTTCTTAAACGCTTCTAATCTCAATCAGCGCCTTCTGCTCGATCAATTATTGGATACGCGTATCTCCAAGCATAATTGTAACCAGTTAAATTTGTGCATCTATTTCGGTTCATCAGTCAGTTCAAAGTTATCAAGCTACTACAGCAAACGAACTAAAAGCATTCTATTTCAATACGGTTGTTTTTTTTGGCTAAGTGATTTTTGTGAATTTTAATTATTGTTATTTAATAAACCTGTGTATTCGTGCAAAGATACAACAGGCAAAAGTGGCGACGAGGATTCAAGTAACTCATCTGCGTCAAGAAAAAAGAAAATTTGTTGAATTTGCATTAACAGCTTGAATTGTCAAAATGAGTGAAATTTCCGAACTAATTTTGTTGTTAAATAAGCAACACCAAGAGCAAATGGCAGTTTTACGCGGCGAGCATCAAGAGCAAATGACAATGCTTCAAGAGCAGCTGAAAATTCTACAAAGCAGCTTGAACAACCAGCGAGAAAATGTTCCAACACCGATGGCAAGTTTTCAACCATTCGATTCCACATCTGAGTTATGGACTGATTATTTGGCAAGGTTCTGAACATTCGTCACTGCTAACTCCATTCCCGACAACAAGCAAGCACAAATTTTTCTTACCAACCAATCTAACTCGGTTTACAAAATGCTTAGCAACTTAGCGGCTCAGCAACAACCTGTCAAAAGCATACATGAGCTAACCATGAATGATATTCAGACGTTTATGGCAGAGCAGTTTGATCCAAAACGGTTTGTTGTCAGAGAACGTTTCAAGTTCTGGTCTGACATGAAACGCAAACCTGGCGAAACTATTCCTGAACTGGCAAGCAGAATACGACAAGATGCAGCTACATGTGATTTTCAATCCATTAAAGATCCATTAGATGAAGCCTTGCGAACTAAATTTATCTGTTCAGTCGACAACGAAGCAGTTTTGAAGACACTCTTCAAGCTCAAGGACGATGAACTGAAGTTTAGCAACGCCATCCGAGTGGCTCAAGAAGTGGAAGAAGCAGCCAAGGTAGCAAAGGAAACCGTACACGGTCAACCTTCTACGTCGGTGCAGAAAGTTTATCACGCAAAGTCCAAAACTTCCAAAGCGCAAGAAAAGAAAACCGCCTGCTTCAGGTGTGGAAATTCTGGACATTTTAGCAAAGCTTGTCCCCACATTAAAGCTATTTGCAGCTTCTGCAAGAAAACAGGTCATCTGCAATCTGTATGCATGTCTCGACTAAGAGATAATAAGCTTGTGAAACAACAGGTGAAATTGGTGCACAAAGTCCAATGTTCTGTTTCACCCATCTATCAAACTATTAGACTTAATGACCGCAGAATTAAGTTTGAAATTGATAGCGGAGCCAGTGACACATTTTGCTGTGAAGCGACGTGGCAAACGCTGGGTAAACCCATTCTACAACCTGTAACAGTTCAATATCAAGTTGCTGAAGGTAGCCCGCTACCCGTCGTGGGACAATTCCAATCAACTGCAAGTATTGATGGAAAATCACCTGACGTGACCTTTCCTGTAATTGTCACTAAGGTGCCCAATCTAAATTTACTAGGTCGTCTGGCGATGATGAAGTTGAAACTCACCAACTTAACTGATCACTTCAGAGAAAACCTAAGTTGTGCCGAATCTACTGCAACGATAGAGCACGTCACTACAAGTGGTCCAGAAAACTCTTTACATGCGGCATGTATTCAATTATGTGGAGAGTTTCCTACTTTATTTGAATCTACATTGGGTTGTCTAAAAGATTTTTCACTGGACATACGGTTTAAACCTGAAGCTAAACCTATTTTCAAGAAGCCAAGACCTGTTCCGTTCTCAATCCTACAAGATTTAAACGAAGCATACGAAGCAGGAATTAAGAGAGGTGTATGGGAGCTTACAGATTTTAACTCGTACGGCACCCCCGTGGTTCCTATTCGAAAGTCTCCTTTGCCAGGTCAAGCAAAAGCAAGCATCCGAGTTTGTGGAGATTATTCGGTGACTGTAAACTCGCAACTGGAAGACCATCGTCAACCAATCCCTCTCCCAGAAGATCTAATGCGCAAGCTAGGACGTGGTTACTGCTTTAGTAAGATTGATCTAGCTAATGCATATAATCAAATCTGTCTTTCTCCTGACAGCCAGAAGAAGCTGGCTCTCAGCACTCACAAAGGAGTTTTGCTTCAGAAAAGACTTCCTTTCGGAATTAAATCCGCACCAGGGTATTTCCAAGAAATCATGGAACAGTTAACGCAAAATTTGCGAGGAGTTGCCGTGTATTTCGATGATATTTTGGTAAGTGGTGACAACGCAAAAGATCATTTGATGAACCTGCGAGCTTTGTTCAAAAGACTAGAAGAAAAAGGTCTTCGCTGCAACCGTGAGAAATGTGTTTTCGCCCAAGTATCAATTGATTACCTGGGTCACACTTTATCAAGTCGAGGAATTGCAAAAGGGTCCAAAGTTGATGCCATACTAGAAATGCCTACACCCAAGAACATTTCTACGTTAAAATCTTTTTTAGCATCTGTGCAGTTTTATTCTAAATTCTTACCTCCATATTTTTCGGAAATCACCGAGCCGTTGTACAAGCTTACACGCAAAGGACAACAGTGGAAGTGGGGTGAAGAAGAAGCGACATCTTTT
Organism: Diplosoma virens; assembly: GCA_963680785.1. Lineage (NCBI taxonomy): Eukaryota > Metazoa > Chordata > Ascidiacea > Aplousobranchia > Didemnidae > Diplosoma > Diplosoma virens. The sequence continues at coordinate 30,756,312 of OY796895.1, read as the reverse complement.
AAAAAGATCAAACGGTTACTATGCACATAGACTGTACTTGCGCACTATGACCCATCTCTTCCGTTGGGTTTATCTTGTGACGCCTAAGAATGCGGAATTGGAGCGGTATTATTTCATCGCTTTGCAGACGGAAGCGAACGTCCGATTCTCAATATTTCTAAAATCTTATCGGCGGCACAAAGACGCTACAGCCAAATACAGAAAGAAGCACTATCCTTAGTGTACGCTTTGAAGAAATTTCATTAGTTTCTGTACGGTCGTAAGTTCATTGTGGTTACCGATCACAAACCTTTAGTGACCTTGTTTGCCCCTGATAAAGGTACTCCTGCAATGGCCGCGAATCGACTTGCACGATGGGCATTACTAGTCCATCAATATGACTACACGGTGGAATACCGTAGAAGCAAGGACCATGGCAATGCCGATGCTCTTAGTCGCTTACCATTTTCAAATGACACAAGTTTTGATGGGGAGGAGATGGAAGATGATGTCGATAGCGTTTGTTTAGTTCGAACAATCAGTCGTCAAATCAATCCTGACAATCCATTGCTTGTGGTCAGAGAGACTGCTAAGGATACAATTCTTTCCCAAGTAATGCGATTTGTGAAGGAAGGATGGCCGCATGCATTTTCGGAAGAGCTTAAAGACTTCAAAAAGTTGGAAAATTCGTTGTCAACAGAGAATGGTTGCGTTTTTTACGGCTTACGGGTAATAATTCCTTCAACCCTACGTAATCATATTCTTAAATTATTACACCTTGGACATTTCGGCATGCAACGGATGAAACAACTTGCCAGGTCAACTGTCTATTGGCCAAGAATTGACTTTGACAATTTATGTCGCAAATGCACTTCCTGTGGCCAATTTCAAAATAAGCCGGATAAACCTTCAATCCATCCGTGGATGATGCCAGAAAAACCATGGTCAAGACTCCACTTGGACCATGCGATCAACTTTCTGGGAAGAAACTGGTTAGTCCTTGTAGACGCTTATTCAAAATATCCTTGCATTCATACAACAACCTCAACGTCTTCGAAAAGTACTACTGCTATACTTGAACAAGAATTTGCTCATTTCGGATATCCCCACACGTTGGTGACCGATAATGCCACAACATTCATGTCTCAAGAGTTCCAAGCTTGGTGCAAACAACGAGGCATTGTACATCTCACCGGAGCACCTTATCATCCAGCAACAAACGGTGCTGCCGAGCGTTTGATACAATCGTTCAAACAGGCATTGAGAAAATCCTCGTTACCTCCAAAGGAAGCTTTGCAAGAATTTCTAATGCAATATAGAAGAATTCCTTTTGCATCGGGACTGTCACCAAGCGAATTGTTGAATGGAAGAAGAATACGCACCAAAATTGACACTTTGGTTCTATCCATTCCGCATCTCCTGCAGGGAAGACAGTCAAAACAAGCGAGCAAGCATTCAAATGCTGAAGACTCGGAAATGGTTTCGAAAGTCGAACATCATTACTCACTAGGAGACCCTTGTTACGCACTGTACTTCGGCCCTAGAAGAGATCGTGACCCACGATGGGTGCCTGCGATAGTTACGAAAGTCCATGGTACACGAAGCGTCAATGTACGAGTCATTCCTCGAGGACCAACTTGGAGAAGACATCTTGATCAACTTCGACCTCGATACGGTTCGGATCAAGATGATGATCCCTGTGAAATTCCAACGAGCGTTTTGTCTACAGAAACACTTCCAGCCGGGACTGACCACGCATCTAGTTCTTCTTCGATGAACCAACGCAACATTCCGAGATTACCAACCGGAGACGAGTACGGGCGATACAATCCACGACGATCAACAAGGACCAAAAGACTTCCAAAAAAATATTGTTGCTAATATGTATATATTTTTTGTCGTAGTTTATTTGGGGAGGTGTTGTGATATTGTGCAATCGATGACGTAGTGTTTTCTTAAACGCTTCTAATCTCAATCAGCGCCTTCTGCTCGATCAATTATTGGATACGCGTATCTCCAAGCATAATTGTAACCAGTTAAATTTGTGCATCTATTTCGGTTCATCAGTCAGTTCAAAGTTATCAAGCTACTACAGCAAACGAACTAAAAGCATTCTATTTCAATACGGTTGTTTTTTTGGCTAAGTGATTTTTGTGAATTTTAATTATTGTTATTTAATAAACCTGTGTATTCGTGCAAAGATACAACATTCAGTTTGCAATATTATATTTTTTTAGATTATTTGAAAACTTAAATACTTGAAAGTCGAGCACTTTGAGCAACAGGTGAAGAATAGATATTTATTTTATTTATTTATTTAATTCAGACTCCCGGTCCATGACAGAGAAAAAAAACACCAAAAAACAAAACAAAACAAAATAAAACACCAAAAACTGCACAGAATGATTCAAATTCAAAAACTTAAACTAATTTCAAACAGTACTGTCCATATAAAATTATCGACAAAACAAATGTACACATTAGAAAAACAACGATTATTAATACGAAAGGTAAAACACAAGTAATATCATTATATGACAGAAAAGCAATATTATCGATTTTTGTAAAAATAAATCCATTTTTAACTTTATTGGACAATTTCATAAATTTCACTTCATAATCATTGTCAGCATCAGGTCCAATAACAACTTTGGTGATGAAATTTTTTGAAAAATCAAAAGAGTAAACTTTTGCAATCGCAAAATTTCCAATTGAAACATTTAGAGGAGTGATGCCGACACTTTCTGCATCTTTAGACGAAGAAGATAAACTAGTCAAATCATAATCACAATTACTTGATAACGACAGGTCTTTACATTCCGAACTTTCTTTTGCCATGTGTGGAAAACGTCGTAATTTTGCTTCCTTATCCGTTATAATGGAAGATTTTTATCGATGAGATTTTCGTTTAAAACGCTTTGCAGAAACTTTTGGCTGGAGCATAATTATACAAAGAGCTTTTTCATCAGCAAATGTTGATAAGTGAGCTTCTGTAATTGTGTTCTCAGGATCCATGACCGCTTCTTTTTGATCAGGTTTGGGATTAGGAGCAATCAGAACGTCCTAACTTCAGCAGATAAAAACATGTCATCGGTAAAAATATTAGAATTAAATGGAAATATTCTAGTTGATTTAAAAGCTGAAATAATATTTTCCATGCAAAAGCTTTATTAAAAGCTGCCCCCGCAAGTTCTGCAACATCATAAATAGTATCGATTGTCCTGGATGTGAAGTTATTCAAGCATCTGCAAATTTATTAAAAAACCGCTTGAAAGGACCGAAGACACAAACAAGCATCAGAAGTTGCATCCTATGTCTGCAATGCGGTGGAAACGTTAAAATTGTCAACCCATTTGTTTGTGCAACATTTATCACTTCCAAACTAATGTGACTGGAATGATTATCTAAAATAAGTAAGCCCGGATTTTGCTCAGAAACAGCCATGTGACCAATGAAGTGTTTAAGCACTTCTGGAAAAACGTCTTTATTCATCTACCCAGATGAACAACCAATTAATCCTAAACTTTCAGTTGGAGCTCCTTTTAACATGTGTGCTTTAAAGTGCACTCGTGGAAACACAAAAGCTGGTGGTAAAGCATTTCCAGTTGCATTTACGCAAGCACACATGGTCACGTTTTCACCACGCTCACCAGAAGTTATCCTTCCAACTTGTTTTGTCCCAGCTTGAGCAAAAATCTGTCGTGGTTTTTGTACGGTAGAAACACCAGTTTCATCTAAGTTAAATATATTTTGAGGAGAAATATTGGTCCGTCGGGTATAAACTTCTCGCAAATTGTGAAAAACGTTTTCCACATTTTGCCTATTAAATGCTGCTGCTCTGGCCAGACTAGGTCTGGCTCCGGCCAGACAAATACAACAAACACACCGTAACTAAAGCAATGAATTAACACTTTGTTACTGTTAGGGCTAATCGGCAAACATTCTTTCCATTTTTTCTTCTAACACGTCACAAATGATATCTATCATATACTGTACGTCACAAATGATATTTTGGCGATCTATCACTTGATAGCTCGCGATCGACCACTTGATAGCTCGCGATTGACTTGTTGGCCAACCCTGGTATAAATCAACAGCAAATACAGATTCAGTAGCTTAATTCTTCACAATAACGTAGGCAACCAGAGACTTGCGTTCAAAAATTAGGAATTTACACAGCTAACAATTTTTCAATTCTAAGTGACCACAACGATTCATAATAATGCTTCCGAGCGAGCCTTATTTATATCACTCGGTCGTGAGTATCTCGAACGTTCGGAAAGTTACTCAAATCAAGTTAATCACAAACAATCACTATTACGTCATAGTCAAAACAATAGCGAACCAGTCAAGCGAATAGTTCTGGATCTTTCCCTAATCATCGTGAAATTAAGCAGTGTTGCCATTTTCTTGTAAATAAATGTAAAATATTTAAATTGCTTATAAAATCGTTATTTCTTAGGCTATTTGAGCCGGATCAAAGCGAAATCAAAGAGATTTTTTTATGATATTGTGAATATACATAGTGTGGGGAATTTTAGGAACGGAACACCCGCCATTTTTACTTGAAAGTTCCTAAAACAAAACTAACTGAGTTTTAAAAAGATACACTTTTCTAAAATGTATGTGTACATACGTTCACAACTGCTGCCAAATCTGCACTGCTAATTACAACCCCTTCTTTGCATTTTTATACTTCGAAACACAGTGGGTTAAATTTACTTACTTTAAACACTGAAAAAACTAATTTGCAAATTAAAGTACTTCAAAATGCGTTGCGAGACGAAGCTCAGATTTGATAAGGAATGCTTTTACGTATATTCACTTCGATCGAAAAAATTCAAAATTAAAACAATTATTTTTGTAAGAGAGAAAATACAGTCGTGTTTCATTAGTCCCACATCTTCCCTACCTGGCGGGGGAGGCAGGAGGGGCAATTGCCAACCCCAAGTTTCCAAGATTGGGGAAAAATTTAAATTTTTCGGGCAGTGAGAAAAAACATTTGGGCGAAACCAGAATTTTTCGGGCAGCGATATGAAAAATTTGGGCAAAGTCAGGAATTTTAGCTTAGTGACAATAATTCACTACAAAGAATATAGTTATCAAATTTAGGTGAAGACCTTTTTTTTTAGAGAACATTTTGATTTTGGGGCAAAAATTGGGAAATATAATGCACCTATAGTAGAAGCCTACAAATCTTTAAAAAAATAATAAAAGATTTCAATCGGACAGCAAAATCGTGACATTTCCGGGAGCAAGTCGGGTAAATTACTTGCATTAGATGGTAAAAATCCAAAGTTTCACTGTTAAGAATTCCACTTTTAGTTGGCAAAGTTCAGTTAGTTTGATGCCTGAAAGAATCGATAACTGGTCTATAGGAGTGGGACGCAGGCAGCTAAATGTTTAAGGCGTCATTCAAGACACTATTTATGAGGCACGCAAGTGCGCTGCGAAGTGCTCAGCTGTTGAGTAGACCCAATACAGGGCAACAGCTTGACGTAGGAAGATATTTTTTGAGCAATACCGCAAGGTTGTGAGAAAATGTGTGTTCTTCGAGATGGTTACTGATTTTGGTGTTGATGCCTTCTGAAAGTCAAACACCTTTTGAAAAAGAAGTCAAGTTGACTTGCAGTCCATATCTCCTGTATTTAAATGATGAGGGGAGAGTTGTCCGGACGAAGAGAGTGTTCTGACCAACCTATAAGATTATTCCATGATGTTACGTAATGCAAATCGGTTCTTCGGAGAATATTGGATTATTTTTTGTGACCTATCGAAACACAATGAGTCGTAGCTGCCAACAGCGAGGAAGATTTTAACAGATCAACCAACTTATAGACTTTTATTTAATTAAATGTAATAACCTGTATCCGTTCTAAATGACCTAAATCATCGTCCTAAGTAAATAATAGCGATATGACCTCGTTTTGGCAGTGATCTGAAGGGCATAAAACCGATTTTTATTGTTAATTTTGTCGTCTGAACCATGTGGCCCAATTCGGGTTTATTATAAATAGAGAGAGATCGCTCTCATCGGACAGTAACCAGAATTTCGCTCAGAGAACGGTGACCGTGTTTGCTGAATGGTCAGGTGACCATTGTATTAATTTTTGCTGTATTGTGTTGAGTAACTGCGTGTGTGAAACCGTAGGTAAAAAAAACTCCTCTCCTTCATATTCAAGTTACAGCTATATTTTTCTGAATCGGACGTCATAGAGTTACGCATATTAAATAAGGGTAGTTTGTAACTGGGAGGGGATTTCGCTGACCTTATTTAAACAAGTTCAGCACTAGACGGATATAGTTGTTGAATTCCGTTTTATTGTCGAACACGCCAGCACCTTTCAACGAAAAGTGAATTTTAAGAATCGCGAGTCTTTCCTTCATTAACAAGAATTTAGTTTTTGTAATTTCCTTCATCAACAAAAATTTAAATTTAGTCTTTATCAGTAGTCTTTATAACACATGCTTTTGGACGAGAGTGTGAAAGTGAATGCTCTAATCAAAACCATCGATCTCTCAATTTTCCATTAAGTCTGGTCAATGAAGCCCTAACACCAAAATCGAGTCGTGTATCATTTTGAGGCGCGGCAGTAAAGTTCTATAGGAAGTTTTACACTCTGCATATCAATACGCAACATGGTTATTTTGGTGAGCGCGTGAAATAGACCTTTGATTGCTTTCTGATGGCGCTAAAAAAGTCCTGGTAAGTCGCTTCCACATCAGGTGAATTCAGCAGCAACAAAGTCTTTTCGAATTTGTTCATTAAAGCGATGAAATCACTTACTTGACACTGTAAAAACTCTATCGTTTAATTGGTATGCCTAGCACTGGTAAAGCAAAACATGGTAGTGGAAGCCCAATAGGCGAGGGTTAATGTTTAACTTGGGAAACTTTCTTGTGATTTATGGTGAAGATTTTTGATGTGAAAAGGAGTATATAAATGTTTTGTACTAATTGTTTAAACCAAAGTTGTGCAGTAAAAAAATATTTTTTAACTCTACCGATTAAAAGTTTTCCAATTCCTATTCCACGAGATCTAATAGCATGACTTAGACATCAGCACATGTAAAAAAGGAGTTCAACTCCAACCTAAAATATGCGGCTATGGCAACCTCGACTCAACAATACAGTTATAAGCATGGTTGTGGAGTGGAAGTTGCATGTTTTAAATTGAAGTCGGAGTACTTTCTTTAGATTTGATCAAGTCGGAGTCGCAAATAGGAGTCGGTTTTTAGATTCAATGAAGTTGGGAATCGGATCTTTATTGTTTTTGGAGACTTTGATTTAAGCTAAATTATTTTACATTTTATCTCTATATTTATTCTCTTGACTCGCAGGAATTTGACGGAGGCGCTGTATATAGGCAAGCAATTAAGCAATTACCCCGACCAACTCCCGAAAATGCCAAAATATTGCGGTCTGATAAAACTTTTTATTTTGTTTTTTACTTTATAGAGATATGACTGAAATTTAGAACTGCTTGCCCAGGCCGTCAAGCAGGAAAAGTGCCAAAAAAGTGTCCTTCATAAGGACATAATACAATGGCTCAAGTAGGTTTTGAACCGATATCATGTCGATCACAATCACGGCTTTTTAAATGCTTTAAGCACTTGACAATTAGGCCACCATGTTTGTGAAATCGGAATCGCTGGAGTCCCATTTTTAGGAATGAAGTCGGAGTCGTTTTTCAGATGTTTTAGAGTAAAAGTTTAAATCGTAAAATCTTAAAGAACTGAAGTCGGAGTCGGAAAAAGTTTTTCTGTATACTGTATACGGAAAAAGGAAGAAATTTTTTTGACTCCACAGCCCTGGTTATAAGTCATACTTTGAAACCAGGGAGGATTCAGCAAACAAGCAACACCACCATACATAAAAATAGCTTTTAGTAATTGTAGAGTTAGCTTTTCATAATCCTTTTTCTGGTCTGTTAAGAGTACATTAAAATTGAAAAATTTTTATTCTTACTCGTGTTACATTCAACTGCTGACTAAAGCACTTTTTTTCTGTTAAGTTAAGGCATATTATAAGTAAAGAAAATGATAAGAGATTACAAGCGGTAGCTTCAGACAAGTGTCCACAATTCTTAAAGAATCTCGATATTTTAGGGAGGGCTGAATTCAAATAAAGACTTTCTTGTTATTCATTACTTGACTTTCAAAACCGATAAGCAATTAAGCACATTTTGACGCATTTTTTCCAATAAAAATATTTTTTTAATCTTTATTTGAATTTTTCAAAGCAACTCCCAAACCAAAACTTAAGTTTGATTTTGCAAATAAAAGCCTCATTTGGCTGTCAATATAAAGCGAAAATTATTTTAGTTTGCACTTTAAATTAAAGTTCAAAAGGTGACCTGTCCAAGTAGGCTATTCGCAGTATATTTGCTTGCTTATTTTTGAATCACTCAGACGATAAATATGATTATAGCTTCCAGCAATTAACTAAAAATTGGAGTTGGAGTTAGCAAAGAAAAATGCAAATCCCATTACAGCTCCAGTACATAAATTACTTCGGTTCCGACTCCAAACAAAATCATATGCGATTCCGACTTCCGACTCTGACTCCACAATCCTGGCTTAAACCAAAACAGCTTAGGGGAAAGTCGGGTATTATGCACCCCTTAAGCAAAAATCAGAAAAATCTTCATGCAAAATGGTTTGGCTATTTGATTTTTCTGGTTCCGTACGTATTAAAAACATATCATCTGGATAAAAAAATATCAAAATATATTTTTAAAAAATATTGTATAATTACTGCAAATAGCAAAATGTTATCTTAATAAAATTAAAACAGACCAATAAATAGACTACACATTGACGTTACCCTAGCCAACAGTTTAATGCTAGGCCTGCCAGGATTCTGTAAAAGCAACCTGTATAAGACCCGTATCAATTTGGCCACGGGTACTGCAGTGGTCTCAAATTGGCTTACCGTGAAAGTTTCATGTGGCTTAATTCTTTATACCCAGTGAAGTTCCATTTTCGAAACGTTTATATCTATGTGAACTTATTAGGTAAAGGCTAGAATCTTTCTTCTTCAGATTACAAATTATTTAATTTTAATATTTTCTTGTGGACTATCCGTGCAGCAAACCCATTCGGGGCCACTGCAGTACCTGCGGTCAAATAGGTATGGGAGCAGAACAGAATGCTCTCGCAGGACCCTTGCAAACCCTGCATAGCATTGTTAACTGGGTCTAAAATATGCGGCGTAGAGGCTATGTTGTTTGTTTCAACTGCTGCAGCAAATTTTTATGTGCTCTAAAATAAGTCTGCCAGTTGCTGCGGATAAGTCTAATATTGCTAAAATTCAAAAAGTGACGTGTGCTCATTTTAATTATATAAAATTATGGTAAAAGTTCTATTCAATTTCATCTGTACCCTATATGGGCCCCAATTCGATGATGATTGATCGCGATATGTTACTTTTAACAAATTTTGACTTAATTTGGTACTGTTTTCATAACTTTAAATAACTTATATCTTAAAGTGGTAATTGTAGGCCTACTTTTAAAAGTCTCTTATTTTTTATTAAATCAAACAAGGTGTATGCAGATGCAGCCAGGGACGCGAAAGCGGATGCAGAGGGGCAATTTGCCTCACCCTAAATTATGGATGCAGATACCCTTCAGTAGGCTACTCTTTGAAATTAGCAAAACAGAACCATTTGTGTCGGATAGCTGTCTTTACAATTATCTCCACCGAAATTTAAAACTTTTTTGTAAAAAGAAACACAGAGCAAATTACAGAAATTTAGCAATTAAGAAAATAAATTTTAAATGCATTTTTTTGTTGAGAAAGCCCTCACAACCAAGGTAAATTTTAGCTTAAGCCTATTTGAAAAAGTATTTTTGTAAAACTTGTAGTTTAAGATCAAGACTGATGAAGACCAAAAACTTTAATTTGAAGGTGAAAATCTTTTTTAATGCAAAGTGAAAACCAATATAAAAACGCCCAAAAACCAAAAAGTATTTCCGGAATAAGTGAATGCTTTTTTGTCATCACAAATTTTTTGACAAAATTAGCTCAAATGCAAATAATTAGGCTTACCATAGGTCCCAATTTTGTCGGGATAGTTCCTATTTTTGGGTTTTGTCCCTCCTGGTTTGCCAAAAATCCAAGGCAGATTCAAAGTGAAGACCTCCCTTTTTTAGAAAATACTACGTTTTAGGGATGAAAATCATGAAATCCGAGACAGATTTGAAGTGACGACCTTTTTTTAGAAAACTCTAGTTTTTAGGGAAGAATTTGTTTCTATTAACAAGCGTCCCCAGTAAACATTTTTTATCTAGCCAACGTTAGCGAAAGGCAGTTTTCCAGCAGCAGAAATGTTGGCAAGATGATGGCGTCCAAAGTTGACCCAGAGTCGAGTGCACCAAAATCACATTTTCCGCCAACACTGATAAACTGGGCTTTGCCAGCGTTTAGCCAACACTGAAATTCCAGACGCTGTAAAGAGTTGGCTAACTATGAATGACCAGCGCATGCTACTGCAACTGCCCAACTACTTCAGCAATCTTACCAACGTTGGCAAAACGCTAACTGCCAACTTAAGAAACATTGGCCCAGAGTTGTGTGAGAGGTAGATTCTGCTATTTTGCCAACCTTTACCAAGGCCACCTAAGCTTTTACCCGACGTTTACTCAATTGTACCACCAAGCATCATTACCACTGTAACGGAATTTAACTAACGAATCGTTGAATGTTCTATTTGGCTTTGTGCTGGTCACGTGACGGTTCCTCGCTAAGTCGCTTATAACAGATTTGACGCGTCCGGCAGTTGACGATCAATAAGTTTGGAATCGACTCCCGAGTGAAGTTATTTGAGATTCGTATATAAATCTAGACTGCATTGGAATCTTTCATTTGTGGTTTTATTAGCGACGCAATTGTTATATTCGTCCTTCATGCTTTCAAGTGCGTTGATTGCGTGTTGGTTGACGTTGTTTGAGCGACGATTGACGTTGGTCATGAAGCCAGCATACATGGGCGTCCCGTGACCAATTTCCAGGGGGGTAAAACTTCTGGGAGGGGCAGAATTATAAGAAAATGCAGTTTATATAGCAAAATTAAAGTATTTCTTAATAAAAGTCAATTTCCAGGGGACATATGCCCGCTTTGCCCCCCAGCCGACGCCAATGCCAGCATAGGTAATTAACTAAGAACTATTTTTAATTCAGCAAATAGAAATGTTTAAAAACAAATCATTAATAAAAATTTTAACTATTTCAAATAAAATTATGCGCATATTAAATGGAGCATTGTGCAACACGCACCGGGCTCATGCCGCTCAAATAAAATTGATTCATATAGACTTGAAAAAAGGAGAACAAAGTTACATTGGCATTTTGTTGGCAGAGTTGGCAAATAGTTGGCAGTTTTTCCGACTTTTTACTGTCATCCAAAAACTGTTCGAATTTTTTTGAACTAATATCAGACCATAGAGACTAACATTTTCTTTTATTCTTTTTAAACGTTGAGGCATAACAAAAACATATAAGTTATCCCTCATCAGAAAATGTTCTATTATTTAACAATCAAAGTAATTGAAATTTCATCAAGCAAAGAACTGTAGCAGAAGTACATTTGCTTATTGTTGCTGATTTGTAAAAACCTTGCATCAATATTTAACACAAACAGCTGGTAATGTCGTTGAATAAAAACTTTTGGCCAACTTCTTACCAGCGTATCACCAACTTAGTCACAGGGGAGACAGCCAATGCTGCCTTCAACGTTAGCCCAACACATCACCAGCAGCTGTGAACACGAATTTTACTAAGCAAAAAAACAGTGACAAAAAAGCTTTTTTCAGCATAAATTTTTTTTTTCCACTTTAGTACTTAACGCAACAAATAGAACGAAACAAAACTCAAAATAAATCATCGGCAGAAAGTTGGCATTGCTGGTTAAATGTTGGCAATTTTGCCAACTTGCTCCCAACCCAGCCGCGCTAAAGCCAACGTTGGCCCGATGATGAATGTTTACTGGGTCCCGATTTGCCCTTTGAAAATACGGTATGCCTAACTATAATTGGCGTTTAATTTTTTTTTTTTTTTTTTTTTCTGCTCCGCCACATGAACAAAATAACAAAATGTTGAAAAGTTTGTGTGTTGTTAAAGACGGGGTTAGAAAAAGGAAGAAGCAACGAAACGAGTTGACGTTATGTCTTGCTGATTAGCGATGAAAGGTGTGACTTAATGAGAGTGCTTTTCAACAAAAATATTTCCATAATTTTTTTTCCTCCTGTCAAAAAAATTTGTTGCTCCCCAGGTGCAATACTTTGTTTTCTAAAGCTTTGACTATATTGTAAAAGCTGATATTGAACATTTCATTTTTCAAAAAATTTGTAGTCCTATACTGGATTTCTACTCTCTTACCACAATATATAAAAATTACTCTTTGTTTAACAAAAATATATAAATTTTTTTCTATTGTTTTTGTCCAAAATATGTATTGTAAGACTTAGCCGTACAAAGCAACTAATCTTTGGCCCTGCTTCTGGAGACGCAAAAAATTGGCGCAATCGGATTTTTTCGGGCATTGATCATGCACGTTTTAGGCAGGAGAAATTTATTTTGTACTTTTTTTTGGCAAAATCGTTTTGTTATATTTTCAAAAAAGTTTATAAAATTAAATAACAAAATTCTTTTACGGCAAAACCGAAAAGTAAATGCAGTATTCCATGATGAAATTTACTTATCTGCTCTATTTACTGTCTGCTCTTTCATAGTTAAAAAAAGCAAGTAAGAGACAATAAAAAGATCTTCACATAAAACCCTAGTTATATTTTGAATGTTATCAAATCATGATTCGGGCCATTGTCGCATAAAATTCGGTAAAATTGCTTTGCTTCTCCCCCCAAAAAAATATGTTGGTTTGTTATAATTATGTAGTAACGTACCAATACTACAACAAAGTTTACTAATGAACACTATCTATTAGAGTATTATTTAAAAAAAACAACATTGTTTTACACTGTGGTAATAATACTGTTTGTGTTTCATTTACAGTATCACAATGGACAGATACGCGAAACCCAAGTAATAACATTTACAAAATTTTGAATGTCTTTGTAATAACGTATTTTTATAAACATTTTTGCACTCTATAAAGGTAAAATATTTTTAATATGTATTACTTAACTTTTGAGAGAAAAAAGCTTAATAAAAATAGCTCAATTTTTTTTAATTTTTTAAATTTTATAATTGAAAAAAGCTTAAGAAAATTAATTTTCTGTTACTTTTTTTATTACTTTTTAATTGCATTTTTTGATGAATAGAATTAACCAAAATGTAAACTAGAATTAGAAATTTTGTGATTTACTGTCAACCTTTTACATTTTCATGAAGCTAATAATTGCAATCAGATCATTGTAATAATCTACCTGTCTCACTTTTTAAAAAATATTATTTAGTAGCTGTGACTATTACAGCAAAAAAATAAATATCTATCCATCAAAGAAAAAAATTTATTTTTTACACAATAAATTATTGTTTAATGGTTGATGTTGTATATGAGTTCAGTTTTGAAATTAAATGTGATTATTAAAAGGATTAACTTATATAACAAGCTTTTTTTTATATAATGTTAAAAGTTTAATTATTATGACTTCTGTGACTAAAAAAAAGCAAGAAGAAAAGCATTTAGAAATTTTAAAAAAATTACTTAAAATTGAATGCAATAAGAAATGCTTTGAATGTGGTGAGAGATGTCCTACTTATATAGATATTACAATTGGATCTTTTGTTTGTTCCTCATGCAGTGGGATATTGCGTGGATTAAGTACTCCTCATCGCCTTAAATCTATATCCATGTCCTGTTTTACACCATCTGAAATTGCTTCAATAGAAACAAAAGGCAATGAATATTGCAAAAACATCTATTTAGGAGCTTATGATCCCAGATGTAAAGCTCAACCAAAATCCAATAACCAACTAAAACTAAAAATGTTTATGGAACAAAAATATGAAGAAAAGCGTTGGTATATATCCCCAAAAGATGCCAATCAACCTCTTGAAAGCTTTAAAGAATCAGTAATCCATCATAACTTAAATCAAGCAGAAAAGGCCTCAAATTTACAATCTTGTAAATCAATAAAAATGAATAACAAGCAAGATACAGCCAATAACAATTCCAATACTAGTAACTCAAGCATTATTGATACTGTTTTTAGTGATAACAACTCTGGATTTGCTGATTTTAGCAAAGCATTTTGTAATGAGAAGCATGATTCTTTGGATGCAAATATTTTTGGTTCAACATCACATCCTAATGAAATATTGTCTTCTTCAGGTTTTAGTTACGGAGATAATTCTTCAACCTTAAAATCTTCCTGCACTGACTTGAATAACATCTGTCAACAAAGCTCTGAGAACACTACAGTTGCAGATAAATATAAAGAACTTGATGGTTTATTTGTTGGAAATTTTGATCAACTATTTAAAATGAGTTTGCCAAGTCATTCATCCACAATCAGTAATATATTCAATGCTCCTTTTTGTTCAACCTCTTCTGTACCAGTATCAACTATGACAAGCTTCAACCAGCAACCTTTGAATCCATACAACATGCAGCAAACTGTTGCAGTTCAACCAGAAAACTCTGCTGCATCAGTATTTCATATGAACAAATACCAAGCTACGACAGTTAACATTCCTCCAAACCAACAGCAACCGATCAACCCGTTTTTGAGTAGTCGTGTCCTTCCAGCTTCTAATAGTGGCATGTTTATGATGCCTCAGACTGGCGGTGGAATATCGACTCATAACACAAGCACATTTGCTGGAATGCAGCAACCTTCCAATACGTTCATTCCGTCCCAAGTTTCATCTTCCTTTTGCAATTTGCAATCTAATCCTTCTTACCAGTCACAAATAGAAAATCATTCTGCCAATAATGGAAGTCATAGTAACTCGCAAGTCTTTTCAAATACTGCATCCGTATCACAGCATTTTTCGCCGTTGTACGCCCAATCACTACCAACTCAAAATTCACTCAAACCAATAAATCCTTTTTTTCAACCTACTTCCTGTCAACAATTGCCTGTCACAAACAACCCCTTTTTTACCTCCATGGTTTCCAATCCATCGTTGAATCCGTCGTACCCATGCAACCCGTTCACAACCGCGAATAATCAACCAGCGAATCCTTTTTTTTAATTTTTGGTAATTTTAATTAAACTCTTGATTGTCTCCGTTTCTTAATTGTTGCTTTGCTTGACTTACCTATAAACACAATACTTTATTTTGTGTTTTTGTTTTGTTTTTTTGTTATACTTTTTGTAAAGCCTACAGTATTACTTTTGTAATTTATTTTGACTTCCACTTGCAATAATAATTAGATTTACTTTTTTTGTGCTATATTAGTGTTATATTTTAAGTGCTACTTGTTGTCTTTCTATGTTGTGTATTAAGTATTTCTGTTATTCTGCTTGTTTGTGTAACAAAGCTTGCTCAGTACTGCTTAAAGTGTAAACGCCTGTTGAACTTGTATTTGCTACATCGACTTTATTGTAAACTTTTTTGAAAAGAATAAATTGTTTAGAATGAAATAGCATGCGACGAGCCAAATAGTTAAAAATTTATAGTAAAAAAATAATGTTTGGTGTTTATTTTTTTCGGAAAAATTTGTTTTCAAAAAAGTAAAGTATTATCTTAGTTGTTGACCAATATGAGTTCAATTGTCGGGCTGTTAAATTATTCTATTAAAAAGCAAAACAGCATTTGAATGATTTTACTTGTAGAATTTTCTATTTAGTTGCTCGGCCTTCCATTTTAAGTAAAGTGGGATAATCAAATTGGGTGATATAAATTCAACAAATACAATTTGTGGTGATGGTGGGCTTAACCGACCAATTTCAAGGGATAAGGGCGAGGATCAATTTCGTGGAGTCCCAATAATCGGGCACCCCCCCCCTAGGGACGAGACCAGAGGTCTAGAATAGTGCATGAGTGGCCGAAGATAGCAGACGTAGAAAGTCAAGTACAGGGCCGTCTTGCACGAGATGAAAGATGTCCTGTTGTTCAGAACCACAGTTCCTGCACGAAGTAAGTCTCCGTTCGACCAATTCTGTAGAGGTATGTAGCAAGAAGAGTGGACAACCACAAAAAATTATGGTTAAAGATTTAATCCTTTAAAGTAACGTCAAAAATTGTCTTATTGTAAGATTGGTCAAAAATGATGTTGCTGATGGCATTTCGATACTATCAGGAACTATGTGGTGCTGAGTTCGCTGCCAACACTGTAATTAAACGATTTTCTTAGCTCAGAAAGCTATCTTCTACGCTAAAGAAATCTTCTGGAGAGGTCGTTAGATGATTCTCTCCAACCCTAGCTCCTAACTATCATTTAACAATCGGATTTGAAATAAAATATAACCTTTATGATACCAGCACAAATCACAAGCCCAAGCATAGGTTTTTGACAAAAAATTTTCTCCAGTTCAACAAAAATTAAAATCTGTAAGACCGATTGTACTTTAATTAACGACGAACGACTTTACCAAGCGATTCAAACAGCTTAGAATGCCCCCTACAAAATATTTTTTTATTTTATCTATTTTACAAATTTATTATATATAATTTATTTACATAATATATACAAAGCATTTATTTTATATATTTATCTTCCTGACTCGCAGGAAAGCAAAGGAGGCGCTAATACATAGGGTAAGCAATTACCCCGACTTGCTTCCCGAGATGCCAAGATTAGAAATAACAGAGTAGAATAGCTTTCCGAACAACTCGATCTTTTCTCTGCTATAAAAAATTATAGAAGGAAGCGCTTCTATAGTGGACATCACTATTAAGCACGCGGCGATTAACAATGGGGGATTTGACTATCTGTGACGTTGATGCGTTTCGCATCCTGGCAATAACAAAGCTGTTCTAATTGATTCGCAAAGCACTACAAAAAATGTAAAGCAACCACAAAGGAACTTCAACCATAACAGCACAATTCCAATCAAAATGAAATGGTCTGGGCTTGAACAAAAAGATAATGGCTCTATCAATAACCAAGTACAAAATAAGAACTTCAAGAAAGAACCGATTACGAAATAACCACACCATAATTCAAAAGTTAGTGCGAAAAACTACATTTTATGGTGGCTTTACCCGAACGACTTTTATGGAGAGGGAGCTGGATCCAAAAACAGGACTAAACGGGGCATTATGTTTTTATAAAAACGTTGTTATGGTTTTTACTTCAGTTAGTATGGGACAGATTTTGAAAAAATGAATGATACAAGGTGAGTTTAGACTGAAAGCCGACGCGAAAAACGTAATTTTTAAAATCAAACGCGGAAAATTTGCTTTTCGCACGTTTTTAATCTATAATAAATAAATAAAACTGGGGTAAATGTACCCTCAGGGGTACATTTTTACTTTTTAAGGGGTACATTATATGTGAGAGAATATCCTTATCTAACTTGTTTGTTATGAGGGTAATTGATTAAATTTGCATGAAGTATATTTTCCATATATTTTTGCTAGTTTCCAATGATATACCAAATTGGAATAAACTAATACAGTGATTTTAAGTGGTTCACCAAGAAAACCTTCTATGGAAAAATTTCTGAATCAAAATCTACAGTTTGAGACCAAAAGTTTCACAGAATTGGTCATTAAACATCTTATAAAATTCGAGTGGGAAATTGATAAATATTTTCCAAGTCTAGGTAAAGATGAGTTTGCATTTAGGCTATAAGAAATCCTTTCACTGCAAACGCTCGGATTCTGCAGGCTGGAACAAGTACTCAAGAGGAACTGGTTAAACTCCAACATAATAGTTTTGCATGCGATGTGTATTCTGAGAAAAATTTATGTGAATTTTTGATATTTTGAATTTTTGATGATTTATGTCAATTTTTATGATGTACTGCAACTCATACCAATAGATTGCTACATTTATAATTAAAGCATTGCTTTTGCTTCTATCATCACAATTATGTGAATCGACATTTTCAGTGCTAGTGATAATTAAATTGAAATTAACTCAAAATATCAGGACAAGATCTATGCTCTATTTCTAACACTTTGAATTTCACATTCTGACGTTCCACATTTGCATATAATTATTTGATATTAAGCCCATTTTCATATAGCAATGTGGCTTTGTCACAGATCGTAATACTTTCCGGCCGACATCAGTTAGGTAACGTTAAAATTTTGTTTTAATTAAGAAAAAATTAATTGTCTAAAATGTTCTAAATGTTTTGTTTTTATTTTTATTTGAATAAATAAATAAATTGTAAATAGAACTAAGTTAATGGTTAGCCTTCTGGGTTTGAACTGCCACAACAAAACTTAAAGATAACGCTCTTAATCACTATAAACTAGCAATATTACAGTTTTTTGAGGGATTTCAATAAATAGCTTAGCTATAAAGAGTAAGTTATGCATTAAAGCAACTTGACCCTAGCGCTAAAAAGGTGAAAAAATTTTGGGGGTACATGCGAACCTAAAAAGTGTTTAAAGGGTACCAATGAACAAAAAGTTTGGGAAACCCTGATCTAAACCAAGCTAAGAAGTTAAAATATTTCGACTTAAAATTTTTTATTAAGTATGAAAAATTCGGCGCATAAAACATTTTTTCGCCTTTGCTTTTTCTGAACCGAGCTTTAGGCTACTGTCTAACACACCATTATCTGCATTCTTAAAAATTATGAAATATCCAGAGTTGTAGCATACCTCGATATTAACTTAAAAATACTATTTTAAGGTTTATGTTTGTTGTCATAGCCAACCAGACCAAAAGATTTTGGGGGCAACACAAATTTACCCGAATTATAATTTGGCATTACAGGGTGCGGCACAAGTAATGCCCTTTTTGTATTTAGAAATATTTATATTATAAAAATTTTCATACGTAACTTTTATTGAACATAAATTTATTGCATTACCTTAAAGAAAAAAAAGATAATAACTTGTTGGAAAGTTCTTAAGCATTGTTTTATGAAAATATAAGCGTTACTTATAAATATAAAAAGGACGTTACTTACGCCGCACACTGTATGTTATGGAGATGCCCGAATTTACTCGGATTTAGTGTGAAAACCTTTCTTTTTCGGCTTTTATCATTTTTTTAGTCGTAAATAGAACAGAAACGATTGGTTTTGGCAAAACAAACTTTGAAGAACAAAACAAAACATCACATCTTAGTCATTTTTGCCCACCGATTTAAATTGTTTTGAATTGAGTAACTTTCTCCGACTCAAGAGTACTGTCAGCGGCAAAAAAAATCTGATTCTACCTAAATTTTTTACGTCTTGCAGGGATAATTGCCTTCCCTGTTTGTATGGTTAAGCTTATCGATACCATGGTTGTGGAGTCGGAACGCCGAAGTATCAGGTTTTAAAGCGGAATTTTTTTTACATAACATAATGTGGAGTTGTTTTCCAGATCTGCTAAAGTTGAAGTCGTTATTGTTTTGGAGACTACGCTTTGGCTAAATTAGGCCTCCAAGGATGTGGATTAAATTTTAAATGGCTATAGTTTGAGTTAAGAGTGGTGTGGTGGCTTACCCAACCCATTTCCAGGGAGGAGAGCGCGGATCAACTCCGCAAAGTCCGAACAATAGGGCAACCACCCAGGGACGAGACCAGAGGTCTAGAAGAGTAAGTGATCAAAAATTGCCAGACGTAGAGTCAAGTGCAGGGCAGTTTAGCACGAGATAAAAGATGTTTTGTGATTTAGAACCACAGTTGCTGCACAAAGAACTCTCGACTCGACCAATGCTGTGGAGTTAGCAAAAGGTGCTGTGCCCGTTGCAGCCTAAACGAGAGAGAGGGCACAGCGAGGGAGGGTAAGTTTTTCAGAAGATACTGCAGAGACTTGGTATTGGAAGAAATCACAGTAGATACCCCGTATCCAACTCTAGCGTATCTTGGGGTAGAGGAATAGGCGTTGGGAAGAAATAGGAGGTGAGAGAGTGATATGCTGGAGTGATCATGAGTGGCACAACCTGTAGCAAGGGTATCCACTAAGACAGGGATGGCGAACCACTAACCTGCGGGTCACGTTATGACCTACTAGTTGAAATTCAATGACCCACCTGATGTTCTGAAATTTCTGGCATTTTTAGTCTGCAACATTAATTTAGGACGGATTAGACCAGGGGCGTCCAACCCGTGGCCCGCGCAGTATTTTTTGAAGCCCTTTGTCCTGTCAATTTTGGCAGAAGTCGAAGACAGATTTGCTATAAAGACCCCTTTTTTCTCGTTTTTTATCAAATTTTAGAGGTCACTGTGATTTCGGGACAAAAAGTGGGGAATCTGAGACTGATTTCAGGTGAGGACCTTTTTTTTAGAGATTACTATGATTTTGGTACAAAAAGTGGGAATTTCGAGACTGATTTCAGGTGAGGACCTTTTTTTTAGTCTTTTAGCCAATGACCCACTTAATGTAAGTTTTAAAACTGCCGTTTTTTGACCCGCCCTATAAAAAGGTTCGCCAACCCTGCACTATAAGACGTTGCCTACAAGAGAAGAGTAACCAGGTATCTATTGAATTTGAAGATGGACTACCTTAGACTCTCATAAAGAATTAAGAAGAGATTGGGTGTTAGTGAGAGATTTGGCTATTGGTTATGGCAAGAAAGCAGAGAGAGTTGTCAGGACAGATTACAAGTGGGACAATAGAGTGTCGGACTTTATGTTACAAGACGAGAAATGAGGAATAATTATTTATGGGAAGAATGGCATAAGTCTCGGCGCTATAGTTGGTGGGCCAGCGTCCAGCCGAGGAGAGAGAGGCAGCAGGAAAACATTTAGTACATTTAATATGAATCCTTGCTCCTCCCTCCACCAGCTTGCTAAGAACCGAGCCATCAGTCCAGGCTGTGATGTTGATGTGTGGGAGGGTCGATAGATGGGAGACAGCGGCGGTATGGCGAAGGGAGGAGGGGTTGTTACGAGAGCAGGAGGAAGAAAGATAGCAAGAAATAGAATTAGACGTACGCGGAGACCAGATGTTTGAGAGGACATAAGATTAGAGGTTTGCGAGGTAATTGTAAGTTAGGAGTGAGGTTATGGGAACTAGAAAAAGATCTCCATGATTCTTTCTTGAACCGCGTACGAGAATTGTGATGGGCAAGAGAGACTGGAGAAAAGGATGAAGGTAGTCTAAGAGCAAGTTCATGCAAAAGAAAGATTGACAGGTGAGGGTGGCACGCAGTGGGGGGAAAAGTGCTTCTAGGTGTAGGAGAGAAATTGGAGTTGATGACAGACAGTCTGTGATGACTCTACAGGAGGATTTGTGCATTCTCTCCATGGAGGTGATATAGGTGCGGGAAGAGAAAGGAAACCAGCCTGGGGAAGCATAGGTAAGAATGGGGCAAATGAAGGCTTTATATTAGAGGAGCCCCGGAAAGCAGAGGCAATACAGAGGAAGGTATTTCTTTAATAAAAATAGAACATGATATTGGAAAGAAAGGGTTCGGTTGAAGGTTACACAGAGAAAGGTCGAATTTGGATTGAAGTTAAGCGGGGTATTGAGAATTGATAAAAAGGGTTAAAGAAGGAATTGGTTGGGGTCTAGGCTAAAGATGACGCACATTTGGAAGGGTTGAGAGGTAGGCACCACTTAGAGGACCATTCCACCAGTTTGTTAAGGGCAGTTTGGACAGCCGCAGTTGCGCGTTCAACTTTTGGGGAGGAGGCCTAAATGGCGAGGTCGTCATAGAGGGAGACTTTCAAATATTGCAGTGGGGCGGATCTAATTTCGTTCATATAGAGACGTTTGGAACTTCGGAGGGATCTTCGGGTTTGAATAGAGAAGATTGTTGATGTGCTCAAACTTGATTTGCACAGTCTACGGAGATATGACAGCTTGGGAAGTTGGGGAGATCAGATGAGAATAAGGAAGAACCTGAGATGGAGACTTCACTGGGACGGGTTTCAGAAGAGGCTAGAGCAAGTTTTCTGCCGCTGAGTTGAGAGTTTGAATCGGGATCGGAAAAATTCTCCCGACTTTACAACCCAGGTTGTTCCTCCCCAAATTGGTTCGATTATTGTCTTAAATTAGTTATTCAGACTTTTTAAAGTTAACAATGGTCAGTTTCTTATACATGTTCGATTTCTTAAACGCTTTAAAAGTTTAGTCCTTACAAGAAAAATTTTTAATTAGTTTTCTTTCAAAGATAGTCTAAACTTTTTTTACAAGCAAGCAACCAACTAATTCCCACCTTAGGAACAGCCAATCTTATTAAATTGCAAATGTCTCGACGCAGCAATTTAAAAAGCAGTAAACAGAAAAACGCACGCAATTTAGATAAGAGGTTGTCATTGGTAAAATACAAATATTAATAATCAAATCAGAAAAAAAAACCAACGTTTTGAAAAGAACTCTTGTATCAGGCCATAAAATTTATGCTTTTGAAATCAATTCACCTTGCTGTATATTTAGAAAATTGCCCTCCAAAAAAGTTGACTAAGCCTATGCTGTAATTTAAAAGTGCAGCATGTAAAGATTCCCCTGTTTTCAGCTCCAAGTGCAAAATTTGTCAAGTCCACCAAGAAAACAAATTTAATAAAAAAATTACAACAAATGAAGACAGGTCGATGTCGGGAGGTCTAAGCTTTTCAATTGCTTTAAGCGCAGCAGAAGCGACGACAAGTTATTGTCATCGTTTCGGTGTCGAGAACGTCGTTTGCTCGGCGACGCGTTAGGATTGGGGCACGACCCAGGACGTAGCTGAATGGACTTGTACACGAGATAGCAGGCCAGCCGGTCGAAGTTGAGATGCAGCGAGGGGTCAGTGGGGGATTGGTCAACTTCGAGATTGCTCTGCGACCGAGTGTGGACTCGAGAAGGCTCCGATCTCCAACCGCAAGCCGCACCTTCCACGAGCGATTTGTTGTCTGCGTTTTTCAAAAACGTTTGCGTTAGTCGCTGAAGCGATCGCGCGTCCAATCCAAGCGCGCGCACTTGACACAAACTCGTCGAACACGCGCTCAAGCTGTGTCGCTATCGCTCGTAAAAGCTCCTCGGCGCTCCCGGATGTTGCGGCAGAACGTTCGAGCAAAAAAGTCCGCGCAAGTCGCAATTGCCAAGTCGATAGCACGCTGGGTGGGCCATTGCGCTCCAAAGAGCTGCAAATCTGTAAAATACGAAGAACTTTCTTGTGTAAAACCTTCTGTTTAACAACGCGCAATTATTCGTTGTTTGGACCGCTACCTGAAGAAAGCTGAAAAACGTAAAAAACGTTTTCTTGTCGTGACGTAGTTCTTCTAGCAGTGACATCATGCCTGATAAACTGTCGGACTTCACATCTGCTTTATCTAGCAACGGCAAGCACAATTAAAACCAAATCAACATCAATCTATTTCAGTCAAGTTAAGACCGAACGATTTTGATACAAGTTGACCGATTAAGCAGAGTTTCGAGATTTCCGGAAAAAACTTCGTTCGCAAATCAGATAAGGGATTGATAAATTTACCCGCATGTTAAGAAAACCAAGGCTGGTATTTTGGAGAAAGTAAAAGTTAGAAAAGGGGTATAAAGCTAAACGGTATTTTTTTCTCGTCAATGATGGACAAGATCGTGGTTTAAATCCTACTTCCATCCTGCGGTTGTATCCTTGTAAAGGCACTCTCCTCTGCTTCGGTCTTCACGACAGCTTCAAATAAGTTTTGCGGCACACTCGTGATTCTCTTGCGGAACACAGGTTGAGAAAGTTAATAGGCACAGCAATAATTCAAGATGATTGAACATCTGATTAAAAATTCCTTAGCGGGCCGCACCAAAAGACTTCGGGGGTCGCGGGTCGGGCACCCCTGCTTCAGATATAAAACACCAGCGACTGATGTCGAAAATGACATCCAGTTGGTATGAGCATTTTCAAATTATTTTTAAGCAAGCAACAACTGATCGTATAAGTTTTTTTACAAAAAATAGTTCGGAACATTTAATATTCAAAAAAGTACTGTTTCAAAATTGCTTGGAAGCTAGAAAAAAGATATGGTCAGCAGAAGCTAGGTTAAACGGATAAACTGTATCAGTGTGTCATGGTAACAGCTACCGAGATAATAAAAAATATGACATTCGAACAAGTCTACAGGTAATAGCGGTGTTTTTTAAACCTTATAGCACGTAAACTGTAGAATCTTGCGTACAGCTAAAAAAACTAAACCAAAATAAGTGATCGATAATATCGGTATCCATTTTAATAATTGCATGTTCCTTGGAGCGCAGAGCACTGAAAGAACGGAATGGGCAAAAGGCAAAACGGTTGAAATTAAACTAAATCGAAGCTTCAGCTGCTTCAAATTTCTTGATTCGAAACATGTCAAGCGACTGCAGTTGGACCTACTTGCTTTATCAGCAGATTCGCGGCACATGGTGAACAAAATCGAACTGACGCGACTGTTCGCAATGTTTTCCTCGAACCGATTAAGCGACGGCGACAGACGATGACGGTTCAAATACGAGCAGTGGCCCTGAAACCAAAAGAGTGTATTAAACGGGGGCTCGGACCGCCTTCGTACTGGGAAACCGACCTTCGGGTCTTGTATATATGAGAGACAGCCAGGCTTGAGCTGAACATACATCCCGTCTCTTAGG
Source organism: Diplosoma virens (assembly GCA_963680785.1). Lineage (NCBI taxonomy): Eukaryota > Metazoa > Chordata > Ascidiacea > Aplousobranchia > Didemnidae > Diplosoma > Diplosoma virens. The sequence goes on along the minus strand of OY796895.1, from coordinate 30,731,771 downwards.
AACTGCTCGATTTTTTCTTGTTGGCTTACGGCTGATATTTCGATTGGAAGGTGCCTCGTGTCATCGACAATTATCTACAAATAAGCACGTTAATGTTAACTTTAACCACCCCCCCCCACACACGTGCAACTTCAGCTTTCTTTTACATTCACAATGGCACAACGTAAGAACACATTCGAGCGTTAACACAAAGTTCACGAAAGAATTTACCGAGTGTAGAAAGCGGATTTCCGGTAATAGACATGGAGCTACCGTCGTGACGGATGTGACGTCACCTCTTTTGGAAGGCGAGTACTGAATAGAAAGGCGAGCGTAGCAAGGTCGCCGCGTGGTGGCGTCGATTGGAACGAGCAGACGCTTTTTTGTCGCCATTACGTACAAATGACGAAAAGCCTACGATTTTCAAATAACAACAAAAACAGTGAGAAAGGCGGCGTCAACAATATTAAAACAATAATAATACATATTTGCATAGCGCTTTTTGCAAAAAACTAATTTGATTAAAGGCGCTTTACAACAAAGAAAATTGAAAAACTAAAATAAAATCATGAGACATTACAACATTACCACAATATTAAGTGGAATATAACAATAAGCAGATAGTAAATTGAAAACTTTCGTTTTCAAGAAAAACGATGCAGAAAAATGGTAACGCTCCTTGTCAGTGTTTAACAAGATTAAAGATGATACCATCAAACTTTTTACAATATACAGTGGCACCACGTGGAGCAAGAGGTCTGACGGTTTTGGATGACAATAACAGATGCTGATTCAACAACATCACTGCCAGCATATGATCCGGGCCGCACAGCAGCCTGGGGGAGAAAAAGGATAACCCCTCGGTTGCAGACCTGTTTGTGTATGACCCGGAGCGGATGCCCTGTCAAACGACGACCACGACTCTCTCATGCCAGTCAAGGTTTTATCTGCCATTACATTATCTTTTCTCATCTTACATTTTATCAAAGTTTCTTTTACATTTTCATCAAAACGCTGTAATACATCTGTGCAATGCAATTTTTAACCTTTCGCATTTTCTTCATACATTTTATCAAATTACGTCATAGATGTATTGTACAGCAGCCTGGGTAGTAAAAGGATAAACCCTCGTCCCCAGTCCTGTTTGTGACTGACCTGGAGTGGATACCCTTCAAACGCCGACGATAGATGTATTAAAAAAGCTTAAGAGTCGGTAATGTCTCATATTTATAGCGAATTCGATAAAGACGGTCGCGATTTAAAACTAACTCGCGTCATTCTGTTGTGTTCCTGAGGAAGACACGTCACAGCACTTTCTCCTGCTCGGGAGTCTCAGCAAGCAGCTTTAAATTCCAGCCATATCTCTAAAAGTCAAAAAAACAAGATGGAAAACCGAACAGCAATGCCTTGGCATCTCCGAAAGCAGGTCAGGATAATTGCTTGACGGGGCCATGAGCATAACAGTCTCACGTTCTTCTGCAAGTCAGAAAGATAATATAAAGTAACACTGGTAGAAAAACGTTAATAATACAAACAATAGACTTGCGATTAATATTAAAACACATCTACTACTAATTGACTATTAACCCATTTCAATATAGTGGGCTATGGATCTGTTGGACCAGCTAAGCTTAACATTTTCCTTGTTTTTACGAGAGTCAGAAGCGGGCAAGTTCCGACATGTTGCAAATCGGATGATTGTGAGTTGAAAAAAAAAACTAGTTTCGGTTAAAATAATTACTTTTTTAACCTTTTGGAAAAAGAATTTTCAATCAACACCTGCAAGTGGTAGCGATTGTCGTAGCTCTTGGTAGGAAAGACCGGATAAATAGCCACCAAAAGTGCTGCAACAGCAGTTGGAGTTGTTTCGAGTGTGTACCTGTAAGATAGAAATTATTTCATTGTGGCTTTAAATTGATTTTCTTTCGACTTACCGGCAATTTCCGAGAAATAAAAAACCCATCGCCATGTTGGTGGCCATCTGCATGCCGTAGTTAATCTCGTTTTCAACTGACACGTGCAAATATCGGCACATCTGATAAACAAATTTCTTCTATGACGAAACAACCGATTTAACTTCAAATTTGGTTTTCGCGCTTGATTGGTTGAAACTTTAAATTAATCAAATTTAGCCTTTTTTCAGCTTTGCTTTTAAGGCCCGTTTCCACTACGAGCGTGGAAAAAAGCATTCTTTGTTTGTTTTATTGTTTTTTTGCGCTCGCTTCAATCGAAGATCAATAAAAGAGACAAAGAATGCTCTTTTACACGCTCGTAGTGGAAATGGGCCTTTACTAGCACACGAACAGTTAAAAACCAAAACAATTGCAAGCTTGATCAATAAATCAACTAACGTCACGTTTGTTAAAACTAATTTAAAACCAGATTATTATTTTTCTTAAAACGTCAAATTTGCTTCCGAAAAGAAACTAAGATAGAGAAAACCTGAAGAGCTCTGAGGTTTCCGCTTCCGGAAACGACTATGCACATCGCTAGCAAACATGACGTCATACAGGATTCGAAAAGTCGAGGGCCGATGGCCTGAAAAGGACACAGTCGAACAAATTGTTCGCTTATGCGCCAATGTACATTTTCGTACTGACCTCCACAGTGTTCGACAAACGCTTTTTTCCACGTGATTTGAAAAGAGAAAGAAAAAATTGAACAAAATGAAGCAAAGTATCGAAGGCGGACTTTTCCTGCGAACCGGCGAATCTGCAATAAAGTGTTTAGCTTCACTCACCGAGGTTCCGCTTGTAATTACAGCACACCATGAGCACACGCATTCAAGCACAACGAAACTCTCGCAGGGCAGTATATAGAAGAGGCGATTTTATTTTTTAAGTAAATGCTTACTGAACGTCTATGGGCAATAACATAACAAACTTTTTTTTCAAGTCGTTTTTTCTGTATTTTTAAGTATTTTTCAAGACACTATTACGTTAAGTTCGACAAAGAAAAATTTTTGCATACTGGAAAAAGAACTCGTGGTGGGAAAAGCTTTAAGGTTAACTAGAAGCATTAATTTTGGACGATCAAAGCATTTAGTTTTTCTTTTGCAGACAGAATATTTAATTTTTTGGTCTTTAATTGAAATTAGAACAAAAGCTGCTGAATTTTTCGCTCTTTGAATAATTTAAACAGTATTTCACAAGAGTATCAACATAGGCGTACCAGCCGAAACAAATTTGGGAGGCAAGAGTTTTGCCCAAACTTTGGGACGTTTGCCCGAATCATGATTTTTTAGTACTTTACGGATGTGAGAAGAGAATTTGTCTAAAAATTTCGGTGAAAACCAAAAATCACCTTAAATCTTAACTTTTTTCTGCATTTAGTGTTCATTTTCGATGCACAAAAAATTGTTTTGCTTGAACAATTCCTTGTCGCTGCCCTAAAATTCCTGATTTTGCCAAATATTTTCTATCGCGACCGAAAAATTTTGTTTTTGCCCAAAATATTTCCTCGTCGCTTCTCGAAAAACTCCAATTTTTACCCAAATTCTTGAGACTTGGAGGGGGCAACTGCCCTCCCTGCAGGTACGGCAATGAGTCTCAATATGAAGATCAAATTATCTCAACAGAGGTCCATACAACAATTTAGCTGCGAAGATAGATCCGTTTATACCAAGGGAGGGTGGGCAAGCTTTTTATTGCGCGATTTAATTTTTTCTAAATTTTAACAACGTGTGAACACACTCAGCACAAATTTCCATACCTGGTTCATACAATCATGACCACGCTTTATCGAGCCAGAAAATACCGTTACGTTTTTGGCACTGTTGTATATTTTAGTTCGGTAGATTTATCTCAAGTGCAGTCCATTGATTTGTTAATAGATTTTACTTTGTTCTTTTCTGACCGTCTTAACGTTGACAAAAACCGAATTCCCATGTTGCATTGTCACTTTGTTTCTTAAAAAGTGGTGGTCCAAAGCTTTCAAAGAGTTGGGATTAGAATTAACGCTTGCCGCCCTAACCCTAAACCAGGAGATCTCGACTCCAAAAAGGTTGAGAAACACGCACGACAAGGGATCCCGACAACGTTGCAATGATGATCATGATAAGTATCATTAAGGTTGGTTGAATACGTCATAAGGGTCGCTACCTGAGGCCGAGTGCGATGCAGGCGCCGGTCACGATGGCGGCGTGACACTGCAGTATGGTTTGCTCGTCCGCTTCCGGAGCGTCACCGTGACGCGGATGGGAATTTCCCGACTGGTCAAGGTGGTTACGAATGACAGGAGGCACGTGACTTTCCACCTAAAAGCAGAGTGTGAACGAGATGAAGCAGCGACCCAAGTCGCTCACGTCATCATCAAAGTTCATAAATTTGCTTTCTAACTAAATTAGATTGAAAAGAAACACGAATGCGAGGGATATAAAACCAAAAAAGAGTCTTTTGGCAAAATAACTGTAGAAAATAAATATCAGAGATGGTTAAAAAGTTTTCTTTAAAACAAAAAGTTTACACCTATTACTAATAGCGTAACTTAGACTACATGAAATTATCATCATAAGTTTGGTGTAAACACTGAAACAGTTTAATAGAAAAAGCAAAAGATTTTACACTGATGTCGAGCTGCATACCCAATCAACGGACGGCACAATGCTGTCCCATAATATGAGTGCACGAGTTATGACGCGAAGCATCAAATGATGCGGTTTGATCGACTCCAGCAGGGACATGGTCTCAGGCGAAACAAACCAATTTGCGACAGCTCTGCAAACAAACAATGTCTGCTACAACGCGCGCGCATAGAAGAATCTCGAACAAGCTCGAAGAACCACTCTTGAAAAACACTCAGCACATTGTACTAAAAGCAGCTGCTCAACAAAGAGAAAACTCAGCGGCGCGTCTTGTAGCGCTGAAAGCGTTAAACACAAAGCCAAGGTCTGGTTATAATTAACTATAAGCTTCGAACAAAATACAGGCTAGATTGCATTTGAACTTAAACTCTTAAAACTCTTATGTTTTAAACGCATAGCTTAGCACTCTTACAGGTTATTCGTTTTGAGAAACATGAGGCACAATGCGATTGTCGATCCAGGACACGTGATCTCGGTGTTGACCCGGTCCCCCTCCAGAATCTGATTGAAGTTGTTACCGCGGGAAGAGTAATTCGATCCATAAACATCCGGATATTTGCTGTTTAATATTCACGTGATCACTTGAGGTACGGATGGACTAGACAGAATTAACATGAAGAAAATGGCAAAAAAGCTCAGGTAATGTAATAAAACATCTCATAAAAAATGTAATAAAACACAAACTGTTACAATTAATTGAAAACAAAGATACATCCAGAGGTTGAAGAAGCGTGGAAAAAGTCGACACACTATCATGGGCAACCAAACATCTTACAACAGCAACTATTGCAAGTTTTTCGACTTTTACTCTTCACAGACATGACAAGACATTTATTAGGTTGAGGAATATGTTCGTAGCGTTTGTATCAAATATTGTTATTTTAACAAAAATGAAAAGTTATGGCTATAAATTAATAAATTATGTATTCTCGGTTGCTGTTTACGACCTCCTTCCACCTCTCGACCAATTTGTCGATGCCGTTCCGCCAAAAATCCCTCATTCACGCGATGTAGCTGGGCTATGTAGAGCTCCTTGTTGACCGTGGCATTCCTTTCGAGCATTTCTCAGCGCACCATGCCCTCTCAGTCCCACCAAACGCAGATCATGGTCTTCTTAGGATGGAGGTCAGGCTTAACTCTTGGCTTTGGCGTATCTCCAGGACCCACCCATTTCTTTCTTTGCTTCATATTTATATATAGGCACCATTTCTCATCTCCCGTGACGATTCGGTACAAAAAGCGCTGTTTGTGACCGCGTGTTGCTCGATGGCGGGCGAGATGTTGAGAAGCAATTTGAAGGCTATTTTCTGCGTTGTTTTCGCTAAGCTCATGAGGCACCCAGACTCCCAATTTTTCGGAAAATCCCATTGAATGAAGATAATTGAGAATCGTTTTTTGATCGCAGTTCATTTTTTCTTTGGGCCAATTGACGACTTGTTTGGCGACTTTTCTCCTCCTGCACCAACGACAAGCCACCTCAACGTGGTGGTGCAGTCCCCTTCCCTGCACTGGGGAAGGTCGAAATGGCTTGTCGATTCCCCGAGGGTCTCATCCTCGGGCGATTCTCCTTCGGACCACTCCTCTCATTTTTTATCCCTGCTGTCCAATGTGTGGTCACATATGGACAGCATTCTTAAACCCTATTGACCGCCCCCCCACCCCTTATATTTTCTTTCGGACATTTCTCCCTCGTCCCTCCTTCCACAACAAACCTCTTCATTACTTATCCCATTCACCGCTGATTCTTATCTCTATGCTTCTCCTTATCAGCGGTGACATTCGCCCCAACCCTGGCCCTATAGACGCCTGCTCTGTCTGCTCCCGTAGAGTCGTCACCTGGGGAAACAGATCAATACAATGTACCAACTGTTCTCTCTGGGTACACCTCTCCTGCTCTGGTCTTTCTCCCGCTGACTTCCGTAAAATCTCCCCTGGACACTCTTGGACCTGCCCAATGTGCCCATCCTCCTCCTCTCAACCCCTTTCCTCCCTCTCACACTCTAATCCCATTTCTTCATCCTTTTCTGTATCTCCATCCTCTCACATTCCAAATCCCCCACCTCCACTCACAAACAACCAGAAAACCATATCTTCAAAAACTAATCCCTCCCCCAAAACAACCTCGAATTACCCCACCTATCTTCCTAATCACCCCCAACTAATTTTTACTTACCCTCCCTCAGCATTGACTACTCCTTCTCCTCAAACCCAATATACCACCTGTCCTCTCACACAATCCTCTTTCCATCCTTTCTCTCCCTCTCGAAACAACCTCCGAATCCTACAGTGGAATGCTAATGGGATTCGCCCACGACGTACTGAACTCCTACACTTTCTCTCTCATAATCAGTACGATCTCATCTTCATACAGAGTCGCATCTCTCCTCTGACTCCACCTTCCGTATACCCGGCTACAAAACCCTCCAGAAGAACCGTTTTATGACGAGGAGAGGAACCACCAACTCTACGGGAAACCTAGGAGGAGGTGTACTGATACTTGTCCAAACCGGTCTATCTTACACATCACTCTCCACACAATCCCTCTCCTCCCTCGACCCCAGCTCCGATTATTTAGCTATCGCAGTTAAAATAAAAGGAGCCGCTCCCATACATCTTTTCAACGTCTATGTCCTTCCTATCCGCTCCTCTTCCTCCGACTCTCGCCCAAAATCCTTCTCACCCTTTCTCTTACCATCATCTCCTACCACTTACATCTTTGGCGACTTTAACAGCCATCATTCATCCTGGGACTCCCACTCACCAGAAGACCAATCAGGCAAAGATCTGTTTGATTGGCTCCTCTCTTCTGATCTTTTACCTCTTAATAACCCCGAACATTACACCCTACTACACCGTGTCACCGGTAACCGCTCTTCCCCTGATCTTTCCCTAGTTCCTGCCCGAATAGCCTCTAAATGCCTCATTTAACTATAATAAAGCTCGCTGGGACAATTACCTTACTTATATTGATACCCACTGCCCTACTCCCTCTAACTTTACAACACTTTCTCTTTCTGAAGCCACCCACACCTTTACCAGACTCCTCAACGATGCTGCCACTTCTGCCATTCCTTTCGGCAGCATCAACCGCCCTGCTAAAGCCTGGTGGTTTCCTGAAGTTGCAGATGCTGTCGCAAAACGCCGAAAGGCATTTGCAAAGGCACACTGTTCTGAAGAAGACCGCCAGCACTATATCACCACTTCCATATATACCTCCACTATGATTTCTAAGGCTAAAGCCAAGTCATGGCAGAACACTTGCTCTAGCCTTTCTCCTAAAACCCGTCCCAGTGAAGTCTTTTCTCTACTTCGCTCCATCTCTGGATCCCCCTCCCCAACTACTTCTGACCTCCCCAATTTCCCAAATTGCCATACTCCTGTAGATTGTGCCAACCATCTCTCCTTACATCTACCGTCCCATTTCTCCACCCAAACCCCAAAACCTTTTCGAAGCACCGAGAAAGCTCAAAGGAAGCATATCAGAACTGCACACTGCAACACCCTGCATTCCACTTTCTGTTCACCATTCTCTCACTTGAACTCTCTACAGCTATCTCTCAACTCTCAACCTCAACCTCTTCAGGTCCTGATCAAATTACCTACCCTCTCCTATCCCACCCCCCACAATCTGCGTTACATTTTCTTCTATACATCTTCAACCTTTCTTGGTCAACTCACACCTTCCTGTCTGCCTGGAAACAATCAACAATCATCCCCATTCTCAAACCCGGAAAACCCTCTGACTCACCTTCTTCATATAGACCCATTTCTCTCACTTCATGTACCTCCAAACTCTTCGAATGAATGGTTTTAGGACGACTAACCTATTTTCTCGAATTACATAACATTCTCTCACCCGTGCAAGCTGGTTTTAGACCTGGTAGATCGACTGTAGACCAGGTTCTCCTTCTCTCACAGTCAATCGCAGATTCCTTCCACCAATCTAAGTCAGGCGCACGTACAGTCCTTGCCACTGTGGATTTTGCGAAAGCTTTTGACTCAGTTTGGCATTCTGCCCTTCTCTCTAAACTCCTCTCATTAGATCTTCCTCTTTGCTTTGTCGAATGGATACGATCCTACCTCTCAGATCGCCGTTCGAAAGTCCGTATCTGTAATTCATACAGTCGTCCTTTCCGTCTCCGAAGAGGAGTTCCCCAAGGTTCGGTTCTAGGACCAGTTCTCTTCTCTTTATACATCAACGACCTTCCCACTTTCCTTCCTGCATCTGTTAAGACCTCACTCTATGCAGATGACCTAGCCATCTGGGCCTTCTCCCCGAGTGTTGAGTGTGCAACCTCTGTAGTACAAGCTGCCCTCAACAGACTGGTGGAATGGTCCTCAAAATGGCGCCTTCCTCTCAACCCCCTCAAATGTGAAACATCCTTCTTCAGTTTAGACCCCTACCAATCACGTATACAACCCTCTCAAATTCAACCCTCATCCAACCTTTCTCGGTGTAACCTTCGACCGCACTCTCTCTTTCAAATGCCATGTCTTATCCTTACGGAAAAAGTTTCACAGCCGATTCCGTGCTTTCCGCTCCATTGTCTCTGCCTCCTGGGGTCCATCAAAAGAATCCTTATGTACCCAATACAAAACCTTCATTCGCCCCATCCTTACCTATGCTTCCGCAGGCTGGTTTCCCTTCTCATCTCCTACTCACATCACCTCCGTGGAGAGGATGCATAGATCTTCCTGTCGAGTAATCACAGGTTGTCTATCGTCCACTCCCACTCCTCTACTTCATATAGAAGCACTTCTACCTCCACTACGAGTCACCCTCACCCACCAATCCCTCTCCTTCTTTAAACGAGCCCTCCGTCTACCTCCCACCTTTTCCACAGCCTCTCTTGCGAACTCTAACCCCCTTCACGTCTCAAGAAGAGCTCATGGAGATCTTTCTCCAGATCACATAACCTTACCCCTAACCTACATCTTACCCGTGAACCTCTAATCCTCTGCCCTCCTTAACCCCCTTGGTCTGCCCCATCTAGTTACACAATCTCACTCCACCTCTCATCCCCATGCTCTCGCAAAGACCCCCCCCCTCCCTTGGCAATACTGCAGCTACCACTCACCTTTCCACTCTATCTCACAGCGATATCTCTGCCTGGACTGACGGTTCGGTACCTGGCGGGCTGGGGCAGGGTGGTGCAGGGATACACATCAAGTGTACAAAGTGTGTCACTGCTACCTCGCTCTCCTTCTCGACTGGTCTCTGGGCTACCAGTTATAGTGCCGAAACCTTCGCTATCCTACATGCTCTTCAGTGGTGTATCTCTCACTCCAAGACATGTAATTTTGAATCTATCACCTTCTTTTCCGACTCTTTATCTGTCCTATCAACTCTCTCTACCCCCCTACCATATTTAACCCCCAAATCTCTATCCAATACACAATCTCTTCTCAATTCTCTATCCTAATCCAAGGTAGTCCATCTACAATGGACACCTGGTCACTCTTCCCTCCCAGGTAACGACTTAACTGACTCTCTAGCTAAAGCCGGTGCTTCTCTCGATCCCTCCAGTATATCAGTGTCCCTTGCACCCCTTATTTCCTCCCGACAACTATCCCTCTACACCAGTTGGAGACGCAGTGTCCAATCTGGTTTCTTTCCACATCAAATCCCTTCAGTATCTCCCGAGGAGCTTACTCTCCCTCGCTCCGCTCGCTGTGCTCTATCCTGTTTACGCTGCAACGGGCACAGCACTCTCCTTAACTCTTATCTCCACAGGGTTGGTCGAGCCGAGACTCTTTCATGCAGCAACTGTGGTTCTGAACCACAGGATCTCTCACATCTCGTGCTCGACTGCCCTGCACTAGACCCTCTGCGTCGGGCCATTTTCGGCTCTAACCTCTCACTTCTGGACCTCTGGTCCCGTGCGTGGGGAGTTGCCCGATTATTGGGATTCCGCGGAATTGATCCGCGCCCCCATCCCCAGGAATAGGTCGGGTAAAACCACCACCACCACCACCACTTTTCTCCTTCAAAAGTGCTTTGAGATGGTCTTCGTCAAATTCAGAAGGTCTTCCGCTGCGGGGCCTTTCGTCGATGTCAAAATTGCCATTTTTAAACTTTTTAAACTTCGCAAACCATTTTCTTGCCGTAGATTCGCCTATGACACCTTCCCCGTATACCATGCAAATGTCCCGGGCTGCTTCAGCAGCTTTTTGGCCTCGATGAAAAGCGAAGAATAGCAGGTGTCGAAAATGTTGCTTTTTACCTTCTGGGTATTCCATATGTAAGTCTCACAAATAATAAAATCTCAAAATACTCAAAAAGACGATCAGCAGAGCTTTTTACTGTAGAAAGAGCTCTATCGAATGAATATATACATTTTGCCAAGTAGTAAAAAATCATTGTAAAATAAAAAAAATATAAAAACGCTACGAACATATTCCTCAACCCAATAAACAAAAATTAGCAATGATATAAAATATAAGGTAGCCCCCAGTTTTAAAGGTCGATTACAGGAGAACGCAGTCTAACAAGCTTTTTTCTTTCGAACCGAAACGGCACAAAAGCGACACGCAAACCTGTTCGACAGCGTCCCTCGCTTGTGCTTCCCGGTCATGAGGTGGAAGAGTTTGTCGGAGATGTTCAGGTCGGAGAGCTCGACGAGGTTGTCCCCCTTGCCTAGGGTCACCATGCCCAAGGCAAAGCCGGCGCTGAGCGAATAAGCTTCGCGCTCGATCGAGACGTCAGCGTCGGTCGACGGAGAGCGATCTGTGACGCAAGAAAAGTGAAGAGCGAGCGAACTAAGGGGATCAAAAAAGCAGGTTCCTTTGCTCGTTTTAATAGCTAACATTGGGTAAACTTATGAGAAAGTTGCTAGGTTCGAGTTAAAATCGCTGTCAACTCAAGATTTACAGTAGCGCTATATAAAAATAACCAAGTCATCATTAATAAGCAATCAGATTTACTGGACAGACGTCGCTCACAATTTTCAGTCGACAACACAAGACATCCGGGATGTCACTCCATCAACCACACCCACCTATCTCCCTCAGCATGACTTCGGCGACCAGTCGCTGTCCAGACTCGAGATAGAGCAGACCGACCGCCATGACCGCGGCAGTCTGTACCCGGAACGGAATGTCGAGCTGCGTGGAGGTGTCGGGGAGGAGGGCGGACACGTGGACGCTGAGCACGCGCATGGCCGCCATGTCGCACGATCCGCACCTGTCACGTAATGAAGTTGCACTTGTTTGGGAAGAAAGTTTAAACAATTGACCCTCGCGGTTTGATTTTAAATGTGTTTGAATTCTATTATTTCAAGAACTCTCAGGTCAATTATGAAAACTGTCCCTTTTTTTTTCGGGTATTTCATCAAAAATTTACAAAGAATATAATAGATTGTAGTTTAAAAGTGGTTATACTGGTACAAAGTTGCGGACCCTCAAGCTTTCTTTGCTGTCTGTTAAGCCCATTGCAGTTTCATAGGTGCGATAAAAACTTTACAATGAATCGTAGCCGCTGGTCAAAATCGAACCCACTTGTCGCTGGCGAGTCCCAACAGCAACCCAATGGTGGTCATCTCGTGGGACTTCTGCAGGTAGTCATGGAGGTCAAGGGTTTGCAGGTCTTGCAAATGATGATTTAGCCCAAGTCCGAAGAGAGCCCCTGCAAAAGAAAGAAAAGCGATTCTCGGCTCGCTGCAAGAATGAACTTGAACTTACCAGAATGTTCGATCAATGGTTCGAACGAGGTTTCCGAGCCTTCGCTCGGTTTCGGTTTGTTCAGATGCGTCCAGGATAGGACATTCTTTAAAAAATATTTCGAAAGTGAAACAGCAAGCGATCAAATTATCATCGTGCCAACAGGGACAACTTAACATTTAAGTTGAAACACAGCCCCAGCCACAAGTAAATTGAACTTAATTAACACTCGGTGATCCGACAAACACACGAAACTTTCCCGGTTAACGGTTCGAGTCCCGGCAAGACAGCAATCGGAAAAAGATGACTGACCTTGTCCGGTTCGACTGACAACGCCGCCGCCACGCCGCAGTGAAAGAGCGGCCAGTCGGTCAGCTCGGATGGTACGTCGAGGCTGCTGTTGGTCAGACTGACCGTGGCGTTGCTGCGAGGGATGACAAGATTTAAAAGTGACACGAGCGCCTCGTGTGCTTGCGCTTACTTCGAATCTTTTCCGGTCAGCTCCAGATGCGGAATTCGGAGTTGTTCGACGGCCGATGGAACACGTGACCTGGTTTCAAAAATAAACAAAATCTAAAGCTGCCGAGCTAGGAATCGTTCGCTGAAGAGCCGGGAAAATAGAATTTACTTTTGAAAGACTGACCCTGCTTTAATAATTACCGCGAGGTCAAGATATGCTACAGTAGTTTTCATGATTACAATCTATGTGAATAGCCGTATTAGTAACGATTGAAATGCAAAATTAAACTGCGTGACTCAACAATCTGTACAAGTGCGATATTATTGTGCACTAACCTGTACTGCAACATTCCCCTGCCCACAGAAAGCGCCATCGAGCGGTTGAGAATCTGCATCAGTTTCGCCTCCTTTTGTTCCATGAATTCCCTGTCACTTTAAAGCATCGACGTCATTTCCTGTCCCACCCGAAACAACTCGAATCGAACCTACTCGACGCCTGCTTCTTGACTGAGTGTGATCTGGATGGGCTTGGATGAGTTGAGGAGCGAGTGGACGTCAGCAAGGCGATGGTCGTTGGGGAAGAGAAGTCTGTAACGCCGAAGCTTTACAAAATTTTTTCTGCCACTCCTGAGGGGAACAAACTGATTTCACCTCGTGACGTTGTCTTCGAAGTAATCGGACGCCGATGTTTTCGTGACGTCCAATTCGAGATCGTTCTTTTCCAGCGCTTCCATGACGACGTCGGTCGTTTCTTGGTCATCGCTGGAATTTCCGCCGTTTTCTGCCCACACGAAGCGGAGAGGGTCGGTGCTGGGGCAAAGGTCCGCCTCCTTCCACTCGCTTGCGCCCGGTAGAGCTTGGGACACAAGGTCGCTACGACCTGCAAATACAAGCGTCACGTCGACCGGTGCTCGATTGTCTGAGCGCGACTCGAGATCCGACGACGTACGCGGAGATTCTACGAGTTTTCAAGTTTTCAATAAATTTAATTGTACTAAAAAAAGGCGAGAACATAGTAACAGTTCGTGGTAAAAGTAGCGAAAACAATCGTTCTTCCATATTCAGCAAAACAAATGTTGAAAGATAAAAAAACTGCTTAACTCTACTGGCGCTTAAAGGCGCGTTTACAGCCGTTTACAGTACTTTTTTCTTTCAGCGCGATTTTGGTTTGTTTTATTGACGCTCAAATCCACTCATATTTTCGAGAAAAAATGAGTGGATTTGAGCGTCAATAAAACAAACAAAGATCGCAGTGAAAGAAAAAAATACTGTAAACGGCTGTAAACGCGCCTTAACTCTACTTAAATCAAAAAACCGACAACTAGCCACAAATCGACAACTGATTGACATTCGAGAACATTCCTCACCGAGCAACGTCAGAGCGGCTGTGGGCAAGCTGAGACTCGGCTTCGCGCTGCAACGACTCAGGTGCTCTTGGATGGGGAGGAGCACGCCGGACGGCCATGACGTCATCTCGCACTCGTCGATTCCGCACTCGACCATGTAGCGAAGCAGCTTATCGCTGGACGAATCGCGCGGAGTCGGTTTTTCGTAAAATTCGCTCTCGTCATGCATGAATGAACTGAGAGAGAATTTGTTTATTTTTGAAACTGAGGAAAAGAAAAACAATTAAAACCAAGGTCTCTCACCTAAATGTGCCTTTTAATATCGGGGAGAGAACAACAACGGACGACGACGAAGTTTGATTGAACAGAAAATCGTAGATCTGAAACATGCGGATGAATATTCAAACTAGGACAGCGGTGTCGCATTGTTCTACACCGATTACGCAGTCCTAATTTTGGTAAAAAGTCAGTGTTATGTTGATTTCCGTTACCCAAACAACAGCACTTCAGTTAAAAGTTTAAGGTGCAGCTCTGGGGTTAAATAGATTAAAAGAATTTGGTAGACCACGTGCTAAAATATATTTTAATTAGTTTATAAAAACAACCGGTAAATCCTTTCATGTAAAGTCGAATAAAAATCGAAAAGCACTGCACCTTGAACACCCATTCAATTCGATTAGTTACATTAGGAATGTAAGGAAACGGTTTTTGGCAATGTCCATTTTTAATCAAACAATCGAGATTCTGAAGAACTGAAGGACAACATCCGGGTGAGAAGGCGGGATTTTTTAATTCAAAATCTAAAAAAAATGAGCAAATATCGAGAAAAAATTCTCTACCGAAAAAGAGAGACCGTGGCTTGTAGCAAGGATAAAGAGGGTCGGCTTTATCGCGTGCCAGGGTGAGTAGAATGTTCAATAACGGAAGATCCTGCTTCCGTCTTATCTGAACTTTCCTCAATTCTGGTAACTAATCTTCAGAAGAGGGCGGTAACAATCATCGAATTTTTCACGAACATGGAGCAACGCAGAACATTTTCAGTTTTTTATTTGCAAACTTGCGCTACTAGTCTTTCGAAAAAATTGAACAGCATTTTTTCCATACAAATCAATGACCGAATAAAACTTTAATATGCGTCTTTTAACCTGCAACAATCCAAATACGCTCCCCTCCAACAGATAAAACAATTAATATAAACCACAGAACTGTAATTCTTACCACTTTCAATCGAAGGTGCGTCGGGAATTTTTCCATTCATGAACTTGCTTATCAAAGAAGGGTTGTCCAAAGCGTATATCGGCAGGAAATGACGCAATCGAAGGTCGCTTGCGATGCGATAGAGAAGTGAACTCATCAAGTTCACGTTGGGCCACGTTGCAACGCACAGCTTCTGTTCCTGTCAATGATTTCGGTTCAGAAATTTGGGAGCTTTCCTTTCAAAGCTATTTATATGAAACATAAGCTTAAGAATGTAGAAATGAGTCAAAAAAGAGTCTGAAAGTGAAAAACTTCTGGATTTAAATTACAAAATAAACTTTTTTAAACTTAATTGAAATCTCAGAGCAGAATGATCAAGATTTAAATTCTCTTTTCAGAATTTTTTTTATTTATTATAGCAAAGGTTTTTAGTTATGCACGAATAAAAGTTAGCTTTGTTATTAATTTATCTAATTAAGTTACATCCGACAATCTAAAAACAACTAAGAAATCAAATAAATTTCATAAAGTAACATGCGAAATAAAAACAATCAAAATTAATTTAAGTTATATCAATGATATAGCTACTGCGTTACTGGGTCTTTTGTAGTATTTAGTTATTGCGTCTTTTGTAGTAGCGATTTTGTTGTATCTTTGCACGAATACACAGGTTTATTAAAAAAACAATAGTAAATATTCACAAAAGTACTTAGCCAAAAAACAACCGTATTGAAATATAATGCTATTAGTTAGTTTGCTGTAGTAGCTTGATAACTCTGAACTGACTGCTAAACCAAAATAAAGGCGCATATTTAACTAGTAACAACTATGCCTGGAGACGCGCGCGTCCAATAATTGTTTGAGCAGAAGGCGCTGATTACGATTAGAAGCGTTTAAGAAAACACTACGTCATCTATTGCACAATATCACAACACCTCCCCAAATAAACTACGACAAAAAAATATATATATACATTTTAGCAACAATATTTTTTTGGAGGTCTCTTTGTTCTCGCTGATCGTCGTAGATTGTGTCGCCCGTACTCGTCTCCGGTTGGTAATCTCGGATTGTTGCGTTGGTTCATCGAAGAAGAACTAGATGCGTGGTCAGTCCCGGCTGGAAGTGTTTCTGTAGACAAAACGCTCGTTGGGATTTCACAGGGATCATCATCTTGATCCGAACCGTATCGAGGTCGAAGTTGATCAAGATGTCTTCTCCAAGTTGGTCCTCGAGGAATGACTCGTACATTGACGCTTCGTGTACCATGGACTTTCGTAACTATCGCAGGCACCCATCGTGGGTCACGATCTCTTCTAGGGCCGAAGTACAGTGCGTAACAAGAGTCTCCTAGTGAGTAATGATGTTCGACTTTCGAAACCACTTCCGAGTCTTCAGCATTTGAACGCTTGCTCGCTTGTTTTGACTGTCTTCCCTGCAGGAGATGCGGAATGGATGGAACCAAAGTGTCAATTTTGGTGCGAATTTTTCTTCCATTCAACAATTCGCTTGGTGACAGTCCCGATGCAAAAGGAATTCTTCTATATTGCATTAGAAATTCTTGCAAAGCTTCCTTTGGAGGTAACGAGGATTTTCTCAATGCCTGTTTGAACGATTGTATCAAACGCTCGGCAGCACCGTTTGTTGCTGGATGATAAGGTGCTCCGGTGAGATGTACAATGCCTCGTTGTTTGCACCAAGCTTGGAACTCTTGAGACATGAATGTTGTGGCATTATCGGTCACCAACGTGTGGGGATATCCGAAATGAGCAAATTCTTGTTCAAGTATAGCAGTAGTACTTTTCGAAGACGTTGAGGTTGTTGTATGAATGCAAGGATATTTTGAATAAGCGTCTACAAGGACTAACCAGTTTCTTCCCAGAAAGTTGATCGCATGGTCCAAGTGGAGTCTTGACCATGGTTTTTCTGGCATCATCCACGGATGGATTGAAGGTTTATCCGGCTTATTTTGAAATTGGCCACAGGAAGTGCATTTGCGACATAAGTTCTCGATGTCAAAGTCAATTCTTGGCCAATAGACAGTTGACCTGGCAAGTTGTTTCATCCGTTGCATGCCGAAATGTCCAAGGTGTAATAATTTAAGAATATGATTACGTAGGGTTGAAGGAATTATTACCCGTAAGCCGTAAAAAACGCAACCATTCTCTGTTGACAACGAATTTTCCAACTTTTTGAAGTCTTTAAGCTCTTCCGAAAATGCATGCGGCCATCCTTCCTTCACAAATCGCATTAGTTGGGAAAGAATTGGATCCTTGGCAGTCTCTCTGACCACAAGCAATGGATTGTCAGGATTGATTTGACGACTGATTGTTCGAACTAAACAAACGCTATCGACATCATCTTCCATCTCCTCCCCATCAAAACTTGTGTCATTTGAAAATGGCAAGCGACTAAGAGCATCGGCATTGCCATGATCCTTGCTTCTACGGTATTCCACCGTGTAGTCATATTGATGGACTAGTAATGCCCATCGTGCAAGTCGATTCGCGGCCATTGCAGGAGTACCTTTATCAGGGGCAAACAAGGTCACTAAAGGTTTGTGATCGGTGACCACAATGAACTTACGACCGTAGAGAAACTGATGAAATTTCTTCAAAGCGTACACTAAGGATAGTGCTTCTTTCTGTATTTGGCTGTAGCGTCTTTGTGTTGCCGATAGAATCTTAGAAATATTGAGAATCGGACGCTCGCTTCCGTCTGCAAAGCGATGAAATAATACCGCTCCAATTCCGCATTCTGAGGCGTCACAAGATAAACCCAACGGAAGAGATGGGTCATAGTGCGCAAGTACAGTCTCTGTGCATAGTAACCGTTTGATCTTTTTGAAAGATGTCGATTCTTCTTCACCCCACTTCCACTGTTGTCCTTTGCGTGTAAGCTTGTACAACGGCTCGGTGATTTCCGAAAAATATGGAGGTAAGAATTTGGAATAAAACTGCACAGATGCTAAAAAAGATTTTAACGTAGAAATGTTCTTGGGTGTAGGCATTTCTAGTATGGCATCAACTTTGGACCCTTTTGCAATTCCTCGACTTGATAAAGTGTGACCCAGGTAATCAATTGATACTTGGGCGAAAACACATTTTTCACGGTTGCAGCGAAGATCTTTTTCTTCTAGTCTTTTGAACAAAGCTCGCAGGTTCATCAAATGATCTTTTGCGTTGTCACCACTTACCAAAATATCATCGAAATACACGGCAACTCCTCGCAAATTTTGCGTTAACTGTTCCATGATTTCTTGGAAATACCCTGGTGCGGATTTAATTCCGAAAGGAAGTCTTTTCTGCAGTAAAACCCCTTTGTGAGTGCTGAGAGCCAGCTTCTTCTGGCTGTCAGGAGAAAGACAGATTTGATTATATGCATTAGCTAGATCAATCTTACTAAAGCAGTAACCACGTCCTAGCTTGCGCATTAGATCTTCTGGGAGAGGGATTGGTTGACGATGGTCTTCCAGTTGCGAGTTTACAGTCACCGAATAATCTCCACAAACTCGGATGCTTGCTTTTGCTTGACCTGGCAAAGGAGACTTTCGAATAGGAACCACGGGGGTGCCGTACGAGTTAAAATCTGTAAGCTCCCATACACCTCTCTTAATTCCTGCTTCGTATGCTTCGTTTAAATCTTGTAGGATTGAGAACGGAACAGGTCTTGGCTTCTTGAAAATAGGTTTAGCTTCAGGTTTAAACCGTATGTCCAGTGAAAAATCTTTTAGACAACCCAATGTAGATTCAAATAAAGTAGGAAACTCTCCACATAATTGAATACATGCCGCATCTAAAAAGTTTTCTGGACCACTTGTAGTGACGTGCTCTATCGTTGCAGTAGATTCAGCACAACTTAGGTTTTCTCTGAAGTGATCAGTTAAGTTGGTGAGTTTCAACTTCATCATCGCCAGACGACCTAGTAAATTTAGATTGGGCACCTTAGTGACAATTACAGGAAAGGTCACGTCAGGTGATTTTCCATCAATACTTGCAGTTGATTGGAATTGTCCCACGACGGGTAGCGGGCTACCTTCAGCAACTTGATATTGAACTGTTACAGGTTGTAGAGTGGGTTTACCCAGCGTTTGCCACGTCGCTTCACAGCAAAATGTGTCACTGGCTCCGCTATCAATTTCAAACTTAATTCTGTGGTCATTAAGTCTAATAGTTTGATAGATGGGTGAAACAGAACATTGGACTTTGTGCACCAATTATCTCTTAGTCGAGACATGCATACAGATTGCAGATGACCTGTTTTCTTGCAGAAGCTGCAAATAGCTTTAATGTGGGGACAAGCTTTGCTAAAATGTCCAGAATTTCCACACCTGAAACAGGCGGTTTTCTTTTCTTGCGTTTTGGAAGTTTTGGACTTTGCGTGATAAACAACTTTCTGCACCGACGTAGAAGGTTGACCGTGTACGGTTTCCTTTGCTACCTTGGCTGCTTCTTCCACTTCTTGAGCCACTCTGATGGCGTTGCTAAAATTCAGTTCATCGTCCTTGAGCTTGAAGAGTGTCTTCAAAACTGCTTCGTTGTCGACTGAACAAATAAATTTAGTTCGCAAGGCTTCATCTAATGGATCTTTAATGGATTGAAAATCACATGTAGCTGCATCTTGTCGTATTCTGCTTGCCAGTTCAGGAATAGTTTCGCCAGGTTTGCGTTTCATGTCAAACCAGAACTTGAAACGTTCTCTGACAACAAACCGTTTTGGATCAAACTGCTCTGCCATAAACGTCTGAATATCATTCATCGTTAGCTCATGTATGCTTTTGACAGGTTGTTGCTGAGCCGCTAAGTTGCTAAGCATTTTGTAAACGGAGTTAGATTGGTTGGTAAGAAAAATTTGTGCTTGCTTGTTGTCGGGAATAGAGTTAGCAGTGACGAATGTTCGGAACCTTGCCAAATAATCAGTCCATAACTCAGATGTGGAATCGAATGGTTGAAAACTAGCCATCGGTGTTGGAACATTTTCTCGCGGGTTGTTCAAGCTGCTTTGTAGAATTTTTATCTGCTCTTGAAGCATTGTCATTTGCTCTTGGTGTTGCTTGTTCTGCTCGTCGCGTAAAACTGCCATTTGCTCTTGGTGTTGCTTGTTCTGCTCGCGATGCTCGTCGCGTAAAACTGTCATTTGCTCTTGGTGTTGCTTATTTAACAACAAAATCAGTTCAGAAATTTTACTCATATCGACAATTCAAGCTTTAATGCAAATTCAACAAATTTTCTTTTTTCTTTCTTGACGCAGTTGAGTTCCTTGAATCCTCGTCGCCACTTTTGCCTGTTGTATCTTTGCACGAATACACAGGTTTATTAAAAAAACAATAGTAAATATTCACAAAAGTACTTAGCCAAAAAACAACCGTATTGAAATATAATGCTATTAGTTAGTTTGCTGTAGTAGCTTGATAACTCTGAACTGACTGCTAAACCAAAATAAAGGCGCATATTTAACTAGTAACAACTATGCCTGGAGACGCGCGCGTCCAATAATTGTTTGAGCAGAAGGCGCTGATTACGATTAGAAGCGTTTAAGAAAACACTACGTCATCTATTGCACAATATCACAACAGATTTATAAACAAAAATCAACAAACTTCGTAAACAAGATGGAGAGCATAAAATACTGAGAGAAGTTGTTGCGAGACTGCCAGGTTCGAATCTCCAGCAAGAGATGAATTGAGACTCTTGCGCTTAATTAAAGAGTAACTCTGAAAAAAAAAAAGCTCCCGGAACAAAACTTATTTTTTCAAGACTTAAATGCTGAAAGGATAAAGAACAAGTGAAAACTTGTCGAGATGATACGAGCGCAGTAAGAGTTTCGTCTTGTGAAGTGGCTTCAAACATAACAAAGTGGTTAAGCTTCGAACGTACGGCAAAGCTGGTGATTTCTAACTGGAAGTCCAGATGAAAATTTTTGGGAATCTTTTATACGCTTGTAAAAACAACAAATATTAAAAATCAATCTTTTTTTACGTGTCACATTCAGTCGAAAAATTTTTAAAAAGGCCCCAACAAACTTCTATTTAAATTTCAAGTGCGTGTTCAAAGATAGTCAATAACTAAACTTCTTCTCCTTTCGGCCTTTTCCTTTAGTCAGGGGTGGCCATAGCGTATCATAACTAAAAAATAACTAAACTAAAAAATAAAAAAACAAGAGATTGCTTAAAGACATTTAGTTTTGTAAAAAGAAAAAATAAAAGCTTTAATAACACTGTCCAACAAATTTTGAGTCATAAAAAAATTCAAGAACAAGAATAGGCGCCCTTTGTAAATTTGGGGACGCTGATTCCAAATATGAACTCCGTTTTTACCGATCAGGTCAGCGTTTTGAAAAAAATGCAATTTAATTTTTTCGCATTTTTAGTTATATATCAGTATAATTTCCCAACATAACCAATATGTTGACTAAAGTGGTGCTGTGGTTTTTCTCTGCCGAAGCTCTACAATTTAATTTTGTTTACAACTGTGCAGTACAGCCAATTTAACAGTTATTGATAAGGTTGCACAACCATTTTTATAGGCATCATGAAGTAAAAAGCACACAGAAGATGTGCCTCAAATCACTTAATTGGAATCTGGCCTAAACTTTAAAAATTTTGTTGCTTTCATACCCTCATTGAGTGTGTTGCTATCAAATACATCCTTCTGTGCTTATTTTTCAGTGGAGAGCTCATGCATTGAAACTATTCATGGCAGTCTAGCTTTTTTAAAAAGGTGCAAATGAACCAAACAATCGTATTCAGTACATGATTAAATTAACACTCGGTATAAGTTTATTCATCTAATATCGTCTACGCCGTTTGTGCTGAGTTTCCGAATCATCCCGTTGTATCGACCAACAGTAGTCTGCAAGCATGCTTACAGACCATTTTCGATAACAGATATGTCCTTGTGAAACTGTTCTCCATGTTCATCAGAAACATCACTCATATTTTTGTGAAAAAAATCCAAGTGAGAATCCAAAAAATGAACCTTAAGGGACATCTTGCATCCAAGAGTTTTGTAAGTGTTTAGCATTTCAACTATAACGTCTCTAAAGTTTTCGGAATGATGACAACCCAAAAAGTCTGTGCAAACTTTTTTGAAGCTAACCCAGGCATCCAACTCATTTCCATGTAATATCTTATCAAATTCTTTGTTCAAAATGAGTTTTCATATTTGCGGTCCAACAAATACGCCCTCCTTGATTTTTGCTTCAGACAGATTTGGAAAAACTTTTTGTAAGAATTGAAACACTGGTGATTCTTTGTTAAATGCTTTCACAAACTGTTTAAACAGTCCTAGTTTAATGTGAAGAGGTGGAAGTATAATCTTTTCTTGTGGAACCAGGGAAATATTGGCAATGTTGTGCTGACCTGGGTGAGATACCAATCTGGGAGGCCACTGCTTTCTGACATAATGTTCACTTCTTGCTCTAGAGTACCACAAGCATAAAAAGCAGCAATATTTGGTGTAACCCAACTGAAGTCCTGTAAGGATTGCTATAACTTTCAAGTTTGCACATATAAGTCAATTGTGTTCAGAGTAATGGATTTTTTCCAACATAAATTGAAGGTTTTGAATTGTTTCTTTTATTGTTGTTGAGTAAGCAATAGGGACAGATGGCAGGATATTTCCAATATGCAATAGTACAGCTTTGATGCTTTTCTTGGATGAGTCAATAAAGAGTATCCAGTCATTAGGGTCATAGTTTCGAACTAACGTATGTATCAACTCGAAAATATCATTGCAGTAAAAAAGCTCTTCATCTTTTGAAAATAAATTGGAGAAAAGTTCCGATCGTCGACGATACACTGTCACTTTTGTTCCAGGAGCTAATAGGTTCCATTGTTGCAACCGAGACCCAAGTAGCTCACTCTTGCTTTTTGGAAGATTTAAGTCACGGACAAGGTTATTCAACTCCTGCTGGGTTATCAGGTGTGGACAGTTAGTGTTTGGTTCGTCTTCAAATTCACTATTGCAAGAACTTTGTGAAGATTCTGCAGAAGTTTCGGGAAGCGTGACCGGTGGTTTAGGCACTGGTAACTGATCAGAATGTGCTACTGGGCAAATTGCAGATGGCAAACTTGGGTATAATATCTTCTTTCTGGTTTTGTGGCAAAATCCTTGAGTGTCCGTGAGGCAAAAATAGCAATCCGTTACATGATCTTTTTGTTCTCGCCACACCATTGGAACAGCAAATGACAATGTGGGCTTTCCACCTGCAAACCACTTATTAAGCCTGTTAGAACAGTCCAGATAGCAAACATGTGGAGCCCAATTTTTGTCCTGATCCGCTACTGCACATCCAAAGTATGCTAGGTATAGCTTCTTGATCCGATCAGTTATTTTTCGTCTATATTTGCTTGCTGTCATCTCTCCACAGATGTAACAAAATAAGTCAGAGTCATTTTTGCACTTTCGTCTAAAGGAAGTCATGATCAACTATAAAAAGATAGCAAATTTCTACAGTATTTTGAAATCTAAAACTAAACAATTCTATAAAAAAGCAAAGCATTGCATAAAACTAGAGTCACAATTCATTGTCAGCAAATTTTATGAGATAAATAGACAACTATTTAGTGACAATTAGTGGTGCAATTCTACTGTAATGCTCGTTTTAACTTTCCAAATGATGCAATTCTAACTTGCGTTTACAGTACAAGCCACAATTTGCATCAAATGCAATATTATCGCAATAACAAAAAAATAATTTTTCAGAAATTTCAAGCCTGATACAAAAAAACTAACTTCAGATTCGTGTTCAGCGACCCCAAGTCACCCTAAAACGCATGAAATTGTTCTTGAATTTTTTTTTGTGTTGTACAGTGTAATTAATTCAGCGCTTGTATTGGTTTCAAACTATCATACTTGAGGATAATGAGGAATCGTTAATGTATCTTCATATTCTTCCGTTTTCGCGACCGAATTTCCGCTGCACTCGTTTTCGTAATTGCTTTCAAGTAAGTACTCCCAATTCTGCAAAAAAAAAATTCAAAATCAATTAAATGAAAAAATGAATAAAATCATTGCGAGACATAATTGCAGTGCATCCAGAAAAGGTTTCCGGACCTGGTGAGGTTTCTTTTCGGGAGGTTTTCTTTACTCACCATGCTCAGTTGAGCTAAATTTATAGTTAGTAACATAGGGCGGTTGTCCCTCCCAATGATTTACATAACCGTTCCTGCACTGCACATTTTTTTTTTGTCATTTTTATTTATTTATTTTTTTTTATTTTATTATTTTTTTGTCTTGTCATTTTTTTTGTGTCTTTTTTGTCTTTTTAAATAATAATATTTAGTTTGAATTAGGTAACGCGGCCGTGCTTCTTATTTTTTCTCTTTCTTACCCCCTCTCTATACTTTCTGCATGTTTAACGTTCGTCGTTGTGTCGCGTTTCCTTTTCATGCTTTGCTTATGTACATTGCATATACTTAAATATTGTTACTAAGCGTGAATAAAATATCATCATCATCATCATCATCATAAGAACGAAACATACACACAAAAATGAAACTTGAAATTATGGCATTAAGCTGGATCGTTAACGATGTAAGAAGCTCACCTTGTTGTCAGACTCACTGGCATCCATGGGTCGCGCTTTTTTCGGCGCGATGACCGGCGACGCCGAAACATCAAACTGTTCAAATTGAAAGAAATGTAACAATCACAAAGCGATCTGGCAACCGCGGGCCTCACCTCGACTGACCCATCGGCCCGGGCCGTTTTGCAACTGAACGACCCGAGACTGGTGTAGCCGAGAAAGTCTTGCAGGCACTCCACAAAAAGGCTCCATTCAGCTCGGCGCCCGTTGAGCGCGCCCGGAGCATGGCGAGCGCTGTACCACTTGGTGGAATAAGAGAGGTAGCTGTCCCCTGGCAGCATGTACTGAACCGCTTTCAGACAAGTTTTCACTGAAAAAAAAGAGTCTTGAGGTTTCTGAGCAGAAAAGTAAAAAAAAGGCTATTTAAGTTACCGAGTTCAGTAGAACAAAGCGGAGGAATGTCGACCCGGTAGTGACTTCCGCCGGAAAGCTCGACAAGCATCGTCGAACCGACAACGTGCGGAAGTCCGACAAGCTTGGACGAGTAAGCGCACGTGGAAAACGCGAACTCGTCGCCGGTCATGATGCTGATTTCGTCGGTGCTTAGGCCGAGCTCAGGAACGGGAGACAAATGGCCAACCTGAAAAAGTAATCGCTTTGTTTAAGGGGTGAAGAGTTAAATCTACGAGTGTTACAAAGATATACAGTGGCTGAGATGAGGCGGATCGTGCCAGAGGAGTTGGAGCCATTTTTAGACTCCTCATTTCACGTCACCTACGATTGTTCCCACTTTGAATGACGTAAGGTTCCTCAATTTAACAAAATAGTTTTTTGCTTTGTTTACTTTAAAAGATGATCATTTATACTTTTGTTCTCATCGAGCTAAATCTGACCTCATCCATGTTTGCCATGGCGCTGGTGGGTCGACTTGGGTGAGCAGGGGTGCTGACCGGCTGAGGGGTAGTGGGTAGTGAGGTCGTGTTCCGCAATCCTTGCGAGAGCGCAAGAGAGGCGAGAGGAATCCCGCTGATGTTTACTTTGACGATCTTCAACAAAACGCAACGTGAGCGCAAGACAAAAAACGATTTCGGTTTGAGCCTTGAAATACCTTTAAAAGGCCGGAGTGAAGCGTTATGGAGCCGCTCAAGTCAAGCACAGCAAACATGTTTAAACTCTGCAACAAACGAATGCGTAAAAAAAGAAAGCAGCAGAAACAAAGACAGCGGGAAACCTCAAGAGGAGCGGCGTCTCTAGCTTGGAGTTGCGTGACGGCACCAAATATGAGGTGAGTATGGTCGTTGCTCGCGCTATAACGAACCAGCTTCAGCTGCGACAGCGAATCCAGGTGATAAGCTAGGTAAGTTTGCCCGCAGAGGTCTTTGGTTCGAAACACACGCGTGGCACTTCCTGAAAATGGACAACCAGTTTTTATTCTTGAAGCGCGACAATGACCGGTACAAAAGCCTTTCCTACCGGTACTCAAACCTTCTCTCGTGCTCGTAACCGACTCTGTCCACATGTGATCAAAACATAACTCAGGTCGGAGGGGTTCGGCAGTTTCGTAAACGCTATTGTTGAGGCAAAGTGACTCGTGTGACATCGGGGTGCAAGGAGAACGGCTCAAATGGGGTGAATGACGTAAGGGCGAAAACGTATGGCTGTCAAAAAGTTCATAATTTAATTCTAGCAGTAATTAACTGATTTGCAAAAAATCTAAATGATACCTTTGAAAAATCAAAGAATTAGCGCTGGGTGAAAAAGCTTTGCTCGAATGAGGTGTGTAAGACAAGTGCGCCATTGAGGGATTCCGATTATGAGGCGTTTTAGTAAGGCCAGAAGTGCCCACGTTACTGTTTCCGACGAGAGCGCTTGTTGAAGAGTAGCCGGCTACTGGAGAGCTCCGGTAACTTCCCAAATAAGGCGATACTCCGGGACTCGACATAGAAATGTGGCACATACTCGCAGTCTAAACAAAACCCGTTTTATAAATATAGTTTTCAAAATCATGGCAAAGTAAAACGTAGCAAGTAGCATTAGACGATAAAAATACTACTAAAAATTTTCGTAAATATACCTGTACATGCTGTACATAACACTAAAAAACAACATTGGTCAAGTCAAAATCGACAATTGAAACAAAATCAATTAAACGCAAATTGAAGACAAATATAAAATTTAACTTCATGCTCACTTGATTCTGCTGGGTTTTGGCGGTCGCTTGGAGGACGCTAACGTCATCAGCCGAAACTTCGCGAGCTTTCCAGACGGTATGCAAACCTTGTCTTTCATCACACGTCATAACAAAGTCGTTTTCGCAATAGACAACGCTATCTTGGAACCGATTCATGTATTTGATGTTGCCTGTATTTGATGTTATAATATATACAGGGTGGGCCGTAAGTCGCGCACCAAAGAATTTGAAACAAATTAAAGGCAAATTAAAACTGAAAATAAACTTCGATTGGAACCAACCAAATCTGAAAGTTGTAGTAAATGACACGTTCAAGGAAAAGAAATGATGTTTTATTCCGCTTTTTTTACATTGTTTTTACCACACTACACGTAAGTCTTTGGTGCGCGACTTACGGCCCACCTTGTATATTTGATTGTATGTGTTTAATTACAACACGATGCATGTATAAGTTCATGAAAAAGCTATATTTTTTTGCAACTTGCCTACTGTTAAAATTTTGATTATTTAGTTACAGGAAACAAGTCCAGCTATACGTAAATTTATAGTAGCAGGAAGGGTACAGCAATCAAGCAATATAAAAAATCAATTTATATATTTTTGCCGATGCTTTTACAACATCTACAGGGTGATTCAGCGAAGTGTGCACAAATAAAAACTCATCTTTCGGACTTATAATTAGGTCAAATGAAACAAGTTATATGCTGTGAAGATAGTAAATTTAATAAGCTTTCAGAAAATATACAAGTTATTCAATATAACCCCCTTTGTTTTTGATTACTTTCCGAAGTCGTGGCAGAACCTGGGCACATGTGGCACGCACCACTTCTGGGTCAATTTCGTCCCATGCCGATGTCAATTTTCGCTTTAGAGAGTCCAGATTTGGATGAGAAGTACGGCAGGCTTTTGTCTTAATAATATTGTCTTAATAGACCATAATTAATAATATTGTAATAATAGACCATTATTAATAATATTGTCTTAATAGACCATAACCCAAAATCCATAGGGTTCAAGTCTGGTGAAGACGGCGGCCAAAGCTCTTTCTCCCAAAAACCTTTGAAATTGCATCGACACCAAGCTTGAACTGAGTTGGCCGTGTGGGAGGTTGCACCGTCCTGTTGAAGAGTAACTTTTTGTTCTCCGACTACTTCTTGGACCCAGGGAAGGACTTTCTCCTCCAGCATTCGCCTATAGACGGTCTGGTTTATCTTGACCCCTTCTTCAATGAATATGAGAGGAGTTTTCAGCCCTTTTGATATTGCGCCTGCCCATACCATTACGGAGGCGGGTTTTTGTCTTCTGAAAGAGCTGCGACGCTCAACTGGGACCATGTTTATGTCTGGAAGCCAAATCCTGTCATTTTGATGGTTATGGACAGCTTGAACAGTGAAAAGTTTTTCGTCTGTCCATAAAACTTGAGGCTGCGTGCCATCGACAAGTTTCTTGACCAAAACCTTTGCTCTATCGAGCCTTTTTTTCTTAGTGGCCTCCGACAAGAGATGTCTTTTGGTGAACTTGTATGGGTAGCTCTGGAGATCATCCTTGAGAATCCTTTGCATGCTGGACACGCTCACAGAGTAGTCTTTAGCAAGTTGTCTGGCACTTCTTGCAGGATTTCTCCTCAACTTCTCTCTGACCTTTTTGATCAGTTTCTTCGTCCTTACGGTTCTTTCAGGGTCACTCCTGATTCTTGGAGCACAAGTCCCAGTGTCCTTGAACCTTTTCACGGCTTTATAAACTCCTCTACGGCTTACAACCTCCTTCATCAACCGGAAAATTTCACTTGGTGGGAGCTTCTTCTTGCAATACTCTTCTATCACGTCATTGATCGTTTTACTCATCGTTTATTTTTACTTCAAATAATACCAGATTTTAAATTTTAACTCTTAAATAATAAGAAACTGAAATGTTAATAATTGAAAGTTAATAATGGACGAAATACATGTACATAAAACTAAGAAAAGTATTTGTGCACACTTCGCTGAATCACCCTGTAATTACTTTTTACGAGTAAGTTTATGGCGTTCATGCTTATGTTTATTGTGAAAAAGTAAATATGTATTCAGATTTCTGATTTTATAGTTATTTCATTTCATTTAAGTAATTCTTCAAAGAATCAATAAATCAAAAAGCCGGGTGTGCAAAGTTTTTGATTTAAATCTATGTTCTTCATGACAAATTTTTTTCTGTAGTTTTGTAGATGTATTCATATTTTATTGCAGTTTCCAACAATTTTAAATTTTCTATTATACTTGTGATTAACAATTAATGTTTTTTTTCAATATGGTACAACAGATCTCAAGAAAACGTTCTATCTTTATTTCATCAAAAATAAATGAACTACACGGAAAAACAAATAAAACAACGTAGCTTACCTTGTGTTTTGTTTATGACAGGAGAAAACTCTCTTAATGGATGTTGCAAGCAAAACACTGTCGTAAGTTCGTTGTTTGATGTTTGAGAAGGAAGAGACGTGTTGTGGTTTGGCAACAATGGCGGTTTCTTTCTTTCAAAAAGCAGTCCAAATTTGAAATTCCATACATTGTGTACCTTAAGCAATCTTTTCATGAAGAAATTGGTACAAAAATACAGTTAAAATCATAATTACGCAAAAACAAAGAAACTAGAACTATTGTTAAGGGTAAACAATTGCAGACTGACCTTTATTACATATCTAGTGATGCTATGATTTCATTGGTAAAAATTTTTTAGCAGAAATTAATCAATATCAAATTAAAGCTTTCTGGAAAAATCAAGCCGATCATGTTCAGTCTTAGCTCAGTTCTGATACATGATATCTTTATTTTCAAGTTATTTTATAATTTTAATGACAATCCAACAAGAATTTTTTGTCATTTGTTATAATGAGCCTTATCTTTATTCACAGTGTCAGTATGTTAAATCCACGTTTACATAATAAATTAAAAAATCCGTGTATATTTGAAAACTAGTTAAAAAATAGTTCACAACGCTATTTATAAAATGTCGGTTTCAAAAAAAAAAGCAAAATTTTTTAATAACTAACATTATACAGCACAAAAAGTTTTTCTTTGCTTGATGGCACAAAAATAAAAATCCGCCTAGTAGAAATAATTAATATAAATTCATATAAAAATCAAATAGGTATATGCTGTAATACTGTGGTTCTCAACCTGAAAGGAAATTCCCCACTAAAGGGAATTTTGTATTTTTAATGGGGAATTTTTTTAATGGTAATTAAACCGTTTATATATTAACTGTAATACTTCAAATTTTTTTATTAAGAACATTTCAAAAGTTTTAATATTTATTTGGTAAATTTGATTATTATGTAAATGATTATATTGTGTAAATTGCATTTTTGCTTTGCTACTTCATAATAGTTAATTGTTGTATTTTGGTTAATAATGCTGCTATTTGTGATAATAGCTAATGGTTTTTATGTTACATGAGACTATTATTCTTGAACTGTTTTGATTAGTAATTGCTATGTTATAATGGTTTGAGTGAGTTGCTTGGGATTTAACTGTGTGTCTGCTAACAACACGTGTATGAGAGAGAGACATCTGGTCAGACAGGACTGGTAAGTGTAACAACATAAATGTCAAAGATTATTTTTACGTAAGTTTTTTTAATGTCAGCATCTTTTAATCAGGATTGTGATAAGTAATTTTAAGGTATTCATTAGAATTTTGTACAACATGAGTGTCAAAAAAAGAAGATGCAAAAACTTAGTTTCTCTTCTTTGCTTACTGATATAAACATGCTAATTTTGAACTAAATTTTTGATGGGGAAATTTAGTTCCAAATATCAGTTAAAGGGATTCATAAAACTGAAAAAGTTGAGAACCTCTGCTGTAATAGAACACAATAACTGTGTTATCAAATAATGTAATTCTTGTTAAATAATGCAAAAGAAAATTTGATATCTAAACAAAGAAAAGCAATATTTACATGACAAATTTCTAAAGTTTAACAAAAAGCTGTATGTTTGTGAAAAAAATCTGGCCAATCACAACTGTACAAGCTAGAAAGACAAAAAAATATTAAATTTAAAACACAAAATTCACGCAATTGTTAATTACTGTAGTTCAGTGCCATACCTGAAAAGGTAGTGCAGTATCAAAAGTATCTCCATCCTCTGTAAACACATGCACAGTCCCACTAGCTATGATTGCTATACCTTCAATTGCATTGCAGACACCTTGTTTTTTGCGAGGAAGATCAAACTGATATGGATCTTCACTTACCACTTCAAAATTAGACCAAACAACCTATAATAGCCAAACTAACCATTTACTAGAAATTAGCAATAATACTCAAACTAAGAATAGAAAAATATTTGAAAAAATTTGGCTTTTTTATCTCAACAGTTAATGAACCACATAAAAAAAAAAAGAAAACGAACATTGACAATTGATCAATTTATCTGCTTGCAGAACAACAGACAACATATTATGATTAAAATAACCACCTTTGATTATTGGTCACTCTTTTTGAAGTATTAAATTTTTTTGGTGTTAATAGAGTGATTTTAAAGTTTCCACTAAAGAGTTGAGCAGAAAAAATAAAATTGATACATTGCTTAAAGTACATGCATATGAAAATATTGAGAGTTTAAGAACATTTTGATACTATTTGTCATTAAAACACTGCTCTATATATCCTAATGATTTATGGTCAGCCATTTCCATACTAAACTTAGGAGCTTGGCTAAGTGTGAAAAAGCACCAGTTGGATGATTATTAAGTTCAAAATAGTCTCAATTTAAGCCATTCAGATATGTAATTGAGGAAAAGATTGGCAGTCTTAGCAAGCAGCTTTAAATATATAGATACTAAAAATTCAAATGACAAAAATTTTAACCAGGCAACAGCATTTTAAAACATCAAAGTAATAGCTTGATGGCTGCCTTGCAATATTGTCTAGCAAGTTGGGAGGATAAACACAGATGACAATGATGATGTAGATGCATATAAATAATATTGAATGCTACAATACTAGGTCTTAGTTATTGCTTAGATGCATAAAAAAAGTTTAAATGTTTTTTCCAACCCTATATTTATCTAAGTTAAAATTTAGTGATAACAAATGCACAAAACTTTTTGTTTAATAGAGTTTTTTTTAATCCAAAAAAAATCACACCATACTTGTTTTACAGGAGAATCAACAGTGTATGTCTTCAATACAACACCACCTCTACTCCATATGACTGTATGGCCAGAAAAAAAAAGTTCTTCTTCAATACCATTGTAGAATCTTACCTTCCACTTTTCTTCAAACTATATACAAATTAAGAAATTTATTTAATAGTTAAGGTATTCTATTGAAAATTATATTTTTTTTAAATTTAAGAATATTTTAAAGACACAATTTTTGTAACTTCATATAAAAAATTTTTTTCAACCAACTTCATATATACACTAGAGTATATAATATATAATCCAGTAATGTTTCACTTTGCTGGTACAGTGCTCAATAACACACAGTTAGAGCAAGTATATTATTTTTATTAAACACTATATACACTATATGAATTAAAACCACAACAGTCTGTTTCATCTTATAGAATCGTCAGGTGGTTACTAAACTCTCTAGCTAACCTGACAATTCGATAAGATGAAATAGACTGTTGTGGTTTCAATTAATAAAGTGTAGTGTTTAATATATATATATATATATATATATATATATATATATATTATATTTATTAAAAATTACACTTTATTAGTTAAAACCACAACAGTCTGTTTCATCCTATTGAATCGTCAGGTGGTCACTAGAAAATCAAAAATATATAGTTATTTGCAGTAAAAATAATATGCTTGACATAAATTACACATATTTAATAATGAAAATAATGCAGCTCCTGTGACGTCATACAAAAAAAATAACTCAAAAATATATTTAATGCATGTATAGAAGTTTGATCCATTTAAAGGTGAGGGATGCCGAGTTAGGCATATTGTAAAAAGTTTAAAAGGAGGAAGGGAAAATCTACAAAGCAATGAAAAGGTTACAGGAGAGATCGTATGAAGTGAAAAAGTTAAGTGAAGTACAGTGCAAATGATAGAGAGCAGATTAAACTAACAGACAAAAAAGGTAATTTAATTAATTTGAATTTGTTCTTGTGGCGTTGTTTTCCAGTAAGCTTCGATCGTTTGTAGGGTGTTGTTGGTATGATAGTAGTGGTCTGATTCAAACACAAAATAATTCTAATATTGAAATAGGTAAAGCCGCAAATAATTACAAAAAGTTTTTTAATTTAAATTTGGCAGTTCCCATTTAATTTAAATTAAAAAACTTATTTAATAACAAATTTAAATTAAAAAACTTTTTGTAATTATTTGCGGCTTTACCTATTTCAATATTAGAATTATTTTGTGTTTGAATCAGACCACTACTATCATACCAACAACACCCTACAAACGATCGAAGCTTACTGGAAAACATCGCCACAAGAACAAATTCAAATTAATTAAATTACCTTTTTTGTCTGTTAGTTTAATCTGCTCTCTATCATTTGCACTGTACTTCACTTACTTAACTTTTTCACCTCATACGATCTCTCCTGTAACCTTTTCATTGCTTTGTAGATTTTCCCTTCCTCCTTTTAAACTTTTTACAATATGCCTAACTCGGCATCCCTCACCTTTAAATGGATCAAACTTCTATACATGCATTAAATATATTTTTGAGTTATTTTTTTTGTATGACATCATAGGAGCTGCATTATTTTCATTATTAAATATGTGTAATTTATGTCAAGCATATTATTTTTACTGCAAATAACTATATATTTTTGATTTTCTAGTGACCACCTGACAATTCAATAGGATGAAACAGACTGTTGTGGTTTTAACTAATAAAGTGTAGTGTTTAATAAATATAATATACTTGCTCTAACCATGTGTTATTGAGCATTGTACTGGCAAGGAGAAACATTACTGGATATATATATCAATTAAGTATAAACACTGCAGATAAAATTTATTTATTAAAATTCACAACAGTCTGTTTCACCGTAAAAAACGGCTCATCAGGCGATTATCTGAAATTAAAAGCAAAAACAAATACAATAACAAAAATAAATAACCTGGAATAAATACTAATAGAACAAAAATAAAAAATAAAAATAGAATAAAAATGGGAAATTATACAAATTTCATACAACTTAAAAAACTATAAACAGCTATACTGTATACAAATAAAATAATAATAAGTGCAACTGTGTAAACTTAAGAAGATTTTTAGTCATTGACAAGTGACGTGGTACAAATTTACAGAAATTGTGACTAATCAAAAATGAAAAAAGTTGCAAATGATAAAAAACCAAGTTCGATGCCTGCTTGTTGCAAATTCACAGTGTTTTTGTTGCAAAACAAAAACACAGTTGTATGCTGAATATAGCAGCGATTTTATCAAGGCACAACAAGATCATCTTAGCATCAAAAAACATCAATGTCCACCCTCCTTGCAACTGCTGACGTAAGGCAGAATGTCCTCTAAACGCCGATTGTTGCAAGAAAGCTATTGTTTATAAAGCTAGCATATCAAAAGATAGTAACGATCCTCCCAAATCGTACTATGGATGCTGCAAAACGGAATTTAAATCCCGTTTTTACAACCATCACCAGACTTTCAAAAACAAGCAAAAAAGATATACCACCGAGCTATTGAAAGCCTTCTGGGAAGCCATAGACAATGGGAGAGAACCTCGTGTTGAATGGAGCATTTCGGCCACATCTAGTACCTACCAACCCAGTGCCGCCAGGTGTAATCTCTGCCTCAATGAAAAGCTAGCCATTCTTCTGGCAGACCCACCTAGCACACTTAACAAAAGAATGGAACTCACTGGCAAGTGTCACCATAAAAATGAATTTAAACTGAAAAACTTCACATAATCTTCACCAGGCATTGAACTCAGTTTTTTATCATTTGCAACTTTTTTCATTTTTGATTAGTCACAATTTCTGTAAATTTATACTGTGTCACTTGTCAATGACTAAAAATCTTCTTAAGTTTGCACAGTTGTGCTTATTATTATTATTTTATTTGTATACAGTATAGCTGTTTATAGTTTTTTAAGTTGTATGAAATTTGTATAATTTCCCATTTTTATTCTATTTTTAGTTCTTATTTTTATTCCATTAGTATTTATTCCAGGTTATTTATTTTGGTTATTGTATTTATTTTTGCTTTTAATTTCAGATAATCGCCTGATGAGCTGTTTTTTTACAATGAAACAAACTGTTGTAAATTTTAATAAATAAATTTTATCTGCAGTGTTTATACTTAATTTGATAATTTTGGTCTGATCTTCAAATTATTGAGCACTGTCAAACGTGAATTGTCAGTACTGTTGCTTGTATATATATGTATAATATATTATTAGGCAGATTGATAGCAAGTAAGTTATAAACTATTCAAGAATGTGCACCATGCCTCAAAGTTGTATACTTGTAATAACATTTATGCGGCTAAATGTCATAATATTCAAAATATTATCACAAATCGGATTGTACTGATACATGAATACAATAAATAGAAAAGTAATTAAATTAAGCATGGGCAAGATTTGGTCTTGTTTAACATTTTGTGTTATAAATGAGTGTTTATTTATGTGATATTTAAGAAATAAGTACAAAATTTTGATATAAAACAAAGACTTGGGATATCCATAGATTTTCATAAGTGACTTTTCTATTTAAACAATTGCTCACTTATGATCTAAAAGCACAAATACCTTTGGCTTGTCATTTAAAGTAACTTGACTTAACGTTCCAGACAAACTTTTTGAAGTATATTCAAGACTATTGGATTGATCAAAATGTAAACATAATAAACCTAAAAACAATTACAGAATATAGGCATAATAGCATTTAAAAAACTAAAACACATAACATTATTAAACCTTAGCATAATGTTAAATACACAAAATTTTTATTTAAAATATCAAATATAATAAAACTCAGTTTAGCATAACATTAAACAACATATCTTAAACAGTAGGCTATATTTTTCATTTTACAATACAGTCTAAAAAATTGGCTCTTGTTAACTGTTTGCCATTACTAACTTCGTAAGCTTTTTCTCAAAATTTTAATAAATAATAACTGGACTTTGCAAATAGTGAACAAACAAAAATTTATATCAATTGTTTATTTAACATATTAAAAAATCCTACCTGGATGTTGACTATATGCTGCTTGGCCAACTGGTACAAACTCTTTAGGTTCTAAGGACACAATCATAGCTTGCATTGAGCTTAGAATCAAAGACAACTACACATACTGATAAGACTGTTATGAGCAATTAAGTTTACTTTTAACAAAAAGCAATTGCAACTTAAGTAATTTATCTTTAAAACCTAGTCTAAACACAAAAAAACAGGTTTAAAACATTTACAATTACTATATTATATATAACATTGCATTCTTAAAATGCTAATTTTGTTATAGTTATTGTACTTACTATATAAGCCATACAAGCACTAAGCTATACCATCAAATAGTAGAACCCTTATACAGCCATGCCAAAAGCTTTAAAGCTTCATTCTAAAAAAATTATATATATAATATATAGCATATTCCATGAAATCATTTAAAGTAATATATAATTTTTTACTTTTTAAGACAACTTAAGAAAGTAATTTACTTAGAAAAATAAACAAATATGCTAGGTTAGGTATTTGTATTAAATAAATGTAAAAAAAACTTGAGCAAAGGAATTAAAATATGCTACAACTTAACACCAAACAATGGAGAAGCCTTAATGTTACAAAGTGAACAATTGTTTTAACTATAGACTCTACAGTCTATGTTTCATCCAACTTTTAACCTATTAGATTTGAAACCCGCGTCTAAATAAGGTTTTTATTAATGGGTGGCGCTGTTTTTTTTTCAAAATTAGCTTTGTGATTGTGACTAGTGATATATCATAGTTTATGCACAGTCTTAATGGTGATATCAACCAAAATTAATAAAAATAGCAAGTTAAAAAAATGGATCTTCCAATATAAACTGTTGTCTAGGTGCCATTTTGGTTTAGGCAATTGTATACGAACCTTAAGATTTTAATAAGAAAAATATTTGAATAGTTTTGGTATTTTGGTATATTTTTGAAAGTGGTATAATAAAATAGCACAAAAGCTTTCAAGCAGTATATTTAAGGTTTGTAAAATATGTTTGAAATAAGTTTAGGCAACCAAAGGCAACCGAATGCAAAAGTTTAGAATTTACTAAATGGCTTTTATGATGCTTTTGATTAAAATTTGTTTGTTTTTATTACTTTTTTTTATAAAAGATATAATAATTTGATTGAACCTGTTTTTGATGAAAAATGATTCATACATTTTTCTTTGTTCCAACAGTATAATTTATGATTTAGTATTTTTAAACAAAAAATGTAGCTATAAAGTGGGTCTCATTATGGGCTACAATGCATGCATTTTTAACAATCAATGCTTATCAATTTGTTATAAAAACAAATTTTCAAACAGTAATTGCAGCAAAAACATTAATACAACAATCTACAGCAGTGATTCCCAACCGCGGCTCCGAGAGCCGCATGCGGCTCCCAGCTAGCCTTCTTGCGGCTCTCCTTGACCTTTGAAAATCCCACAAAAAATATTAAAAAGTCTAATTGTAATTCAAAAATTATTCTTGCTTGGCTTGGAGGCTTTGAAAAGAGTTTGTACTTCATAGTTAAGATTAGAGGCAAGGAAAGTTGTGAAAAGGCTGCTATTGTTACATCACTGTTTTCTCAAAGCAATTGTAGCAACTTCGTCGCTTCAAAGCAACTAGAATAATCAGTCAACCGTAAACAGTGAAATTACATAAGAAGCACAAGTGGAAAATATCTAGCAATCTACCGTTAATATGTAAGAAGTCTCAACAGCAATATAGGCCGATCGGCTTAGTACGATGCATCGCCATCAACCGGGCGCGTCCATTTTTAAGCAGTACCTCACGCAGCACCGTCGCATTCCACTTACTTCTACACAATTTATCATAACTTTCTAGTCTAGTTGAACAAACAGCAGCTGCATTTAAGGTAAAACCTAGCAGCAGCTGTCCAGTTGTTCTCGATTCTATTCTATTTTTGTGAAGTTTCTATTGCAGTTAATCTAAAAGTTGATTAATTAATCTAAAATTCTATTGCAGTTACTGCCGCTATAAAATTGTAATAGGATAATCAGCCAAGCGTTTAAGATTTAAATTTTAGATATATTCAAGCCTAAAATTATGTCAAATCAGCATTCAAAGAAATCACGTAGTCTTCAGCAGGAAAATCGGGTTTTTCAAAGCGATTGGGAAGAAAAGTATTTTCAAATTGAGGTAGACAACAAAGCTCATTGCCTTTTGTGTCCTGTGGTGATAAGTAGTGTAAAATCTTTTAACATTAAGAGGCACTACGAAACTCATTCTACAAAATATGATTGCTACCAAGGAGAATCAAGGAAAAGGAAGTTGGAATCTCTTAAGTCGGCACGGAATAAGCAAACAAATATGTTCAAGGCTAGTACTGAATCTGAAGATATTACCAAAACATCATACAAAGTGAGCCATCTACTTGCTCGTAGTATGAAACCATATTCGGATGGTGAAATTATGAAGCAGGCGATAGTTACATTTGCAACAGAATGCTGTTCAAGTGCCATACAACAAAAGGCCAAAAAGTTGCAGCTGAGTAATACTACGATAACTCGGCGCATTGAATGTATATCAAACGACCAACACGATCAGCTTCTTGAGAAGTCAAAAAATTTTGTGTGCTACTCTGTCGCACTTGACAGCTCAAAAGACCTCACTGATATAGAGCAATTAGTTGTGTTTATAAGGGGAGTCATGCCGGATTTTACGATTTACGAAGAATATCTCACTTTGCGTTCTATTCATGGCTCAACTAAAGGAACAGATATATTTCGTGAATTTCGTGCTACTCTTGAAGAAGCACATTTGGACCCATCAAAGTTGTTTGGAGTGGCAACGGATGGCTGCCCTTCCATGCTTGGAGCAAATCGTGGGCTTCAAGGGCTCATCAATAAATGGCGATACGAAAATCATCTTGCTCCAGTGACATGGCATCATTGTATTTTACATCAAGAAAGTCTTATTGCTAACTCACTCAACATGTCTAGTGTGATGGATGTGGTAACAACAACGGTAAACTGGATTAGAGCCAACGCACTTAATCATCGAAAGTTCAAGAAGTTTTTAGCAGATACTGAGGCTGAATATGGTGACGTAGTCATGTTCACAGCCGTACGATGGCTAAGCCGCGCTTCATGTCTCAAAAGATTCTATGAACTTCTTCCAGAGATTAAAATATTTGCTGAAGGAAAGAAAGACATCCCTCAGCTTGGCGACGATGTTTGGGTTGCTGATTTGGCGTTTTTTGTTGATATCACTACACACCTTTCTTCTTTAAATCGCGCTCTACAAGGCAATAACAAGTTTTGTCACGATTTGTATAGCACAGCAACCGCTTTTATTAACAAGCTTTGTCTTTGGAAAACACAGCTTGCAGGTGGTGTTACAGCACATTTTCCAACGCTATCTAATCATCGAACCAATGGATCATTTGATGCATACGACAGAATTATCAGTTGCTTGATTGATGAGTTCAACCGCCGCATTAACGGAATGAATTCTTTGTTGCCCATGATGAAAATGTTTTCAAACCCTATTGCAGTTAATGTGGCCATTGCACCCGATAATTTTCAAATGGAGTTGCTAGACATGCAGTCTGATATCGGGCTCAAGCAATTATTTCAAAGTGAAGACCTACTTGAATTTTGGAGTCGAGTTCCAGAGGGAAAGTATCCCAACTTGATAATCAATGCCCAGAAAAACGCCTCTGTATTTGGATCAAGTTACGTATGTGAAGCACTTTTCAGCAAAATGGTTAGAATCAAAAATCGATATCGCAATCGATTAACCGATGACCACCTCAAGCAGCTACTACGCACTGCATCTTCTGCTATTACGCCTCGCTTTGACAAACTTATTAAAGCTCAAAGCCAATGCCAAGTTGGACATTAAATTGATTTGTGTATTTTTTTGTTACTGTTGCTATTCGTTGATACGTGCTTTCATGCTTTATAATTTTCGTTATAATTACTTTAGTGTTTCATGCGGCTCCATACGTACTCTAAAATTTGAAATTTGGCCCCGACACTAAAAAAGGTTGGGAACCACTGATCTACAGCGTAATTGAGTGGTTAAAAACTCTGCGCTTGTGATCGATGTGGTTTCAGTTCAAAACATTGCGCTATTCTCTTGTAACCTTGGGAAAGACACTTTACAGCCCCCTTCCCCTGCTTGATGGTCTTGGAAAGCAATTCTAAATTTCAGTCATATCTCTATAAAACAAAAAAAAACATAAGCGGACAACAAAATCTTGGTATCTCTGGAAGCAGGTTGGGTTAATTTGTTTTCCTTATGTAGTCTATAGCACCTTCGTTGCTTTCCAGCGAGTCAGGAAGATAAACAGAAATAAAATAAAATAAAGAAAGTCGCAAGACAGAGGCATTAAGTCGATCTGCCTCTACAATTATATATAGGTCTAATCTCGACCAAAGTTAAATCTAACCAAGTTTGTAAAATTTGTAAGATTTAAAACAAGGGTCTCCACATAACAAATAACAGTTACAAATTTAGCAAAAGGAAAAAATTCGAAAGAAGTACTTTGAGTAAAAGCAAATTTTTGCGTAAAATGGAGAAAATTTTTACAAAAAATAAGGTTAAGACCAAAAAAGGTCTTCACTTGAATTTTAAAGTGAAAAAAGTTTTAGTGAAAAGTTAAAACTATATAATAAAAAATGGCCTTTATTAACTACAAAAGCGTTAACTATTTTGAACCAAGGGCCATTTCCGCTTATCAAAATATTCGTAAACCAAATAAATAGAACTTTGTGGCCGCATCTCACAGGACCTTTTTTTTGGGTCTTCACCAAATTCTTCACCAAAGGCAAAGACGTTGTAATTAATATCAATGAAAACTTTATTTGGGTTAAGTGTTTGGTCAAAGCTTTGCAAAAACCGCTTAAATGTTGGAGCAATTAAACACAAAAAATAAAAATTTGTTTCATTGGTTTCACATCTCCCCTATCTCCCAAGATGCAAAAATTTGAATTTTTTTAGGCGCTGAGCATGCACTTTTAGAAAAGAAAAAGTTATTTTATGCCGGTTTTTTTGAGAAAAAATATTTTATCTCATTTTGAAAAAATAATCCAGATTTGTGCCCTAATACAATCAAAATTTAAAGTAAAGACCTTCATTAATTGGTTTTAAAAAAGTTTTTTTGGGCAAAACCAATTTATTTGCATGTTTAAATTTACGTCTCTGCGCCATTTAAAGTTAAAAAAAAGGAAAATTGTAAAAAAGAAAAAAAGATCCTTACATCAGTGTATTTGGGTATCTGCAAAGAATGATGCAAAATCAGGATTTGTTTAATTGTCGTATAAATTTTGAGCAAAATTGACCATTTTTCCACAAATATTTTCGTCTGGTCAGCTATGGGAAAGACTGACGATAGGGGAATGCAGTCGGTGCGCCGCACCAGGGCCCGTAATTAAGAGTCTAGGGGACAGGTGAATATCAAAGTTCAAAAATGAAATGGGCAATAATGCATGAATTTTTTATTCTTTCTTTGAATCTGAAAGGGATTTTTATTTGCACTGTCACAAACAAATTTTGCAAGAATCTTTTGGAGAAGACATTTATACAGGAAATTTTAGCTCTAATGGCTAACCTGATGTCAAACTTGCAAACGTTTTCAGAATCACTGTCACGAAACAATGAAGGAAGCCGTTTGGCTTGATAGTAGTAGGGTAGGATAAACGAAGAAATAACATCAAAAAATTACAAGAGCGTATAAAAACTTGGTATGTTGAAAATAGGATAATGGGTCACGCAATGAGGCAAGCAACAACACCATTTAATGCAGAACGAAGTCAAAACGCACGGTCAGCGTTGGAGACATCAGTTCGCTGGTTCCGATGAGAAAACGGCTGCAGAGTGGTTTTCGACTTCCGTCGCGTGCATTTCACTGCATACTTCCTAAACGTGCTGCGATAAGCGCATAAAACGTAGCAAGCGCATAGAGACAGAGTAGGGATGTGCCTTGATACTAATTTCAAAAGTTTGGCAAAATGATGGTTGCTTTTTATCTTAGACGCCAATAATTACAATGTGCCACCATCACCGTAATGTCCGTGGAATGGTGCACGTACCCTACACATTATTCGATTCTAGGCACAATAGTTAAACTTATTATGTAAATAATCAAATTACAACAGCTAGGAAACTCTTAAGGTACTACCATAAGGCGTCTATCATTGCAAGAAGGTGTTGAAATCTTCTAGAAAGATCAATTAAAGTGAAATCGGAAAAATGATACTACATGATTAAACGACTTATTGATGTTACCCTATTCTTAGGAGAACATGACCTTGCTTTCCGGGTTTTTTTTGCAACGCATTGGTGACTCAAATAATGGAAACTTTTTAGGTCTGTTAGAGTTGCTTTACCACTGAAAACCATTCTAAAGGAGTATGTGTTAAAGGTAGAAGGGTCGCAGAAAAAGGGTAAAAGACTACAAGTACTTTACCTCTCTAATGAGTCCCAAAATGAATTTATTGCAGAATGTTCTGATCTTGTTATGTAGCACATTTTGGAAGGCAGTCTGCAAAGTATTATGTAATAATTGCAGATTCCACACCAGATTTATCTCGTGTTGAGCAAACAACATTCCTTTTGTGTTAACAAGTTCCGCATAAATCACGATTTGAAATTGTGGAGCAATTTCTGAAATTTGTACATTGTAGTGACAAAAGAAGATCTAAAATTGCTTAAATGATTACTAAAACATTGGAAAGCCATGTTATTACACTTGTTGATTGTAGGGCACAAGATTATGACAATGCGGCAAGCATGTCAGTTAAATACAACAGTTTACAAGCAATAATAAAAAAGCAGTACCCACTGCTATATTCTCTCCTTGTGGTTGCCACACACTCAATTTATTTATGTGACAATGATGCTGCTGAACGTATTCCAAAAGTAAGTACCTACTTCGGAACCATACCAATAATATGTATTTTATTCTGTTGCAGCCCCAAGAGGTAGAAAATATTAGCAAAGCGGATTGGTTTTTTGCTTCATGGCATATCTGGCACCAGATGGTCAGATCAAGTAGATAGTATAAAACCATTTGTAGCTCACCTTCCAGGCGTCTGTGATGAGATACCAAAAATTGATTGTTGGCTTTATTAAACTAAATTCGTTACTATAAATTATAAATCAGATTCTAAAACAAAACAAAATGCATTTAGCAAGAACACACCAACGAATAAACAAAATATATTAATAAAATCAACTTAAAAGTTAACAACAATATGGCAGCTAGCAGCCCACTCTGCAGCCACTACCTATCGCAATTCAAACGGACAGCAAAATGGAGGAATCAAAGCGCCGCGCATTTTAAGTTTAAATGGGCATTTATTGCATAAGTAAACAACCATTTAATACAAAGTTCGAATCTTTATCGAGACAGACAAGATTTTACGACATTCCTCCCAACTAAGAAAAATTTTTATTAACTAACACCGTTAAAATCGCAAGTAGCGGCAAAATCAATGAGCAACAACGTCCCCGTATCTTTCGGGAGGTTTACGGATGCGCGAAGATCGTCGCAAAGGTTGATTGTTGTTCTTTTCGGTATTTAAATTCTTGTCCTCCGTTTGGACATCGGATTCATTGTATTCAAGCTCAGATGCTTCTTCGGTTTGCTGCAATTGAGGCAGTTCAAGAGAGTCGGACTGCAATTGAGGAGGTTCGGCTAGTCTCGTCGAGGCATCAAACGTCAATACGTCGGTGGGCAGCGGTGCTAAATCGTTGGTAGATACGGAACTCTCTCGGCCAGAAGGAAACCTAACTTGAGCGAAGCTGGGATTGGCACGAAGTACTGTAGCTCTATTTCCTCAACCAAAAGATCGTCTTTGTTTCGAATGAATCGCCGCAGTAATACAATCCCTGGTTGCAGAAGCCAAGCAGGTAAGCTTTTGCCTAGCATT
This sequence comes from Diplosoma virens, assembly GCA_963680785.1. Lineage (NCBI taxonomy): Eukaryota > Metazoa > Chordata > Ascidiacea > Aplousobranchia > Didemnidae > Diplosoma > Diplosoma virens. The sequence continues at coordinate 30,687,771 of OY796895.1, read as the reverse complement.
GACCTTCGCTCGAATCCGAGGAATCTTTCGTGGGGTGTGGCGTTCGTAGTCGTACACAATATTGATCTTACAGCGTGCAAAGCTTCGGGTAAAATTGATTGCCACGCATCTTGGGGCAGCTTTCGATCGGTTAACATGAGTTCCACAGTTTTCCAAACAGTTTTATTGGTTCTTTCCATTTGGGAATTTCCAGTCGGATGATAGGGCGTACTGTTGCTGGTAGATATTCCTCGTATCGTTAGATATTCTTTAAATTCTTTTGCCATAAAACCGGCTCCGCGATCACTGTGCACGCACATCGGCAACCCAAACAAAACGAACAGCTGTGATAGGCAGTTCATGATTGTCGTAGCTGACTGGTCTTTGCAGGGGAAAGCAAATGGGAAGCGTGAGTATTCGTCGACAACGATAAGAATGTAAGGCTTTGTGCCTGATACAGGACCTTTAAAATCGACACTAAATCTTTCCCACGGTCGTGTAGCTTTGATGAGAGTATTTTTATAGCTAGCGAAGAACTTTGGTTTTAGCTTGACACAAGTGAAACATTCGTTGCACACGCTTTCCCCCTTTATAACTTAGTTCGGTTTCAATTCTGCTTCGTTCTGACGATTTCCGCTGAAGAGTGTCATATGAAAAGCTTTGGGAAGAAAAATCTTTTACTTCACGCAATCTTCAAATTCTGTACCACCAAATGTTTATTCAAAAAGTAATCAAACAAAATACATTGAGCTGTGTTTGAGTGTAATATTATTCTATGATTGTACTGGTGTTTTCGTTTTTCAAACAATAATGTTGAAATTCGGACTATCAATTGAATAATTTCTATCGCAAAAAAAATGTCGGTTTCGTAAGTTTTGAACAAAGTTACATTACTCGTCACAGTTGAAATTTAAGTTGACGGTAAAAATTTTTAACTTTTTGTAACGAAACGAAAGCTAGAACTAATTAATTCAACAAGGCGTACAAAAATTAAAAGTTACACAATTACGTCAGAAAATGTTAGCAAAATTTTAATAAACAAATATTTCATTAATGAATTAGCGTACTTAACCAAAAGAAGAAAACATTCGAAACAAAAAAGAATTTCTGTAAAATTAAAAAAAATTGATGGGATCAAAAGCAATCAACTCTAAATAAATTAGTTAAATCAAAATATTCTTTTATAAGGTGAAGAAAAATTAAGGTGAGTTCCCTGCGATGTAGAACTACAAACACAATTTTTTTGTGTAATGATTTGTCTTTCTTTTTATGTTATAAAATTTCTTGCCTAAATTGTTCACAAAAGGGAGTGAATTAAAAAAATTATTTTATCAATAGCAAAGATCGAAGCGTTGAAGGCACTAATAAAACCAGCTTTTAGCATATTTGCTGTTGTAGAATTTCTTTCTCAGTAAACAGTAATAATCTTGCCAAGTGGATTTCAGCTGTCAGCATTCTTACTTCTAATTTTACGGATTAATGAAGTTCGACAAACAGCCGAAGTCGTTAATTCTCTCAAATCGCTCTCTCGTTTTCATCCAATTTACGAAAATTGACTACCCTTTAAAAACTCGCTTTTTTTAATTCCAAATGATGTTTAAATGCAACATTTAAGTATTTTTATTAAAAGAGTATAAAATTTCCTTTTTATACAAACTTGAATGACAATTCTAGCGCTAGTAATTGTTGAGATATAAGCAAGCAAAGAGCGCGGGAAGTTTCCGCCCCCCCCCCCCCCCAGGCGTACAAAGTTTCCAAAAAGCCCAGTCTAAATAGGGTTAAGTCAAAATCAAACGGTCTTGTATTTTCCAGATCATGTTGCTTAGAAATGAGTTTGAGTCAGTTTTTAATAATAGCAACTTAGGCTTTTCCAGAACAGCTTTTGTTAAACTCAACTACCATCGGACATGTGTTAGGGAGCGGTTGATTGCTCTTACATTGAATTGCGATCCGTGCGACATCTCTAGCCTAAGAGAATTGCACACCATGTTGTGTCAATGTGTTCTATTGGGCACCACATGCATCTTAAGACCTGAAGGTTTAGAATGACAAAAATTGATGTTAGCTCAACAAGCAATTGGTGTAAAAAAATCCATAAAACCTCAACCTATAGACCCGGTGATAAAATCGGTAATAAAAGCCAAAAACCTTAATCCATAGCCAGGATCGTTGAGAAGAAAAAAATGTGCCGGTGCGAGCCCTTCTCTGGGCCCCCTTTCCAACACTAGTCATATCTAGATGATTAAGTTGCGCGATGTTATATGTTCTGAGGAATCGGGAATCTTTTTAAAAGGTCTGTGGACCATTTCATCATACTCTTATAATTGCTTTACATAAACATACATCTTAATAAAACTTTATGCATGTCCATTTCATACATTATTTACAAATATAGTTAAATCAATCATCATCTGAATGCCCACTGTTTTATGAAGGCTACAGCCTGCAGAAAATATATAAATGATAAAACACTTGGTAAATTGACGTATTTTATTAAAACAGCGTTGCCTTGCGTAGCTTTTTCTTGGCAAAACTACGAATAACACTGTTAAAGTTTATTTGTTTTACAATGTCAGACACAATACTGAGCCTAGCCAGATTTGTCAGGCGATCCTGACCCATGGTGGAACTGAAATAATTTTTGATGAGCTTGCTGAAGCTTCTTTCTGCTGATGCTATTGTGGTTGGTGCTGTAAGAAGCATCCTCAAACTAAAACTGTGAGGTTGCGAAATATACTTTCTAATCTGTATTCTGCTAACGCATTTAACAGTTCTATTGCACCCAACTGTTTTCTACCAAAATTGGCATTGTAAACCATTGTCATTGATTGATTTACTGCACAAAATCTTTATTACTGATTTCTCTAGAATACTTCTCTGCTAGTTTATCTGCTTAGCGCTTCAATTCTTCTTTTGACATCTTTGGTAGTTCCAAACAAAGCTGAAGATATCAGAAATCTGTTTTTTGGACTGAAACAAACTGTAAGCTCTCCAATAACATTATTCAATACCAATGGCGTGTAGTGACCTCTGAGACCAGTCATATAATTGGCATGCCCAAACTGGGTCATGAAATTGGACATTTTATGGGTAGTCAATGAGTCAGATATGCAATACATTACTAGTAGGAAAAAGATTCTGTGTGAGATTATAATTTTTAATCCTAATATCATGGAAGACCAATTTTCGTCCTAGATTCAAGGTAATCTCTAAAAAAAAGATTATCACTTAAAATCATTACTTGGTAATGCACTTTTTGTCCTAAAAATGCAGAAATCTCTAAAAAAAAGGTCATTACTTGAAATTGTTCCATAGTAATGCATTTTTCATCCTAGAAATGTAGTGATCTTTAAAAAAAGGTCTTCCCTTTTAATTTCTCTCAACTTTTATCCTTTCGTCCTGAAATTGTAGCATTCCCTAAAAAAAACAGGTCTACGCCTCGGATCAGCCTCATATTTCTCTAATTCATTCCAAATCAGTACCATTTCCCATTCAATTAAAAAATATATGCCTCATCGCGCAAAAGTTTGTCAATCAATCCTTAAAAATTTGGTCATGCAACGCATGACTTGCATGCCCTGACCGCACGCCACTGCCCAATACAACATAAAATATGTGCTTTCTGAAGTAAGCTTCCTCTCCTCAGTGAATTCATTTGCTTTGTTTATTTCATTCACATTTTTATCAGGTTTATCCTACATATTGGAATCTTAATTGTTCTTTTCTTGGCAGTGGAATTACAGTCTCTGAACATTTTACTTCTATCTTCAGGCTGGATGCAACTAGCTTAGCTTCATTCCACATTGCTTTCCAACTGTCTCGAAGAGCCACTAGTTGCGTAAGCAAGCTTTCTATTTTTGCAACTTCCATATATAAAGTTGCATCATTAGCTTGAATGACTTTGTTGCGCAAAAGTCAATAGGAACTAATATTCTGTGCCATACGACTGACACTATGATGCAGGTGAAGCACCTGTCATAATACATAGCTCCATGGATTTTGTTCCTGGTTTTTGGAATGATATTCAGCTCTAGCAGGTCTTCCAAAGCCCATTTATGCGTGTGCAAAGCTTTGGGAAATACTCTCATTCACAGAGCTTTTATGATTTGTTCTAAAAGCAAACTGGACCAAGAGCTTGGCAAAATTCGTTCAATTCTTTTGGAAAATGGCTATCCGGAACGTGTAATCAATTCGGCTTTCAAGCGAAAACTTCAACAACTAAATTTTAACCCGGTCCACACAGTAAAAAAGTGCCCTGTCTACCTACACATCCCATGGATTGGAAACGTCTCGATGAAGCTCGAAAAGCAGATTACGTCTGCTGTGAAACGCTGTTTTTTCTCCGTCGAACCACGTGTTATTTTCAACACCCGACAGCTCTTTCCAGCAATTAAGAAAGACGTGTTGCCTTCCCATCATCACAGCAATGTTATTTACCAGTTTTTGTGCCATTGCGATAGTCGGTACGTTGGTCGCACGTCTCAATGGCTAGAAGAGCGAATTAAACAACACGTTCCTAGATCCATCGCCAATCCTCCTGCCTTGGTCAACCGCCAAAGTCTTTCCCGCTCTTGCAAGACCAACACACGCCCAAAACAATTTTACGAATCCGCCATTGGTCAACATCTTCTTGACAACGCCCAATGCGCCCTTCATTACAGCAACGAAAAATTTTCTATTCTCGCTCGAGGTCACTCTTCTTTTCACCTTTTTGCTCTTGAAGCGACTTTCATTAAATCTCTCAATTCCCTTCTGTGTAAGCAAAAAGAATTCGTCTACTCTTTGAAAATTTCTTAACCTTTTCTCTCATTGGCTAACTTCTTTCAGCCAATGAGAACTCTGCTTTCCCCCTTTATAACTTAGTTCGGTTTTAATTCTGCTTCATTCTGACGATTTCCCCTGAAGAGTGTCATATGAAAAGCTTTGGGAAGAAAAATCTTTTACTTCACGCAATTATTTTTTGAGTTTGTTTATGTGAATTTTGAAAACTGTTATCAGGCTGAACAAAAGATCGGAAGCGCCATTTCAATGCCATTTCTTTTTTTCATTCCGGACTTGATATTTCTGATATACATATTTCACACCGACTTTTTTTTCTGATGGAGGAGGAAATGTCGATAACAAAGCGGTATAAATATTTGGTTCCACAACAATTTTGCTAACATTCAACTTTAGTTTTTGTGGAATTTTACTGGTTAGACCAATGGTTCTCAAACGGGGTACCGCAGGATCCTAGAGTGTCATTTGCGTTTTGCTAGGGTGCCGCAAGCTATTGCACATTATTCACTAGTCACTAGTGAATAATGTGCAATAACTAGTGACTAGTCCAGGAAAAAAGTTGAGTGTTGTAATGTTATTTTGAACTATATTAAGCTTCAATGTTACTACATATTTCTATGTTTCTCAACCTATGGGCCGCGAAAGATTTCAAAAAAATTATCTGAGGATGTCAAATATTGCGCTTTTTACACGTGAAATATGTATTATTCGGAGCGAAGACCGTTTTTATTTCGAAAGAACTGATTTTGGAAAGAAAATTCACAAGAGAGACCGTGAATTCAGGTGAAGAATCTTTTTTTTTGGAGATCATATAATTTTGGTGGCGGAAATCAAGGATCGTAGCTGAAGTGCCCCGCGAACTTCAAAAGATACCAATTATGTACCGCGGCCAGAACAACGGTATTTTTTAGAATAGAACTGATTTTAGGGACAAAAGCTAAAAATCTGAGCCCAATTCTGGGTGAAAAAGTTTTTTTTTTAGTGGTCACCTGATTTTGGAAACAAAATTTAATAAAAATCACTTAAAGGTGCCGCAATTTTTTTGAAAAATTTTAAAAATTTGCCGCAATCGGAAAAAGGTTGAGAAACACTGGGTTAGACCTTGCCTTATTTTATTATTTATTTATTTTATCTCTATATTTATCTGAATGGCAGGAAAGCGACGGAGGCGCTGATACATAAAGTAGGCAATTACCCCGACCTGCTTCCGGAGATGCCAAGATATTGCTGTCCGCTTGTAATTTAATAGAGATATGACTGTAATTTAGAACTGCTTGCCAGGACCACCAAGCAGGGGAAAGTGCCGTAAAGTGTCTTTCCCAAGGACACAACAGAATGGCGCGAGTTGGTTTTGAATCGAGACCGTGTTGGTCACAAGCCCGGTGCTTTAACCACTCGACCAGGCTGCCGATGTTGAGATCGCCTCGGATGAAAGGTTCTACTAATTTAAAACAAGACTAAAGCCAACTTCAAACAAATTCTGTTTGCGCGGCTCCGTGTGTTTATTCATTGATAATACACTTGCTGCATTTATGCGACAAATATCAAGCAAATACGAAAATGCAATTATGGTCCATTTTCGAGATTTGGTTTTACTCAAACAGAAAGTAATTTTTTGGTCTACAATGTCTGTACCTCCTTTCGTATAATCATATAGCTTATATGAAACCGGTTTCTTCTTTTAATTTTTGAAAATTTAAAAAATTGGGTGCATTGTTGATAAGATTGAAATGTTTCGCTTTCCTGCGGTTTTAGAGTTTAGAATAAAAGAATTGAGGTTGATATTTTTTTCAGGCTTGTTCCAAAAAACTTTTTAGAAATCAATATCTCTATTACACACTTGCTTTATTTTGTTTGATATTTCTTTGCGCTTGAATAGTTCCGATGGTAGTAATTTTCCGTTCCAAAAGCCTTTATACCAAAGGTATTGAAGTGTATAATCAATTGTAAGATCAACATTTATAATAAAGCCATATAAAGAGCTCGGGATTTTATCTAAATTTGTTAAAAAATTTTACACGAAAAGAATCTAATTTACAGTTTCGTTTTTTTCAACATAAACAACTTCCCTTGAAAAGTGAGATTGAAAGGGTTTTTTACCTTGTAAAGTATTTGAGAAAACATAATTAATGAACCGTTCAGTCTCAATTGTTTTGATAAACAGTTTACAATTTGCTTTTTTCTCGCTTTTGGCTGCTTTTTTCTCACGTCTTATGAAATAGTCAAAAAACTAGTGACTAGGTGTCAACAAACTATTAATAACTCCAAAATTGCTTGAGCGATTTTTTCAAAAATGACACCAACTTTTAGATGAATAAAAATCAGAAAAAGTCATAAAATTTGAAAAAATTTGTGCAAGTAGTTTTTGAGCAGCACTCAGCATTTTAATAGCGAGGAAGTTTTCCGCCCCTCCCCCCCGCAGTTGTAATAGGGTTAAGTTGTTTCGGGAAAGTTTTATGTTACGATTTTGATTCTGGTACTAAAGAAAAACATAAAAACCACTAATCCAGAATCATTAAATAAACCAATTTTTTTAATTAAAATTGAAATCAAATGTTTATTGGGAAAAAAATTAAAGCAATTATAGGCCTAATACAAAAAAAGGACCCTAAGACATTAATGTTTATTGGAATAAACTATGCTTTAACACAATTCAAATAAAAACATTTTCTAAAAAATGAATTACTTATTCATCCAGACAGTATTCTATCTTTGTATCTTCAAACTCTTTTTTCTGAACTATAAATCTACCGAACAGTGATGGTTTTATTACCTAGCAAACTGAGCGGCCACACCGGACTCCCCTAAAAAAGTCAAAAAATTGTCCCTCTTAAGCAAAATAGTGCTTTATTCCTTTATAATGCACCAAGACTGTGGCCTTCTTGTCTATGTCTGCATCTAAAAAACGTTATACACTTTTTTTTCAGAGATCACCTTCTTTTAGGACGAAAAAACTTGGCACACTAAAAAGTTGCCCCTATTTTTCTTGCACCCGGCCACCTTTTGTAAGGCCATCACTGCTACCGAATTTTAGTTAGGGTAATAGTTTGACTTCTGCTTAGGGTTATTCTAACGCTCTCAGAAGAGTTTAGAACAAGGGTTTCCAAACTTCGGTGGTTTGTGACCCTTTTTCAGAAACTCTCAAATACCCGTGGCTCCCTGCTTAAAATATTGACCCAAAACTGAAGTGAAGACTACAAAAAAGTGTCGATATTTTGAAACCGTCTCTGATTTCTTCTTTTTTTTCCCAAAAGGCTAGTGAAGACTAAAAAAAGGCTTCTACTCGTGGGGCTGTAGTGAACTTATAACGAACCGTTGGAATGTTCCACTTGGCTTTGTGCTAGTCACGTGACTGTTCCTCGTTAAGTTGCTTATAAAACAGTTGACGTGTCTGGTAGTTGACGATCGATCAATTTGGAGTAGACTCCCGAATGATGATAATTGAGATTGATATATAAACTAAGACTGCATTTGAATCTTTATTTGTGGTTTTATTATGGCTTGTATTAGCGATGTAGTTGTTATAGGCCGTCCGGAAAATGTCCCGTGGCCCCTTTGAGAAGCCCTGGTTCAGAACATGAATGGTACTTTTTTTTCTCTTCAGACAACCAGGTATTGAAAACTCAAAACACTGCACCTCCAGTTTGGTCCAGTGACTGGCTTGTTTTTTCGTTTTGTTGTAAAAAAAAAAAATTATTTTTATTTCTTTAATATATCATCCTCTTTTAAAAACTAATTTTCCATTATAAGAGGTGACGTTGGAACAGAAACTAAGCAAATGCAAAGATTCTGATTTTAGTTTTGAAGAAAGCGATTAATGACTTACAAATACAATTTGTTACGTAATTTGATGTAGTGTAATTTTTAAAGATTAAACTATTCTACTTTGTTTTTGTATAAATTAGTAACTATCTCACTGTAAAAATTAGGGTTTCTTTAAGAAGGGACGTACCTGTTTTTTAGGGTTGAAACTGCTCTGGAATCCCCCCTACACAATCAAGAGAAAAAGAATTTTTCAAGAAGCGATAGAAATTCCAGTGGAATTCCGGGTTAATTTTACTTGCAAAAATCGCTCACGGTCGTTTCTTGAAGAGACCCGAAAATTAGGAATAAGACATTTTCTAATATTATTCATTTTTAGAAAAATTTCTAATAAAGTATGCTCAGAATTTTGAAAGTTATAGATTATTTCATAGTTTAATGTGTTATATTGGGTGAGGCAATTATTTATAGAATTGTATCTTGTCAATAGAATGAACAGCAGTCTTAAAGGGATTATTTAGAGCAGGGTTTACCCAAATTATGTGTCATGACATACTCGTCGTCATCGTTTGAAGGGCATCCACTCCAGGCCAGACACAAACAGAACTGGGGCCGAGGGTTTATCCTTTTACTACCCCAGACTGCTGCACTGCCTGGATCAGATGCTGGCAGTGATGTTATTAAGCCAGCATCGAGTTTCGTCATCCAAAACCGTCAGACCGCGTGCTCCATGTGGTGCCCGATGTATGGGGCACATTGTTAGTACATGGTCTGCGGTTTGCTCTGAGGTGCCACACTCGCAATTCAGTGAAGGAGCGAGACCCCATTTGTGCATGGACGAATGGAATCGCCCAACACCAGTCCGCAGGCGGTTGAGCTTAACCCAAGCTGTTCGGGGTAAGCCCATCCCAACAGGCCTGACACTGGTCCCGGGCACAAAAGCACGGAGCCTGGAAGCACTTTCACAGTACTCCGCGTTCCATTTATGATTTGTCCATTCAGAGGCGCGGATGCCAAGTCTGGAAAGATTGTCCAAAAGATTCCGCGCACCTGGCACAAACGGGCGTCTGGATCTTAGTCTCACTTGGCCAGTATCTGAGGACCCATTTAACAGACCATGCAAAATATGATCGGGGTCCAGAGATCCATGGTAAGCCAAGGAGAGTGTCGCTCCCAGTCGGCAAAGCTCAGCTGGCTGGATGCCTGAAAGTACAGGTAGGTGGTCCGTTGGAGTGGGACGCAGGCATCCAGTAACTATGCGCAAGGCGTCATCATGACATACTGGTGTTTCATAAGGAGATTTAAGTGTGCTGTGAATTTTAATGTTTTATAATAACATAAATTGAGTTTTGATCTAAAGATAACTCTTGTGTTTCATGTAGTTTTAGTATTGCTAAAATTTTTTAATGATGGCTGCTTTAGTAAAACTGTAATAGAAAAGAAATTTCAATTTTTCAGATGTTTTTTGCTGGATGTTAACAATAACCTTTTTCAAACAATGGTAAGCTCAAGTGTTAACCTTTTGACTTGCAAGCAAAAGGATGCAAGTTCAATGCTCAGTCTATTTCAGTAATTTATTTTGTCCCTTTAGAAAAGACATTTCTTGACCTATCCATAAATGGAGTGATGCTGCTTACTTACAATATTGACTTTGCTTAATACAGAAAGCAACATACAGGTCATTACAACCATACCAAAAAAAAGCATTATGCAAATAAAGTCTTTTTAAATTTTATTTATGCTAAAGCAACCTGTATTAATAGTAAGCAAAAGAAAGATTGTAACATAAGCAATGAGGAAGTGCACCCACACAGTAAAAAACAGTACTTTTTAACCTTTTTGAACAATTGCTACAACCCAGCAAAGCACCTTAGGTTTACTTTGGTAAAAAAACATTTGTATTATTGAAGTGAAAACATTGGCTTTTTCTTTTTTGACAATGATCAAAAACATAAAGCAGAAAGTATGGAGCTGGAACTGAGGGTGCTTGTTAAACTTTCTGCTTTTTATTAAATAATTTGTGTACCCATGCAGGGTAGGGGCACCCTTTTCATATTTTTTGCTGTTGTTACATCTAAAATGTTATTTTAATATGTAGATTTGCAGAGTGTATCAAATAGGTTTACAACTTCATGAAGTAGATGTCATCTAGAATTTGTTAATGTGCCATAACAAGAAACGTTTAGAAAGCACAGGTATAGAATATTAATAAGTACTGTAATTTTTGCAGTTTTAGACCCATATAATTGGTGTATTTTTAAACTATTATTTAAACAAAACGTTAATGAAAATTTTCAACAAAAGTTAATTATGATTTTATGTTTTTTTGTTTTTATCATTAGCGGACTGTAAAGATGGGCACCACAAGTCACAAACAAATTGGTGTTACAATCAAACAATGTTCATTTGCATTAACAGCAAGCTTACAAAAATCAAAAAAAATCATATCCAATTATCAAGAAAAAAAATTCAAATCAGTTTTTATAAAATTCAAAGTATAGTCTTTAGAAGAACTAAAATTAATTTTCAAGGTTTGTTTACCATATGTTTGGATAATGTTGGATGTCGCAGAATATAAAACAGTAAAGTCTGGACTAGTTTAAGCTCATGTTTGGAAGCACTAATCACGAATGTGATGAGTCAGTGTCCATCAAAAAAAAAGAAATGTCATAACATTTGATAAAAGCAAGCAATAAAATGCACTTTTCAAATTAATAAAACTATGTATCTTGAGGAAGAAAGACAACAGTGCTTTAAAAAGACATCAATTTTAAGATAGAAGAGAGGAATTTAAAAAGTCAGGAAGATTGTTTTACAAGTAAGGATGCTACTAATGAAACAAAAAAGAAGTGTGAGTGGCTGAGAAGAAAGGTTAATTCAGTCACTTCTGGAAACAGAGTAAACAAATTAAAAAGAGATGAACTAAAAGACATCAAATCTGTTTGTTATCAAATGCAGTACATTATAAAAGAATAAGATTGTTATCATTTGATTAAAATTAGTTTTTTGAATTAAAAGCATTACATAAATTATGTCAGATCTTGTATAAACAGAAAATAAATTAGTTATATGATTAAATCATAAAAAAATAAAAACTTGGATAGAATGACAATTAAACTGTATAATTGCAACAATAAGAAAAAATTTTGCGGAAGAAATGATGGTTAACAAAATGTTAATAAATTTTTTATGTTGTACTGTAATAAATGCAAAAATGATCAGCATAACAATTTTTGGAAAATCATTGCATTATTCATTCTGATAGGCAGGACAACATCACAGGCATTAAATTTGGAAAATCATCCAGCAATTATCTTGGCCTGCTTTGTGAGATGCCATTTCCCATAAGAACATTGAATTATTCCATTGCATGTTGCTTAAATGCAGAGATGAAATAGATGCTAAAACCTTGGGTGCACCATGTTTTCAGGTTCCTAGCAGGCTCCAGCATGTAATTCATGCAAAAGGAGGTTATGTTGAATAAAACTTAATTGAATCAAATTAGTCTTTCTTTGCCATTAATTTGACCCATAATTTAATAAAATCACTGAAATTGCTTGCTGACTCATTAATTAGTAAAGTTGCTGAAATCTGAAATTGCCATTAATTTGACCCATAATTTAAAACTCATTATTTAATATAATAATGAAATATTTGTGAAGGTTTTAAATTGTCTATGCTTGGTGTTTACACCATGTATTTCTGAAAATTAATGGTCTTAAATTTTACCTTGAAATCTCAGAAATAAATGATTTATTAAACTTGATGATGATGATGATGCTGATGATGATATTTTATTCATGCTTAGTAACATTTTTAAGTAATATGCAATGTACTATGACACATAAAAAGGAAACATGACACAACAACAAACGTTAAACATGCAGAAAGTATAGAGAGAGTTGAGAAAGAGAAAAAATGAGAAGCACGGGCGTGTTACCTTAAATTCAAACTAAATATTAATATTTAAAAAGACACAAAATGTGCAGTGCAGGAACGATTATGTAAATCATTGGGAGGCACAACTGCCCTTTATTGCTAACTTTGAATTTAGCTCAACTGAGCATGGAGAGTAAAGAAAACCTACCAAAAAGAAACCTCACCAGGTCCAGAAACCTTTTCTGGATGCATTTGAACAACTTCTCTCAATTACTTAAATGCAAGCCCTTGAGAGTTACACTGCACATATTGAAATGGTATTCCATATGTTGCCAAACTTAAACAAGCATATCACAATTGATTGTGGTCAAGGCCTCAGTTATCGTAGTCTTCAGATCATCCAATGATTTTGGAAGAGGAGAAATTTTCACCAAGCTTTTTATATAGCCTTAGAGATAAAAGTTGTATGATCTGGTCCAGGAGCCCAATGTAGGAGCACATAATCATCATTTCTAGCATGTCTGATCCATTTGTCAAGCAGAGTAGCATTCAGATCCTTTCTTACAGTGAGACTCCAGTGAGTTGGTGCCCCATCATGTTAGAAAATAAAGTTTGCTCACTCTCCTTCAATCAAAAGTTCCATCAATCAATTTTGAAGCATAGCAAGTTACACTTCACAGTTAACCATTCTTCCTTCAAAATAGAAAAGCCCATACACATGCTTTTTTGATATGGCACAGAACACATTCACCTTAGGGGAATCTCATACATGCTCCAACATTAAATGAGGATGCTCAGTTTCCCAAATTTTGGTGTTGTATTTGTTGACTTTGCAGTTAGGTGAAAAGTTGCTTTATCACTAAACACATAAATGTCATCAAAACCATCTAGTTCCAATTGCCTGAATATGGGAGCAACAGTTTTTGCAAGCTGGTTTGTTGCTGTCCATTAGCTGCTGGACCAAATGCAGTTTAATAAGGTGTCATATGCATGCATTTTTTACCACCCACCAAATGGTTGTTGGAAACATCTAAAACTTGCATCTTGCTCTTCTGATTGGGTTTTCGAGTCTCCACTGGAAGATATTATGAACTGTTTCAATCCTTTCAGTTGAAGGTAATGGAGAAATTCTTTTCTGGGCACACAAACATCCCTCCTTTATAGTATTTAACAAGTATTTAACAACGAGTATTTGACAAGTAATGCCCAAATTATTATTGATAGTTTCTAAGACAGAGGCTAAACTTTTTTTTACATGACTTTATGTAAGTTATATGACTATTTTTAGAAATTTTGCTATCCTTTCCATGGTGTGTCATGCAAAATAAATGTCAGCAAAATAATAAGCATTTTCTTTAAAAGTTATTTTTTAAGTAGCATTAAGCTAAGAATAGAATTAAGATTTTCAATTTATGTTAATTAACATCTTTCTAATTTCAATTTATCTTAATTAACTCTGACTCCAGTAAATAAAAATCTAGTCACATCAATTATGTAACAATAATCAGTAGAAACTTTGTCACAATTCTATAAAATATTTATAGAAACTATTGTGTACCAATAAAAACTTTGTTTAATTGTTACACACTTTTTTTACAGAATTAAATATGCATTTGACTAATAAGTTGTCCCACGAGTTTGGACATTTAGGTGTTCGTATAAAAAATCAAATTACTTACAGTTTGTCAGTATTTGAGCAAAACCCTACACAAGGTACACTAAAAAATGGAATTCCCAATCTAATTCGAAGATTCAAAACTAAGTTTCTTATGATTGCTATTCGTAAGTAATAATTTAAATTTTTCTAAAATAACTGTGTTGCATTCTGTATGCTAAGTATTGTGTTATGGGCTTAAGTGTTTAATATGAATTATTTTTAATACATCAAAATTTATTTTTATTTAGCTGCTTTGAGATTATGCTTAGAATGTGTTGTGTATTAGACAGAAATTTTTGCAAAGTTTTGCACTGCACATTTTTTATAAATAATGTGAAACAGATGGTATAGTATTAACTTTTCAAAATGTTTAGAACAGGGCTTCCCAAGCTGTGTGCTGTGGAATTTTCATGTTTTGACAGAAAACCATGGAGTCTTGGTCTACCAATGATTTATGTGTTTAATGTAGTTTTAGTATGGCTAAAAATCTTAAATATGGGCTCCTTTAATAAAAATACAAAAAGAAAGAGGCCATTTGCATAAAGTTATTTGTTTTCTGGAGATAAACAAACAACTTTATCAAGTAGCTTGGTATTAAAGATAAGCAGAAAAAAGAATATAACTGTAAGCAATAAGATTGCTATCAAAACAGTCTAAAACAGTGCTTTTCAACCTCTTTAACATCTCATACTAGAAAAATTGTAAGGCAACAGCTGTGGCTCAGCAGTGCATTTTCACTTCACTTTGTTAAAAGAACGTGCAAGATTAAACTAAAGACAAAAAAGGTCTTACTTTACTTATTCATCTTTTTTTAGAGAAAAGAAACTGGCTTTCCCCTGTAAGTCTCAGTTTTAACTAATGACAAAAATCATTCAAAATAAAAGAGCTTCTATTTGCACCTACCAAATTGAATTAGTTCAGAATAAGTGCATGGCCTCCTTAAAAAAGCTTTGTGGCTTACCAGTAAGCCATGACCTATTTATTCTCAGATTTGGTAACAGAAGAACAGTTATTAAAATTAAGCATGAATTGCTCCTTGCAACTAAAACATAAAAAAAATGAACAGCATTAGTCCCCTGATATTTGTAAATATATTTTACTGTTGTTCACAATGACTTATTTACTGAATATAAATCTGCTTCTTTTTCTCTGAGAAACCATCAGGATTAGAAAGTGTGGGGCAGAAACTGAGGAGTGTTTTTTAGACATTCTACCCAGTATCAAAAACTATTTCTGTAGGCACACCCATTCATTAGGTGTTGCTGTTACTATACAGGGTGATTGAAAAGTAACTCCCTAATTTAAATCACTTATAATTTATTCAAATGTTGCAATTTTCTGATCAAACTTTTTGTGCATGTTTCATATTATATGAAAATTAACTTTATGTTCTTGTTTTCTTTTCAGATCTATTATTTTGTTTAGATTTTGAAAGGCATAAAAAATAGTTAACCGTCTTACCCTAACAGAATGGTTCTCAGCTAGCAACATGTTACAAAGTTTAGAGACCTGTTCTTGTGCAAAGATGGTCAAGAACCATTAAAACATGTCTTTTCTTAATGGTTCTCTTAATGTTTCTCCACCATCTTTGCACTTAAACAATAGATCTCCCAACTTTGTAACATGTTCTAGCCCATAGCCTTTCTGTTAGGATAAGACACTTAACCCTTTTTTTACATCTTTCAAAATCATAGATCTGAAAAGAAAATAAGAGCATAAAGTTAATTTTTTTATAATATAAAACATGCACAAAAGGTTTGATTAAAAAATTGCGACATTTGAATAAATTATAAGTGATTTAAATTAAGGAGTTACTTTTCAATTACTCTGTATATTAAATATAATTTCTGTATGTAAACTTGAAGAGTGTATTAAGTAGGCTTTCGCCTTTATAAAGTAAGGGTGCCGCAGGCAAATTCAGAATTTATTAGTGTGCCATAGTGAAAAAAAGTTTGAATGGCACTGGTTTAGAAACAAGTATTTTCAAAATTTACAATATGCAACGTTTTTGCTCTTGTAAACTTTTTTATCAATTAGATTGATGGACGGATAAGATATTTTAATATTAAATTCTTCGTATTACTATTTCTGCTTTATTAATTGACAAATAGCTAGTAATTTTGTTGTAGCTATTCAATGAATTTGAAAAAACAAATTGTTGTATTACAGCAGGAATAGACAAACTCATTGGTTTTTAAACTTTTTGAGATACATTTCTTTTTTCATGCAAACAAAACTCACACCTCCTCTTTTCATGCAAGCAGAACTTGCTCTTGTCAGCACAAACCCAAAACATAATTGAACCCTTTTCATCATAATTTCGTCCCCAATTGAAGGTGAAGATTAAAAACTTCACTTTCCATCAGTGTCCAAAATCTCCAATTTTGTTTTAAATTGGAGGTAAAAACTAAAAAATTTGTCATTGCAGCTAGCAATCCAGTTTGCACCCAGTTGCTTGTGCCCCCTTGAAAAACCTTTTCCACCCCCCAGCTTAAGAACCCCAGGACAAACTTTTTCTTTTGCAGGCCATTTTTTCAAAATTTTGACAGACGGGCAGAATGGACGCTGAAAACGCATTAAAGTTTTATAGTTTAATTGAAAACAAAGTTATCAAAAAGACGTCATAATCAAGATGAAATGTTTTGCAGGCCGCATTAATACTTCAAAAGTGCCGACTTTGGCCCATGGGCCATAGTTTGCCCATGACAGTATTAAAGCCAATGTGTCTAAAATTTCTTTGTGTTTAAAGTTATTAACCTTAAGAAATGTTAGATTGTTTACCATGGCAGAATATTAAAATTAATAAGAAATTAAAAAACGTTTTATGCTACATTAAACCAGTTTCAACTTTACTAAAAGTTGAGTGTTGTATTCTGTATATTACGTAACTACAGTATCTTGCACTAAAGCAAAAATTGCTGCTTCTGCGTCATTGTTTTTCAATACCGAGTCTGAGTTTGTCAATGTCGTCACATTATCCATTGTTAATCTCAATTGACTATTCGTTATCTAGCTCGTGTTTAAATAGTTGTCCTCTTTTGGGTTCTACTAGCTGCCGGGCGAACGTACGAGGGGCATACCTAAAGTTCTGCACAATGGCTATTAAATTTTCCATTATTTACTTTACATGCCATCTGTCACAGCTGTTATAGATATTAGTATCGCACTAATTACGTATAAAATTACTCGCTTATATCTTTTGATTTTCATTGATTATTTTTTAATTTCAGACCATATAATTTTAGCAATGTCTAATTTTGAGAAAAATGAGTGGCGTGCCATTATTCATTTCCTGCAAAAAGAGGGTTTATCACCAACTGAGGCAGCTAAGAAGCTCAAATTGCATTATGGGATTCTGCTCCTGACAGATCAACTTTTAGTCGTTGGATGAGTTGCTTTACATCTGGCAGACAGTCCTTGGAAGATAACCTATGCAGTGGTGCTCCAACAACAGCAAAGACTTACACAAATATTGACCTTGTGAAAGATAGATGGGCAACATATGATGAGATAGAGAAACAATCAGGCTTAAGTCATGGGATATTGCAAAGAATAATTCATGAGGAGTTGGAAATGAAGAAGGTTTGTGCAAGATGGGTGCCTCGACTGCTGACAGGAGTACAACGCCAAAGTTGCCATAATCTTTGTGTCATGAATTTGAACATGCTTGAGAAGCTTGGGGACAACTTTTGGCGTCGAATCATCACAGCTGATGAGACTCCTCTTCCTCACTTTATGATCGAGACCAAATGCCAGTGCATGCAGTGGGTAGCCCTAGGAGAGAGCATGCCCGTCCATGCCAAGTGAGCTTCATAAGTTGGAGAGTTTCAGCTGACTGTGTTTTGTTACCATGATGGCATAATACACATGGAATACTGCCCTCCAAAGCAGGCAATCAATGCTGCCCACTATTCTAGTCTGCTTCAAACAGTCCACTCCAAATTGCCAAGAGTCAGGCCTGGAAAGATTCATAAGCGCCCGCTTTTTTTATAGGACAATGCGCGTGTCCACATAGCAAAAGTTTCCATGGCTAAATTACGTGAGCTAAAAGTGGCAATTATTTCTATCCAGCTTACGGCCCAGATCTTGCTCCTGGCGACTTCCACCTATTCGGGCCACTCAAAGATCCTCTCAGCGGCAGAAGATTTGGGTGTGAAAGTGAGCTGAAGTCAGACATGAGGTGGTTAAGACCATGTCAAAAGACTAGTTTGAAGAAGGAATAAAGAAGGTTGCGGAGCATTGGAGAAAGTGCATGGACTTGCAGGGAGATTATTTTGAAAAATAAACTTTGTTTTATTATTTTATGATTCTTTGTTTTAAAAATATAACAATTTGTGCAGAAGTTTTGGTGTGCCCCTCGTACTTCCGTTATTGATGGTTTAAACGTTTTTTTATCCGTTAAAGCAAATTGGTTATCGAAAGTATTAAAATATATATATTATGATTTTCGAGTTAATTACTCGATTTATTACGACCTTGCGACATTAGGATTGCCTATCCATCGACCCTTTCGTTGTGGCAGTAAGACTTTTTACAGTGCTACGAATATTTGCTTTTTTATATTTACATTTATTTTAGCTGGAATCGCATACTACGGGATTTATGTGTGGGGAAGCAATACCCAGGCGAAGTTGAACCGTAAAAATCCGAAGGACTATGAAAATGACACGTAATCGGACAGCGTTATTTCCTTGCTTGTTCTATTTTTTTAATGTTCGTTTAATAGCATTGTCAGATTTGAACATGTGTTTATCAATACCTGTAATAAAACCTTGAAGATGAACCGAACTGCTTTGGTCTAAATCAGTTGTGGATAAACAACGGCCTGCAGGCCAAATCCAGTTTGCGAAGTCATTTCATCCGGGCCGCCCAGCATTCAATGTAAACAATGTTACAAATCAAAGTGAAGACTTTTTTTGTTCTTCACTGGGTTTATGTCCTGAGATCCCGGTTTATTGCATTTGAGTTCAAAGTAATGATTTAAAGCAGGGGTGCTCATTACGTCGGTCGATTGCGACCTATGTATTAAGCAAAGGCTTAGATTGCAGGTGAAGACTTTTTTGGGGTGATGAAAATAAAGAAATTGGATATTAATTGTAAGTGAAAACCTTTTTTTTTAGTTTTCAGTAAATTTTTTGAATGAAATTGTGTGGTATTTTGCCATCTCCGTGCTACATTTTGGAATCCAGGGATTTCCCGGAAAATCCCTGGATAATAAAAAGTCCGGTCATAAACCCTAGTCTTCACCAAGAATAATGTGACAAATCAAGATGAAGACTTTTTTAGGTCTTTGAATAAGTTCGAGGCACAATACTAGTGCGACCCTCGATCAAAATCAACTGTAAATCCGGCCTTCGAGCTAAAAAGTTTGCCCACCCCTTGTCTAAATTATAGGCAAAACCACGCAGTTTCAGCACTTTCCCAGTTCATTGTTTTTTCCGAGAATAGGTTTTTAACAATAGTTATGTACATAGACGCTTCTTTTAAGTTTATGATAGCTACCAACTGTATTCATTGCACTACGTAACGCAATTTTTATTTGCCTACTTCTTAATTTGTCCATAAATTTTCCGCCCCTAAAATTAGAAATGTGTCGGAATTTGAATAATCAATTCCGGCCGGAACTGGAACTATTTGGAAATGCAGTATTAACCTTGATAATAATACATGTGTTAAATTGTCAGCTGATAATAGTATTGCAAGTGCAGATGATTGATCAAGATCACTTTAAAAAATACTAAAGTAGAAAGTTTGCAGTCAGTTTTGTTTGAAGTATACATTAAAGCAATCTATTTGATTACTCCCTGCTGAGCACTGGATATTTGAAACATAACAACCAAAAATATAGACACATTCATTTAAGTTGTACAGTGAAAAAGTTCATTTTTATGATATTGTGGCTGTTGGGCTATTTTATGACTTTTATCTTTGAAGGGAGTAGAATACAGGAAACACTTTACTTGAAAAGACTAGCAGATAAGGCTGATGCCAGATTGATCAAACCGCAATAAAATGTTTCCGATGATTCGCTGTAAAGTTAGGTTTTGCCTGTAATATTAATGCTTATAACTAGGTGGACCCGTGCTCCGAAGTTGGTGCCACATCAATTAAGTTAAATGCTCTTATCATCAGACCTTAGTTCCTACAATAAATTAGTTCCAATTTATTCCAATGACTTTTAATCATATTACACTCTTGTGTATATATTTATTTAGCGGTGGTGCATTGTAGCTGATTTAAGGTTGACCTAATATATTGATATGTCAATGTCATAACTTGTGTGACAATTTTCTTTTTAACTTTTGAAATTGAAGCAGCAAAGCAGCCTTGACTGGTTTTCCATTATTGAGAGGTGTATAAGTGCAATTTAGCAGGTTGTATTTCTGAGTAAATGACAGCCTACATCAAATTTACCATGTAAACTAAGCGTAGATATGTTTCTAAATAAATCAGTCAATTTGGCTACAATTACTTCAGTTCCGACCGGAATGGAATCGATTCCGGCCGGTACCGGAACTGAATCTTTAACTCCGGTACATCTCTACCTAAAATGCATCAAAAAGTGGCCCCCCTTACACAAGATATTGCTCTATTTCTTCATAGTAGCACCAGGACTTCGATGGCATGTCTAATAGGGTAGAGTGAAAAAAAAATTTGAAAAAAGTGTAGTTCTTAAATCCTGCCAAATAGGCTAAAACTTTTAAAAAAGTTGGTTTTGGCGAGTTGCTACCTTTGGGGGGCTAGCAACCCCCCAAAATGTGTTTTTGGGGGGTAAAATTGACAAAAAATGTCGTAACTCGGTAACCGCTTATCGTAGAAGCATGATTTATGGCTCAAAATTTGCAGAATCATCATGTTTCTATATGTGCTAAGAGAAAGTTTTTGTCTATTTCCACAAGAAAAAAAGTTATAATCGATAAACCGTTTTTTATGCTCAATACTCGAAAATTGCGCTGTATGGAAATAACTTTGATCTAACATTTGAAATGATATATGTCTAACTGATAAGGACTAATTATGACAATCGCAATATAAGGACTAATTATGACAATCACAATATTAACAAGATGATTTGGGATAACTTTGGTCACCAGACAAAGTACCTAAATAGGCCTACTCATAAGGTACAGAACGTGCTAGCTTTACTGCCCATAAAATGTTTAGTATTTCAGTAATTTAAAGAAAATCTGTTACATCTCATTACTTTCGAACTGTTGATGCTGATATTGGGTTGTTTTGCCTAAGGAGTGAGAGAAAAATAAGAAAGCAAGTTAGAGTACACTAAATACCCTACGCAAAATGAAGCGCATCAGAATTGCACTTTAGTGTCAAATTTTTTCAAAAGTTTTCGAGATTTAATCTTCTGGCGAATCAACCCATCTCTTCGCTCAAATCCTTCAACTTGTGCTGCGGCCTCTGTTACCATTTTGACATGGCGCTCTACACATTGGTTGTGACATGGGTAGTCGAGCTGCAGTGGTCTTATCCGGCATTGTTCAATATCTAAATCAGTTAAATGTTCAATTACCGGAGGCTGCTGATGGCAAGATGTTAAATTCACTATCTTGTAATACGAGTTCACTGTTAGATCCAGTGTGGGCGGTTCAAACAGCCGTACAATTGAGGCGGTATCATAATATTTTGCTCCTTCCAAAGAATATTCTTCACTGCGACTGTCAACCAAGTCATGATTATCAAATGAAACCGTTGATGGCAAGTTTCCACGAATCGAAAGCACTTTGTTCACTCCTCGCATTCGTATCTCCTCATCGTTGTCACCCAACATGGCGATCAAGACATTTTCCTGGTGTGCGAAAAATGCATTTCGTTGCACAACTTTCAGAGCAGTTTTCCGAACAGCTTCGTCAGGCACCTGAAGAATTCGTTGGACCAAGTTGAAAAAATTTCTAGATCCGCAAGTTAGTTGACTATTTAACTTAATTTCAAACCAACTTGGAAAGTAAACTTGAAGACAAAACTTCGTCAGAGTTTCCAAGTTTGAGGAGGGTTCATCCACCGAAACATAATATCTGAGGATTCGACAGCCCAGAGTTAGCCAGCGTGAATGCACAATGGGACCTACTTTTAAATATTGCAAGTCGCTGTCGACAACTCCCATGATTATTGCTGAACATATCTTGTAAGCATAGTGTTGATCAGTACTCAGATCTTTAACAACTGATTCTGGCAACTGTACAAACTGAGGGTTTGAAATTGACTTAAAATTAGCAGCAACCGGCCAACTTGAAACATCTCCAGTTAAACACTTCCCAATTGGTCCTGCAAATGTGTCAGGACTATTGGTGGTTCCATCAAGCATAGTAAAGACATGGCGCAAGGGTAGTTCATTGGTATGTAGTAGGCAAATTACCCATTGTAGTGGCTTGTTCAATAGTTCTTCCAACTTACGAATGCAACCATTGAACTTGCCTGTCATTGCTGCAGTTCCATCAGTGCCAACTACTGTAAGCTTGTCATGTAATTCGGTGTTGGCAATGGTGTTGAAGATCTTTTGTGCTATGGTTCTTCCTTTGCCATCCTCTGTGGAAAAATGAGAAAGATAGTATTCACCAGGCTGCCCAACCATTGTATAGTGATCTTCAAGTTGCACAGACCTGTAAAACTTGTCATTTGGCCCTTGCATGGTGACCTGTGTTGCATCTTTGCGCCCATCAAAGTATATGGCATTCACTAACTTGAAATTTTCTTGTTCCTTTTTCCTAATTTCAGCACGGCATCGTTCTGCTCGCTGCTACGATCAATAACGTATGTCTTGTCATCATCAGTAATTAGACCCAAATCTTGCATCACACTATTAGCGATCGCAGCAGCAGCTCTGTCGGATATCTGAAAACGCTCACTCATCCTTGCAAGGTTTGACCAAATCATTCGATTCTGATTTTCATATGGCATTGATTGAGAAACAAATTCAGAAGCAGCAGAAGATTGCGTTTGGTCTGTGTTGGTTGAACTAGAATCTGACAGATAATCCAAAGCTGACTCAGGCACTGATGTAACTGATGTAACGGAAGAACATGTTGGTGGTTCTGGATGAGGTTGTAAGGGTCGAGAGCGCCTCAAAAACTGTATGTCAGCTGACGTTGAAGGAACCACAGCATCCATACATTTTCCAACTCGCTTACTAGTTTGATCTTTATAAAAAGCATAATTATCATCTGTCATTTTCAAACAATGTTGTTTCTCCAAAATTCTGCGCTGCTTATTGTCAGCACAAAAAACATCAAATATTTCATCAATAGTTGACATAAACTCTTTTTCCTTTTGTAAAAATGCTTCTCCTCGTTTTTTCTTTGACCAGCGATCAAGTGCACTGAAACAATTCACAAAACTTTGAATTTTTTTCGAAATGGTGTACAGATGAATGGGATATACGTTGCACCATACCCATCTGTCATAAATTTCTCTGGCAATGTCATTTGCAGCATTGAAGGTTCGAAAGTTTTTCAAATGAAGAATGCGTTCTGTTACATGTCGCTTGGTAGGCAATACTCCTGGTGGAAAACTATCACGGGTAGAGAAAGTGTGTCCACTATGTAAAATCTTCTTTACAGAAGTTGAACTCCGTCTTTTCATGTTTTACTACTTCGCAGTTTGGCCAAAGCTTTGATTTACACAATTACTTAACAATATACCTGCAAAAAATAATAATAACTTTTCAGATAACTATTAGTTAAGTACAAACAAACAAACTTATTAAAACGTTTTTCTATCATAACTTTTTTTCTAGTGGAAATAGACAAAAACTTTCTCTTAGCACATATAGAAACATGATGATTCTGCAAATTTTGAGCCATAAATCATGCCTCTACGATAAGCGGTTACTGAGTTACGACATTTTTAGGAAATTTTACCCCTCAAAACACATTTTGGGGGGTTGCTAGCCCCCCAAAGGTAGCAACTCGCCAAAACCAATTTTTTTCGTAGATTTTACCTGTTTGGCAGGTTTTTAGAACTACACTTTTTTCAATTTCAAAAAAAAAAAATTATTTTCACTCCACCCTAATGTCTAAAACAATTTTTTTTAGTGATAACTTTGTTTTGAGACACTAAAAAGTGGCCTCCTAAAACAAGGACTATTTTTTTAAGGACCACACTGATTTGGAACACAGTGGCCTCCCCTAAAAGAAAGACTTTTTTTTAGAGATAGCTTTGCCTTGGAACACTAAATAGTGGCCCCCTCTTACCTTTCTTTCATCGGGCTCCCCTTTTTGTAAGACCATCAATGATTAGCTGCACTAGTTTTGTTCGATTGCAATCCTTCATACATTTTTCTTTTCGATCTTAGATACTATGCTCGAGTTTCTGTCTGTCTCGTCTTCTTTCTAAGGTTATTTATCACCGATTATATTTTGCCATCGTTTCCTTAAGAAGTTTTCTCTCTATAGGCCTATCTATCTTTTCAGCAATTTAGGCTTTTTGGCCAGATCTTATGCAATTTGTAATTATTTTATTTAGGACTCGTCGCAACTTTCGTTTCGCGAAAAATCACTTTGCCTATAATCTGTAACACTTGGAAAATTTTTCTAATTTTTTACTTTTAGACAACAGGATTCTTTGGTCCCAAACTGTTTTTAAAAAATTGTTTGAGACTTTGCTAGTTATGTAGATCTTTTTTAGAATGCCAATGTAACGCGTTGTTGTAACAGTCGATGTTTGTATCTAATCCACAATTTCTTAATCGGGCCAAGACTGCTTACCCTTCCAAGTTACTTTCAGTTTTAAAAGCAGAGAAATAGTTCAGTTTATAGGTTTACGGTGTACATTAACTGTGCTTTTTATATTGAAATTTGCTCCTAAAGTTGGCCTACAAACAAGATGCGAAGTCAAAATATGCCAAGCTACTAGAGTTTACGTCTCGGGATACCGGACGATTTTTAAGTTAATTTCCAGAATCTCGGACAAACTTTCCAGGTTTATTGCATTTAGGTTAATGATTTAAAGCAGGGTTACCCAATACGTTGGTCGATCGTGACCTAACTATTGAGCAAAGGCTTGAGATTGCAGGTAAAGACTTTTTTTCGGACGAAAATGAAGAAACTATATACTACAGTCACTACCAAAGTTTAAGACCACTTACGAAAATAATAAGATTTCTTGGTATTGCATCATTTGAAGTTTGTGATTGCATCATACTTATTGTTTTAGCTCTGTTACCTCATTAAATGATCTCTTTTTAACACAAGTTAAATAGAGTAGATTTTTTTAGTGGTTTTGTGCTGAATTTTTCGAATTTTAAAAATTGTGAAAATGAGTCAAAAAAAGTCACTAAGTGAAGTTCAAAGAGACCAAATTGTTGCTTTGCATAATGAAGGGCTATCAGAACGTAAAATTGCTGCTAAATTAAAGGTCAGTAAACTGCTGTGCATCAATCAATCAAGAAATTCAAGCAGTAGGCCTATGGCTCCTACAAGGATTTGCATAGAAGCGGAAGACCAAGAAAAACCACAATCAGAGATGACCACCTCATGAAAAGGATAGTTACGAGGTCACCACTAAGTTCTATTAACAAAGTTCGAGCTACTTTGCTGGAAGAGGGGTTACTGGTGGCCGCATGACTGTTTCCCGACGCCTTTCACAGGAATTTGGCCTAAAATCTTACAAGCCTGCAAGAAAACCTCGTCTTACACCTGCAATAAACGCTAAACGGTTAGCCTTTGCCAAGAAACATCAGGACTGGACGCCAGCACAGTGGGGCGAAGTCATGTTCTCTGAAGAATCTACGCTGCAACAATTAGTAGTTAGGAAAAGACACGTTCGACGGCCGCGTGGAATGCGATTCAATGAGAAATACACGATTTCTACGATGAAGTATCCACCAAGTCAAATGATTTGGGGTGCGATTTCTGACATGGTGTGGCTGGGATCTCCTTTTTGCGACCTGGAACAACCAACAACCATTCGTTACGTTGAACTGCTGGCAGAAAAGCTAAAAATTTATATGGCAGTGCATAACTGTACTAGTGTACTATCTTCATGCAAGATGGCGCTCCTTGCCATCGATCGAAAGTTGCCAAGACTTTTTTGGCTGAGAACCAAATTAAAGTTCTGGATTGGCCGGGTAACAGCCCTGACCTCAACCCTATCTAGAATCTGTGGACTACTGGACTAATATGAAGAATAAAGTTGCCGAGAAACATCCATCAAGTGCTAAGGACTTTGTGAAAGTGATTAAAGAAGTGTGGGTGAAAGAAATCTCCCAAGAATTCTGCAGAAATCTTGTGCACAGTATGCCACGGCGCCTGCAAGAAGTGATAAAAACGGGAGGGGATCCACAAAATATTAACTTTTGGCTCAAAATACCGTAAATTTGGTGGATACAGCATTAAAAGGGCAATTACAATGTAAATCTTGTGTGAAAATAAAAAATTATTGGGAATAAGTCAGCTTTTACGGAGTTTTGAATTAAGTTTTGTCAATTTTGTTTTAAAATTAAAGGTAGTCTTAAACTTTTGGTAGTGACTGTAATTGCAAGTGAAGACATCTTTTTTTGGCCTTCAGTGATTTTTTTCAGACAAAATTGTGTAACATTTTGCCATCTCTATGATACATTCTGCCATCTAGGGATTTCTCAAAAAGTTAGGTTTTTTCCTGCAAATTTCCGGGATAATAAAAAGTTCTGAAAATTATAAACTCTATTAGCTACAGAACGTTCAATTTTAATTGGTCATATAGAAACTAGAATTCGAGTCATTCCCAAAACTTCTCATCTGACACTCTTCAGCAGAAATCACAGAATGGAAAAGTTATATTTAATCGCAACCGCTCTATTTCTTTCACAGATATGTTTAACAAAAGATTGTGCATTAAAATCTAAAAATTACGCGAAAGGGTATATCTAATTGTTTGAATTACGAACGTGCCATGGCCAAAAATGCGTATTAAAATTCGCTATTGTCTGAAACTCTCCGAATACACAAATTGATATGCCACTCTTTTGTTGGATACTTCAAACGGTGACTAAAAAACTTAAGGCTACTTAAACCTCGGACTGGTGAAAATTATTCCGATAAGTTTGTGACGCCTGCAAAATTTTTTAAATCCACATGATCAAAAACGTTTGAAATGGTTTAAAGGCCGCATGTGGATGGATTATAGCAAGTCAATAAGAAACGTATAAGTAGCCTAAAAGTTTAAAAGGAGTCTAAATTGATTTTGAGAGAAGTTAGAGAAGTCTGATTGTGACACGAGAAGAAAATTTATTTCCTAAATTAATATAAAATTTGTATAACAAAAAGCAATTGCAACTTGCGGCCACAAATGCAAAGTGAGCCAGTACGAAAAGCTACTGTAGGCATATATACCCCTCTGATCACGCTTCACGGGTTACTTAGCTTTCTTGCTCATCGTAATCAAGTGTAATGGCACAAAACATATTGTTCCGGAACAGTCGTAGTCATGACGCTCTGCGTGACATTGCGTGACCAGGTCGGCTGGACAAAGTTGTCCATGCTGACGGATCGGCTCGGTTTCGTATTGTACAGGACGACTGGCGGTGTGACGAAACAATCGTGAATTTGTCGAACAGCCGTCTGCTTGAAATGCGATTGATTTCGTTGACCAATCAGTTGACCAGTAAATTTTTTTGCTAAAAGTGGACTTGAAATGTGGAGCTTGTTCCGGGGCGAGCCGATGCTTGGTGAAGTGTTGCGCAATCGATGAGAATTGGCTGATGAAAGACAAGTTTTCTGCAAAATTTATTTTTTTAATATTTTCATCTTGATAGGCTACTTGTTATTAAAAGAAAATTCTTTTTTTGGGGAGGAATCGAAAAGGTGAAAGGAGTAACTTTTTGTTCAAAATTGCCACAAAAAAATTTCAATCAATTTTATTCTTCAGCATCAACTTAAACAACTTTTTCAAAATCTTGAAATTTTCGGGCTACGCAAATATGGCAAAAAATGCGAACACTTTCATTGTAATCTCAAAAAGTTTTATTCAATTTTTTTACGTTTTTTCAAGGATAATTATCTTGCCTAAAAATTACAAACAAAACTTTTTGGAGAGGGCTTAATAGCGTTGACCGAATTGTTATGCGAGAAGCCTACTGTCATAATTTTAATATTTCACAATTCTTAAAGTAGGCTAATTTAAATATTTGCTTATAAACCTACTAGCCTGTAAAAGTCAAATAACGACAAAAAAGGTAATTGCTGAAAATCAAGTGTTGACAATTATAGAAACGGTTTACACCTTAACAGATATGATCAAATGCGAACAAAATAGTTAATTCGCGGGATGAACTGGACTCAAATTCAATAATTATTAAATATAATTTTAATAATAACAAGCGATTTGTCTCACTTTATTTGATCATTATTGAAAATGATGTATACCTGTGGCTGTGGCGTGTTACTTTTTCTCATGCTGAAAATAGATTTAATAGTTGGAAATAGAGGAGACCCGTTGCTGCCGGGAACGATGTTAACCTTCTGCTTTCCAACATTTCCTACAAATTTTTAAATACAATTAGGTTAAGGGAAAGCTTCATTAATTGATTGATTTTTATAGCGGTCTTCTTTTGCTTTGTTCCATACAGCTAGATAAATACGGCTTAAAAATCATCAATGCAGAATGGTAATCTTTAAAACTTAAGCAAAATAATCATCACAGTATCGTGAAAAAAAATTTAACTACAAACCAAAGACATCTAGCTGATTACGGCATCTTGATATCGAAAATGGCGCTTGATCAACCAGTAACAAATTTGTCTTCTTTTGTCCATCTATCACCGACATCTCTGGTTCTTCACAGCATTTTTGTTTTTCTATTCTTGAAAAATTCTCGAAAAAAGACAAATTTGAATTTTTTTCTATTTTTGCGGGATAGCAGCAACATGTTTCCGGTGATTGATTGTCGGAATTAATGAGGCTTGGTAGTTTGATTAGACACGAATTTAATCTATTTCCTGCTTGTTGAGGCTTGCAAAAACTACTTTTAAAGTGGTAGGAAGAATGTTTTAACGATACGTCATTTCTACTCGATGATATAGCATCATTTTTAAACATTTTAATTTCGCTTGGTTCCGATTGTTCTGTTAGTGTTGATGTAGAAGTTACAAATGACGACTTCAGAGAGCTGGCACTACCAACTGAACAAGAGGAGGAGCTAAATTTATTGTCGTTCTTTGATTTGTCTTCAATAAAGTCTTCCGTATTGCAATCTGACTGATTAGATACCAAACCAAGATATGAAAAAAGCTTTTCTTGTTCCAAATCCAATTTTTTTTTTCTTTTCAAAATAATCTATAAAAAAAAAGGTATTTACCAACCAGCCAATTTTTTTATGTCAAACTAATAAAAGCAATTTACTTGTAGATTTTTACCAAAATTCAATCGTTTTTCTTACAAAAAAAAATCCAAAAATATTAACAATCTAAATTGTGGTCAATTTTGACAAGACTGTATTTATAAAAGTAATATATAGTTCTTTTTTCATATCTATCTTGATCTTCCTGACTCGCAGAAAAACATCGGAAGTGCTATACATGGGCTAAGCAATTACTCCGACATGGTTCCGAAGATGCCAAGATGTAGCTGTCAGATTATAATTTTTATTTGGTTTTTTACTTTTTATTTAGAGATACAACTAAAATTTAGAGATACTTGCTAAGACCGCCAAGCAGAGGAAAGTGCCCTAAAGTGTCTTTTTCAAGGACACAACCCGATGACGCGAGTAAGTTTTGAACCGCGACCGTGTTGATCACGTTCGTCATCATTACGACGCTCTTAACCACCCGCCATGTTGTCGACGATTAGTGAAGTGGAGATTTCTATTTCTAGCAACCACTTGGTTCATAGGTTCATTTTTGATTTTATTTTTTGAACTTTGTGCTTTTGACCCCAAAACCCTCGGATAAATTTCTGGTTATGTAACTGCCTGCAGCAATTAGCTAAATCGGAAACCAAGTACAGCACATTTATTGGAGCGCACAAATTAAAACTTTTTGGAGGATTTCTTCTTAAAAGTAACACAAAATAAGCTTGAATAAAAAAAAGAATTGCAATGCATTATCTGAGATCATCTGAATTTTCACGATGA
The DNA here is from genome assembly GCA_963680785.1 of Diplosoma virens. Lineage (NCBI taxonomy): Eukaryota > Metazoa > Chordata > Ascidiacea > Aplousobranchia > Didemnidae > Diplosoma > Diplosoma virens. The sequence continues at coordinate 30,657,656 of OY796895.1, read as the reverse complement.
GCCGAGTTACTAAAACAGCAACAAATCTCATTGTACTTAACTCATTTAAAGCATGAACCTACTTGAAACCGAACATCAAACCTGTGAAGCAGCTGGTTTTTCTGGCGACCAAGGTTGAACAATCGCTTTTGAACTTTTCAAAAAATTTAAGTGAGCTTTTAATTTTTCGTCTTCTGTTTCTAACGCTTCACTAAAAAATTGCACTGTTATATACCAAGTTGTGGTAGTAATTTAAAGGGCACCACCTAATTGCCAACAAAAGATTGCTTGGGAGAGAGGTTACTTTTACGTTTCAAATAGAAAAACGAAAAACGTCAAACAGAATCTAAAAGCTCCCACAACCTTTAACTACGTCTGAACTAAATTACATTCAGTACTTTGCAATAAATTAAATGCAAAAACTTTATTGTAAACTAATATTATAAGTTAGTGGTTCCCAAACTGTGCGCCGCGAAAGCATGCGAAAGTTGTTGTACTTACTGCTTTTCTCACAATAATTGCAGTGTGAAAGTTGTTAGTAGCAACGTTCCCTCTACGAGCTTCCTTAGTGTGCGCGAAATGAAAGCCGTGTGAGCAGTGGTAGATATTGGGTGAGGCGAATGAGGCAGTTTCCCATCGAAAACAGCGCATACAGTTTTGAATCCGTTGCAGATGTTTCTTTAGAGAACGATTCTGATTGAAGACCTTTTTTTTTTAGAGAACACCCTGATTTTGGGAGAAAAATAGGGAAATCAGAAATGAAATCGAAGTGAAGACCTTCCTTTTTTTTTAGAGAACACCTTGATTTTGAGAGAAAAATAGGGAAATCAGAGATGAAATCGAAGTGAAGATCTTTTTTTTTTTTTTTTAGAGACACCCTGATTTTGGGAGAATAGGGAAATCAGAGAGAAAATTGAACTGAAGACCTTTTTTTCATTACGGCGGCGCGGGTATTGTTAAGTTTTCAAAGGGCGCCGTGAAAAAAAAGCTTGGGAACCGCTGTTATAAGTGATTAAAAAGGAAATTACTACAAACCATTTGGGATTGCAACAAAGAGCCGGAAATTGAGAAAAAAAATCCTGGCGAGAAAGCTTTCGCCTTTTTCTATCATTTAATTTCCAATCAATAGAAAAAAAATTCGGTTTTTTTCGAATTCTTTTCCGACGATTCGCTCTCTCTGCTGCTGCATGCTTCAAGTTAACATCTACAAAAGCAAATGCTATAAATTTTGCGGCGAGACCATGCAAACAATTTCCTTTAATTTTGAAAAATTTAACTTGTACAATAACCCATTACTTACCATAACTAGACGTTAATTTTAATTTTCTTTTATATTGAATTTATTCATTTTTTAATGTGTCAACAAACTTTTCACTTTTGCAATATACAAAATACTAGTTCGCCCTGCTCATTTCTAAAAAATAGCGCCAGGAAAAAGCCACTTAGATGGCCGCCTACCGTTGTAGTAATGACGAGCTCTGGACAACATTGCGTCAAATTTGGCCAACCTGAAAATTGACAGAGCTCTGGCATTGAAGTGAAAATGATTACAAATTTGATCGAAATAAAATATAATTAGTATTAAAAATTTTTATTAATTCATATAATTTAATGGAACAGGACCTCAGGGTCAGCCGGAACCGTTGTGGCTGAGATTAAAGCAATCAAATGAGGATTAAATCTGCCATAATTAATATTCACATGAAAAAATAAATTAGAAATATTAGACATTCTATCAAATTTTCTCCAAGGTAAAAAATTTACTTTGGTTTGTTATTGTTTCGAAAGGACTCGATTTCTTATCATTCCATTTCCACCAGATTTTCTTTCCATTTTTACACTTTTCAAATGATTTACTTGTTGTAAGTCGATTAGTGACACATTGAAGGAGGGACTTGATGGTGGCAAAATAAGGAAACCTTAAAAGAAGAAGAGTTTTTCTGTCTGATTATTTTTACTGTCTTGAAAATAGGCCTTTACATGTTTACAAACTAAGGTAAAACTTTGGCTAAATACCAAACGAACAAAAATAGTCATCACAACAGCATACTTTCTACATATCCACTGGGCAATTTCGTGAGCTTGCAGCCCTTCGTGTCGTCTCTTCTCACTCACATCTTTAAAAGCCATTTGAATCAAGCTTTCGTAGGTTTCGTCCGGTCGATTGTAGAAAGCAATCAGGGAGTTGTCTCGGCCAATTGACCGTCTTGAAGTCAACACATCGACGAGATTTTCTTCGCTTTCCGAGCAACTTTCTTTGGTACTTGATGGTGGAGAAGATGCGAACTTGACTAGGGACTGCTTTTTTCTCTTAATCACTAGAATCAAGCTTCCAGCAGTTTCGTTCTTGAAAAGCACTTCAAAATCACCTTCCGATTCCATTTTCTATCAACAACAATGTAAATACGTGTTAGGAAATGACGGCGCGTTAACTCGTACCTTAAACACTCAAAACCGAGGTTCGTGCCTCGCTGCTACACTTCCACGTCGATTATCGTAACCTAGTCAATGCGCTGAAATAAATGGACAACCTTTCAGTTAATGAGCAAAGCTACAAATTAGCGATTAATGCAGAAAGCAAATTTTGTTGAAACCTCTCAATAAGCAATAAGCTAAAGCACTAAAACACAAAATGAAAACAGAAAAGTATTACGATAAATAATATTATATTGCCTTTCACTGTTGCAGAAAGCTATAGACAATAGCTTGTTTAGTAATTAATCGCTTCCTTTTGTTTGAACACCGTAAAGTTTCTAAACTTCGGTCGTTAATATTTTTTTCGTAACACGGGGTACAAATGCGAGCTTTTCGGTAAAGAACAGTTTTTCAAAAATAGCGCTGTCATGAAATTACTGCACACGACTTGTCTTACAAAAAGGAAAAAGATTAAAGCTTTCTTTTCGCACTTCGTAATTGTATATTCATTCTTCACTCGTATTTTCTTCGACGTTGTTAGTCAGTCTACATCGAGCTATACACTCGGCGTACTTTTTATTTTATTTTTGACATCGTACACAATGCACGCGCCGGGTATGCTGTAGATCAGGCTTCGTAGTTCTTAGCCGATCCTTTGAAGTCAGGTGATTGGAGCAAATACGCAATTCACTTTCTCGATAATTTCGGCTTCGTAAACTATCGTTTATTTCGCGTCGAAAACTTTTTGAATCGCTGATTTTTCGAATTTCATTTTTTGATGTTTACTGAGTTTTAACGTAGCAAAAATCGAATAGGATTTCAAGAACAAAAAGTAGTAAGTCGCACTGCGAAAAAGCATTCTGTCACTTTCAATTTACGTTAATTTACAAGATGTGGAAAGTAAAGAGCTTGATTATGTAGGAGAAAGTCGTGTATTATGGATCCCTTAAGCGAAAATCCCCGTAAAAATTTTTTTTTGATTTTTCGAACCCAAAATTATTTTAATACAATGTCCTCAGTCCATACTTTCTTTTATACAAATACCAGCTCGTAAATTGTTTTATATAAGCTGTGATGAATTCAAACTTTTTAGATAAAAGGGTCCATAGTTGAAGCTGTGCTTGTAATGTGGACCCCTACCGGAAGTAAGGCATTTAAAAATATTTTATAAACTTTAAAATTTTATAGTACTTTCTTTATGATGTAAGAATTTATTTATTAAAAACGAAACAAAATAACATCAAATCGAGCAACGAAAAAAGTCACGGTAAAATACAAAATTTGATTCATTGGCATCAATCTAGTTAAAAAATAAGATCAAATGAACAAAAATATTATTTTCGAAAAATGCAAAAAATAAAGAAAAAATTTAATTTTGCTAAAACATTTTTTGATTACTTTTTTATGTAGTTTTCAACAATGCAAATTGTTTTTTCTAAAATTTTTTCATATTCGAGAAATCAGACAGGGTTTATATTACCTGACTTTCCCCTAATGTTAGAATAATGTAGACGATCTGCAGTTGCAAAAATAATTTAAAAAATCGTAATTACGTATTGAAAAATTACTTTTTAATTGTAAATTGTTAATTGCTAAAGTTTTTTGAACCCGATTTGATGCCGCGCGCAATTTGCAGCCTTGATTCAACGCATGTTCCATTTTGTCAATTTGGTAGTCGCCACAAACATTTTTAAATTATACTCATCTGCTCTACAACAAATTGAAAACAAAACAAAAAATATTTAAGAATGGTATTTTTAAATCTTAGAATCCTCAAAACCAGTCACCTTGACGGTTGCTCTAAGTTTGATTCGCATACAAGAGAATAAAATAAATAACGTCTTACCGGACACGAAGATCAATAATTACAACAACTTTTGTATTACACTACCGGAATTCTCGCACTCACTACTGATCAAAAATAGAACGACGTTTTTGTGTAGGCATATGCAACGCACAACTAAAATCGAAAAAAACCTTTTTTAATATTTCCTTTTTGGCAAATCGTTCACGGGCGGTATACCGGGTAATATTTTTTGTGCACTCAGCTATTTAAATTGCTTTAAATTATTGTTGAATTCGTCCCAAGATTTAGCATATTTTATCAATAGAAAGTTGTACTACAATCTCTGAAAATCATTCAACCGTTTAGCCAAAATTCGGAAAATTTTTGCAGTTATCAAACAGATAAATAATAACAATAGATATTGGAATTACTTTTTCGTGCTTATTTTAAAAATTTGTGCGTAGTCTTCAGTTGAGTGCTTAGTTTTCATTAATCTTATTTTAGTTTTCATATATAGTAATAACATGAAGTAATGACCAAACAAAAATGGCCTTCATTTGCGTTGAAGAAAAACGGTCGGTTTTTCCGATGAATATTTACAGTAAGTGGATCTTTAGTTGACGTTGCCAGTAAAAACAGTTTCAAAAAAACTGCAGCTCGCAAGATTTGTCTTCTCACTTTGAATAAATAGATATGTTTATTTTTTGTTCTGTTCCGATGGTAACTCAGTAGATAGAAAAACAACACAAAAAAACTTGCATACTAAGACAACTACAACTTTTTTCAGCTTTTTCATATTACGTTACAAAGTCAGAGTGTATTGAGCGGTCTTAAATTAAGTCAAAATCGAAATTGAAGAATTTGTTAAACTAAAAAATGAAATAGAATCAGAAGAAGAATGTCGTAATGAAATTCGTACGCAAAACCAAAAGAATTAGCTCGCTTTGAGTAGTGGAATTTGCAAGCGAGCGGAAGACATGTTTCGATTACGCTGTGAGACCGAAAGTTTTGTAACATAGTTAAACAATAACGTTCTTCTCTCAAACTTCTTATAAGTTTGCGAAACAATTGAGATTCCGGGATTTTAAAACAAATGTTTAATTTTCCAGCAACACAACAAATGGTACTTTCTCCTCTTTGGATAACTTCATTTTTCAGAGTGAAGTTTTGCCTGCAAATTTTCGCGAATTTGTTCAGAGTGTAAAGCTTCATTAGAGCTGCTGACCACACTACATCTGATACTATTGCTGAAGCAGATACGACTAAAAAGCCCCGGTATTCAATTTTGCTTTATATGGCATGATAGACTATAAGAAATTTTTGAAAAAAATGTAAATTTAAGAACAAAACTATGCAAGTCAAAAACTTTAAAATTAGTTTTCAATTTAAACCGAAAAATTACCTTTAAAGTCTTGAAGCGATTATCTCTGCAGCTTTTAACATAATTTCAAATTTTCACACAAAATACAATTGTATTTATTATATTGTAACCAAGTTTTAAATTCATCTTTCTCATGCTGTATTTCTATACATTTCGTACTTCACATCCTGTGGTTCCATATCGCATGCTCACGTGATGTTACGCCTACTTTTATAGAGCGATGTGACTTTGTCATCGAAGGTAGCATATGATATAGAAACACTCTCCAGTGAACATTTGCTTTTATGATAATCTCATAAATTCTTAGTTCATAAATTCTCATAATAATTTCATAAATTATTTTGTTTTTATTTGAATTAGTGAATAGGCCTAGAATGTAAAGATAATCATGTTAGAGGCCAACCTTCTGAATAGAACTTTCAACAAGTAAACTTGAACATGACGCTTGTAATGACCACAGTCTCGAGACCCAATTATTTGTGTTCTGATTAAAACTAAAAATGTCCTCGTTTTAAATTGACGGTAAAATGTAAAAAATTCATAAGGATTTTTACCACTTTCAACGAAAAAAATGTTCTACTTACGGTAACTTTTACGCGACCCAATTTGTTAGATTTTTCGACCCAACTTTTGGTCGCGACCAGTTACTTCGGACTCCTGATAAAAGTTTAGTGGAGCTATTATGACATCACAAAACACATTGAGCAGCATTATCGACTATAAATAACTTTACCGGAATTTTGTACAGTTTTTCTTATCCGACATACACGTAATACCCATAATATCAATTATGGTGGGTGACATCCAATCAGCTTGATACGAAAATTTTCCTGTCTGAACTTGCCCAAAATTAAAATTATATTTTTATGGTTTAATAATTTTTTTTTAAAAAATGAAAAATCTAAATTAAAAGTATAATTTCCCTTTGACTATACTATAAGAATTTTGTTTATTTTTCTGGTATTATGACAAGGCAAAAAAATTTATCTCTCTCTGGGATCTTTTTGTTTACGCCGAGTGTTTAATCTTGAAAGAAAGTTAATGAATTCTTTTTTTTTATTTCTACACAGTATTCATACTTCTAGCTTACAGGAAAACGTCGGAGGCGACACACTTCGGACAGCCCTCAAGAGATTTCCCCAACCTGCTTTTGGAGATGCCAAAATATTGCTGTCCGGTTGAAATTTATATTTTGGATTTTTAAGTTTTATGACCCGTTTTCACTACGAACGTGGAAAAGAGCATTTTTTGTTTCTTTTATTGAACTTTCCGCGCTTAAAATTGAAGCGAGTGCTTAGCAAAGCAAAAAAAATCAATAAAACAAACAAAGAATAATCGGAAACGGGCCCTTAGAGATATGACTAAAATTCAGGGATGCTTGCTAAGACAGCCAAGCAAAGGAAAATGCCGTAAGTGCTTTTTCTAAGAACTCTACGGAATTACGGTAACTGCTACTTTTTTTGATGAATATGCAAAATTTTCAAAGAACTTTTATCTTGTCTTCTGAATTTTTTTAAGTACTGGATAACGTTGTACATAAACAGCAGTTTGGGGCAGCAAATGTGAGCGCTTGAGTACTAGGATTTTACGTTTTTGCCTGATTCGTCCAAGCAACAAAAACTACGTTAACTACAGGTATAATACGATCATATGACTAATTCACGTTAAGCTTCTATTGCTTCTAATATTGAATTAATTATTTTTACCTTTGAACTGGTCCACAGAATGACAATCGGACAACATGCATTTAAGTTTTTGAATAAAAATTCGACTTTTAATTTAACAGCGGATTTTGACTTGCAAGCTAATACTAATTATCAACCTTCGAAAAATCATTCTAAAGCCACAATAAAACCAGTTTGAAGAAAGCGACAGCCTTTGATATTTTTCCAATCCAATCTAAACAATTATCAATTCCCGCCGCAGAAACACCGCAGAAATCAGAGATGAATCTCAAAAAACACTAACGAATTTTAGTGCACCTGCAGTTCACCTCAGAACACTATTAACTGAATAGATAAGCACAAAACCCAGCGTTAAGAAAGAGCTGAAATAAGAACATATGTTTTATTCATAAAAACTATGGTTCGGAAAAAAATAAAATCGTTATGTATTTCGAAATGAACTTTGCAGGTTTCCATCAGACGACTTGATGCACTCGGCACGTGACACACCATTCGGGTTCAAAGGCAAATAAAACCATGGAAACGTCCTGTGAAGCTAACAGGACCGTTTCGCTATTTTGATTTTTATAAATCTGCGAAGTGGTGTACCAGAAATTTGACAAGGGGGATTGCGAGCCGAAAACACGATTATTATTAGTGGTCCTGATCATGGGCCAAAAATTTATGCAAACTTAGATTTAAAAGTAAAGAGTAAGAGCACCTTGCAGTTGCATGAACTTTTTCGCTTAACCGTAAAACGCAACCATTGAAAACACTTGCAAGAATGAAAGATTTAATAAATTATGACAGGAAAATTATCCGAATTAAAATTAACATGAACAACTCGTGTAAATTGCGAAAAATTAGACAAACAGAAAAATAACCTTCATTGCATAACAAAGGTTGTAAAATTTCTTTATAGACTTATATTCAAACGCGGGTTTCTTTCACTTAATCTGTTAATTACATCTTCTGGGCAAGGTGTGTGGTTCTTATTGATGTTCAGCATTGCAAGTCCGTTTATTTGAGTTGTACCAGTTGTGTTTTTAAGTTTTTAGTCTGCACATTGTAAACCGATCGTTCACTTGCGCACGTTGTCTTTGAAAGAGTTAACAAAATAGCCATCATTATAAACACACCTGCCGAGGGGAAAGGGGTGAGCAATTGCCTACCCCTTTCTTCACAAAAAATGGCAAAATTTGGGCAAAATCAGACATTCCACGGCAGCGAAAAGGAATCGTGTAGGTAAGACTTAAGGTGAAGACTTTTTTTTTAGAGATCACACGAAAATCGAGATTCAGAGACAGATTCTAAGTAAAGACCTTTTTTCTGGTCTTCACCCTACATTTTAGACATATTATCGTCTCGGATCCGCAAAGTTGTAGAAAATCATAATTCAGGCAAATGTCACAAAATTTGGGCAAAACTGTATTGCCCTCCCAAATTTTGTTCGGCTGGTACGCCTATGAATATATATATGTCCGAAAGGCTTCGGAGTTATATTAAAGTATTAGGGCAATTAAATAAATGCATAACATTAAAAAAAAAAATTGAAAAAGCTCTATTGCACATGATGGAAAGCAATACTTTAGCATTTTTAGTATTCAAAAATATTATTTATTTTAATAAGCTAAACATCATCCTTGTCAAATCATCAAAGTTTTTATTCAGTTTTAAATTTCGAAAAACGATAGTAAAAATGATTTGAATATCAATAAAAGTTTCTTCGAGTTAAGCTAGGAGGTATAATTAAATTAATTCAGCTCAAAACAAACTCAATTTTAATAATGGTCACAACCACAAAGGTACTAGTAGCTAGGCTAATGCAAAAATATGAAGACAATTCACTCTTACATAGCTACATATAGAATTTAATTTTTGAATAAAATATCTCTGACGATCGCATTTGGGTAAAACAGACTATTGGGTTTTTAATAAATTAAATTTCAATAGCATGATAGTTTGATTCTAAAATACTTTGTTTTAACTGGTCGGCAGCGTGGTCGAGTGGTTAAAGCACCGGACTGATGATCAGCATGGTCTAGGTTCAAAACCCACTTACGCCATTCTGTTGTGTCCTTGGGAAAGACACTTTACGGCACTTTCCCCTGCTTGGTGGTCTTGACAAGCAGTACTAAATTGCAGTAATATCGCTACTAACTTACTAGCGGACAGCAATATCTTGGCATCTCCGGAAGCAGGTCGGGGTAATTGCTTACCCTATGTATAGCGCCTCCGTCGCTTTCCTGCGAGTCAGGAGGATAAATATAGAGATTAAAATAAAAAAAAAAAAAAAAAAAACTGCCTTATCAACCACTCTGTATTGCAACTGAGATCAACTCGATCTCGCTGCATATTAAACTAATTTCACTAAAAACGAGCACCATTTTTTATAAAATTTGCTCATTTAGTTTTGGCAGCAAAAAACTTTTAATAGAGGTGACCTGATTAGTTAAACTATTTTTTATTACATATACATTTGATTTTTAATTTTTTCTTTATCGTGCTCCAAGTTCAATTTAGGTTCCTTCACACGTTCTTTAGCTACTTAGGGCACTGATTTTGATTTTGCTTTTCGTAGCAATGAATGTACAGCCGAATAAGTCATAGTCATGCTTGCATCTCAAGGGAGGGAACTGTGATAAAATAACTGACATCAACAGGGAAGCATAGAAAATTTGACTTAACATTTTTTTAACATTGTATTTTATTTTACCTAATATTTTACTGTTTGTAAATTTTACTCACAGGTGGCAGCGGTACATTGAGCTAACTTTGACGCAATTTCGGCGATAGCAAAAATACCAATAAAGTTTAAAAAGACAAAGGCGTGGTAACAATAAAAACTTAAAACTAGGAAATTTTATTTTTAACCTAAAAAATTTTTTTTAGACTTTATTTTGACTAAGTGATTTTAGCCTGTTATAGAAGTTTTTACAGAGAAATTTTCCTTAAATCGTTGCAGAAACGCTAATTTACAACACTCTAGAAAAACCAAATATTTTTTCTCGACAGTGTGATAAAAATCTGTTTATCTCGTACATTAGTGAAATTTGTTCGGTACTTTCCTGTCATCGCCCGCCCCACCCTCTATTGCTTCCTGTTACTTTCAATACATTTCTCTTGGTTTCTTCTTTATTTCACCCTAGTACTGAAAAGGGTATTGCGGGTTAGTTTCACTGAAAAAAAACGCTTACGGTGATTTCTTGAAGAGACTCCAGAAGTTTTGGATTTTTGATCAATATTTGCTGATGGTGGGGCGATAACAGGAGAGTACCATTTGTTCTTCGACGTAATAATGATTTTGTATAAAAACGTCAACACGGATTCAGAAAAATAATTTCATGCATCAGCAGCAACAATGAACTTGATGTAAGTGTTTTTTCCTATTTTCATGTCTATTTATCTTTCTGACTCGCAGCAAAGCAATTACTTTGATCTGCTTTCGAGATATCGTAAAGTAGCGCTGTCCGATTGAATTTTTTTATTTGTTTTTTTAATTTTTATTGGAGATATAACTGAAATTTAGAGCTGCTTAATTGCTAAGACACCAAGTAGCGAAAAGCGCCGTAAAATGGATACAACGTAATGAAGCGAGTAGGTTTTGAACCGCGACTGTCTCGATCTCATTTACGGTCAACACGGTGCTTTCAATCACTCCACCACGTTGCCGACTTTTTATAACAAACGCGGAATTTAGAGACGCACTTTCTTTTCACTTAATGAAGTGGTTTAAAGAAAATAACTATGCATAATGATTTCCTGTTTTTGTAAGTCTTTACCACATAAAATAGTAAAACTTAAGATACCTCTAAACTATCGTGATGTGATTCGTAATGATGATATATTGCTTGTGAGTCATTTGTAGAGAAGTGTTGTCGAAAGTTTATTATTTTACGTTGCAATTCGCTTTGAAGTTAAATAGTTTTTCCGCTTGCTTGCTTTTGTTAACTGCCTCATAAATTATCGGTTTTTTCAGAAAAGGCTTTCTTATAAATCAGTGGTTTTCAACCTGGGGGTCGTGTGGCTATTTTCTGCCGTTTGATAAGCAATTGTTTTGGTTTGGATAAACTGTAAAAATGCTGTGGTTTTTTTCGAAAGCATGTCTAATCATTGTTTGGCGGTTGCTCTTTAAGTTGAACACGTTGTCGTTGTTGTGAAAGATTGTTAGATAACTAGAAGAAATGCTGCGATAGCATGCAAAAAAATATCCCAATCTAAAATCTTTTTGAATGGCACTTCATGTCAGTCATATAGGTTATATTGCTGAAACCGAAATTTGTGTTATTGGTATTGTCGCATAACCTATTCACACGTGGTTCTCTTGTTGTCGAAGAAAATTCGTTTGACTGTCATACAGTATATGGGTCTAAGCATTTTTACAAGGGTCGGTGTTGTGTACTTATATTTAATTCAATCCGTCATTGTTCGGCGAAAGCCCTTGACACGAGAAGCGACAATAAACATATTTTTTAGAGATCACTGCTTTTTTGGATTTAAGGAAAAGCTTAAGACGATTAAAGATTTAAGGTGAAGTTTCTTTTTTAGAGATCATCACAACATAGTTTATTGAAAAACTTTTTGAGTTTGAGGGGGCACTCTTCAAAGAACTTCGCAGTCCGCAAGTTTGACATCTCGTTGTACAATGCTTCTTGCCATGGTAGCAAAAAGCGTTTTCTTTTTTCTTTTTTATAAAAAATAGTAGCCGCTCAACTGCAACGAGCGAACTAGTTAATATGAGACGCTACGATAAAACTGCCCGGTAAGTCTCCGCGTTATGATTGGCCGGATCGCCTCGTGATTTGCTTGTGATCGTTTGCTTCTGCGAGTTTAATTTTTAATTCGGTTCAGTTCTTAAAGTTATTAATTGTTAAATTCATTTTCAATGAATCCAAAATCAATTTCAAATAAATATTTTTGGGGGGCAACAAAAATTCATCTAACTATAGTGGCTTTTAAATTTATTTTGATAATTGTGACCATCTTGACTCAAAGTACGGTCTAGGTCAAAGATGGGCCACAGAAAACTTTATAAATTTTAAAGACGAACCCCGTAAACAGCATCAACACGTTTGATTGCTTTAATTTTATACTTCGATGCGTATGAAAGTCAAAACTATTTTAAATAATTTTTCAAAAATTCAAATTATTAAGCAAAACAGGCTACAGAATGTCATTCCCAGGTTTAAGTAAACACTTATAAAATTAGTACCTTTTTACATAATATAATCTGTGAGCAACTTTGAGAGGAAAGCGTTTTTTAATTATTATAACTTTTTGCTAAATGTATTGGCCATTAATCCTTCTAAATTTGGGTGCTGGTGTAGTATGTGATCCACATGCCATTGTGGTTTACAAAAACCTCTTCATATAGGGTTAGAGCTAGGAACTCTAACCGTAACCATAATATTAACTTTAACCCTAACCTCACCCTAATTCGACCGACCTGCTTCAATTTTGAAAACTAATAACATTTTTGTAGATCACAAGCTATAGCCTAACAGAAACACATGTAAATTATATACTGCTACATCGGCACCTAAAGACTTAAAGAGCACCTAAATTTGTTTTATACTGTATTTGCTTTTTTATTGTGGAATAGATTGTGAAAAATATTCAAATTTACAGAATTAATTTCATCATGATGATTGTCGAGCAGCGGAACGAATGATTTTGGTCAGGTGTTCGAGTTAACGCCATTGCATCTCTTATCCACTTCATTTACAATTTTTTTCACGATTTACTTTTATACGCAGAATGATCATAAGAAGGGCAATGCCTTAAAAAACTTTGCTTTACTGATTTTCGGTTTGCATCTTTTTTTGATCTTATTTCGGACAATAATGTCAGGTTATATACAAAGTAACTTTGTATATAACCTGACATTATGGACTGGCCTAAGCATTAGGATATTTACACCAAAGTCAAGTGAAAAAAGAAAAAGTCTTCAATTAACATCCATTCAATCGAACTTCAAATAAAGGACTTTTTTGTGCCAAAAAATGTTTTTTGTCGCTTTTTTTAATCCAAATTGATGGTAGCCTTGTTTATAGGTAATTTTAGTGCAGGGTTTTTCAAATAGGGCCCTCGGGTCCCCAAGACATTTTTGGTGGTGCCACGGGCAGAAGCCTCTGCAGAAGACCTTTTTTTAGTCTTTACTAGTCTTTTGGGACAACGTTCTAAGCAGGGGGCCACGGGAAAGGGGCCACGAACCATGAAAGGTTGAGAATCTCTGTTTGAGGAAATTTCCTACCACTCACTGCGATCATTTCAATGAAAGTGTTGTTAAATATTCGGTCGGATTACCACATAAAAAGTTTTTCAACATTTCGTAACTTGTTCGCAATGCTGTGCGGTGTAATAGTACAAAGGCGAGGGTCACTTTCTAATTTCGTACCCTTTTGTGTCGGCTGGGGAGAGATGGCGAGCAGAAGAAATGGCATGAAAAAGATTGTCAAATTATAAAATGATTCGAGCAATATTTGACGATAGCGAGAATTCTAGCAGTCATAATGACTTAGATGACTACGGTGAAATTTGATGAATAATGCAAGATTTAGTTCATTCTGATGTAGACGACGATTATTAAAACCCTCCGAAAAAAGACCCGGTTATGAGTAAACGTGATTCAACAAATTTTATAACAAGAAATAACAATGAAATTTGGACAACTGTTTTTAAGACAAATTTTCGGGTACATTTTGTATTAAAATTATAGTTGTAGAAAGATGTAATTCAAAATAATAGGCCAAGTGTAATGTCATTTACAGTTTCTTAAAGTTGTTTAAATTTTATTAATTGCCATAGATATAAAATTACTATTAGTGATGGGACGATTAATCGGAATCGTATAGAAATAATCGGAATAACGGGGATTTTCCAAAGCATCAAGAATCGGCATCGAAGCTGTATAATTCCGAGATCAGACCCGATTCCGATACGAAAACGATTCTTTAAATCAGGGGTTCCCAAACTGGGGTACATTATTATCTTAGAGAATATCCTTATTTAAGTTAAATTCCGTGTCCGGAAGAAATAATAGACTCAAATGTCTAGAATTTTCGAATCCGGTCGATTGTTATTACGTCAAACAGGACAATTAAGAGGGAAGACTTTTTTACAGATCACCGTGATTTTGGGTTTAAGTGGGGAAAATTTGTGGCTGCTGAAAAGTGAAGAGTTTTCATTTTTTAAAGATCACCTTGATTTTCGGCACGAATTGAGAAAATTTGTATCTGATTCAAAGTGAAGACTTTTTTTTCAGACATCACCTTGATTTTGGGCATGAATTGGGGGAAAATTAGTGGCTGATTCTAACTGAAAGTCTTTTTTTAGAGAAACGTTATAAAATTTCGGGGGTACATGCAAACCTGCTACAGTGTCCAAAGGGTACCGATGAACTAAAAGTTTGGGAAACCCTGCTTTAAATATATAGGGCGTAAGATAAAAACTGGTAACACAGAACTGTGTTGGGGTGCTCATGAAATGCTCCTAAAATTTCTTCACCCTTTCTTTACCATTTTTCAATTAATCAAGCTAATTTCAACTGTAAGGTACGTAACTATTCGACGGGACAAATTCGTCGGCGAGCCAATTCGGCAGAAAATTAAATAATTTCGATTTAACTTCACTAGCGTTAAAGCGAAATAAAAAAGCTTTGTTATGTCACTAAGGCAATATTATATTATAATTTATTTTTAATATGCAAAATTTATAATCGCCATTGTCGCATTTTAAAAATAAACTGTAATACCAAAACTTGTTTTGGCTATTGTTGTTCAGCTGTTAAGAGTAAAAATCTGCATTAAAAAATTGTTGAATGCGTTACATTTAGGTATGTTCCTAGCCGCATATTACTCTATAGGAATTTACAATGGGTTAATTTTGAATATTGAAGTTAAGAAAATCTGTTTCTGTATTAGAAAAATTTGTGAACCATGGTCGTTTAACATAGCATGTTTTTTTGATTTTCTACAAAAAAGTACAACAATGTACTACATCAGGGTGGTCCAACTTCTGCACTCTTGTGGGCCACTTTTCAAAATTATTCGAGTTTGCGGGCCTCAGTCGGCTAAAAATTCCTATTTTCGTTCCAAAATCAGGGTGTTCTCTAAAATAAAAAAAAAAAAAAAAGGTTTTCACTTGGAATCGGTCTGCAAAATTCCTATTTTCGTTCCAAAATCAGGTGTTCTCTAAAAAAAAAAAAAAAAAAAGATCTTCACTTGGAATCGGTCTCCAAAATTCCTATTTTGGCGCAAAATCATAGCGTTCTCCAAAAAAAATTACGGCTGCTGCTTCTGATCGACAAGACTTGTGCAAAATTGATATGCGGCATGCGGCCCGCGAGCCCGTAGTTGGACCACGCTGTTATAGAAGATTGCCGCTACTTATGATCGACAAGACTTGAATTGTGCAAAATTGTTCCGCGGGCCGCACAAAATTGTTTCGCGGGCCGCATGCGGCCCGCGGGCCTGTAGTTGGACCACGCTGTACTACATAAACGACAGGTTTCAAGTTTTGCAAACGTAAGAAACTTATAACGTCATAATAAGTATTGTACAGTATATAAACATTTTTCTACAAATTCATTTTGGTCGGCACGCATGGCGCATGAAAAAGTTACTCAATGAAGGTTAAGTCAGAGTGGTTATTATGAAAAACTTTTAAACTAGAAACCATGAATATTATTTTAACAGTTTGTTTCGTCTATTAGGCTCTTCAGAAGTCAATCAAAAATCTGAAAAACAAATACCAAAAGGAAAGATTGACAAAGCAATAAAAAGTTGGCAAAAGAACTGAAAAACAACAAGAAAAATACCGCAAAGATCAAATAGTTAAACAGGTTACAAATCTTTTTAGATTAAATTTCAATGGATAAGTTTTTTTCTTTTGCTTACGCTGATGTTACCAAATAACGAATAAATTTATTAGACAAGCAGAGCACCTTAAAAATGCTATTAAGTAATTAGAGATTTTTTCTTATGCGTTATTAATACAATAAATTTATTTATTATTTGGTAACATTTTGTTGGTAAATTTAGTCGTCACCAAATAAGAAATAAATTTATTGGATTAATAGAACGCGTAAAAAATCTTTAATTATTTTAATAGATTTTTTATGGTTCTCTGTTTGTCTAATAAATCTATTCGTTATTTGGTAACATAAGCGTAAGCAACGTAAAAAAAACTTACCCATTGAAATTCAATCAAAATTTGTAACCCGTTTAAATATTTAATCATTGCGTATTTTTCTTGTTGTTTTTAAGTTCTTTTGCCGATTTTTATCCCCTTGTTAATCTTTCCTTTTTGTATTTGTTTTTCAGTTTAGAACCAACAACTGGAGAGATGCTTATGTTTTTGCACTATAATTTGCGAGTGCTTCAATTCGACTATGATTAAATGCATAGGCTATTTTTATTATCAACTAAATAAAGTGTATTGTCATTAAAATGGAATTATTTATATTCTTTTATTTACATCGATACTGTGAACTCAATATTACATCGTTGTGTTGTTAAAATGGAATTATTGTTAGATGTGTTTCTGTAAAACCTTCCCAATACATTGTTACCTAGCATGTTGTAAAAGATAGCAAAATGATAAACTTTCCTAATCAATTTTCTATTTATATCTAAATTAGATATGTTAATACCTGGGCACATTAATAGTAATACCTATATGTAATAATAGCCAGGAATCGAAATCGTATCGAGAACCGTATCGGAAATCGGGATAATCGGGTAGAATCGGAATCGTATCGGAATCGTTAAAAATTTTGGTATCGTCCCATCACTAATTATTATAAAAATTTTATATAAAAAAGTGCATTTTTAAACATAAAAAGAAACCAGGTTTAACAGGCCCATTTGGTCACCAGTGTAAAAAATATTTTTTGGTCATTAGATTGAAATCTACTCGTATTTCAAGAAACCAAATTATTAAACAAAATAAATAATAACAGTAATTGATTGGGATCTTATCTATTTTACTGTATAATTAAAAAACCTCACTTAAACTGGTGGTTTTCGATTTTGTATGTGATTTTATTGACTCGTTTGGTATTAGATAAATTATAAATATAAAAGGGTATTTATAGATATTATGTCATGTCGTTATTCTTGTGTTTTTCGTTTTGCGTCTTTTTACAGCTTCGCTTACAATATTTCCTTTACGATTTTTCCTGATCCCTCATTTTAATAAATTTCTTACCACCCCATACTGTTTTTTAACTTGGGAGCATCTCGTTTTTTTAACCACGTGTTGTACTCCAAAACTTCGGATTGTATTAATTTTTGGTCATAGCTAATGATTAAAGTTTTTTTCATTAACCACTTCCTTGCAGTATTAGTGTGACGCGGTCGCGTACGCATAAAGCGGCATTTTTTCGCTAGGCTTTCGCAATGCGATGCGATCGCATGCGGCTATACACGCTCTCCGTTGTTTTGTCACTGAAACGATGAGCTGCTATAGCCGCTTCCCGCGCGGAAGTGGTTAATGTTTTGGAATTTGTAATATTTGTTTATACAATGGCTGAACAAATTCTCTCTTTCATCGTGATGTTAAAAAAACAAAATGTTGCGAATAGAAAGCAACTAAACGTTTGCAAATATAATTTAATTGGCAGGAGTGGATCCAGAAAACGTTTAACGGTGGTGGGAAGTAAATTTGAACCATATTACAAAGAAAACAGAATTGCGCTCAGAGCACAAGAATTTATTTATGGTATCCTTGTCAAGACTTATTGGTCGGGCAATTTTTTAGCGAAGCCAAAAAAAGTAAGCAAACAAAATGATATCAATGCTTTATTGTGCACCAACTCTTCTGCGCGGCGGGGACAGCTACCACAAGTGGATGTCTCGAAACACGTTTTTCGAAGCCTCAGTCTCTTAACCGAAAAGTCTTGTTTCGGTCTCAGACCTCTGCGGCTCGAGTCCAACTCGAGACATTGCAGCGGTGTGGGCATAGGCGTACCAGCCAAAAAAATTTGAGGGCAATGGAGTTTTGCCCAAATTTTGTGACGCTTGACAAATCTTGATTTTCTAAAACTTTAAGGATAGAAGAAAATTTGTGTAAAATTTACATGTAAAGTGAAGATAAAAAAAAAGGTCTTGACTTTGATTCTGTTTCCAATTTCTCGATTTTCGTCCAAACTCATAGTGTTCTCTAAAAAAATAAAAAAAATATAAGTCTTCACTTTGATTCTGTCTCCAATTTTCGTCCCAAAATCATAGAGAGGACTTTTTTTTAGGAATCACTACTTTTTTGAGACGAATTGTTTTCTTTTATCGAACGTCCTGATTTACCACTTCGGAAATATGGTATGCCTACGTAAATAAAGCAACTTTTGTAAAGTCTTGTGTTTAGTCTTGGACTCGAAGCTTCGTGTCTGGAGTACACCTCTGGCTGCTGCTTCTTTGGAATTCCCCTAGATCCGCCTTAGATATAGGCTATACAGCTAGTCTACTGGTATGATATAAGGAACACACTTCAAGCAACAACAGAGAAAAAGGAAATTCGTTTATGTTGAAGTATTTAATAATTTTAAAGTGATTCAATTAACGGGATTGTTAGACAACAGTTCACTTATTGAAGCCTCAAGACCAACGCAGAACTGCAAAAGTCAGCCATTTTAAAAAAACAAATCGGAGTTGGAGTAACTTTTTACAATCATAAAAGGTTACTGTTCAACGTAACGAAATCTATCTAATGTTTTACGCTTAAAAGTAAAATGCTAAAAAATCATTTCAATGGATTTGTTTTTTAAATATAATCGCAATTACATATTTGGAATCACTTGCGTTTGTTTTTTTTCCAAAAATAATTTTAAAAAATTTTTGTTGTTTTTGAAACAGGTATTAAACATAAATAAATAAATAATCTGATGTAATAATCACAAAAACTTGGTTTTTATTCTTTTAGTATTTTTGCCTTTTTCGACCTGCCGTTTTATTAAAACATCGTATTTGTGGTGTTAAACTTTATCACAAAGGTACCGAATGAATCACACACTGAAAAAACAAAAAACCAACACTTTACATGTACTACTATACTGTATTTTTACTCACCTCAAACTTAGCAGTGGCGAAATTTTTCTCCAACTTGAAAAACAATTGGATTCCGAGGGTTAATCAGTTAATTGTAAGGCAATTCCCAAATTTTTTTGTGTAGTCACTGATGCAATATCTATTTGTTACTTCTTAGCAAGCAATAATTCCAGCTTTTTTGTCTTTGATTCAAATTTGTAATACTGTTTACTAAAGCCGGTTAATCCAAATTTAAACAATACAGTGTTTATATGAGATCACAAGTAAAATGATAGACATTTATAAAAATGTTTGTTTCGTCAGAGCATCCTTTTCAAAACTATATATTTTTTGATTATTTCGTTTGATATTGTTGTGACTTAATTAAACAGAAAGCGGATCTTAGAAAAGATTGACTTTTTTAAATAAAATCAACTTTAAAAACAAAAATTGCAAGCACATGTTGTTTTATTTAATGTATTTTTATTTTATTATATATATGTATATATATATATAACTACATAAAGGTTATCTTTTTTTTACATTGCAAAGATCAATGGTTATTTAATCAACTTCAACAATCAAGCGTAAGGGGTGTGCGCCAAAATTTTCTTCGACTTTGATAACCACTTTTTTCACGTAATTATTTTGCCATCATTATCACTTTAGCAAGGTCCCAAGTACGTAAATATAATTTCAAAATCAAACTCACCAACAATAGTAATCTGTAGATGGGACAAACATTGACTGACGTTTTCGAATAATGACGCCCAATTTGTTGTTTAAATATCTTTCAGCTGTAGTAACAATGATTACAAAAAAACAAAAATTGGTATGTTTTCAAAAAGCAAATATTTTGCCAAGTATTTTTTGTTTTCTGCACTGTTGAAAAACGTGCAGGAAAATCAAAAATTTTTTTCGAAATTCCACAAACATTAGAAAGGCCGACTGCAATGATTAAAAAACCCACAACAGTTTTTTCTAACAGTGTGCTGATTGCCCTAATTGAAAGCAGTTCTTTCAATTTAAAAATACCGTCCTTATCGAAGAAGAACATCTTTTTTTGGTTCATTCATGCAAATTGATCAAAACACGAGATTTGGCTATTAAGAAAAGCAAATCTAACTAAGAGTGTTTTTTAATAAAACATTTTAAATTTTTGTTCATCAAATGAGTTTAGATCAGACAATGGGTTACCATATCTGCCCTGACAAATTTATCGGTCTTGTTAACCAATTTTTTTTTGCCAAAAGCAGTTGTATTATGATATAAATTCCGGATTTATCCAAAGCACATTGCCGCCGTCGCTTTCGCTACGGTAGATGAATACAAAACAAAAAAAAAATAGTAAAATTGTTGCATTTTACCAAAATAAATACCAGTTGTTTCTCTAAACAACAACATCTATGAAAACGAAAAACAGCACAACATGCAATAGACAATAAAAAATACAAAAAATAAACGTAGTTTAAAGCAGTGAAATCCATAGCCGTACCTGCCGGGGGGCATGGGTAATTTCCCCCAAATTTTTTCGGCTTGTACACTTATGGTGGAGCCTACAAACAATAAATACTGGTACTTTCTCTGACTAAGCATATTTTGTCGAAGAACTGATCTTTTTTAACAAACTCTGTTTGGATTTTAAAAACCCTAAAAATTCTTTGCGACATAGGCCTAGTCTATCTTTAAAGTTGTACTGAAATGTTAAAATTTTTTTTATTGTCTTAACGATCATTTTTTTTTGTCCACCGACTCCATATCAGTGAAAATACTCTTTCAAAATTTGTGTTTTGAAATACGACAGAAAAGAAAAGCTGTACAATCTTAAGCACTTCTGATGTAGAAGAGGATGCTTGGATTATAAAAATACTTGCACAATTTTTTATGTGTTGATAGTGCAGTAAATTTTTTATCATTCAAGCAAAGTTCCACAAAGGTTTTCAACTACAAATTTGATAAAAAAAATATTTGAGTTCGGCAGCGTGGTCAAGTGGTTGAGAGCATTGTGATTGCAATCAACATGGTAGAGGTTCAAAATCTACATGCGCAATTCTGTTGTGTCCTTGAAAATAAACTTTTCGGCACTTTCCCCTACCTAGTTCTAAATTTCAGTCATATCTCTATCAAACTAAAAAACTAAATAAAAAATTTCAACCGTACAGCAATATTTTGACATCCCCGGAAGCAGATCGGAATAATAACTTGTCTTATGTATAGCGCCTCCGACATTTTCTGCGAGTCAGGAGGATAAATATAGAGATGAAATTAAAATGAAAAAATTTTTGTCATCCACATGCATTCGTTTATAGATCAGATATTCTACACAAGGTGCAGCAGCATTTTAACTCAGTATTTCATTCAAGGACACTTGCTTGAAACTAAAAAAATTTTTATTATAAAAATGTTCTGCCGTAAAATTTTATAAACGCATAATTTGAAATTCCCAGACATACGAAAACATTTTAACATTTTTCCATAACGAAGATTTGAACATTAAAATCACGGACATGTCTGGGAAAATCCTGAGGTACAGCAAACCTAGACTACGCCTCTAACCAAGCGGAAAAAGTGCCAAAAGACCAGAAATCAAATCTAGCAATAGGTCAAATGTTTTTTGATCGTGATGTAAATACGCTACTTAAGTTAGTTTGAATTTGTGAGATTCTACCGAATGTGAACAGTAAATAGATAGATTTTATTTATGTTTTGATATGCCGAGAAACTTGCCGAGAAGCCAAACTTAAACGCTGAGCATCTTTGTATAAAAATATCCGATGAACCATTTTGCTAAGCTGACATCTCGAGAACACTGTTTGTCAAAATTGTATTGCTCATTAATCTTTTTTTTAAATCTTTACGTTTTCCTCCTGACTCGCAGAAAAGCGTCGGAGGCGTTATACATTCGTTTGTTCATTGGATATTCGATTTTGCGTTTACCATCAGCATTAATATTAGCTAAAAATCAAAGAAAAACTAAAGAAAAGCAATGCCAGATGCGAGCAAGACTTGAAACGTTGCTCTTTAAATTCAAGTACTTAAAAACCGTGAAGTTATGGAAAGCAGTTAAATAATAACATGAACGTTTCAAAAAAATTTGATAGGAGTCACCTTTTTAATTCTACGTTTTTTCCAGTGCTTTAGCAAACATACTTCGAACCGTATGAACTCACTCTCTATTGCCACTTGGTGTCAATTAGCATAAATTATTAACACAATCCGAATTTTTAATTTCACCGGAATTTAACTTTATATTGTGATGTAAATTTTTTTGCTATCAGAAAAGGCGTAATTGCAATCACGCACGATTTTTTGGGAGTTAACTGTTAATTTATTCATACTTATTCACCTGGAAACCCTAGTCAACTCTATAGTTTGCTTAAGTGTAATTTCAAGTACAAGGATTTTCCAAAAGGTGAAGAGTCTAAATGAAATTGCAAGGCGTAAATACAACGTTCTAAATAAAAAGTCATGCAGAAAAAACAGATAAAGTTTTTTGGAATTTTTTCTAAAAAGCAATTGAAAATCATTTTATTTTTGTTCTTGGATTTGGTTAAATTCAGAATTTATCTGTGAGAACATTGCAAACAAGTTCTTTGTTTAACGTAGATTATTCTGTTATGTGTGACTTTTATTATAAATGCGGCCAAGCAAAGATATGTGTAAATGTTGTTTATCTGTGTGACTGCGGCTTGCGTTTCCATGTGAATAAAGTGGCTCTTTGCAATTACACTGTAAGAAATGCGGCTCTCCTTGACTTGCTGACCACCCCTGGTCTGGTAGATGAACGTACGTTTGAACTGCATTAAACGCAGCTAACTAGATCTGATTATAGGCTTGAACAGTTCAACGTTTTGCTTTCTCTGACATTAGCTTTTTAGTTAAAACGTTAGTTAGCAACAGCTTTAACATCCTTCTAATTAACACAAATTGTGTTTTACAGGTGGCAGTTTTACAGGATCAAGGGCGCCAAAAGTGGGGGAATAGGAAGGGATTGCTTTTTAAATTCGCAAGATAAAGCATTGCGTTAGATTTTTCTATAATTATTTAATCTGGACCAAGGACCTAGTTTGTTTGAAAATTTTGGGGGGACAAAATGTGACTCCAAGCCGGCCAAAATGTGACTGAAACACTTTTAAAACTACACTCTTGAAATTGAAATAAACTAAATATTCCAGTTTTCGTCCCAAAACCGTGGTGTTCTCTAAAAAAAAAGGTCTTCACAGTCATTCGAGTGCATTATCCCTACTAAAGTTACGTCTTAAACCTGAGGTTGAGGCCGCTCCGTTCGCAGCGTACTAAAGCCATTACGGAGCATAATTTGAAAATCCCTGACATGTTAACAAATTTTAATATTTTTCCTTGACGAAGGTCTAAAATCCCAAACATGTCCGGGAAAATTCTGACGTATGGCAACCTGTTATAGACGAACTCAAAGACAATGATTGTTTTTGCATATAATTTGGGGGGACAGAGGTGTTTCGTCGCCCTTTGTCTAAATAATGGGGGGACACATCCCCTCCGTCCCCCATTAAATTAGGTCCCTGATCTGGACAAAAATTTAATCCAACAAAGTTTAGTTAAATATCGATTTAGACAAGGAGTCACTAGCATAGCAATAATTTAGTGGGGAGAGTGCATAAGAAAAAAGACATTTTTTTGTTAAAGCCACTCTTAACAAGCTTTTTTAGAGAATTGGAAAAATTTTTTCTCTTAGAAAACTCCTAAAGACAAGAGAAAAAGTTTTTGTTTAGTTTAAAGGTGTAAATTTTTTTTCGAGCAAAGTGAAGGCCGAAAAAATAGAAAAAGGCTTCATTCGCAACAGAGACGTTCCACCTTTTTGAGTAAATGAAAATATTTGAGGGTCTAGTAAAGAAAACATAGTGCCCGAAAAATAAAAATTTTATTTATTTATTGTTTTTCAGTAAATTTTTCAGTAAAAATTTTGTCCGTTAGACCTCGGCAAAATTTGCGTTTTTTTGAGAGTGCCTTTGCCAAAAATTTTCCGTTCCCTCTGATTGCAGCACCTTTTCGTTTTTTCTTGCCAGTCGCCATTGCTTTATGCAAAATTTGGGGTTTAAAAATCAGATAAAAGTGGGGCCAGGAAAAAATTTTGAGGGCTAATAAGGCGGCCACGTCCCCCATAATTTTGGCACTCTGCTGCTGACCCCGATATATATTTTACCACTCTGTACAAACAACTTAATAGTTATACTTCTTATTAATGAAGTAAAAACTTTTTAAGAAATATTGCGATTTGTTTCCGAATACTTACGGATTATTAATGAATATGTTCCAGATTTTTGACAGTTAGCCTATGGTCAAAAATATGAATATGTGTGCATTGACTGTTGTGGGAGCGAAAAACATAAGTTTAACGTACATGTAAATCAAAATTAGGCCAACGTAAACAAAGATTCTTTTATTCAATCAAAACATGCAATTTAAATGACTTTTAAATGTAAAACACTTCACCAATCAAATATTGAAAAACCATAATTGTAATGTCTCGAGTTTTCTCCTAAAAAACCTTGTGAGGACACCGACTCGATTCAAGTTTTTATTAGAAAGGACTTGTACTTCACTTGAGCGCTTAAATCATTTAGTGCAGTGCTTTCTAACCCCTGAGTTGCGACTCAAAAGTGGATCGCCGACAGAATCATTTTTGTTTGATTCCATAAAAGTTTGATTGATTTCTGTATTGCGTTATAGCTCCCTGCAAATTGTGAAATCTGAAACAGGTTCAAAGTGAAGACCGTTTTTTTAGAGATCACTATTTTTAGGGAAGAAAATTGTGAAATCCGAGACAGATTCAAAGTATGACCTTTTTTTAGATATTACTATTTTTTGATCTCAACTGCAAAAACGATAGCACTTGAGGCCTGAAAGGAAGGAATGCGGCAAAAGCATTGAGAATTACTGAGTTAGGCCTTTGTTAAATGGTCTTGTGTTTAGTTTACTTTTCATGCTTGCTATAAAATCTGTAAAAATTTTGTGTCGCAAAAGCTAAACATTTGGGTAGCCACAAAAAAGGTTATGAAACACTTTTATTAACACAAACTGTAAAATCCGCAAGACTAGTAAAGCAAGAAAAAATTCGCGTTAAACTTTCAACTTTGCATAGCTGCCTAGTATACAATTATCGAAGAAAAAGATTATTTTTTATTTACTTCATTTGAGAGTTATTGGGAGTTTATCTGAGATATTGGGAATAAGGATATTAATCGCTAAGCTATATAACATTATGATGCAGATTGTAATGATTCAACTCCAGTTTTTTAAAAACTCGAGTCCTCCCTAAAAAACCTATGAAAGATTCGTACCCGACTCGAGTTCTTACTATTAGGGACGCGGACTCAATTTGACTCATGGCTCACAAGGAATCGAATTAACGCGAGTCCTTTAAATGTTGGACTCGTTACATTTCTGAAAAAAACTATTAAATCTTAATCGTATAAAACAAAATATGTCAGCAAATCAGAAACTATAGCATAAATGCATTGTTTTTCTGCAGATATGTTTAGTCCGAAAAGTATCAAACTTCTACTGATTGAAACTATAACAGAATAAAATTATAAAATATTAATTTTTCATCTTAAATACTGGGCGTCAAAATAAAAAGAAAATTCAAGAGCAGCTTTTAGCTATTTTTGTCATTGTTTCTATAATTTTCCGCCGATTCTTTGACGTAGTTTCATTCGCAACCAATTGTTTGGCGGCATGCATTTTATAGGCATTTCTCTTGAAAATGGTCCTTGGTTCGGCCCCAACCCTTGGCGGTCAAAATTCTTGTTTGAGTAAGGGGAAAGCTGCCAATGTAGTTTTCTTTCATCGGAGTCATCAGAGGTTAAGACCGGAGCGAAAGTGTGCGAAATCTGTCCGCTTGCAGTTAATTGCCTGGATGAATTCGACACTGGCAGCCGGTGCAAACTGAACAATTTTTTTTTACATCAAACGCGTTTGAAAAAGACGTTGCAGAAAGTCATCAGTTCACAATGTATTCGCATGACTTAAAGTAAGTTTAGAAAAAAAGCGGCCCAAAATTGTAAAATTGGAAACCAAAGTCGACCGCGAAATACTCTGACGATCAATGAACGATCGCGAAATATCGTCACAAAATGAGTCTCTCGTTAAGGCAAACGTTAAAATTGCTCACCTGGGAAGAACGCCATATTCGGCTTCTGATTGAGGAGGAGTTTTGGGTTCTGTTGATTGACCATCTGTTAATACTATGACACCGTGTGGCCGATTGAGCTTTGGTAAAAGTCGATGCAATTTAGCTCCCTCTAGTACAAAAATATAAAGCAAACATTTTGGTTGAAAATGTAAAAAATTTCTTTAGTTTTAATTTAAGTTTAGTAATTTAAGCTCAAGTTTGATGATTTTTAATCGAGTTTGAGCTCAATTTTGGAAAATGCCATAAATAAATATGACTCTCACTATTTCATAATATATCAGTGAATGACGATCACATAAAATATTGTTAAAAAGTATTTTCATTTCATTTCATCTCTATTCCTGACTCGCAGGAAAGCGGCGGAGGCGCTAGTACGACAAGCAATTACACCGACCTGCTTCCGGAAATGCCAAGATATTGGTGTCCGCTTGAAATTTTTTTTTGGTTTTTAGTTTAGATACGACTGAAATTTAGAACTGCTTGTCAAGACCACCAATCAGGGAAAAGTGCCGTGAAGTGTCTTTCTCAAGGACACAATAAAATGGCTCGGGCAGGTTTTAAAAATAAACCATGTCGATCACAATCACGGCGCTCTAATCACTTGACCACGCTGCCGCCAAATAAATCAACAAAGACTTTAAGCATTAAATTAAAATCTTAATTCTTATTCTCGTCAATAACATCGTTGCTGTAAAAGATCCAAAATATTTATTCTCTTTTTATAGTTACTCAATTTATAAACTCAAACGCGATCATATATATTTTTTTAGCTCGAGTTCAAGTTCGAGTTTGACAAAAAGGCCGAGTTCTTCAAGTTAGAGTTCGAGTTTAAGTTTGAGTTGGCTATCCTGGGACTAAGTTTATTGCATGTAAACGACGGTTTTCGTGTCCATTTAGTAAAACAACAATTATTGTCACTAACCGATAAAAGTAAAACATAGATTTGATTAGCGCAGTGTTTCTCAACCTGTGTACCGCGAAACTTTTTAAAAAAGATTAGTCCTTTGACCCGCAACCTTTTTTTTTTAGAGAACACTACTTTTTAGAGACGAAAATCAAGAAATATGGTCCAAGTGGGCCGCGAATTTTGAAAAAGTCCCAAAATGTGCTGCAGGCGAAAAACGGTTGAGAACCACTGGATTAGAGAATACAAGTCAAATTTAACTCCAATTTATGTCATATTTAATCCTGATTATGAACCCATGAATTAATGGTTCAGAGTAAAAAAATACCAGTACAATTTATGAAAACGTGTTATTCTTGACGGTTCGTTGTTAAAAATTAACCATGAAACAATTAGTTCATGGTCTCTTCTTAATGTATATAATAAGAGCAAACAAAATACGTATAATATTATTCAAAACAAAAAATAATTCTATTTAAACGAAATAACAAAAAATAATGTTATTTAAACGTTTAAGACTAAAGAATGCAGTGGGAGTTGCTTCAATCTAAGTTCTACCAAAAAATTTTAAGTTACCGTGAGACAAAGCCTGGTACATCAAATTTCGTCGAAAACTTTGTGTAACTGGACGACATTTCGTGCTATTCGGCTTAATCCTGAGATCAGGACTAGTACAATCAGGTATAGGTGTGGCACGTCTGGAAATAAAGAAGACAATTTTTACGGATGTACGGAGTAACTAGGAGTGTTTTGTTTCAATCCAAATGGTAAAGATCAAGTTCACAAGAGCAGGATTACAGAAAATCACATCAATTACGTTCGCCAGTATAACCTCCCCCTCCATCACTGGAAAAAAAATGACCGATCCTAAATTTACAAAAAAGAACTAAGAACTTTTTTTGCATGTTTCAATCGCAAGTTTCAATGGGCAAAGCACGTTGTAAGCTTATTTGTTGCGAAATTCAAACGTATGTTTTTTTAGTTTGCTGTGAAACGCAAACACGAGTGTATTGTTAAGACAACGCTCGCATTCAAACGTCTTTATTGCGTTTTTTAAGCATTTTTTAACTGCAAAAGGTTTATTTATATAAATGAAACAACAAACAAAAAAACAAGCTTGCTTTTATTTAGGGATTGTTGTTAGGGGGCTACAGCTCATGCCTTAAAAAGAATTACTACTTACTTGGGGTCTTTCTGGATAAGGAAATGGGCCGTTGCGTTGGGCTGTTTGTAAACATAGTCTTTCGGCCTCTCAAAAATGGACCGAGTTTCTGAAAGTCGTGGAAGGCGAAACGGAGTCGGGGCCGTTCGAGTTGTTTCCTCTTGTCCTTTATCTTTCTCGTTACTCCCAAACTGCTTGAGACCAGGAGGTCGCCGTAATGTGCCTCTAGAGGTTAAAGGGACTCGGGATTTCGAAGGAGAACCTTCAATTCTGGAGTATCTCGGTGTCTGTTGAATTGCTTTAGCTTGGTGCCATCTGAAAAAACTTTCGGATTAAAGATTATCCGTAAAAAACAAAGTTTTACAAAATACGCGGCCAAAAAGTTGTATGAAGTTTAACTTAAATTAATTTTTAAAGATATACTAAACCAGTATAATTGTTAATGCAAGTCGTTGGGTCTTCTACAAAAGCCTGTTGTCTTACCAGGCAACACCTGAAATTTATTTTAAAAAGTTCTGCGACCGCTGCTTCAAACAATTTAACTGTAAACCAGCAAATACAATCTAAAAAAATTGCTTTTGATTTTAAAAATGAGATTTTCTTTATAGTGTCTAGTTCAGCAACAAGACTCATTTCACGTGTTACGTACACGTCAAGTACAAAAACACATGGGTTTTGAGTCACAAAACCACCGAAATAGGGGTACAAAATCTGTGCAATTTTCTCAACCTCAAACAGTATGTCGCGGTACACAATGCGCCGTGAGAGATTTTTAAGTGTGCGCGAAACATTTAAAAAAAACATGAGCCTTTAGATGAGCGGTTCTTAACCTTTTCGGTCAAGTTTTCCACAAAGTCCAATGATCAAGTTCGAATCACCCTCCTGATACTTTTAGTGACTATATTTTCTTGGACGCAATTTAGCCAATGGTGACTAATAGCTCTGTAGGGCTTTGCATACTAAGCATAACAATTAAAAAGATTTTATTCATTTCGATCTTATCGCATCAACAGTAAAAGTAAGGTGCTCGTTTTAATTTTTGCGATTGGTTTCTCTTCGTGAAGATCTTAATGTATGGATTTACGGTTAAAAGCGGTCAGTACAAGTCACTACATATTTTGCACCATACTAGATATCAACGAAAAATTATGACTCCTTTGAAAAGTAGACTGGCATATTTTTACGCTAAAAATTGTATGTTCGGACCCATTTCTTACTTCCTTGTTGATCTACCAAATAACATAACTTAACCTTCACTGAAATCTTACTTCAATTTAACCTTAGTTAACTAAAATCTGCCTTTTCATATATCGTTTTTCTTAACCGTTAATCCAACTGCCTACTTTAGCGACCGTAGCTACTTTTAACCTCAGTCGGCTGTGTGGCCAAGCAACTAAAGCGCCATATTGATGATGCACGCAAAAGACACAGTCGCGCAACTAAACTTACTCGCGTCGTTCTTTTCATTCCTTTCGAGAAGACACTTTACGGCGCTTTCCTCTGCTTGACGGTCTCAGCAAGCAGCTCTAAATTTCAGTCGTATTTCATCTCAAAATAAAAACTAAAATGACAAACAAAAAAATTTCAACTGGGCAGTAAACTAATGTCTTGGTATCTCCGAAAGCAGATCGGCCCAGGTCAGGGTAATCGCTTGATGTCGCCCTAAGCATAGGGCCTTTAACGCTTTCCGGTGGGACAGGAAGATAGTTATTGAGATGAAAAATATATAAATAGAGTAAAACGGTCCTTTTTTTCAATTGTGATTATGATTTTCGAAATAAACATAATAAATGCAAAAATATGCTTTTGGACTAGTAGATGTTATCCCAATTAGGAACCACTGCTTTAAATCGTTTCGAATTTTAAAATGCTTTCGTTTTCTTAAATTTTGTAGGGTTGCATTTTGCACTTATAAGATAACGATAATTATAAGAAACTTATAAGATAACTTATAAAAAACGAGCCTTATTTCATTTAAACAGTATTTTTTGTTTTTAGTCAATCAAGTGTGCCGCGAAAAAAGTTATAAATTGTTTGTGTGTCGTAAGACGAAAAAACTTAAGAACCATTGTTTTAAAAGTTTCTGTACTCAATTTTTGCATTTTTATTTGTTAATTTAAGGATTAGTGTTTCTGCCTTCCATGCGTTGAGTCTGGGTTTGATTCTCGGTCAGATTAACTCGACATCGCTGCAAGAGTACGACCCAACTATCCGTGCTGCTAAGGCGCAATGTTGCGCAGATGGGTAGCAAGAACCAGAGTCGAAGCTAGGCTTTGCGCGGCTCAATGCAAATTCAATTTTCGAATTTAGGCTTTGCGGGCCCAATTACCCCTAAATTTTGATTTAGTCAAACACATTGCTTATCATTTGGATGCCACAATATTTTACCTCCATACAAACTGTGATAACCTTTCAATTAATTATGAAAAAAGTCTCCAAGATAAAAAGCAGAGACTGTGCTTTTCAGGTTTATTTCAAAATTTCCTTTTATTAAAGCATTTAAAAAACTTATTAAAGCGTCCGTGACTCAACCAAATTAAACAACGACGCATAGGTGGAAGTGTGGGGCGGGGCTCCTTGCAGTTATAGCTTCGGCCCTGGCAAGAACCCATGACATGATACAGATAATATAATAAGTCTAAAGAAAGATTAAAGTACAATTATTAAGGTTATTTTAGAAATAAATGATGAGAGGATAAATTAGCTTTATTTACTATATGAGAGGATACATTGTATTATGGTCGCGATCTTGAAAAATTCTTTTGCATCTTACGTTGTTTGACAAAATCAAATAACTTTGGTTACATTAATATTCAGGCACTACATGTTTTTGCTCAAAAGCAACAACCAAAGATCGAAATGGGACTGGAAAGTCAAAATTAGGTCGCCATTCTGAAAAGTTTTTATTTGTACCGATTTTGTTTTTATATAGTTAAATATACGCATAAACGACGATTTAAAATTTTTTTAAGATTTAGAAAATAAAAATATAGCCTACGGTAATAAAAAATTATTTAAACTTAAACAACAACAAAATTTTAAATAATTGGGAAAACTCTATTTCAAATAAATGTCATTAAATTTGAAATGGTTGTGCGAAAACTTTTAAAGAAGCTGTAATATTTTGGGCCTGATACATTAGCAGGTAAATTAGAAATTAGGGCTCAAGAGAGCCGATTCAACAGCGAACGAAGTTAAAACGGTCTTCAACTTCTACTTTTGTCATGTCCTTGAGCCCTTGGGCTAGACAGTACCTGACGGCACTTTCCTCTTCTTGGCGACCTAGAAAAGCTCTAAATTTTTATGATATCACTATGTAAAAAGTAAAAAATCAAGTACAAAAATTACAGCTGAACAGAAATATATCGGCATTTCTAAAAACAGGTAAAAATTATTGCTTAATGGTTGTCCTAAATTAAGGTCCTCGACTTTGTCCTGCAAGTTGTAGACCACCAATCGATATACTTTGATGCAAATTGCAAACAAAACCCAAAAAATGTGATAAAATTGCATAGGTAGACACGAAAGTACCGCGGTACTTTTACTCGGTACTTTTGAATTATCCAATTTAATAGTAATGAAAAAACTATTTTTGAAATTTTTTATTTTTATTTTTGAATGTCAATTGAAATTCAATGTATGACAGAGTTATAACTATTAAATTGGATTATTCAAAAGTACCGAGTAAAAGTAACGCAGTAACGCGGTACTTTTACTCGCTACTTTTGAATAATCCAATTTAATAGTAATAAAAAAACTATTTTTTTTTATTTTTATTTTTTATTTCTTGTTTTTGAATTATACTATTTTTGAATGTCAATTGAAATTCAATGTATGACAGAGAAGTTAATAGTAATAACTATTAAATTGGATTATTCAAAAGTACCAAGTAAAAGTACCGTGCCCACCTATGTAAAGTTGCCAAGTCATTAATGATCTTGCTACTAATTATTTACAAAGACAGTAAGACATTCATATAATCATAACTTTAATAAAACAGTTTGTAGCTTTTCTAAAAAGCCAATTTGCACATAAAGTAATAACGAAACTGCGATTGGTACCTTTCAATGAAGGTTTCGTTGTCAGGAGGAACTAAATCAGTTCCAAACGATGAAAAATTTGTCGCATGATAGAGATAGTCCATTATTAATAAATCGTTTTTCAGTCCTATTTATTTTAACAATACACAGTATTTTGATGGCTTTAACGTCGTAAGATATGGATTATACTGTATAATTTGAAAACTATACCCTGCGATTCAGTGGTGGATATTGGGTGAGGCGAGTTAAGCAGTTACCTCGGCCCCCCCTTTTTGAAAATACCGCATATACTGTATATACCCGTGTATTAACCGCCCCCGTGTATAAGCCGCACCTTCTTTGAATATTTTAATCCTCCCCTCTCAATAGTGACCGTATATAAGACGCATTGTAATTTGACAATTTTGATGATTACAATAAATCTAAACATTCAACATCAAAAGACGTTATTTTGATTTACAACAAACTGGTCTTATACCACAAATCCAATAAAATTTAAAGAATTTAGACATACCGGTATTAGCACACTTTTTTTACAAAATTGAGAGATTAAATTACTGGTACATAAGTAAAGGCCCGTTTCCACTACAAGCGTGGAAAAGAGCATTCTTTCTCTCTTTTATTGATCTTCGATTAAAGCGAGCGGTTAAAATTAAAGCGAGCGCAAAAAAAAGCAATAAAACAAACAAAGAATGCTTTTTTCCACGCTCGTAGTGGAAACGGGCCTTAAGTCCATAAAAATTCAAGACAGTCAATAATCATTCTTACGTCATAGTTGGTTAGTTTACACACAAGCATGATCAACTTTTGAAACCTACGATTGTTACGAAGCTGTTTACGTGTACATGTGTAATTTGTAGAAAGTCAAAATTTCTCTAAAAAATTTTGGTAATTCTGATTACCCGTTTATCAGCCGCATTCCGATTTTTGGACTACATTTAAGATCAAAAAAGTGCGACTAATACACGGGTATATACGGTAGTTTCATTTTGCTGTATATTTTTTTTAAAGATCGCTATGAAATTGTTACGAAAAGTGGGTAATCTTAGAACGAATTCATCTAAGGACCTTTTTTTTAGAGATAACTATGAAGTTGGGACGAAAAGTGGGAAATACGAGATCGATCCGAAGTGAAGACCTTTTTTTTTTATAGAGATCACGATGATTTTGCGAGAAAAGAACGGAAATACGAGATCGAAGACCTTTTTTTTAGAGAACACCAATTTTTGGGAATCCTTATTAGGATCTTGCCTCGGGTCCCTAATCTTGAATATTCATCACTGCTGCGATTGCAATTTTATGTCTCATTCACGGACAAAAAAATAATTAAAAAAAAATTTATCTGTGTCAAAAAAAAAAAAATCATAATAAAATCTAATCTTCCTAACTAACCAAAATTTAAGTGAATATGGTGTAGTGCAGAAGATGAACCTAGATTTAAGTAAAAGACAATAAAAAATGTCTTTCAATTAAATCTCGCCTTTTCACAAAACATTAAAGAGGTAAAAACTTCAGTATTTCTCATTTAAACATAGGATATCGTACACTAAAAACAATTTAAAGTTAAAACTTAGATGGATTCAATTTAATATTTATCTGATTTAACTAAACTAGGTCATCTAATTCCAAACAAATGAGCAATTTTCAATACAAAACCTCTTTCCGCTTGATTTAAACCTACAGAACGTCAAGACAATGCAATATTACTATAGACAATTGTACACAATCCTACGCAAGAGCTTGCACCGTATTCCCAAAGGACTGAACAGCTAGGCATTGACGTATTACGAGTGTCAAATGTTAATAAACGATACCTTGGTGTTTTTTCTCGCTTCGTTTATTATACTAAATGCTCATAAACAAAATATTAATCTTAAACTAGAATAACTTGAACAATGCCTTTTTTGATGACAACAAACTTTTACAAAGCCCAATTGCTTTCATCACAAATTCGATCAGTAATCGACACTTAAAAACTTGTAACCTTAGAATCGTTTACAGTAACCTCGTGTTTGGATTGCTTTGAAACAATGCTTGTAAGGTCAATTAGTTCTTGAAGCTTTCTTTGAAACAATGCTAGGAAATCAAGGCATTTTTCTCGGTCGCGTTCTATTTAGTAAAGGGTCTTAAATATGCCACCCTCCAAAACAATTTGTGCGACTCACAATGCATTTTTCGAATTTAAAATATAAACATTTAATTGTTTAAGGACACGCTTTTACATGAAAAAGGATTGTAATAGCGCACGTTTAAA
Organism: Diplosoma virens; assembly: GCA_963680785.1. Lineage (NCBI taxonomy): Eukaryota > Metazoa > Chordata > Ascidiacea > Aplousobranchia > Didemnidae > Diplosoma > Diplosoma virens. The sequence goes on along the minus strand of OY796895.1, from coordinate 30,622,874 downwards.
TTTTCATTGACAAGATGCATATCAATAACGTCACTATTTCAAATCAATTTAAAAAAAGCTTTTTTTCTTTTTTTGATTTTATATTAGCCTTATTTTAACTGGGGTTTTAGACTGAACTCTAGAACTAGGGTGGGGGCATTGAATTTTATAAAATACTGAATGCTTTTATCTCAAAAATTAAGGTAACCTCATAATAAATTTTGTCACTGTTATAGGAACACTAATTTTTACTTTAAAAAATTTATCAGTACCTTTTTACACGTCTGACTCGTACTCTATTTTATTTCAAAATATACGTTTTCAATAGGGGGCAACTTGATTTTTAGAAATTGGATACAGTTTCAAAGCGATGACCTTTTTTTAGTTCGTTTTTACCTCTAAATTAGGACAAAAATCGAGAATTTGGACACTGATTGCAAGTGAAGACTTTTTTTTGTCTTTATCTTTAAATTAGGACAAAAATTGAAAATTTGAACATTGGTTAAGAGTCAAGACCCTTTTTTTAGTCATCACCAGATTTTTGAAAAGAAAACTTTTGACATTTTGTCATATTTATCGCAATGCTACAAGGTCATGATTCGGATTCGGGCAATTGTCAATAAAATTTGGGCAAAACTGTATTGCCACCCAAATTTTTTCGGCTAGTATGGGTATGTATCACCACATGGGAAACATCGGAATTCTAGAAGTCATTAAATGGGGCATGGCCAAATAAAAGTTGGAAAACTGCTCTAAAGGTAATGATTTTTTCCGTTTTTCTTTATCAATTTTTCTCAACCAGCTCAATACATAATGATTCTGTACGTCTGCCTTTTCATCAATAAATTCAACGGATAAGCAATTAGTTCATAAAAACCAAACCATTGTTTAAAATTCCAAATATATTTTTTGATATGCTGAAAAGCCTGGAAGTAGACTTACGTACCATAGAAGGGGTAGTTGCACCAAAGAAACGAGATTTAACATCACTTTATAAATTCAACGACACATAAATGGATTTTACAAATAGCCAAAAAAATTCAATAATATTATTTGTCGACTGTGAATATTCTATTTTTTCGCATTGGAATTTTCTTGTTTTAATTTACACTTTTAGTAAAAAAATGTTAAAACATTAAATTATTCTTTGATCTTCGATTTCATATTTTGATACAATATATATTTTAGTCTTTAGCTTTTGATTGTTTTTTCTCTATTATTATTTTTTGTAATTATTGAATCACAATTGAACATTTAATTTCTGCTTAAGTTAAAATTCCGCCCTTAGTTTAAATAAACTATTAGTTTGGCCCACCAAACAAAAAGTTCTGCTTTAATTAAAATTGTTAAAAAATGTTTATTTACTGTATAACGCCGTAAAATAATGATTTGAGTTGATTTTAAATATACAAAAACACACATAGCGCAAACCATACGGTACGATTCGTAGGCAAATATTTTATATCCTATCAAATACTTATTAAATATTGTCCTGACCAGTAGATAAATATCAAAGGCGTTTAAATCCACAGTTAAGCATTTACATTAACTTGCTTTCAAAGATAATAATTTATATTTAGGGCCAGCGTAACAACCCTCCACGCCTTTCCGAGCCCAAAAGTTAACCGAAAGGAAGAGCGAACATTTTGGGTTGAAAAGCTTCTCTTAATCAACATAGAATATGCAAGTATAACTTACACAACAGCTTTTATCTAAAGGATACATTTAACATTAACAGACCCGACGTAAAGTTAAGCGAGGTAATACCAAGTGATTACAAAAAAGTCTTCAATCGCTGGAAAACCAAAATCAAGCTCTTAAGATCTTTTTCAATTTTTTTTGTATCCACCTAGGCGTGTCCTAGGCCATGACCTAGGTTAACCTTAGTGTTTAAATATAGCTTTAACAACACCTATACATTTGTTAAACTTTTTCATTCCTACACAAAGTACAAATCCCACTATGCAATAGAGTATACATTACTAACACTATACAAAACAACACACAATAGATGTATTAAATAACTCCGGCCTGTAAATATTAAAAAGGCCTATAGCTTTATAAAATACTAATAAGATAATAAAAATTTTTGTTTATTATCTACTTTATTCACATATATTTAACATTGTTGAGATTAGAGGAATGCAAGTTCAATAATATGCTTTTAAAAAAAATCCAAAAAAATTTTTCATGGCAATCTTTTAAAACTTCCTCTTAATGAAATAAAAAAGTGGTAGAAGATGTGGTGGCTTAATCTTGAGTTTTTGCCTAAGCGAGGTTATCCAGGCTTAACTGATTGTTGGGTTCTAAGCCTGACATTGAAAGCGACGAACCTTTTTAAAATGTCATTGCGATTCAATTTCAGTAAATGTTTTGTCTCTCACTATTGTTTGATCTTATGCAAAGTATCTTTGGCAAGAGATGCTTCACTGTCGCATGATTTTGTAATGGCACAAGACATAGCATGAAGAAGTGTAACAGTTAAGTTTATATGTCACATCGTGGGTTACCCTGTTATAGCAAGCGAGGTTACTAAGTCATATCTTTGTTGCAAAGTTAAAGTTTTGTAAAGTATGCATCAAAACAGCAAAAGAAGATTTGAAAAAGATGAAAGGGCCTTTTATAACGAGCTAGACGACCAGCCTTCGAATCTGTGTGACGTAACACCATACCTTTCCCCCATAGTCGCCCTTAAAAATAAAAAAAGCAGAGTTCTCTAGTCATTATTAATTTTTTAAAAGCTGTAGTTTAACTTTAGAGGTAAAAATGATTTCCTTGATAAATTAAGAAGATCACTATATTCAACGTACTCAAATGCTTATACCAACACTTTTGCCTCACCGCATCTGAAATAACTCCATTTCTAGTTTCTTTTGATAAATTCTCCATTGCAGTTTATTATCTGCTACGTTTACCTCCATGTTTAAATAAACCAAATTTTTTCAGTCACTAAAACAGTTAAATGATTGTTGTAGATGACTATGACCAAAGTCAAAAAAAAGATTTTAATGTAGTTTCAGTTCTGTTTCGTTGACACAGTCTAAAAGAGTGAATGACTTTCAACTGTAAAAATATTCTGTTTGTCTTGTCGCCTTGTAATTATCAATGTACCTCCTTTTTCTTGTATTGTTGACTTGTTTTACCTCGTTTCTTTTGTTTGATAATAATTAATATACATCGGGTAACCGTTCAGCGAAATTGAGAAGAGTCAGACATATGATATTGCTCAGGCACAAAGGAAAAAGGTTTTAATATAGCACATACGCATAAAATTTCAGTTTGCCGTCCCCAGGCTTAATTCAATATTAAAGTCGTAAACACAAAAACCAACATAAACGCAAAACAATTGAATCAATAATTCAAAAATTACCTTCTTCGTTTTTCGAATTCAATCTTCGATTGTCGCAATAATTGAGTCTTAACTGGTCGTTCTTTTCCACGTGAAATAAATGCCATTAAGCTGAAACAGTTTAGAACTTCTGAAGTAGCAAGTTTTGCAACTGGACCTTCTTTGAAAATGGGTAAAAATTGAATGGAAACAGGCTTATAAAGGTTACTCACGAATACTTTGCAGATGCGCATTCTACTACTTCGACTGAATAATTTTACATTAAGCTTAATCTTGTCCACAAATGAGCAATTCAAAAGCTCTCGTTTACATTTTAAAAACCACTTCAGCAATTGAAACACAGATGACTGAAAAGTTTTGAAATGTTTTTTTTTGACGTTTTTGTTTATCGCTGCCTTTCCAAAATTTTTGCCTCAACTTATTAAAAGAACAATTAGTTACAAAAATTTTATTATTATCTTGCAAAAATAGGCCCAGCCAGGGCTGCAAAATTTTTTTGGTGTTTGGTAGCAATTTTTAGTAGCACACACACTTTAGTCACCAGTTAATGATAACTGAGGTATTAGTTAGTTACAACTAGACCTATTGGCGCCGTAAATGTTATAACATTTTGTGCAAGTTATAACATATATCGTTTAGTTGCCGTCTCCCTATTTAACACCTTTGCTCTATTTTGTTTTCAATTATTATCAATAGTTTTTTTGAATGCAAATAAAAACAAACTACAATGCCAAATAAAAGCGCCTCTGTGGTCTAGTCAGCACTCAGTAGGAATGGTAAACCTATGACACGCGTGTTACTAGTGACATACTTAAATATTTCTAATGATATGACACTCTATGGCTGATCAAAAATTGATCTTCTTCTTCATTTGGGGGAGAAGGACAGGAGTTGAATGTTTCACTAAATGGACGGACATGTTTCCTTGAGCCAGGTTGCTAGGTTCTTGTTTACATCGGAGAGAGCACGAGCTCCATTTGGATGGTGATAAATGGGGCAACGTGTTATTACGTGCTCAACTGTTTGCTCCTTTTCGCCACATTCACAGGACGCCGTAAACGCCATACCCCATTTGTGGGTTCTAAGGGGAATAAAACAACGCCAGTTTGGAGGCGATTGAGCCTGATCAATGCAGATCAAGGAAAGCTAAATCCCGGTGCCGTTGGGCTAACATCTTTAATAAATGGATGAAGTATAGAGGCCTTTTCTTGCCACTACAGTATATGCTCCATTTACATTCCGCCCATCGTGCTACACTGGTGCCTGACTAGGCGGGGTTGTTCAGCAGTTCCAACGCAGCAGGCACAAATGGGTGTCTTGATTTAAGTTACCGCAGCTGCCCACCAAGTGGAGGCAGGGGTCTTTCATATAGAAGGTCTTCTGGTTCCTGAGGAAATAAAAAGAATTGATAAAATAGCTTTAATTACTGTATAAAAAATATATGAAAACATTTTCAATAATTTTGCATCAGTACATTTTGCCCTACAATGTTTCACTTTGAAAAAATTAAATATTTTTAATTTTTGGTCGTTGCAATAGATTTAATTATTCCTATATTTAACAGACAATGCTTTGGGAAAGCCAATATAACTTGAAAGTCAAAAATTTAGCTCACTAATTTATTGTCAATCTAAAATCTTCTGCTCACGCTATTTTCATAACATTTTTTAATAATCATTACATACATTAGCAATAAATTCGATGTAGCAAGAAGCACTATTAAAAATAGAATTAAATAATAATCTAATTCTATTTATAGAGATAAAATAGTTATACAAATAATGTACTCAAACTAATTGTAAACTACCCTATGAATTGAATTTTACTAGTTTAATTTAGAGCAGTGGTTCTCAGACTTGGTAGTCTGTGGCCTCTTTTCAGAAACACCTGTGGCCCCCTGCTTAGAAGATTGTTCAAAAAGTCAAACAAAATCCCCCAAAAAAGGTCATCACTTTGTAAGGCATCAGCTTCTGCTTGTGGTCCCTTTGAGAAACTCTAGTTTAGATTTTATCGGCATTCTGCATTTTATTAGGTTTCTTAGTGCTGTATTTTTGCAGTATGTAGATGTTATGGGCATCTACGGGCATTTTAGTTACAGCGACAGCCAGGTAGATGCCCATGACTTTCCAATCCGTCGTGAATGCTTTCAAGCAATATTTGATTTGAGGAAAAATGATCGCAGCCTGATTACCAAACCAGATAAAAGTTCTGATATTGTGTTATTTTAAACAAGTTTGACTACATGGACAAAATCAATCAAACTCTCAATGGTACGAGTCTCTCAATGGTACGAATCAAACTCTCAATGGTACGACAATTTAAATTCGTAAATCTAAATTTCAATGCCTGGGTGCTACAGAACTTAATGACAACACAGTAAAATTGAAGCAAAACTACAGAAACGTTTACTTGAACTAGTTAAATCTCATCAATTGCCTAGAGCTGTTCACGCCCAACTGGTTCGCAAAGACCACGAATGTATGGGTTGCCAAAAACCCATAAAGTTAGTGTATCATTATGACCAATTTTATCTATCATTAGTTTGCTTTGAAAGAAATTTCTCCAGTTTCTCTACGGTCGTAAGTTTCTTGTGGTTACCGATAACAAACGTCTAGTGACCTTGTTTGCCCCCAATAAAGGTACTTCTGCAATGACTGCTAATCGGCTTGCACAATGGGCTTTACTTGTGCATCAATACGACTACACTGTAGAATAAGAAAAGACTATAGTAATGCCAATACTCTTAGTCGCTTGCCATTTTCGAATGACACAAGTTTTGATAAGGTGGAAATGGAAGAAGATATCGATAGTATTTGTTTGCTTTGAACAATCAGCCATCAAATCAACCCTGGGAATCCATTGCTTATAGTCAGGGAGACTGCCAAGCAGTGGCCTGCGGGCAGGGCATGCAAGTCATGCGTTGCATGACCAACGAATTTTTGTGCGATGACCTTTATTTCTAAACGAAATAAAGAACACTGCTGATTTGGGCCAAAATTAGAGAAAGGTGAGCTGGTTTGAGACAAAATTAGAGACGAAAAATAGAAAATCAGGAAGAGATTTCAAATGAAGACCTTTTTTTAGAGAACACTATGATTTTAGGACGAAAATTCGTCTATGTCTTAGAATCTCACACCCATTAACTACCCATAAAATACCTATAATTGCATGACCAATTTTTGGCATACCAGTTGCATGATCAGTCTCAAAGGTCAAACCGTACGCTACTGCTATCTACGATCCAATTTTTCAAGTAATGCGATTCGTGAAGGAAGGATGGCCAAATGGATTTTCTGAAAACCTTAAAGATTTCAAAAACTTGAAAATTTCGTTGTCAACAGAAAACGGTAGCGTTTTTTGCAGCATACAGGTAATAATTCCTTCAAATCTACGTAACCATATTCTTAAATTATTACAACTTGGACATTTCGGCATGCAACGAATGAAACAATTTGCCGAGTTAACTGTCTATTGGCCAAGAATTGATTTGGACATAAGAGGATTTATGTCGCAAATGCACTTCCTGTGGTCAATTTCAAAACAAGTCGACTAAACCTTCAATCCATCCGTGGATGATGGCAGAGAAACCATAGTCAAGACTCCACTTGGACCATGCGATTAACTTTCTGGGAAGAGATTGGTTAGTCCTTGTAGATGCTTATTCCAAGTACCCTTGTATTTATCTAACCACCTCAAAGTCTTCTAAAAGTACTACTGACTTACTTAAACAAGAATTTGCTCATTTCGGGTATCCTCACAAGTTGCTGACCGATAATGCTACAACGTTTATGTATCAAGAGTTTTAAGCTTTGTGCAACAACAAGGCATCGTACATCTCACTGGAGCGCCTTATCAACCAGCAACAAACGGCGCTGCCGAGAGTTTGATACTCGTACAATCATTCAAACAAGCGTTGAGAAAATCCTCGTTACCTTCAAAAGAAGCAATGCAAAAGTTTCTAAAGTACAAGAGGAATGCTTTTTCATCAGGAATATCACCAAGCGAATTATTGAATGGAAGACGAATTCGCGCCAAATTGACACTTTGGTTCCATCTGTTCCGCATCTCCTGCAGGGAATACAGTCAAGACAAGCGAGCAAGCATTCAATTCAAATGCTGAAGACTCTAAAGGGATTTCAAAATTTGAATATCATTACAAAATATGGATTCCCTTGTTATGCGCTGTACTTCGGCCCTAGAAAAGGTCTTGACTCAAGGTGGGTGCCTGCTGTTATTACGAAGGTTCACGGTACACGCAAGTGTCAAGATACTGCGAGTCTTTCCTCGAAGACCAACTTGGAGAAGACGCATTGATCAACGGTTCCGATCAAGATGATGAAGTATTTCATCTACAGAAATATTTCCAGCCGAACCTGGCCAAAGATCTAATTATTCTTTGATGAATTAACGCAACAATCCTAGATTACCGACCGGAGCGAGTACGGGCGATACAATCAACGAAAGAGACTTCCAAAAAAAGATTGTTGCTAATATATATATATTTTTTTGTCGTAGTTTATTTGGAGAGGTATTGTGTACTCTATGACTTAATGGTTTTCTGCTTTGCACAAACGCGTTATAATCTTAAATAGCACCTTCTCTCTTGGAAAATTATTGTGGACGCGTAAATCTCCAAGCATAGTTTTATCAAGTTAAAATTGCTTGTTTGTTTCAAACCATCAGCAATTGAATTTATCAAGCTATTACAGTAAAATTGAAACACCTTTTTTTTTTAAAGAACACGTCTTTTTTGGGACAAAAATCATGACGAATTTTTTTCTATTAGTGAGCGTACCGGTTTATCCTTACGAAAATATGGTATGCCTAAATATAGCGCCTCCGACATTTTCCTGCGATTCAGATAAATATAGACATAAAATTAAAAAATGAAATTAGTTATGCAAGTTTTTAAAAAATTAACATGCTGAGGCAAAACTTTTAGGAACTATGAGTGTGTGACTTTCACTAGGAATCTTTGACAGGGGTTTTATTTTCATAAATAAGGTTTCTCCAAAAAATTTTAAATTTTTCATTCCAGTATGAGTCTGCTATATTGACTCCTGAAAAATTCCGCTTGTCGAAACTCGATCATGTATTCCTCATAGATCAGTAAACCACTGGCGTAGTAGCCACTTGGTAATTCTGGCTCTGCGCTAGGGACAGCAGGCTGCAAGGGGGCGGCAAGATGAGGCTGCACAGTGCACACAGCAAGCAAAAATTAAAAAATATAAAAAAAGTAAAACAAGAAAATGATTTACAAAGAGGCAGCTAGCACACCTTAAAAAACTTAAGGATGGACAACAGACGAAAAACTCGAGTTGGTTTTTGCTCGATGTTGGATAGCTGTACTCCGTCTGTTGTTCATTTCTTAGTAACATTTATTACGTCATAAATCTGTTGTTACAACCACGATTTATTTTTTCTATCTCAGCAGTAGTTTCTATAGTCAGACCGATCGTGTGCAGTAAAGCTGAGATACATGGTGTATTTATACAGTGCTAATTTAGACTCGAAAATGAAACGTGTCAAAGAGAGTGGAGCTTTTTCTAGAAAAAAGAAGAAAGCAAAAGAAGTAGAATTAAAAAAGCATGAGGGAGCTATAGTAAAATTTGTAACCTCTTCTGGTTCAAATGTTTCTTTAACAATACCAGAGGATGATTCAGATGAAAACCCAGACAACAACGATGAGCACCAAAAATATACTAAAGAGATCAGCTTATCAGCAAAAATGCAAGAAACGCGGTCTATCCAAAGTAATACCAATGAAATCAATTATGCAGTACCAGTTGCATATGTAGATAAACGTGAAAATAACGACGAAGCAGTTGCAGTAGTCAACAATTTGCCCAATGATGTTACCTCTTGGCATGAAGTTATAGATCACCAATTGATAGTTGAGCTAGTTAAAGAAGGACCAGAAAAGTATCGAAGCAAGAAAGGCTCATTTGCTTCCAGCCACAGAACAATTAAAATTGGAGATAGCACTAAGCTTGAGCGAAAAAGTGTTTCCAAACAATGGTTCTATAAAATACTCAAAAACGGTGAGAGAAGTTTGAGAAGATGGTTATTATATTCGAAAAAGGATTCTGCATTGTATTGCTTTTGTCGTAAGTTGTTCCACTTCATTCTAAGACATGGCAATGCTTTATTTTTCACAAAATATTTCAATAATTTTTGGTATTTAAATCCACGCATATTTGAGCATAAGAATTCCGAAATTCACAAAGAATGTAAAGAAAAATGGAAAGAGCTTGCAATGAGACTACAATTTCAACAAACAATTGACAAGAACACGCAAAAATATATTGATGAAGAGCGAAAAAAGTGGAAAGCTATTTTAGAAAGCGTTGTTGATGTAATATTATTTCTAAATAAGCAAAACCTTCCTTTTCGAGGACATCGTGAAGCTTTTGAATCCAACAACCAAGGAAATTTTTGGGAGACCGTAAAGCTGCTGGCAAAATCTAGTCCCGTACTTAGCAAACACTTTCTGATATTCGTATTTTTAAGTAGATGACCATTACTTATCTTTCTCCCTCTATTCAAAACGAGCTTGATTTGCTTCTCAGTAAAAAGGTCAAAAACATCATTCTTCAAGAGGTGCGGGAAGCTAAATATTTTTGCGATTATATGCGACAATACTCAGGACATATCACATACTGATCAAATGATGCTTATAGTCAGGTATGTAACAATCAAAAACAGTATTACCCAAAATGAAGGAATCGTTTTTGAATTTCTTTCCGTTGAGCGGAAAAAAGGTAGCTGAAATTTCTCAATCTATTCTAGATTAACTTGAACTAAACAACTTAGATGTGATGATGTGTAGGGGCAGTGGCGTACCGTGACTTTTCAGGTCAGGCATGCAATGATGAAATGATGACGTCATCAGTCTCAAAATTTAGCTCAATTTTAATATTTGATAAAACAAGCAATTTTTAAAATTTTGCGATTTATAGTCCTAGTAAATACACGAAGTTTTTTCATTAGTTAATGAAAGGTAAAAACAATAGTTTCTACTTTCTAAGGTTTCTCAATAATCACAAATATAAAATGTTTTTCCTGTATCGAAGTTATCTATCTAGCGATACTAGATCAGTTCTTCAACAACGTCACGCTCTATAAACATGGGCGTGCATGCAATATCAAAACTGCATGCATAGATACGATATCAAACTGCTGAATAATCGGAGATTTAGATTTCAATTTAAGAAAAATTTCGCAAAAGAAAAGAAATATTCGGATAAAACAATGTCTGCAATGGAATATGCATCTATAATATTTCTTAAAACTACCGGTAGGTCTCGTAATTTCTTCTAGCAACAGAGTCAAAAAATGCAACTTAGATTTTGCATGCGTGTTTCCAATTTTATTTTGTATTTTAGTGATAAGCTCTAGCTGAAGCTGTACTGAATGATCCGAGTTGCAATCGATAAAACGTATTTATGCTGTTATATCAAAAAAATAATCAACATAATATCATCAAAATTTTTATACTTTGAGAATTTTTTTCAAGATTATTTTTATATTTTTTTTATATAATTATTTTTTTATAAAATTTCTAGGCATGCATGGGGAATACGCCCCTGTGTAGGGGACAAGGCTACGAAAGCGCATCTACTTTGTCTGGAGTTCATGCTGGAGTTCAGCAAACAATCAAAAACAAAAGCACAAGCCAGTGATTGATAGGCTACGCGATGGAGCGCTCATCACGCTGCTGTAAAGGCCCTTCACGCTGGTTTTGATGGGATAATGGATGCTCTAGAGGAACTATGTAATCCAAACGAAAATCTTAATACACGAGGTGACGCTCTTAGCATCCTAGAAGCGATTCAAAATTTTACTTTCTTTTCCTCCTTATGCTTTTGGAAAGTAATCCTGCGAGAATCTCATGATACTCAAATTTACTTGCAGCAAAAAGGACTGCTGTTAGCGCAATGCTTTAACAAGATAAAAGCGTTTTTCAACTTTTTAGTGGAAGAACGAGATAATCTGGTTAAAGGTTTTGTAGATGCAGGAATCAAAAAATGCACAGAGTTAGAGATTCCGATTGAAGATCGGAGAGTTTGCAGAAAAAAAGAGAATGGCTGGCGAACATGCAGAAGATGCTGGCTTTAGTGTTGTTGAAGAAGTAAAACGATGCATGTTTCAAGCTTTGGACAGATTTAAAGTTGAAGCTGAAACTAGGTTTACAGCATACACCATTTGAATGATATGTTTGGAGTTTTGAACCCTCATGCGCTGCTGCAAAGCGAAAGTCACAAAGGTTTCACTAACGCTTTTAAAAGCACTTATGACAACGAGGTGGACTTTTCAGAGTTATAGCTGTGGAAATTGACAGATTTAAGAGGCTGGTGCGAAGCAGTGAAACCAGTGAAACCACGTTTGATCGTAATGCAACAGCGTTTGATGTTTTACAGTGGTTAGCAAAATCATGCCTACTTGATTCGACACCATATTTATGCTTGTGTCTAAAACTTTATCTTACCATTGGTGTTTCAATTGCTAGCTGTGAGAGGAGTTTCTCAAAACTCAAAATGATAAAGTCGTATTTACGTTCTACCCTAAGTGATGATCGGCTATCGGCTCCATCGATTTTTTCTATAGAAAGAGATTACGTTCAAAAACTTGATTTTGAAGATATCATCGCTGATTTTGCTTCGGCGAAAGTTCAATTTTGAGGCGGCTATTGATCTTTTATTTGTCTAATACATTTGTTCACCATTTTAGTCTTTTATTTTTGGCCTTAACCCTGAGACAGTGAGGCTTCTTTCTCAAGCAATGTAGAACTTCTGAGACGTGGCACATTACTTAATTATAATTATTTTTATTAAAAAGATTGCTTGAACGTGAAACTATTTCAAAATTTGCTGCAGTCTACTTAGGGCCGCATTTTCAACGAAAGCCAGGGGCGGCAAGGTATGCTCCTACGCCACTGCAGTAAACTCCAGGGATATTGGTAGAAATTCCAGTTGGTTCACATACCGGAATTAAAACGAATTGCTTGCTGAACTTATATGTATAACTTTAGACTCTACACTAACGCAAATAAAGAGTAAACAGTTAGTGTAGAGCGTGGTTCCCAAAGTGGGCGCTACCGCCCCCCCCAGGGGGCGGTGAGGGGGTGGTAAGAGAACAAAGGGGCGATAGGAAACAATGAGAACAAATGTGCATGAGGGACGATTAATGACTTTTTATAGGTGGCGGCACCGCCCCCCTGAAGGAAGAAATACAATATTGATTCAGGATAAAGACCTTTTTTTTTAGAGATTACCATAATTTTGGGAGAAAAATAGCAAAATTACAGATTTTGAAATAAATACATTTTTATTTTATTTTATCTCTATATTTATCCTCCTGACTCGCAGGAAAGCGATGGAGGCACTAATACATAGGGTAGGCAATTACCCAGTGGTGAAAGTAAGCCGGAACGGTCCGGTATGCCGTTCCGGTAAAAGATTTGCTGCCGGAACGCCGTACCGGTAAAAGAATGGAAGTTATCAAGTTCAATTTATCGCGTTACGTACTCTTATCTTGAAACTGTGTTGACAAAATACATTTTAACACAACAGGTTTTATTTTATCACAATTACAAAGTTACTTAAAATTCTCAATTCATCGCCCCATCGCAATAAGTACAGTAACTTGAACCCAGCAATAAGTACAGTAACTTTCAACACAATAGGGAATGATTGAGCTCAGACTCGATTAAAATAGAAAGCAGTGTTGTGGAGACCTCAGTTTAGTAGTGAGTCTTCTACTGACAGAGGTTGTTTTAGATTTTTATGGATTTCAAGTTATCGATTCCTGTTAAAAGAATATCAAATAAATGATAAAACATAGCGAGTATTATATTTTAAAAATTTGATTTTTAGGAATATTTCTAGCCTAAATAATAAACCTTTACAAAATGCAAAGAAAAATTAATCATTATTGGAAGAGAAAAGAGACCAGTGATGAGACTTTGAGTTCAGTAGCAACTAAAGTTCAAAGAACGGAGAGCAATGTTAGTAGGCCTACCCAAAGTGGTGCAATCAGCGATCCTCTACCTGTGCATCAAGATCAAGTTGAGGAAAAATGTTTCACTGTTTATCCGTTAATATGGACTGGACAACAATATGAGGAATTTAAGCAAAAAAACAGTAGGATGTACGCTAGTGATGGTAAAGTAGGATGTACTCCGTGTCATGAAGTCAATAATTTGGGAGTAAGAGCATCTCGTGGTGTTAATATTTCCACTCAATAGGCAGATGGCAATGTCACTTTTTATGGTAGCACAAGAACGGTTCAACTTTCATCACTTCGAAAAAAAATCTGTGAGCACAGAAACTCAAAAGCGCACCAAGATGCTATTAATATTCTAGAGACGGCAAAGAAAGATGTACTCCTTAATTTAAATGCACAGAGTGAGCAAAGTGCGTTTCAATCCACAGCGCGAGTGTTCAGGACAGCTTATTATGTGGCAAAAAATAGCAAACCTTTTACAGACTTTGAAAAATTGATTAACCTTCAGCAAGCCAATTCTATAGACATGGGACGTGTCTTACACAATAAAACTGTAGCTGTTGACATAATTGAACATATATCTTCCCATATGAAGAAAAAAACTTTAACCAAAATTATAGAGAGCAGAAGTAAGATAAATGTTTTAGCGGATGAATCAACTCGCGTGGGTGACAAATCAACTTTAATCGTGTTTCTAAGAGCTAGTATTGATGGCAAAGCGGCGCCTATTACCTTTCCGCTAGATTTAGTAGAATTGGAAAGTCTGTGCGCTTCTCATATTGCTGACAAAATTGTGGACTGTTTGCTCAAAAACGGCTACTCCATCGAGTTACTCCAAGAAGTAATCATCGGATTTTGCAGTGATGGAGCTAGCGTGATGCTGGGGACAAAGTCAGGAGTCGGAAAGTTGCTTAAAGACAAATTTCCTGATATAATATTGTGGCATTGTCTTAATCACAGACTTGAGCTTGCTGTAGGAATTGCACTAGAAATTATCGGTGGTACAAATGACTTTCAGTCATTTCTTGAACATTTATATTCGCTGTACAGCCAGTCACCAAAGAACAAGCGTGAACTTGACCAATGTTCCCATGATTTGCAAACGACCCTCAAAAGAATCGGCAAGGTGTTTACTATTCGCTGGGTCGCTTCATCCTTCAGGGCAGTATCAGCAGTCTGGCATTCTTTCCCAGCTTTGGCGCAACATTTTGATAAAGCTTCAAATGACGAAACGAGGCAAAGCACAGAAAAGGCCAGATTTCGAGGCATACTGTCCAAATTTTGCACAATAAATTTTGTTAAAAATTTAGCGCTGATGGCGGATGTCTTGAACGAATTAACAAATTTATCAGAAACACTGCAAAGCCGAAATACCACGCTGCCAAAAGCCCACACTTTACTCAATGCGTATACAAAACGTATAGAAAGCCTTATTGCTTCCCCGGGGGAACATTCCATCATGGCTGAACAAGCAGAAAAAGCAATGTCATTTTAACAAGTAAAACTGAGAGAAGGAAGAAGCCCAGTAATAAATCAGGCTCAATTTATTCGGGCTGTAGCTGACAACATGAAAGAAAGGCTCTTCACGACTGCATCAAGCAGAGCACAGCCTAGCGTTCATGCAACTCGAAGAGAGAACTACAAAACCCTTGTTGGTCAAATTGATGTGTTAGATCCACAAAAGATTGATCATGAAAATCCTTGTTTTGGAGAAGATGAAGTGAAAAGTTTATGTGGCACCCTTCGTCTCAACAAGCAACAAACTCATCTTGCGTATATTGAATTTAAGGCAAGTGGAGGAAGAAGCATTCCTGACCAACTAAATAAGTTGATGGTGGCCGTTGACACCCTTTCACCAAGTAACGCCGACTGTGAGCGCGGGTTCAGCGCTATGAACAACATCATCACTGACAGCAGAAATGCTATCACTACGAACAATGCCGAGAAGCAGCTCTTTGTCAGTACTGTGGGGCCACCGTGCGAGAAATGGAATCCAGAGCCATAAGTAAGAACTTGGCTTGGAAAGGGAAGAAGAGCAGCTCATGCAACAAGCAGCATGGCTCGACAACAAAACTTGAAAAAGGCTAACTACTATGAACCTTTATGGAAAGTTTTTAAATAATTGAGTGTTTGATTTGGATTATGTGGTTATGTGCTTGGTTGAAAATGTATCGTTATGTTAATGGTTGCAAACTTACAATAATGAGCCAAAAGTAACTTCGGTTTTGGGGATCTTTTGTACTTATCCCCCAAAATAGGCTATTTCAAATCGTGTCAATATAGTTCTCTGGCAAACCTTTTACTCTCCAATTTGCAGGCAACAGTACTACAGGACATTGTTTCGGGTCTCAGATTAGCGATTCATTCTAATCCAGAAACAAATAGTTATTTGGGTTTTAGCCATTCTCGGATTATCTAATATTTTATAGTTCGTTAAAATTTAAAGTGTTAGGTATAATTAAGGCGTTTAGGATTTCGTGACTGGATAAGTGGATGTCTAAGACCCATTTGCCTCTTTTGATCAGCAATCACAAAAAAATTATTTTACTTCCACCACTGTTATGAGCTTCTGGCATGCATAGTACCGGTAAAAAAAATTTTCTGCTTTCACCACTGCAATTACCCCGACCTGCTTCCGGAGATACCAAGATATTGCTGTCCGCTTATAATTTAATAGAGATATAACTGTAATTTAGAAGTGCTTGCCAAGACCACCAAGCAGGGGAAAGTGCCGTAAAGTGTCTTTCCCAAGGACACAAGAGAATGGCGCGAGTAGGTTTTATATATTTTCTGTCTAATATTTTTTTCACTTAAAAAAGAAGCGAGGGGGCGCTGGAAATCGAGCTGAAAACCAAGGGGGCGCCTGACTGAATCTGACTGAAAAAGTTTGGGAAACACTGGTGTAGAGTCTATGCTAGTGATGTCAACGGCGCAGCGTAGTAACCTTTTTTGGAGGATCTTGCCGCGTACCGCGCCGCGTGCAAATTATAAAAAGTTAACATTTAAATTTTAAGCAAATCTTATTTTGCATAATGCTATTGCTTGGGTTGCCGATTTAGTTGTTCCCCTTCATTAATTTAATCACAGAATGCAAAGTGTCAGGAACATAATCAACTGAATAGCCTCTTTCCATAGCACCGGTAATTTATAATGTAAATAGCGCGTAAAGCGGCCAAAAAGAAAAAAGAAATATGAGAGAAACTAAAATAAATAAAAAGAAAGGTGAACTGCTCCTAAACGTAAAGAAAGCAATGGAATCTAATTGTACAGCAGAGAAAGGCTTGTAAGAAATATTACTACGAAAGAATAAGCAATGTGAATTTTGAAGATAAACTTGAATTAGAACATGTGAAGGTTTTCCACTTTTTTTAATCAACCTGGCATTTGGATTATTTTATACCTACCTTTTACCCGATTATTCAATACCAAAACAAAGTCTTAGCTTTTTTATCATATATCAGGGTTTTTATTCACTTTTCGCGGTAACTAAAGGCCCGTTTCCACTACGAGCGTGGAAAAGAGCATTCTTTCTTTTATTGATCTTCGATTGAAGCGAGCGGTTAAAATTGAAGCGAGCGCAAAAAAAAATCAATAAAACAAACAAAGAATGTTTTTGTCCACGCTCGTAGTGGAAACGGGCCTTAACATCGAAGCTTTTGGGAATTTCCCAAAATTTCAAAGGTAGTAAACTAAACTCGGCTAATAGTGAACGAGAACCAACTATTATTATTACTTAGCCGAATAAACCTTCTTCACAAAATATCCTATTGTGTTACTTAGTAAAAAAGCACCCAAACTTTAAACGCCATTGTTTTTTATATAGGAAATACTAATTTAAGCAAAACAAAAAATCAAATTATAAAATCAGACATAGAACTGTAGAATGAGTTTTTGAAAATCCTCTCAATGTAAAATTGAAGTTGCCAACCACTAATAAGTAATTACATTTAAATAATTAATTTTAGCAACTTGAAGATATTTTTTAATTTTTTTAAAGTTTAACTGAAAAGCACTCTGAAGCAAGTATTTTGTTAAATGAGTTTTTCAAAGTCTCTCTGGTGGTGTCTCAATACCTTTGATAATTTTTAAATGCTACATTTATGCAACTATGTAAATTATAATTTCATTAGAGCATTAAAAAGTACTATAATATTATTGTCAACATAGTTAGGACAAAGCTTAAAGGCTTAGAGTAATCTTTATATATTACAAAAAAGTTAAAAATGTAAACTTAGTTCAATTGATTTAACAAAAGCCAATTTAAATTTGGGGTCATACAAAATATGTTAATGGAGATAAAGCAATTCTTTTTGTAACATGTTAGAAACTGTTAAAATAGTTTAAAATACATACACCACAGTGTTAACGTGTTGCATTTGGCAAAATACTTTGAAAAAAATGTAAAAGCTAAAGCAGAGAACCCACTGTGAATATGTGTAACATAAACTTAAGCGTTTTTAACTCTTAAAATTTTAATTTTTTGGAATGAAACAATTGGCAACACCTAATGTGATCCATATGCAATAATTCTAAACTGATTTTTTTTGGTTTTTAAAAGTCATACGACTGCAGTTCTCTTTCAAAAATTATTGGCTTCATGCTTTTAGCTACAGCAGAAATTATCAAATTCGTAGCTAAAAGCATGAAATTTTCAAAACTTTTAAATTGTGTTATTTTACTTTCTTTGTTTGATCATAATCTGTAGCAGTTGTCAATATTCTTAAAAAATACTTTTTTTTGTTATCTTGTTTTACTGTGTCAAATAAAGTTTAAAAAATTTTATGATTTTGCTGCTAAAACATACAGAAAGGCCCTAGTGTGACATATATGTCACATCCCCAAAACAATTAAAATGAGCCCCAACACAATTTTTAAAATAAGTTTTAAAGTATAAAAGGTAAAAATTACCCAATTACGTGAAAATTTTTTTTTTTCTACAATTGCTTAATAGCGTGGGCATTCTGGGGTTAAGTAGATGTGTACAAACTGCAAAAAAGGAGTTTATAATTCAGTTGCTAATCTTATATGACAGTTTATAACCGTTTATGACCTATTTTCATCTAAGAAAGTAAAGAAATAAAGGCCCTTTGCAAAAAAAAGATTTGTATAAATGCATTAAAATTACATTGCTTTCTCTTCATGTTGCAATTGCATATTAAGCTATTAATGCAACATGCTTTAACAAAACATTACCAGATTTAACTTTGAAAAGTCTATTTAGCTGCAATGGTTAGTTTTGTATTATTTAAAATCAAATAACTTGAATAAAAATTGATCTTAACTGAACTTATTAATGGTTTAATTTATTTGTATCTAATTTTTCGTGATTTCTTTCAGAATGTAATTTTTAATAGTAGTTAACTATGCCTTAAATTGAATGTACTTATTAAATATAGTTTAATAAAGTTTATTTGTGAGGATTTGATATACTGTTATAGTTGTCAAAAATAGCTTAGCATGACAACAACTATTGCTTTGACCACAAATGCATATCAAGGGTTTTGGTAAGGTTTTATGGTTAAAAAATCTAAATAATTTATGCAATATGTTTGAGTGATTATTTTTTCAAATTCCAAGCTAAAAACATTAAAAAAAAAAACTTGATAGTAAGCAAGGTTTGTGTTTGCAAAAAAAGAGATAATTATATTTTCTTTATATATCTTTTTAACTTGCAGGAAAACATTGAAGGGCATTATTCAAAGAGCAATTATCAGCTCTTTTCAAGAAGTCACTGTAAGCAATTTTTTTTGGTGAAACTTACCTGGAATCTCAATTTACCACCAGGATGGAATAAAAAAGAAAACTAAGAGAAAAAAAGGCCTTTCAAGAAGTGATAGTAACCACTGAGGATTCGGAGTTAATTTTACAAACAAAAATTGCTTACGGTGACTTTTTGAAGAGACCCTAATTATCTTATCAGCTTTTGAAGATGCCAAGATATTGTTGTTGGGTTGAAATTTTTTATTTGTTTTTTTTTAGCTATAGAGACATTACTGAATTAAGGCTGCTTGCTGGGATGCCAAGCAGAGTAATGTGCTTAAAGTACTTCCAATGATATAGCAAGATTATGCCAATAGCTATAGAATCTGAAATATAAAGGCTTACTTTGATAACTACAACAGTGAGTATTGTTTGAACAAACACCTTTTCAAAAAAGGAAAAGATGTCTAAAAATTTTCTATTTAAATATATGATTTGCGGTGCAGCATGGTGCAGTGTAAGTTTTTGGTAACAGCTTTGCAGTGCAGTGCAGTGCGGTGTCACAAATAAAAAATACTTATGGGCTGCAGACACAAAATTTTCTATTCGTGAAATCACTAGTCTATGCTATAACTGAACTTGATTGAAACTTTTGAAACAAGATTACATCGATTTTTGAGTCTTAAAACCTTGTTTGATTCTGAAGCAGTAAATGGGCATTCATTTTAATTTTTTTTAATATCAAAAATAAACTAAAAAAGTTTAAAATTGTATTGTTTTAATTACTATCTGGTATTTTATATTTCTTGTTAATATTTGTACGTTTACTGTTTATTGTATTATGATTATTTATTATTTTTGTATTAAACTTTTGTTACAATTATATTGATTGTTTTCAATTGATTTAATAAAAATATACTTTTAAACAGCTGATCCAGTGCTTTAGCATAGTGTTCGCCAATTTTTTTGAACTTTATAGCCTTTATAATTTGTTATTGGGTAACCAACTAGCAATAATTCAAATTTAAAAAGCAATAGTGGTCTTGTTAATTGTTTGCCGTTACAAACTTCATGAAGTAAGTTTGGTGAATAGTGAACAAGAACCAAACAAAGCTACTGTCAAGACAAAAAAAGGACCTTTCTAAGAAGGGACCATAACTGTTTTTGTTGGTGAAACTAGCTGGAAATCCCTTTACAGCACCAGGAGAAAATAAAAAACAATATTTAAAAAGGATCTTTTCAAGAAGGGATAGTAACCACAAGAGGATTCTGATGTAACTAATGAAAATTGCTCATGGTTGCTTAAAAAAAACCTTTAAAAAATGGCAAAAAGATCTTAACTTTTAAAATTGTTATTTTTTTCATGTCCAAGGTCTAAAATTTTTTAAAAAATGCAAAAAAGTCTTTGGTTTTAAAATCTTAAATATAATTAACAGTGTAGTCAAATTGTTAAGAGTGTTCAAATATTCAAATTGTAATCAACATAGTTGTAATTCAAAACTTATTTGGGCCAATCTGTTGTGTCTTAGTGAAGACATTTTCTTTGCTTTGTAGTTTTAACAAGCCATTCTAAATTTCATTCATATCTTTAATAAAAACTAAAATGCTAAAATATGAATTTAAACTGGACAGCAATAGCTTCACATCTCCAGCAAGTCAGAGTAACTGTTGACAGTTGTCTTATGCATAGTGCTTCTAATGCTTTTCTTTGAGTCAGAGAATAAATATAAAGTTAAAAAAATTATAATAACAATAATGAAAAGTTGTTGGACTTGGATTGAATTGAGTCTTTTAACTAAAGGAATTGTTAAAACTTTGATTTTTTTGCAGACTACCAAAAAATTGCATTTTTATTTAAGAAGTCACTGTTAGCAATTTTATTAGAACTAACCCAGAACCTCCCTTTAATTATTATTGCTTCTAGAAAAGATCCTTTTTCTCTTTCTTTTTTATTTTCTCATGGTACTGTTAGCTTCACCAAGATTCGAGTTCAGATTCTGGGTTAGCTTCAACTACAATTGCTTAGTGACACTCATTTCTCACAGACATGTTGAAAATTGCATTTCTTACAGATCCCACATCACAGATGTTCATGAGCCAAACCAACCCCTTGTCAAGGCAATACTGAATGCTGACAGACTTTTCATTCCTAAAAAAAATAGCAATAGCACAAATCATATGGACTTACTCAAGCCTATCTACCACCTCATTCAACACTGCAATCGCATTTGTAAACAAAATAGATCAGACCTACAAATCTCAACAATCACATAAAGAAACAAATATATGAACACAAAACTAACACTTTGGAAACAACATCTTAACAAAATTGATCACAAACACAATCCTCACTTCCTCTGAGGCACCATAGCAAAACTATCCAACAAAAAACCACCCACACAAAAGAAAAAAAGCATCTGCTTTGGAACTAAAAGAGCCATAATTGACATAGGCAAAGCAAAAGCTTTTAATAAACAATTTACAAACGTCACTCCATATAGCACAAACAAAATCAACAGACACACATACTGGATAATTCAAAATTTTCCCACTGACAAAATATTATTAACCACTACTCAAGTGTCACTAGGCATTTCAAACAGCACAAGCAACAATTTTACTGGACGTTGTGGCATAAACATTAGACACCTGAAAAACCTAGGGCCACTTGCCATCAAATACCTCACAAATATGTACAACACTGCCTGCAATACTAACATAATACTTACTACTTTATAAGCATGCCACAATCATCCCATTTCAAAACCAAACAAATGCCACAACATTGGCACAAACTACTGACCCAAAATACTTTCATCACCAATTGCTGCTGGCTGCACACAAGACACAAACAATTAGCAACTACATGATGAAACCTTCTAATGGGCACCAATCTTAACCTTCATGTTACTTAACTTAAATAGCTGACTCAAACACACAACCTTTACATGATCTCAATTCACGTTTAGGTTCACCCAAAAACATGTAAGCCACAATCTTTCATAAGAATAATCACACTAACATCATCATCTTGAAAAGCAGACATAACATCTTAGGAATGTAAAGAACCTTAAGTGCATTCACATTTCCATAACTTCAAAATGCTTCACTTCCAGAAAAAAATAACAAAGTAACTAACACTGCCCTCTATGACATTTATTTATCAAAACAATCATTACCATGTCACATGCATATAAAGCTGGCACAGCTCCAAGCCAACAAATCACTGCTCTTGCAAAGTTAATTACACAAAGTAAATCCTGATACTTACTCATCACAATGCCCACTATGCTTGACACATACATGGCACTTATCACTCTATAACTGTAGCCAAGTACAAACACAGCACCATGTCACTAATCTTTGGAAAAAGCTTTTGGAAGCAGCATAGGTTATTCAAGAGTGGGAGTTTAGATTGGCTATACAGAGTTGGAAGATGGCTACTCCAAGATATTCTTGGAGAAAAGGCAACAACAACAATATAGGTTAACTATATTCAATTTTTACTCAAACTAGAAACAATTAAGTTTTTTTTATTATACCTTTCCAACAACTTTTTTTTCAATGGATTTCATTGTTTTCTTGACACCATATACTGAAGTCTTTGTCTCAGAGGTTTTATTGACTAAAACTGCCTGCAGCTGTTTTATAATAGGATAAGTCGGGCCTCTTTAAAAAGTCACCACAAGCTGTTTTTTTTTCAGTGAAACTAACCTAGAATCCCCCTCTTTAGCACCAGGTTGGAATAAAAAAGAAACCAAGAGAAAAAGGACTTTTTAGAAAGGAATAGTAATGACAATGAGGGTTGAGTTAGTTTCACAAACAAAAATTGGTTATGGTGACTTCTTGAAAAGATCCAATAATCTTTTGAAAAGACTTTATGAAAAGACCCAAGTTTTTTCACTGACATGCGTATCCCATGAATATTGTCAAACATTGTTTAATAAATTCTTTGTCAGTGAAAGGGTTTCTCTTTTCTGCCTTACATTCATTAAGCTTAAAACTCAGCTTTATCAACAGTTCTGAGTTTTTCCTGTAAGTGGTAAAGACACCTTGTTGTTTTTCAATGGAGTTTTTCTAATGTTCAATTTTATCCACTTGTGCCTGACCAACAATTTATCAAGCTGGGAGGAGTACTTAGTTGTGTAATGACTAGGGCAATTTTTTTATGACCTAATTTTTCCTAAAATATGACTTAATATTTCCTAAAATATGACTTTAAATATGACCTAATTTTTTCTGTCTGGTTCTTAAAAACTATGCAGCCGAGTCGGAGTATTGAACTCATTATCATTTATTTCGAACAGTTGAACCGCATAATCAAGTACGAATGGACATTGTCTTTGTCAAAATTGCGTCCAGGACATAGCATTTTTTTCAGTATAGAGAAAGAGCGTTTCACAGAAGCCGAAGTTGGCTGTGCTCTTTGAAGCAGCGCTACCTCAGCAGGAGAATGATCTGGTAGATGTGCACCACTACCGGCGGCAATTTTAAGGAAGTCGCTACCTCTAGCTAGACGACTTTGAACATAATTTTTTATCTCACATGGGTCGTCACCAAAGTGGAGATTTTGAATGGCTTCCAAAGCAGCAACAATTGTATTCGATGAATTGGTAATTCCCTTGATTAGGATGGCAATATCTCGGTAGTTACCATAGATTTGCCTTAATTCGACGAAAACTGCAGGTTCTGCTATGGCTTCCTTTGCCCGCTCAACCAGTTTTCCACCATCTTCAAAATTGTCAACAATGTTTTTGATAATTTGGAAGTTTTCTGTGTAGTAGAAAGATGCCTCCAGCCACGTGGCCCAACGAGTCAAAACAGGTTGTGGTGGTGCCGGCAAACCAGCTGTGGTGAACAAAGCATGTCGGTCTTTGTTTTTTATGGTTGCTGCTTTTATAGACGGTATCAAATTGTCTGCAGCTTTAAAATGTGCACGTATATGCTCAGCACAATTATGCAGCAAATGTGCGATGCAAGTAACATGGAGCAGGCGTGGATACAGGATTTTTAATGTTTCAGCTGCTTTTATCATGTACCTTGCGGCATCACTGAGTAGCAGCAAAAACTTCTCACGAGCAATATTCATGTTCTTGAGGGTGTCGTCAACAATTGTACAAATATTGGAGCTATTGGAGTTGCCATTTAATGGTTTGCAGTTGACTAAGTATGTTTTTTCAGGTTCCTCCATCAGCCCTGCTAAAATATTGACATACTTTTGACCAGATACCTCAGCCTCATCTACGACCAAAAACAATGCTTTTGCAGCAAACAATTCCTTAAGGCGTTCAGTTTCTTTAGCAGCCAATTCCTTAACATGGCTTCGACATGCTGATTCAGAAGGGCAATGCTTCCCCAACTCTGAGTTTAATAGCTTTTTAATACTGGCATGCTGAAGCTTATAAAGTGGGATGTCAGCCTCTAAGAATGCCGTTACAACCTTTTTTGTAAAATCCTGTTGGCAAATGGGGACAAAAGACTGTTTGTTTACGGTCTTTTTTGCCGGTGCAATTTTCTTTTGGTGTTTTGCCGATTGTCGATGTTGTTCCACGTGAAAGCACTTGTCACATCTGACAATGGTGGCACAAAGCTGACAATAAAGGTCATTCTGGGGATTGCAAGAAAACTCTTGGGGATATTGCTTTACATACCTTTTTGTTTTTACTACTTTTGATTCTGCAGTTTTTCCCATACTGTTTGCTAAAACTTGCTGTTAAGGAACACTTGCTAATTCATACGCTTGCTAAATAAGCTAAAATGCGTTAAGGAACACGCACGTGTTAAAATAATTTTCTTTTGCTTGTGGTTATGACGACATAATTTATTTTCTAACTTGTGACTTTTAGCCTAGTGCTTTTACGAGTTTCAAAAGCATTACGACTCTTTCGACAGTTGATGGTGTTGTAGCAAAAGAGCAATATCTGTGCTTGAGACTAAAATTACAACTTGCAAACTAGTGTAGCTGATTTGTTAGAACTTATACAAGGAAATAAATTAATTAATTCGATATTTTTGAGCAAGATAACTATGGCGTCACAGAGTCATAACAATAATGGAGATAGCAAAGCTTTGCAATCGTTGTTAATCTAACGTTCTGTCTTTGCACCATGAATATCCTACTGAATATGGGAGCAATGACTAAATTTATGACTTTTATGACCGAAAATATTTTTTATGACTTATGGTGTAAAATATGACTTTTTAACTCCGTTATCAAACATCGTACGAAAGTTTTGATTGAATTTTTGGGTATTTCATAAAAAACAGACCTTCTAAAAAAAATATAACTTTAATGACAAAAAATTGCCCTAGTAATGACGTTTAACATTATACTCTTTGATAACTGCAATAATATTTTGACAAATGAGGCAGATAACACCTTGGTTATGTGGGACAACAAAATATTTTGTGCACCATTCACTGTTAAATACCCTTCTTTCGTGATCAATTTTTTGTTTCTTAGCTAATGACATTTTATTAGCCTTGAAATCAAACCAAAAATATTACACTTACGAAACTAGCAAAATAAAGTTTGATGCAGTTGAGTATTGTGAATTACAAAGTTTGATTTAACTTTATGTATTTATCAAAGAAGCTATTGCTAGTATTTATCAATAAATGACTGGTGTTCCATAAGTGTAACTGGTCAGGGAAAGTCTCCAAATCAAACTTGTTTAATTTTTTACTGAAAAGGAGTGTTACATTTTAAAATGTTAAAAAATTTTGCTCATTTTTTTATTTTAGCAAAAAAGCTCACTCAACCACAGAAATCAAATAAAAGCACTGCATATATGACAACTACACTTTTGACAACTTTCATGTTTATACTTTCCTTTAGCTTTTGTAGATTTTGAGATATTGCAATTTTTAAAATTGCTTTTTAATTTTTGCAAAAACACTCGGGCACTTAAAGGGTTAAACGTACAGGGTGATTCACCGAAGTGTTGACAAATTAAAACTGAATTATCCAACTTACTATAAGGGCAAAAGAAACAAGTTTTTAATAGATAGAATGGAAATTTAATGGGCTTTCACATGAAATTCAAATTATTCAATGTAGCCCCCTTTGTTTTTCACAAGGTGCCTAAGATGTGGAAGTACTTGGGCGCACGTGGCACGCACCACTTCTGGGTCAATTTCTTCCCATGACGCCTTCAGTTTTCGTTTAAGGGTTTCGAAATTTGGATGGGATGTTGAGCAGGCTTTTTGCTCCAGAATGGACCAAATCCCAAAGTCCATTGGGTTCAAATCGGGTGAAGAAGGGGGCCATACTTCCTTCTCCCAAAACCCTTTAAAATTGGTCTTGCACCAATGCTGGACTGCTTTGGCTGTGTGGGAGGTTGCCCCATCTTGTTGAAGCGTAATTCCTTCCTCTCCCACTGTTTCTTGAACCCAGGGAATGACTTTTTCTTCCAACATCCGACGATAGATAGTTTGGTTAATTTTCACGCCTTCGTCGATAAAGATTAGAGGTGTTTTCAGGCCTGTTGAAGTGACTCCTGCCCAAACCATCACGGAAGAAGGTTTCTGCCTCCTAAATGAACTGCAACGTTCAACTGGCACCATGTCCTTGTTTGGAATCCAAATCCTGTCATTTTGGTGGTTGTGGATAGCTTGGACAATGAAAAGCTTCTCATCTGTCCAAAGCACTTGAGGCCACGTGCCAACAACAAGTCTCTTGATCAAAACCTTAGCTCTATCAAGCCTTTTCTTCTTAGTGGCGTTTGACAGGAGCTGCCTCTTGGTAAATTTGTACGGGTAGACGTGGAGATCATCCTTGAGAAGCCTTTGCATGGTGCTCACGCTTACAGAGGTGTCCTTAGCCAGTTTTCTTGCGCTCCTTGAAGGGTTCCGCCTCAACCTCTCCCTGACCTTCTTAATCAGTTCCTTTGTCCTGATGGGTTTTTCAGGAGTACTTCTGATTCTTGGAGCACAACTTCCAGTCTCCCTGAACCTCTTCACAGCCTTGTAAACACCTCCACGACTCACAAATCGCTTCATCAACCAGAAAATTTTCGCAGGTGGAAGTCCTTTCTTGCAATACCCTTCAACGATGTCATTTACTGTCTTTGCCATCTTACTTTTCTAGATTAAATATTCTTATTGATATTGAAAACTTACTCTAGAATATATAATAACAATCTGAAGAGGTAATGCGAAGTTAATAATGGAATAAAGTATTTGTCAACACTTTGGTGAATCACCCTGTAAATTGTCAGATTAGGATTTTCATGCATGATGGGGAAAACATCAAAGTCTTGGCAAGGGCCACACTAAATTGTGCCCCATGGGCCAACTGTTGCACACCCCTGCTCCAAACTACATCAAAGCAATATTTTTATATAGATTTTCAAGACTGTTAGAGCTGAAACACTCTAGCCATATAAACTGCTTTAAGTAATATTTTAAATGTTTTTGCATTTGTACATTGTAGTTAAAAGCAATTTTTGTTTGGCTCAATGTGACACCTGAGTAATAATTAAGGTCAAGCACTGACTTTTTGTTAAGTTCTCAACTGCAAGTGCTTATGACCCAACTTATTTTAGCAGCCCAGAACTTTATTTTTTTTTTGGAAATTTATTTTTTTTTTTTTGGAAACAGTTATTTGGAATTAGTGATAACAAATACTTATTGTTTTATTATCTTGCTTTTATTATTTTTTAACTTCATGTATTTCTATTAAAATTAAAACTGATTGGCTGATTTACAAGTAATCTGAATTCAGAAATTTGACATTGTAATAGTGTATTAAAATGCTCTTTTTTATAATTACTAAATTATGTACTTTTTCAAGTCTTTGTATATTTCCTTGTTATTTTTATTTATTATATAATTGTTTTTAGATAATATAGTTTTTTCAATTTTCTGGTTAATATTTCAATAAAAAAAGTGTTAAAATAACAATAAAAATTTACCTCACTGTTATATCTATTTGTGTGCTATTTTGAAGATTATTAAGTTTAATGGTCTCATGTATACTTTTTAAGCATTATAGTGATCTATTTTGTAATCTTTGAAAATTGAGTTTTTCAAGATTGACAAAAAAAACTATTTAAGTTATTATGTCTTACAATGTTGCATTTTTTAAAACTGATAAATTTTTTTCAGTGGAAATCTAGTTATGCTAAAAAATAAGTATGTCAAGTGTTAATGAAAGGATTGGTTTAAATTCTACTCCCTTTGATCTACCTTCTCGACAGGATAATTTATTTATCGAAGGAACTGAATGGAAAGATTGGACTAGCACATGGAGAAAAGTTGGTGATTCCTCTCAAACAAAGCATGTAACAATGACTGGAACTATTACACGTGGTAAAAAGAGGGGCCAATCAGTTGATATTGAACTAGATTTAACAGAACATGAACTGACACAGTTATCTAATGATTGCAATGAAGTCAGAAATACTTATGGAGATAATAGAAACAATGAAAATGATGAAAAACCATTATACTCCTGTTGCAATCTTACTTCAGGCTTGCATATTGCTTTTTTAGGCATGTTTTGTGTCCCTTTTGTAATCTTTGCTGCTTTTTTAGTTTGCTTATATTTTGGTTTGTTGACATGGTACAATATTTTTTCTTATTATTATGATGAAAGAACTATCTGTCATCGCATATTTTTTTGCCCTTTGCTGATATTAATATTTCCCATTTTTATTATCATTACTGCCATTTTTATTGCCATATATGCATCTGTTATACAAATATCGTGGACTTATGATGATTGGAAAAATGAGATAGGAAGCTTTGAAAAAGGTTTTTATGGTTGGTTGTGCAGTTTTTTGTCACTGGAAGCATGTTCTCCTTATTCTGTGGTGGTGCTAACAGATCCTGATGACATTATATCATCAAATTTATCAGATAGTAATCATGCGTCTGTTGTTGAAGAAACTGTTGAACCTGATTTATCAGCAAGTCATTGTAGAGAGCCTTGTTCATGATATTATATTTCTTTCACTAAGCTATCATAAAATAGTTAAAGTAGTATTACAGGTGTAGTACAGTGCAAGGACAGATATGAAATCAAATAAAAAATATTCATGAAACCAACATTGGAATATTTGATTTGATGTAAATATGTTAAATATTTTAAAGCAATATGATGATACAAAATTTAAAAAATCACTCTCTTGTTGAGTTCACAATGTCTCCATAACTTTTTTCCAACTTTATCTGCCAACACATGCAACTAATTATGAAATAAGAACAAAACTTATGTCATATTATTAAATTAATTTTTCTTGAAGCATAAAATTTGGAATGCTTAACTAATTTCAGAATAAAAAGTATGGCCAATATATTTTGAAACATAGTTTTATTTAGGATGTTTTGGAATTTTAACTCATTCCATTATCAACTGTGTAAAACTATATAATTAATTGTAAATTTTAAAAATTTAAATTTAGATAATTTATGACGTAACCAAATAAAATTAGTTAAAATCCCATAACGTCCTAAATAAAACTATGTTCCAAAGTATATTGGCTATACTTTTTATTCTGAAATTAATTTTTGATTAATGTAAAATCATGGTTACTAGTTTTTTTGATTGTGTCTTGTCAAATCAAAGGTTTGTTATATTTGTCTATTTTTTCCTGAAAAAATTAATTAATATTTTTATCTTTTCAAATATGAAATAAAAAAATAAATCTGTAAAAATGAAACAAAAAATAGTTAGTAATTGACCTTAAAATCTAAAAAAAATTATGTTTGATTTTCTTAATATTTTTGTATTGACTTTGTGCACAGTAATTTAATGTTCTTTTATTCAATTTTGATTTTTCAAAAAAATTGTTCTTTTTTTGTATATTTATTTTTCATTAACTTGAAATTTAAAAGAAATGAAATTTAAAATTTTAACCATAAAATAAAATTTAAATTATTCATTTATTTTAATTTGCTTTAAAAATGCAATCAAGTCATTGATTTGGCGTAATCTTTTTGTGACATGAATTTAGTAATAATTAAAGTGTGAGACTAAAATATATTCATTAATGCAAAGTTATTTTTGCTGCTTCTGTTTGCATTAAATCCAAACTTTTTCTGTAATATAGTGTTATATATTGTGCACTTAAATTTAGTTCTAGATTTTGTAAACTTTTACTTGGCATGTTAACAAAATGGTAGTACTGTAACAGTTAAACACTGATGCTTTTTACAAAAATATTTTTTGGTGGTAAAATATTTTTTAAATAATTTACTTTTGTGTTGAAAGTTGCTTTTTTATGATGCTAAAAAAATTGCAACTGTGTCAAAGTTGCTTTATGGGAAATGAACTGGCCCAGAGATTATTAGTTTATTAATATGTCTGTTTCTTCATGTTAAAATGATCCAAAAAATTGCTTAAAGGTGAATTCATAACTCTTTATGACAAGAGCTAGACTTGAAAATGACTGATTACATTGGCCATGATAGTTAAAAATGCAGCATTTATATCCCAATTGCATCCAGCAGCAGCAACAGATTTATAGGCAAAGATATAAATTAAGCAATAATTTTGATGTTATTATTTATATTTCTAAAAGGCAGCTAAAAATTAATATTTTTGGTAAGGAGTTTTGATAAGATCAATGACTTTTAAGTATAAGTTGGTGCTGGATTTCTTTATTTTTTGTCTGTAAGGGGCTTATTGAAACCAAAGTTTTTATTTAAGTGTTTTGTTTAGTTTTGGCTTAAATTACATCTCTACTTATAAAAGTGTAGCTGTTGCTCATTGCAATTAAAAATATACTCTCCTCCCAAATTGTGTGTTATTACTTAGTTATTGTCAGCAATTTTTTTGATTGAGTGTTAACTAAAAAGTACTTGTTACAGATTCAACTAAACATTTTCAAGATAACCCTTTTCAAATTATAAAGGGTTATGAATTTGCTTTTGTTTAAAAGTTTTTTCACCTCTTAGCAACATTAATTGTATTTCTGTGTCTTGCACAAGGGTTAGTTACTGGGCTTGTAATCACAAGATTGCAAGTTTGGTTCTCACTCATGACACTTATATTTTTGAAAAAAAACAAAAATACTTTTTATCTTATTATGCAACTGGCTGCACAGGCAATGTCATAAAAAGTGCATTCAATCTAATTTACTTTGAAAGAAGGTGCTATATAAATGTGGTGAATTATTATTGAACATTAGTGCTGGGTTCAAGTAAGCTAAAAAAAATACTTAAGTAACAAGTAATTTTTGAAACATTACTTGAATAACTTATTTTTTAAGTAATTATAGACAATATTGTATATTTTAATCACCTTAGTTATTACAAGGATTATTTGCGCAAAAAGTAGCTATGTGCAAAGCACAAAGAATCAATCATTTCATCACTCAACAATGATCTTAATTTTGAAATAAACAGTCCAGCAGCACTGAAATACCTTTCTGCTTTAACAGAAAAGGGTAGAAGTGAGTTTAGACAAGACTTCAAGACTTTGGGACATTCCTTTGTTGCTTTGTAAAATGTCATTTCTTGATGTGTGTCAAAACATTTTTTTGATTTAAATGTTGATTCTCTAGCTGGCATAAAATGTCATTGAGTTCTTCTGTTTTAGAATTTTTCATAAAGGGCTCCTCAGTGATGTCATTTTCAAGATCTTCACTCTTATCAGCAAGGTCATTAAGAAAAAGTCATGAAAAAAAGTCTTTTGCCACTTTTGCAAGCTCTCGTTTCTTTGGATAACTTAAGAGTGAAGACTCAACCACCTGCTCTTAACTGTTTGGATTCTCTTGATATCTCACAAGGCCACAAATTCTTTCATTTCTCCTTGATTCAACTCTATCAATAACAGTTGCCAATAATTCCTGCAAAATAGCTCCTGTTTCTGCCAGCTTCTTGAGAACATATTAAAAAATCTTCTCACTCTTTGGAACTGTGACATCATGTCTACAAACAGTGACAACCTCAATTATTTCTAGGCTTTCTGACAAGTCTTTCACAACTGCAACCTCATCCTCTGTCAAACATTTTGATCCCAGATCGATCGCTTTCAATGTATTATCAATAGGTGCCTTGGCTCTCAAGAATCATGTGAGCATCTTCAGCAATGAGTTTTATCTAGTTTTGGTATCCAAGAGCAGAGAAATCTTCCAAATTCTTCTTCACAGTTCTTTTGCAAGCAGCCATTTTTCACTGGGCTCTTCGTGAACAGCTTGACAATTGCTCTGATTTTTGAAATAACATCACTCACTGCATCAACAAAATCTGCAATCTAATCATCTAACAAGGTAACTTGCCAGGGTTTGTCATCATTTTCATCATTAGAGCTCTCAACAATATCATGCTCATGAGCTTCTATGGCTTCATTAGCATCTTCATTACTGGTTAATCAAGGCAATTGCTAAAACTTGCGTAGCATAAATGATACTTTTATCTTGACCATTTATCACAATTTAAATTTGCTTATAATTTTCAAGTTGTCCAAAAAAATACTTCAGTAAGCAAAAGTAAAAATTTTACTTAAGTACTTACTTAATTGAACCCAGCTCTATTGAACATGAATTTTACAAGCATCAACAATCACTTTTTATCCATGACTTTAGGCTTGCGCAATACACACTATGTGTTTTTTCCATTAGGTAGATGGCATAAGTTTTTACTTATGATTGGTCATGCTCATATGTGTTTTTGCATTGCTAGTTTCTAGTGACTAACCGGTTTTGAAAAACCTACATGTTAAAATTTAATTCTAGCTTCTGTGGTAGGGTTTTAATCACATAAATCTTTTGGTTAAAGTTTTGATTAATGAAATACTGTGATTTGGTTTTGTTTTTATTATAGTGACCAGATGAAAAAAATTCATAAGACCAAAACCATCCCAAAAAAATGCCAATTTAAAAAAAAAAGGCCAAATGCTTAAAACACTGCACAAAACGAAAAAAGCAGCAAAATATACACATATAAACAAAGTTTAATTTAGCAGTTGCATTGCATCATCCATACTGCTGCTGTTGTACGTGATGTCAGACTTAAATCAGCTTGCATGTTTTTTGATATGAACAAGTCTTTTCAGCACCTTTTCTTTAGCAACATGTCCATTTTAATTCTGATGATAACTTCTAAGAGTTCCATCTCCATCCTATTCCTTGATTTTGTCTTTACAGCTGTAAGTAAAGAGAAGATTCTCTCAACTACTGCATTACTGACTGGAGTAACAAGGCAAGTGAGAGCATATTGAGCCAAATCTTTGAAAAAAGGATGTTGCAGTACTGATACCCAAAATTTTTCAGTGTCATTGACAGGAATTCCCTCTGCTTTAAAAATTTCTTTATTATTCCAATCTACAAGGATAAATTTTTGATACTGATCTTCTAGCACAGTGATTTTGTCATCAAATAACTTCAAAAACAGTAAATCAGCAAATGGGCACCTGCTTATGTGCCTTAGAGTGATTTGAGGGTCTATTTTCCTCAAATTTTCAAACATATTTTGTGCAGATGGTAATCTTTTGTATTTGTTCCACTACTACTAACATTATCTTTTTACATGCAGTTTTTACCTCAACAACATTATGAGATTTTGCCGTTCCATGATCTTAAATATACTTCTCACATTCTCTAAAAACTTGACTCCAAAGTTCACATTTGTTAAGGTTTTTCTATTTCCTGTTGCATCATATAATCTGTTGTATAAACTGTGGTAGTGAAGTTGTTGTAGTGAATTGACTGTGGAAGTTGTTGTGGGTCACCATTAGTGCATTGATACAAAACATTGACCCCTCAAACTCTTGCACTATTAGCATTGCAAATGCAAAGTAGAGATAGTTAATATGGTCTTGTAACATTTCCTTAATCAAATTTGCTTTATAGCAAACATCTCCTTGAACAGTGCTACTGCATGAAAATGTTGTAAAATATGCCTGCAGTTCCTCCCAATTTACCAGAAGGTTATATAAATCTTTCCCTTAATGAGCCATCTTGTTGACAAAGCCTTTATAAATGGCAGTTGCACACTTCTGCTTTGATCAGGGTCTTCAAAAGTATTCATGACTTCAAAGCAATTCTTTAAATGCTTGATGCCATATAGAACTTTTGTTAAACCACTTTGGAATTTCTGAGAGAAGAAAATTGATGCTGGAGGGTAGTTCATTCATAGCATGTTGAATGCAGAGAACCAAAGAGTGGCAAATGCATTTGATCAATTTAAAATTTGGTGCAACAGCTTGTAATCTCATGGTAACTGAATTGTGAGACCCCACCATAACAGAAGCCCCATTGCAAGCAAAGCCTAAGCAATTTTGCACATTCAGTTGACTTTCCGTTAGCTTTTCATGAATTGCCTGAAAAATTGCTTTGGCATTAGTTTTGAGTAAAGGAACTGATCCCAGCAGTTCAGTGGTTGTACCCAACTTTTTGTCACTAAAGTAAGGCACCAAAACACATAAGTACTTTTGCACTAAAATGTCTGTAGATTCATCTACTATAAGAGCAAACTGTTAATCTTTGATATCTTTTTCCATGTTTTCTTTTAATGCTAGGCTTATAACATTCCTGATCAATCCAATGCATTCATTTTAATGAAGTTTTGTATTTTCCCAAATGCTTCCACTGCCATGGTGTGAAATTATTTCTCCAAAATGATCAATTGATTGTATAGAGGAATGACAAGCTATTGAAGCAGCTAAATGAAATTTTGCTTTTTTAACACCATTATCTACTTTATGCAATGGTTTTGGTGTACTGGTAAAATTTATCACCTGCTGACCTTGTTTTGGTACATGTTTTTGGTGCTTTTCTGTTTTTTCATGATTAGCTGTAGTACTAAGCTTGGGTGTCAAAAGTGCAGTGACAAAGCTTGCAATATCCTTTATTCAAATTATTGGGTGCATTTTTCATCCAACGAAATTTCACTTTCCATCCTTTACTGTATTTACATCTGGTATCATAAGTTGGTTTCTATTTAGGGGACATAATGTAATAATTTTACCTTTAACAGTTAAATTTACTTATAAACTGTAACTAATTCTAAAATAAATGGGTCATGCTTAGTTTTAGCCATTAACTAATGCATACTAAGTTATAAGCAACTAAAGCAGGATGCATGTTCATCACCTCTGATCTATGCTAATGTTAACTTAGACAAGGCAAATAAAAATTCTGCTGCCAAAGACATTCTAAAAAGGCCAAATTTTTTATTTTTGATCATAAAAAGGCCATTCTGGCAACCCTGGTTTTTATTTTGTTAAATGTTTGCTTGCAAGTTTTTTTATCATTTTATATTCTTAAAAAGTTTTTATGCTAATACAATACAACACCAGTAGCTGTACTGCCAATGCTCAGAAGCAAGTTGTATTACATATACAGTGGTAGGATTCAGCCAGTTTGTACTGGTTGTATGAAACTGTCTCACAGAATTTTATAACTTTCGAAAACTGGCTAAATTTATTGCCTATATGTTGTGTAGTCATGGGTGCTAAAAATGGGGGCAAGGGGGTTTTATTGAAATTCTTATCCTCATCTTGAATTTTGGATGAAAATTCTTTTTAACACCAATTGAAAGCATTGATAACTGTTTTTTTAGTGATCACAATGATTTTTGCTTTCAATTGAACGTGTAGACATTTTTTTCAAGTTCACTAGATTTATGCTTTTGTTGGAAGTTTGCCCCTTGGCAAAAAAACTCTAGCACCTCTGAGTGTACTAATATAAGCACTCCTCAATATCATCATAACCATGCTTCTTGCTTAATAAATATATGGAATTGTTATCTGGGAAATAATTAGAATTGATCAGTTTATTTGCTGGCAAATTTTATGTTTTTTTTTTAATAAAATTGTCTGTCAAAAAATTCGAATCCTACTACTGCATATACAGGGTGTTTCAAAAGTCACGCCCAATTTTATGTTTTTTCATATTAAAAATCGGGCGTGACTTTTGAAACACCCTGTATACATGTCAAAGACTGAAAAATTATAAAAAAAAGCTGAGAATGAAAAAAATATAACTAGGCTTGGATTTTTTAAGCATGTTATTTTTTCTGACTTGAAAAAACTCCAAATTTGCAAAAACAAAAAATGATTAAAGAAATTATTCAACAAAGCATTTTTTGCATAACTTAATTTTTATGGTTTTTATATAATAAGCCCAGGGAGATTGATGTATTTTATCCAGTGAGATATGCATCACTGATGAGCTCTAGCAAGAGCAAAAATGTAGTCTGATGCTTCTTGTTTTAAGTGGCTTAGTTTCTTACATGGTTTTGTTTTTATTACCTTTATGCAATAAAGCAGATTGCTTGATTATCTGCTAAACAATTAAAAAACTATTTTCGAAATAAAACTTGAAATAATGCTTTTAAATGCACATAGTAATTAAAAATAAAAAGTTGTACTGTAATTCTAATGTTATACAATCAAACTATTGTATTGCTTTTCTTTTAATTGATATTTTAAAGCATTACTTTTTAATTTAACAGTATAAATCTTGCATTAAACGTTTTTAGTTACAAGCTTTTTTTATTAATTTTGCATGGATGTTATATACAAAGCTTTTTAAATTTAAGCTTTAACTTATAACTTATAAATAAGATATAAAATTTTTTTAAATTACAGTTTATAATTAAAAAAATTTTTCATGGCTTTTTTAAAGATAGATTAACAAATACACCCAAGTTTTATAGCATATATTTGATATAATCAAAATCTTTAATTTGTTTTGTTTTTATGTTAAATGTATATTCTATGTCTGATAAAATACATGAAGTTAATATTTTATCATATTAGGTTTCTCCAATACAAATTTTTTTGCAATTTTTTTCAAAATCTACGTTTATGACTTTATGTTTTAAAATTCTTTTAATAATATCCTGTTTCTTTACTAGTGTTTTGTGATATTTTTATAATTAATTAATTGTTTTTGATGATGTAAATGTGCTTTCAATATCATATTTTTATAAATTAGGTCAAATAATTGGGAGTTTTTTTAAGAATGAATAGAATTTAGTTCTTGAATTAAAAATTTATATAAAATTTGTCTTTTTTAATATTGTAACCAAAGTGTGTGTTAAAAAGTCATGCAATAAAGTGGTCACAACAAGACAAAACTGTTACTGGAAAAGTTTAATTATTGAATCTTTGTAAAGGTTTGCCGTTTACTCAATGGAAAGCAGCTGAATATCTCAGAGTTTTAAAAGGTTTCTCAAAATTTTCCAAAAACTAAAGTTGTCCTAAGGTTTAAAGATCCAGCTTCAGATGAAGTAAAAGGCCCAAGAGTAAAAAGTAGAAAATGCTCTTTTTGTTTGGTTTAAATATGCTTGCCGTAATGATATTCCTATTAGTGGTTTTATTTTAATTAGGGATGTTTCTAGTCAAATACCAATTTATTCAAATTTCTTAAATGCTTTACTAATTTCGACTATTCGAAATTATAAAGTAATTTAAATAGTTCAAACCAGGGATGTCCAACCTGTGGCCCACTTAAGATTTTGATGCGGCCCACTGGCTATTCCAAGTTTTTAGATGTACTTTCAAACCTGTATCAAAGCGTTTTCCCTAAATGAGTTCCGCGAGTTTGCTCAGTACACATTTGTGACGAAAATTGACAAATCAGACTCTGATTTAAAGTGAATACGAATACCTTTTTGCGGCCCACCGACTTCAGCGCAATTTAAAATGTGGCCCATATTGAAACAAGGTTGGACATCCCTGGTTTAAACCAAAGTCGTTTAATTTCATGTGTTTTATAAATTTTTTACAAAAAAATTCAAGGATGCATTTATTGGATAACTGTTTATCTAGTCCTTTTTCTGTATCAAATGGTGTTAGACAGGATGGTGTGCTTAGTCCATACCTGTTTGTTTTATATATTGATGACTTATCAGTTAAATTAAATTGTGTAAAAGCTGGTTGCTTTCTTGGCAACTCGCGACTTAATCATATTATTTATGCTGATGATTTATGTTGCTTTTCTCCTAGTTTAGATGGTCTACAAGATTTACTTAATGTGTGTAGTAACTACGCCATTGAACATGATATTACATTTAATTGTAGTAAATCAGTTGGTGTATTATTTTTGCCTAAATATCTTTCGATTTCAAATGTTCCAAAAGTCTTTCTTTGCAACAATGTAGTAAAATTTAAAAATAACGTAAAGTATCTGGGTGTTTTTCTTAATAATAATCTTAAAGATGATAATGATATTTGTCGGCAAGTTCGTTATTTATATGGAAAAGCATATCAACTAAAAGCAACTTTTTCAAAATGTTCCCATACTATAAAAAATATACTATTTAATTATCACTGTACTTCGTTTTATGCTAGTCATTTATGGTCTAAATATCTATGCTCTTCATTAAATCACTTACGAGTTGCATACAATGATTCCTTTCGGTTAATTCATGGGCTCAAGCGTAATGTTAGTGCAAGAGAACTACAAGTAAAAGCAAATATTCCCACTTTTGATGCACTACAGAGAAAACTTATTTATCGATTTATAGAACGGTGCTGCCTTTCTAGTAATGTGTATGTTAACTATATATACGGTATAGCAATTTCTTCTACCAGAGTGACTATTATGAACACTGTCTTCAATTGTTGATGTAATTCAAATGTTCTATTTTTCTTTCCGGCTTGTTTTCTTTTTTTGTTGTTGTTGTGAGTGTTTTTCTCTTTTCTATGGACCTTGTGTCTGACTCAAATAAATAAATAAATAAATAAAAAAAATAAATAAAAAAAATAAATAAATTGCAAAAGCGCCGGCTTTCAAAGTTTCGTAATTCATGACGTTACAAGAAATGGCGTCATAACAAGCCAATATAGTATTACAAACAAACTTTATAAATTAGTGCCGTTACCATTACTTATGAATATATATATTATATATACAATTATTTATAATTTTTTTCTGCTTTCGCATCGGAAAGGTGCTCAATGACAAAAACGTCAAAGTGGTCATAATTAATTAAATTCAGGCCAAAAAAATTAGCCTTGACAGTTTGTTTCGCTTATTAGGCTTGTCAAAGGGAAATAAAAAACATGTAAAACAAATACAAAAAGAACAGTCTTAAAAAGCGATCAAAAATTTACAAAAACTTGAACCAACAAGAAAAATACGTCCGTGTATAAATGTTTTGATGAAATTTCATTGTACAAGGTAAAACTTTTTCCCTAACTTGCGCTATTGTTTCGAAATAATCGACGATATACTGGAAACAGAACCCCTTAAAAATGTTTTTTTTTTAAATAAAAGATTTAATAAATTTGTTATTTGAAAACGATTGCGCAACTACCAAATACCTACTTTTTTTTCGACTTTGGATCGCTTAAGGCTTGTTTTTACTACGAGCGTGGAATAGAGCATTCTTTAATCTTTCCATGCTTAAAATCTAAGCGAAGCAAAAAAATTCAATAAAACAAACAAAGAATGCTCCATTCTACCCTCGTATTGGAAACACGAGCCCTTATGTAAAAACTGCAGTTGAACAAAGCGCTTTTGGATTTTTTTACCGATATTAAATTGCTCTGACGAGCCTAATCTCAAAACACTATTGGGAAAATACGTGATGCGAAAATCATTTTTATAGTGCAACGGTTTAATTTATTAATCATAATCATATTTGTACTATAATATTAATCATATACGTAGTATTTAATCATAGTCATGTACAAAAAGATAAGCTTTAACCAGCGATTTTTAAATAAATTAAACTTGTTCTTTCACACTACGTATTGAAAGTATTGTAGGTGTTGCAAAACCTAGTTGATTTTTTTGTTTCAATAACAATCGGAATTGTTAGATTGCATATTAAAAAAATGCAGTTACTGGTAACTTTAAAAAGTTCTACCCACACTGCCCAAGAGCGCTTTTTACCAGCTGTGACACTGACAAGTGATAATTTATACGCTTTTTTTTGCACCTGTTTCCAAGTTTTTGATGTTTTTTGTTTATCGTTTGACGTGTGCTTTTATCTTATTGGCTTGCAGTTGCATGTCTATACTCGTTTCTTGCATTCAGCTGTTCTTACCGAAAAGCACTCACTCTGAGCTCTTGTCTGACAAATGTTTTGTTCCAACTTATTCGCGTGTTCTTGGAGAACGCGCCAAAAAGTTAAATTCTGTACCAGTTTTTTGCTTTGATCCTGCTGGCGCCAATCAGCTATAGTAAATATAAACAATAAACACCATTTTCCCGCTTTGTTTGAATTGACTTTCAATGTTTGCTAATCAAAGTACTTTTGTTTTGAATATTCGAATACCGAAAATAGCATTCGAATATGAAAACATTCAAAATTATATTAGGAACATCCCTAATTATAATACAATGAGCTAATATGATTGCTCAAGCTATTGGACTAGAAGAGTTCAAAGCTAGTGATGGATGAGTTTTTCAGCGAAAGAAATAATATGGTGTGAAACTTATCCATTTAAGAGTTTTTTTTTGCTTGTTAAATCACACGCTTTAAAGATTTTTTCTGTGGTTTTATTATTTATTAGTTTGCAAAAGAAGAAAGAAATAGCTTTCTTCTTTTGCAAACTAATATCCATTGCCGTTTTGTATCATTTCGCTGTTTTTTTGTAATTCCAAGAGTTATTTTTTAACTCAGTTATTGAAGATTTTTAGATTTTTCACGCGAAAAATTATCAATTTTATTCTTACTGTATTTAGTTACATGTTATATTTTTTGCGCAAGATTTGATTTACTTTACATACTCAAATTTTTAAAAGATTAACTGTCTTGTTTTATTACGTAAAATAGTTTTTTGACGATAGAAGGTAATCTATTTCTAGTATGTAATTGAGAAGTTTTTTTGATGATAAAGAACACGAACAACCCCAATACATAATTTAACTTTTATCAAATTAGCAATTGGGTAAAAACGCAACTTTTAGCCAGTAGCTGAGGAATTCAATTAACTGTCGGTTTCATATTTTCCTTAAATCAACGAGACTATTTGGGTAATTTCAAATTACTGAAAAAGAATTGTCCTCTATTTTAGTGGTTTCCAAACGGTAGTGGGGGTAACACTAGTGATACCCGACCAACTTGTGGGCGCGAATACACTAAGACAATTTTTTTGAAAAATTGAGTTTTTTTAATCTATAATTAGAAA
Organism: Diplosoma virens; assembly: GCA_963680785.1. NCBI lineage: Eukaryota > Metazoa > Chordata > Ascidiacea > Aplousobranchia > Didemnidae > Diplosoma > Diplosoma virens. Next base: position 30,581,805 of record OY796895.1, on the reverse strand, counting down.
ATTTGTTTAGGATTCAGATGTTTTTGTTTTTATGATACCTTCACTAATTCTTGGTGATTTTTTTCTAAGAGTGTCTCTATTATTTTTAAAAGTTTTAATTCATTGTTATTCAATCACTATTTGCTTTAAAACGACCAAATATTCTTAACTCATATTTTACATGAATAGATTTGGTTATTTTGCTGCCGATACCCTAAAGTGGTTTGGTTTTGAATTTTGTTTATTCCGCTTTACGTGGAAAAGTTAATTGTGTTACTCCGCCTGTATGGAAGAAGACGGCGAGAACTTTTACGCCATCATCTCAGTCGATCCTGCGGACAATGATCCTGCGTACGTGGATCCTGTTCCCCGTGCACCAGATCCGATTGTCGTCAAAGGATCCGGATACGTGACAGTGTGAGTTGTCGACGTAGCGCTTGATTGCGGATAAATATACATACAGCTTTTTTTAGTTTCGTTTTTTCTGCTTGTTCTGCGCGTTGTACGCCATACTACAATGACATTGGCTTTTGCGTGTGTGAGCCTTGTAAGTTTGAGTTGAACCGGAAAGTCGCCAAAACAGGACGTCGACTCTGAGTTGGTCTTGCATTCAAATTGTAAATTCTATACAACAAAGAATATATTCAAATGCGTGATTTTGTTTTAAATCTTTTTTCACTCGATTCCACACACTAAAAGAGATTTATGTAAAAACATGGAGCCAGTGCTACTTTTTATCGATTTTTTATATATCTTGTTAAAGATTTTTGCTTGGATTGGAAGCCTTTGTTCAAGCTTCTTTTTGTTGTTCTCACTGTAAGACAAATAAATAAACGACCGACGTGCTATACAAAGTAGTTGAGCAATGACAGATAAAAAGTAGAAAGAAAACAAAATAAACTTTAATGTGTTTACTTTGTAAAGCCAAGGTTCTTATTTTTACTTCAAATTAAGTATTTACTTTACAACCGCTCATTCTTTCAACCATCGTTATACTAGTCAAAACGGTTTATATACTGAGGTGCATGCAGTGATTTTTTTCTTTTCTTTAAGTTTTAGTTTGTTTTATGAACTGTTTGATTGACATGGCGGCAGGATGACATTATTTTTGCCGAGAACAATTGCAATAGCGTTTAGACTACAAGTTACAACTTTAATTGCTTGTTTATTCGCATGATGATGGCCGCCGTATGAGTGCCGTGTTGATGACTCTTACTCTCGTCATTCTGTTTTGTCTTTGAAAAAGACATTAAAGACGTTTGACGGCACTCCTTTGCTGCGCGGTTGTAGCAAACAGCTCTTAAATTTCAGTCAGATATCATTATATTAAAAACTAAAAACGAAATAAAAACTCCTAACCAGATAGCAATATCGTGATATTTTGAAAACAAGTTTGGGTGATTGCTCTAAGTTTAACGCCTCCGACGTTCTGTGAATCAAGAGAATAAATAGATAAAAAAAATGTTGATTTGAACAATTTCAATACATTTACAGATACCCGTATAAACGAGCATTAGCGATACTTAATGCTTGTATAACCGTCGTCTGTTTGTTTAAGTTTTTTTTTTTATTTATTTAGCCTCCTTGTTCTTTAGAGAATGTCAAAGGTATTAAAACAGAGCAACTGTGAAGGGATCATGCCAACGTGCTTTATAGTGATGCCAATTATTGTACAGTTCAAAGTTTTGTCAAACTTGTTAAGATTCTAAAGCAAAGAAAATTGCCATAAAACGTCTTTCCTAAAGATACAATTACATGGTCATGGCCAGGGTTAAATCGAGGCTGTGTCTAATATGGTCGCTATAACAACAACCCTTACCGCTTGATCACGCAAACCGATTTTGCTATAAGTTCTCTTTAGAATTTTATCTCATAGAATGAAGTGTGTTGAGTGATTTGAATTTGAGCTGTCAAGATTACGATTTAACTTTATCTATAATATATGAAAGCGACATTCCTGGTCAAGCTTTGACTGTTAGCATTTCTCTACCGTATCAAGCTAATAACTGAATTTATTTTCAGGTTTGGATTATCCAACCAGTTTGAAGTTGCATTTCCACCTGCCTTAACCGGAAAGGTTTGTTAACGCATGCGACAGTTTGTTACGTCTTCTAATGGTTGCTTTCGACAGATCGCTCCCGAAGAGTTCAGCGGCAGTATTTCACGAATCAACAACACAATCCGCAAGATGGTGCTGCTCAATTTCAAGTGGCTCGTGGTTGGTTGCTTGTGCTGCTGTTGCACCCTGGGCTGCTCCATGTGGCCCGTTGTTTGCCTCAACAAGCGATCTGTTCGTTCACTCGAGAAAGCGCTTGATCGTGAAAACCGCCAGCTTTATCACAAGGTAATTCTTGTACAGCTGGTTCCACGCTACTTGGATTTGGAAAGCGAATCGAGCCATGTCATATTGCGTCATTCTGTATTGTTGTTTATTAGCAAAAACTCTCTATTGATGATATACAATATAAATTTAAAAAATTAGAAAAATCTGTTTAGTTGTCTTGTTACTCTATAATAAAAAACTATGTTGGTATCTTGCAAAGCCCATCAACCAACGAAGTGTAGATTCGACTAGCTGCTAGGGTGGGTGTATCCTTTGTACATGTAAACTGCTACAAGTATTTTTGCATTACAAGCATTTATGTTTTCAACAAGTGCGTAATAAAAATACTAAAAAACCTATAAGTTCTTCTAAACGTCTTCGTTCTATCAAAAAATCTCTATTCCATTGGTAGACCTTGGCCATGTGTTCACTGTGTGGTACCTGGTTGGAATAACAGCAACACAACTATCTGGTTTTTGGTAAACTGCAATAACAGATGAAAGTAAGCTGACAATGAAATTCCATGCAAAATCCGGAATCTCTTGTGGTTGTTCATGTGAAAGTAAAATATTTTCCCCCTAAATTTGTACCAAGAAAAAAAAAAGATGAAAAACACTGTCGACAGGCACGTCAAACTCACCAGCGTACGCGAGCGCCTCCGAAATATTTTAACTAAATAAATTTCCCGTTACCAAACAAGTTTTAGAGATTTTTTTTGGTTTTCACTTTGAAATCGACGAAAAATTGATACAAACGTTTACGGAAACTTTTTTTTTTTTTTTATCATAAATTTTACTGGAATGAAAACCAGTTTTTGTGCACTTTTAGTTGAAGTTAAGACTAAAAAAGGTTTTCACGTTATCTTGCAGGCAAAATGTGTTTTTTTTAAACAAAAGGAAAGTAAAGATTTGCTTTTAGTCATCTCTTAACTTTCATAAGAAAATACCGTTTAGCCTTTGATTGAACGTGAAACATGGTTTTCCGGGCTGTAGGATCAGATAACGTCATAGCGGTATGGAGAAAGCTGTAAAAAGTTTTTTCGAAAACTTCTACGAAAATAACCGTCAGGTGCTTTCCAAAATTTGATTTTTGTTTTTTTGCAGTTGGGTTTACACTGGAAATTAGGCAGAAAGAAGTTGACGAACAACAATATGCAAGAATACGTAAGTTTTACCATTTAATTCGCATCTAAACAATTTAATGGTTTGAGTGAACCTGTTCATGTTGGCATATAGCACCATATAAACACTGTTAAGTGTGTTTGTAATTTTTCTAAGTAAGATGTCTTTTTGAAACTGCTTTAACAAGGTTTGGAGATATTTAAAAAAAGCTTTGAAGCTTTTCGTCGTTTTTCAGACTAGTTTTACATTTTGCCACAAATTTTCACACCGGTGCAGTAAAATTTAGATTTATTCGGTTCCAACTAGACTCTTATTAGTTTTTCTGTTTTTGCAGGTTTTATTAATAGAATTTATTCCAAAATTGCCTGTTGATCGTCCAGACTGACTGAAACCGAAATCGAGTAACTTTTACAATGATGATAAATCGCAGTCATCCGTCCTTTTACCCTTTTTTGTGCACCCACCATGCTGGATACTTATTTATACAACGTTTGCATTTTCTTTTCTTGCTTTTTTACACTAATTTCTTTATGTGACGTCATCAAGAAATTGTATATTGCATTTCGTTGACGTCAACAAAGCAGCGACGCTTTTGGTTCCGGACAAAGTCTTAAGCGTTGTTTGTCGAAACAAAATTTCAGCAACTTCGCGATTCGCAAAACCAGTGGCGTTTCCTCTACCCTGTAATTTGCTGAGTCATTGTTTGTTTTAAGCTGACGTATATTCTGTCTTCTGCTTGCTATTCATCGATCGCACTGGTTTGCGAGGGTTCGATCTTGTAAATTTCTCATCGTTTTTCTTCTCGCGCACGAAAACGACGAAACAAACCTACATCAATCGTCGTCGGGCCGCCGCTATTTAATTGGTCGTATTTTCGCAGTTCTATGTTTACGATACAATTTCGAGTTACTCTATGTAGTTCCTTTATTTTCGTCAATCATTCGTTAAAAAGCGTTTACAAATTTTTTTTGATTAACAGGAACTGCACAGCGCGCACACTTTTTAATTGTTCTGTTTTCAGTCACAGTCGTGTCTTTTACCTGTTGATATTTGTCACTGCTTGTTCATTGTTTAGTTTGAACTTTTACAATCACGTGACTTGTAAATGCTTATAATACAGTGACTTATTGCATTTAAATGTGCTGTGTGCAAGTTTTTGACAGCGTGGTCGAGTGGTTAAAGCGCCGTGATTGTGATCAACATAATCTTGGTTCAAAACCTACTCGCGCCTTTCTGTTTTCCTTGGGAAAGACACTTTACGACACTTTCCCCTGCTTGGCGGTGTTAGCAAGCAATTCTAAATTTCAATCATATTTTAAAAAACAAAAAAGTTTCAACTGCACAGCAATATTCTAATATTTTCGGAAATGGATCGGGGTAATTACTTGTTTTATATATGTAGCGCTTTCCTCCGAGTCAGGAGGATAAAAATAGAGATAAAATAAAAGTAGAATTTTTAAAAAAGTTTACTGGATAGAGGTTAATAATCTACTTAGTCTTTATTAATATCTCGATACTATATCTTTTTTAGTGAACAAAATGCGGATTGTTTTGAGAATTTCACCTATTCCTAATCGAACATAGAAAAGAAAAGCGCTGCTTGATTAAATTCTCAAGGAAAATTGAAAGCTATTACTTGATATTTCGAGGAATAGGATTAAACAATAATGCAGTCGTTAAAAAGGGTATCTGAAAAGAAAGTTTGTTCATCGGTTAGCGATGTAGCCTGCTAACGTCAGTTTTTGCGGATGGTGGTGTATCATTTTTTTAAACATCAACCGATATTTATTTCATGCTTTACCTTAACTTCACGTTACACAACTTGCGGCCTTAAATATTGGTCTATGCACCCGTGAACATGTATGTCACAATTTAACCTAATCAATTTTTACTTTCGACAGTTTTTTGGAAGGGGGAGGGTCACTTGACCGACAAAAGTGAATTATCCAAAAAACACCACTTGACCGACCCAAGAGCAGAATAACAGATAATGTCGGACAACTGATTGTTTTGAAAAATTTCCTCTGTGTTTGGGGGAATTGCCGGTTTGAGGGAATTCCACAAATTTTGTCAGTCAAGTGACGTCAACCGTTTTTAAAAAAAGCTACAGAGCAAATAACAAATGACGATTGTAGAATATGGTTTCAACACGAACAAAAAAAAATAAGGCATTCGATTAGGAGAGGTATTGAAAGAAAAACTAAAACCAAATAAAAGGACAATGATAGCTGGTGGCGTTATTATTTTTTCAACAACATTTTTGGCAACTCCTTATTGATATTCGGTAAATTAATTCCACCCTTTTACAAAGAGGTTTTTCTTTAATCTGTCCTTTTTTGTTTAAATTTACCATTATGACTAGAATTGCTAACTCACATGCAACTAAGTACCAGTAGCTTAAACTCGAGCAGGCTTGGACTAATCTATTCAAATTAATTGTCTTTGTCATAATAACAAATTTCAAATGGATACAAAACATCAATTCATTCATTACCAAGCCAGATTAAAACCGCTACATTGGCAGATGCTACAACACTTGATCGAAATGACACTTGATCGAAACAACACTTGATCGAAACGACATTTGATCGAAACGAGACTTGATTGAAACGGCACTTGATCGAAACGAGACTTGATCAAAACGACATTTGATCGAAACGGCACTTGATCGAAATGACATTTGATAAAAAAAAGATTTACTTTTGTATGTTTCGGCGATTAAACAATCTCTTTGTTACTGTAAATTAGATTTATAAAAATCAGAGGCCATCAGTAAGAAGACAGTTTGTTTTTATTTTTTATAATTTTTCGCCAATGTCAAGGTAAGGGGTTTTTACAAGGTCCCTGGGAAAATTATTTTTAGGGGAGCAACAAGTATATTTCTTGTCATGGTTATGTTTTGTTAGATGCCTATTGCTGCCATTTTTTTGCATTCTTTTTACATTGTGGTCAGTTATTTAGGGGGGGGGGGCATTGTGCCATTGCCCCACTCTTGCAGGTCCCTGAATGAAATTAAAGACAGATTAAAAAAAATCTATTTTTTTAAAGATTGCTATGTTTTTGGAACAAAAAATTGACAAAACTGGGATAGATTCAAAGTGAAAACTTTTTTTTAGAGATTACTGGTTTTAGGACGAAAAATTGACGAAGTTGGAACAGATTCAAAGTTGTAATTTTCCTTTTTTGCTCGGACCTGTCGTCAATTTACCTTAGTTTTAAGAATTGCTTTTCTTAAATAAATTTTAAGCTGAGTTTTGCTAGTGGTCATATAAACTTGGAAAAAATAATATGAAATTTAAGTGCAGCAATCAAAACAAAACATCAATATACAGGGTGTCCCAAAAAAATGACACCATTTTAAAATGTAATAATTATGTCCATTCTTACTCAAACAGTGTCAAATTCTAGCTACATGCACACAGATATTTTATGTTTTCATGTTTTGGTTTTCAGGTATTTCTTATTTTAAGCCTAGAAATGCCATACAGTAGTGTATAAAAAGCATTTTGTGTTCTAGAATATGCTAAAACACAGTCGTTCAAGACAGTGCAGCGGGCATTTGCACAACGATTTGAAAAAACAAGATCTGAAAAAGTACCCGATAAAAAGCAAATTTGGACAGGCACAAAAAGTTCAAAGAAGGTTGCTTGTGCAGAGTAAAAGGATCTGGAAAAACGCCAATATCAGAAGGATACGTAGAGCAAATGCGCAGAAAACTTGTAAACAGTCCTTCGCAGAAAATCTGTGAATTTCTGAAAATCAATAAGCACGTGTGTTGTACTGCCGACAACGCGTAAATAACAATATCTTTTAAAATAAATTATATCAACTCATATGCCTGTCAAGTTTCATTGATTTCGAGTTATAATTTTTGGAGATATTTGCATCTCAAATGGTGTAATTTTTTTGGGACACCCTGTATATTATCGTTAAAGAAACTTTTAATTTATTTTAAGCCTAAAATAAATTAACATAATCTAAGAGCAGGACCAAATTTTCTAAAAAGCTTTAATTAATTATGTAATTCTTAAAAACAAAAAAATGATCACAACCTATCTCAAAACTAGCTTTCCACTATAATCAATCAACCAAAAAATTTTCATTTATTGAACGAAATAAAAGAAATTTTGAATCATTGGCTAATAAAAACGTATCAATAACAAAGAAAAGTCGTCAGTTCTTTTTAACCGGTTCGCTTTCGTTGCTGTCAAGCTGCTTTAACAATCGGAACAAGCCAGCAGCTTCGCGGATTCGACTAAACTCGATGCAAAATGCCTGGACCTCAATGAAAAGCTCTTTGACGTCGATAATTTGATTTCTTATAAGCGATTGAAGAAACACACACACCAATCGGACCAGGCGGCTCTGAAAAAAGACAAGTTCAATATATGACAAACTCTGTGTTAATTCACAACAAAATAATAAAAAACAGTTCATTATGCTCGTTTCTTAAGCAGAGTGTGTTACAATTTCGATGTGATTGTCTTAGCAATATTGTACTTGAGCAATCAAGCTGTTTACAAAGTGGTGTCTCAGCGGTGCCGAGCAGTGACGTGTTATGAACCTCGTGGTTGGTGAGGCTTTAATTTTTTAAAGTAATGTTAGTAGTAATTTTATTTAATAACAAAACAGTGCTCTACTTAAATAAAAAAAGGCAATTTGAAGCATTCTTTCACATTTAGCTAGTTCAAAAACAATTTTTTATTTTATCTCTATATCTATCTTGCAGTTATCGATCGATATCTCTGCTCTGTGCCCCTTACAAGATCCTCGAGAGGCTTATCTACGCCCGCGTTGAGCCATTAATCGATCCACTGCTCCCTAAAGAGCAGGCTGGGTTTCGACGCGGGAAGTCAACCGTAGATCAAGTTGTTCTGCTAACCCAGAACATCGAGGATTCTTTTGAGGCTAAAAAGGCCGGTGCCATATTTATCGATCTGACAGCTGCCTATGACACTGTCTGGCACCGTGGCCTTACCTGCAAGCTGCTGAGACTTCTTCCAGATAAGCACATGGTCAGAATGATTATGGAGCTTGTCCGAAATCGAAGTTTCACCCTTACTACCGGTGACAGCAAGCAAAGCAGGTTACGCCGTCTTAAAAACGGCGTTCCTCAGAGATCGGTCTTGGCTCCCCTCCTATTTAACATCTATACGTACGATCTTCCTTCCATGATTTCTAGAAAATTTGCTTATGCTGATGATTTAGCATTGTTGCACTCTTCTGGAAACTGAAAAGACTTGGAGGTTGAAGCTTAGTCACACTAAGATGGTGACGGCAGCCTTTTACTTAAATAACCGAGAGGCCAAACATGAGCTAAAAGCCTACAGAACGGTACACTTTTACCATTTTGTCCAATCCCTACTTATCTTTAGGTAAAACTGGACAGATCGCTCACGTTTTGTCACCACTTAGTGGCATTGCGCAAAAAACTATTCTCGCGCGTCACACTGCTGCGGCGACTCGTGGGCTCGGGATGACGTGCTGGTGCTAAAACACTACGCATAGCCACCTTGTCTCTAGTCTACTCAACTGCTGAGTACTGAGCGCCAGTCAGGTGTCGCAGTGCTCACACTTGCCTCATCGACAGTGTCCTGAACGACGCCTTGCGCATAGTCACTGGATACCTGCGTCCCACTCCAACGGACCACCTACCTGTACTCTCAGGCATCCAGCCAGCTGAACTTCACCGAATGGGAGCGGCACACTCCTTGGCTCACCGCTGATCTCTGGACCCTGATCATATCTTGTATGGTCTTTTAAGTTGGTCCTCAGATACCCGCCAAGTGAGACTAAGATCCAGACGCCCGTTTGTGCCAGCTACGCGGAATCTTTTGAACAACCTTGCCAGACTTGGCATCCGCGCTTCTGAATGGACAAATCACAAATGGAACGCGGAGTACTGTTAAAATGCTTCCAGGCTCCGTGGTTTTGTGCCCGGGACCGGTGCCAGGCCTGTTGGGTTGGGGTTACCCCGAGCAGCTTGGGTTAAGCTCAACCGCCTGCGGACTGGTGTTGGGCGATTTCATTCGTCCTAGCACAAATGGGGTCTCGCTCCTTCACCGAATTGCGAGTGTGGCGGCTTTGAGCAAACCGCAGACCATGTTCTAACAGCGTGCCCTATACATCGGGCACCACATGGAGCACGAGGTCTGACGGTTTTGGATGACGAAACCCGATGCTGGCTTAATAGCATCACTGCCAGCATCTGATTGCCATGCAGTACAGCAGCCTAGGGTAGTAAAAGGTTAAACTCTCGGTCCCAGTCCTGTTTGTGTCTGACCTGGAGTAGATACCTCTTCAAACGACGACGACTCGCAGAAAAATGTCGGAGACGGTACACATAGAGAAAGTAAATACCCCGACCTGCTTCCCGAGATGCCAAAATATTCCTGTCCGCTCGAAATTTGTTATTTTCATTTTTTAGTTTTAAAGAAATGACTGAAATTTAGAACTACTTGCCAAGACCATCAAGCAGGGGAAAGTGTCGTAAAGTGTCTTTCCCAAGGACACAACAGAATGACCGATTAGATTTTGAACAGAGACCATGTCGATCACAATCACGGCGCTTTAACCACTAGACCACATTGCCGACGAAAAAATGTTTTGTTTATAAAAATCTTCCAAAATTTTTAGTTTCCATTCAAATTAGAGTTGCAAAATCTGTTTATTTAGCGATAATTAAGTTCTTTGCGTTTTAAAAGTCTCGAAGAATTTGATTTTGAATGAGAGCCTTCGATTACACATGCTTGCTAAAGCTTTCGTGATCGGATTCAGGAGGCGAAGGGGCTTAAATCCTTACATTTTCAGGCAAATAAACTACTTTTCTGGCACAACCATGACCTCCTACGGATATTTTGATTCATTTGATTGATTTTGATCGGAAAAAATTTTGATTGTGCATTGACCCAAGACCTCCAAAAAATTCGAAAGTTTACGGAGTCTCCTAATTAATTTTTTTTCCGTGAAGTAAAAAACATCGCATTATAAAAAAAAAAAAAAAAATTGTGGAGAGGGCTAAAAAGTATTTTCTTGAAACGGAAAGACCAGGCTTTAATTCTTATGCACACTTAATTGGGAAACAAATAATATTTTGAAGATAGTTAAAAATTTGTTATTAAAACTGACACCCTGAATTTTTTAAACTCCTTTCAAGAGAAGCGTACCTTTTGATAACAATTACAGGCTTAAATTAACTTGAAACTTAGTCTCCGACGGTCGACTTAATTTAAGACAATTGCGATTGCTATTGTGAAAGAAATGAAACAATTCCAACTTTCACTTTGAAAACGTAATGTTCGGCTGTATCTTTAAAGCAGGGGTGTCCAATCGCTTATAAGAAACCTTTTTGAGCCGAGGGCCATTTTGACTCATCGAAAATATTGGTGAGCTAAACAAACAAAACACCCCACTTTTTGCCCCAAAATCATAGTGATCTCTAAAAAAAAGGTCCTCATTTGAAATCAATCTCAGATTTTCCACTTTTTGCCCCCACCTGAAATTAATCTCAGATTTCCACTGATCTCTAAAACTTGAAAAAAACAAGAAAAAAGAAATCTTTACATCAAATCTGTCTTCGACTTCTGCCAAAATTGATGGGACAGAGGGCTTCAAAAAATACTGTGCGGGCCACTCAAAACCACATTTCGCCCGCGGGCCACGGGTTGGACGCCCCTGCTTTAGAGTCTAAAGGCCTATTGTTGTTCACAATGGCAACTGTTTCATTAGTTTAAATTGTTTTCACAATAGAAGTAAAAAATTTCTCAATCAATTTTTACAAGTAAAGGTAAGGTATAGTCAGTGATGGCCTTACAAACGAGAATCCCGGTGAAAGAAAAGTAAGAGGGGGTCACTATTTAGTGTTCCAAGGCAAAGCATTCACTAAAAAAGGAGATTGTCACAAGGGAGCCACTTTTTAGTATAGCTTAAAACAAAGTGATCTCTAAAAAAGTTTTCAATTAAGGGGAGGTTAGTGTTTAGTGTTCCAAAAAATTGTGATCTCTTAAATAAGTCATTGCTTTATTTGGAGGGGCACTTTTTAATGTCTCAAAACAAAGTTATCTCTAAAAAAACAAAAGGTCTTTATTTTAGGGGAAGCCACTGTTGAGTGTTCCAGGACAGCGTAATTTCTAAAAAAAAATCATCGCTTTAGAAGCGGCCACATTCTAGTGTCTCAAAACAAAGTTAAAAAAAGTCTTTATTTTAGACATGCCACCGACGCCCTGGTATTACTATGAACAGAGCAATATCTTGTACGGGGAGGGGGGGGGGGGCGGTGCGGCCACTCCATTGGCACCCTATTATAGCCATCATTGGGTATAGTTTTATGAATTAGTGTTTGTTAGAAATTTATATTATAAATATAAAAATGCTGCCAAAAATTGAGGTTTAAACACTGAACTACTGTATATAAATATAGCAAAATTAGATCGAAAGCTTAATGTTGAAAATTTTCTTAGCTTAGATACTAAATCATTTTCCATTGCTGAAACTTAAAATAAATTTATTGCCTTGCAGTAGCACAATGTGTGTATTCCCACTTACTGAGAACAGAGTTATCTTGTTTTAGCAAACGTCGGGAGTAAAAATTTTTTCTCGATGACGTCACAATTTGCGGCATTTCTCAAATCTCTCTCATTTCAACAAATATTTTCACCAAAAGAGAAAAAAGCGCTATATTGTTTCACTTTTGTTTCTTTTCTTTTCTGAAAGGAGACAAATCTTGAAGCTGCCTCACCAATGTGTATCAGCGATTTTGTTTACAAAAACGTTTGACAAAAAATTAAAGCGCTGAAAATATAACGATTAAACCTTCAAAAATTAAACTACTACAAGTACTTTTTTACTAAATTTTTTTCATCTAATAGCAAGTTGCATCTATTTGGTAAAGGCTATGAGTTCAATGTTTTATTTCAGCTTTATTTGATCTTTACAGGGGAGCGCTGTCTCACTTGCCTCCCGGGTGCCCAGTCATTAGCAACTATTTTGGATTGATCAAGTTGAGAATCGAACCCAAACCTTTCATGAGGGGGACAAAAACGGCAGCCGAAATAACGAATTTATAATTTTGAAGGCTTTGAAAAAACACTTATTTTTATTCGTCTCTTTGTAAAAACAAGCAAAATAATAAATCAAGGTTTTACAGGAAATCTTTACTTGACTATCGAAAAGAAAAAGTCTATCATAAAGATTTTTCAAGTATCCTAAACAAAGAGTGTCTAAAGCTTTTATGCTAAGGAAACCATTTTACTACTTTTGAGCTTCCGCAGACAGCACAATAAATATTTTATCCGTTTTAATCCAAAACTGCAGATTGGCGTTAAATAGACGAACAAAAATTTATCTTATATTTATTTACGCACCATCGAAAATTTTTTAAAAAGCCACTTTATTACAAACACAAAGCTTTCACCAAACGCGGACCTTCATAAACCTCAATTACGAGGCCAAACCCCGCCCCACTTTGTGGAACGTTTTTCTAAACTGTTTGCGCAGGCTGATATAAAAGATGTTGACAATCTCAGTACAAAATTCGTTGCTCATGATTTTGTAAAGGTGTAATGCCACGGACATTTTTAAAAACCACTATTCAAGTTATTTTAATTTTTGCTCTTCATAGATAAAATCTTTTTAAAAGCGTTTTCTTCTCGATAGATTTTATGTCGTACGCTATTTTATTATCATTTCAGCTGACATAAAGTAGCAGCTAAGCCTTGTACATTGATCACTCTCGTTGATTTAGAATTTGATCGAAGACAAGCTTGACTTATCAAGCAACAATAACAGCCTTCGAATGAGCATCAGTAGAAAAATCCAACAAAGAGAAAAGGCTTCTTACCTGCATGTATTTGTCTCGTATCGTCTCGCAAGTCGTAATGCAATTCGAGATGTAGAGATGAATGAACTCGGTGGGAAGCTCGACTACGGTTGTGAGTCGGTTGACAACCTGAATCAAATTAATGATCTATTTTATTTTCATTTCAAAAAACGACAATAAGCTGAGAGAGGGTCTCGAATGTAATGGGACCAGGGGCAACGAGCAACCTTGTTTATAAAAGAATCAAATTGAAAGTTTAATTGGTAATTCACTTCTTCAAAAAATAAGGTTTGCTAAAAATACAAATTACGCTTGATGCGATTGGTATGTGGCATTTAATCAATCCGAAAAAATTAGCTTACTTTAGGTAGAAAGTTACATAGTTTATTTTAAAAATTAAAAAAGATGTAAGACATTTTGTGGAAAAAAGTTAATTGGCTATTCTAATACGTCGCAAATCTTATAATCTTTTCTAACTTTTCCGGTCATTGTTTTTTTGTTAGTTCATCAATTCTCCTATTTAATAAAAATTGAGCATAATTTTAAGCTAAACTTATACTTTTCTTGTCTTCAAGATTTTTTTTATCGAGACCCATAAGCAAACACTAAAGAGCTGCATTTTATTGAAAATAACGTGTATTCGCAAAAAGACAAGAATGGAGGCGCAGCTGCAAGCAACAGATAACCCCCGCCAGTATGAAAAGCACGTCGTGTCCCTTATTCGGGGTGGAAATGGATGATAATGATGAAAAGCCATATGCGAACTTTAATATTACAAGCACACTTGCAGTGTCATAGCAGTAAACCACACTCGCCTCCATGGAATGCAAGGACATATCCATTTTGACAAGAACGGCAAAGTAGTCAGTGATTTGATTGGAATGCATCAACATCAATAGGACGTCGATCGCGACCAACGGATTATTTTCAACTAGTTCCGGAAGCCTGAGCACAGGATAAAAAAATTAAAGCCTTTTTTTGCACACTTTTTAGTATTGTCGTAAGGAAAGATTTATTTATTGCGAATAAGGTTAATTCAATTAAATCAAAAACATCAAATACGTCACACTGTACCCATTGCAAATGCGACTAGTTTGCGGTGCACGGGACCGCGACATAGCGTCTGGATAACTTGTGCGTTTACGTGAAGTGTCATGACGGTGGCGAGCTAATGACAACAACTACGTCAGACTCGACCGCCCTGATAACCACAACACTAGACAAGTGCGAAATAACAGTTTTAAGTAAATGTTTTTAATAGTCAATCTTCTATGGCAGTGGAACAGTTTTTGGTTAAAAACAAAAACTGAACCATTTAAATTAAGATTTGAGGAAAAGTAACGGCCTTCGATTTGAAGCAAAGCCTTTTTTCGATCATCATTTGCCTTCCACAAAACAGATCCAATCAAAATTATCCCATTTTTGTAATTAAATATTGATAACATGTTGCTTGGCTCGCTATAGATTGTGATAAGATTCATTGTCTGGTACGCTCAAGCACGCTGCAAAATATTGCTGCGCACCGTTGCACCCTGCATCAGTGGGTACGCCCAAGTATGCACAAATACAGCCGATTTATGAGCAGTGGTTTAAAGCATGTAATCATGACGTCATTAAGCCAAAATAATGTCAAAGCTTCGATTGACAAACGCATTCTTTTGATCTTACAATTATGATAGACGTGGGTGGCATTATTCCTCAAAAAGTTGAAACAGCGGTACTTCTTAACCTTTTTTATCATAATCTATGTCTATTACCAATCACCAAAGTTAAATTCCCTCTTATATTTTAGCGGCGATGTTTTGGAACAGAACATGACGTACTTGGCCGGAGTTAGTCCGACGTGATGCACAAGCTTCTTGTCATTTTTGAGCTCACACAAAAGCTGTTGCTGCTGACTAGTTGTCAGAGCTTTGCGGAACGCTTTCGACATCAACCTTTTCAATTCTAGTGAAAATAAAACTTTCAAGTTTTTACCAGAAAACAGTGGTTTGTATTCGATATCAGACCGGAATTCGTATTTTGCGTCATGTTCAGGTCCCATTCAAAAGAATGAAGGCTGGAGTCAGACGGATTCATCCACAGAAGCTCATCTTGACATGGATGAAGTGGGGGGACGGGTCGGATAAACTCGGGACACAAATAGTTCTTCACGGGGGCTCGGCTGCCGACCAATAAGGACTCGAGAACATTCTGAACTGGAAAAAAAACTCGACGACTAAATTTGTGCTTGCGACTAGAACTTGCCACAACCAACCAATCTTCTCACGGATTGCCATGAAGAACGCTGGAAGTAAAGCGAAATATGAATTTGGTGCTAAAATATTAATGGTTAAAGTAAAACTTTTGATTTTCATTTAAAATTAAAACACTTAAGTATTGAAATAAAACATTTATTGACAACCCAAAATACCAAATGAAACCCACCACTAGATGGAGTTGTTGCTTCGGTGTCCAGGTCGCTGGGGTCCGGAATGATGCAAGAAATTCCGGCCTTGGTCGAAGTGGACAGTTGGGATTGCTTCTGTACCAGGGACAACTGAAGGCCACTTACGTCATACACAAGGGACTCCGTGTCGACCTTCCGCGAGAGCACAGAGCGCGGGGTGAGCTTGAGAAGATCTTTGTTCGAGGAGGAGAGGAGCTGAAAATCGAAGGATTGCTATTTAAATTTCCATAAAATACCACGAAAAGTCAGCCTGGTCGAGTGATTACGAGTGCCGGGATTGTGACCGAGATGGTTTCGGTTCAAAACCTACTCGCGCCATTCTGTTGTGTGCTTGGGAAAGCATTTTAGGGCACTCTTCTCTGCTTAGTGGTCCATGCAAGCAGTTTTAAATTTTAGTCATATCTCTATAAAACTAAAAACAAAAAATTTTAAAAGGACAGCAATATCTTGCATCTCCGAAAGCATTTTTAGTTTAGTTTGCTTGCACTATGTTAAGCGTCTCGGTCGCTTTCCTGCAAGAATCAGGAGGATAAATATTAAACTTCCCCAATCCCTAGACTTTTTTTTTTTTCTGTATTGTGACTTTTTTGCATGGTTTTTTTATGCTGATTTCAAAAATGTGCATAAAAATTTTTTGGTCGAACGGTTTGGGAGCTATTCGCCGTTGCTTAGCAACAACTTTTTACAAAAACGATGAAAATCATTTAAGACACCTTTTCTTTAAAAGTAGTTTAATAGCCTTTAAATTGTCAAAAAGAACTTTTTTTAACTAAAACGTTTAAAAACAAATTATTGAAATTGGTCAATTATTACCAGAGTTATAACCGTTTAAATGTACAAGTTATGTTGTCATGCATGGCTGGTTTTTGTTAATTTCTTATTACATGGTGCTAGAAAAGTGCTGAAAATTGCTGCTAAGAGGTTTTTAGAAGTAAAGAATTTAAAATTTTAATAAAATTAATGTATGAGCATCAGAAAAACAGTTACAAAAAAAATTATCAAAAATTTTATGCATGACTGATTTTTGCACAGAATTTTCACATTGCGCAATATGATTCTTGATCTAGCAGTTTTGAAAACAAAAAAGTCAAAACAATAGACATGTACTAACATAAACAAGTGTGTATCAGTCTTTACATCACTGAGTAAGTACATATTATATATACAATATACATATGTCATAAAAACTTTTATAATAATATCATGCTATTTGGTCTTCATATAGATGAAAATTTTTAACAGTCTTTTTTGCTAGTAAAGGTCTGTTTTGAAGCTGTAAGATATTTTCGGCGAATCGCTTCTATTGTTGCAGAATATTTTGTCGTCTAGCCTTATCTGTAGTGATAATATCAGTATAATCACCCTCAAACTGGACCGAACGTTCAGCAGCATCATTTACAACTTTTAATCCAGAAACAACATTTTGTAATTGAAGGAATAAAGAATTGTGTTGTGAATAAATTTTTTAATAAAAATTTTGATCATTATAGTTTAGTAGACATTCCAAGTAAAAACTGAAAAATAATTATAAATTACCATTGTTTTGGTTTGCATGTCAGCATCACATTTTTGAACTCATTTTGTCAGCAGCAATAAAATGTAAACTGGGTCCAACTTTTGGTCCAAATGATCCATTCTTTTTAAAATTTCGAGATTGCTTCAATGGTTTAAGTAAAAATAGCATGGAATCAATAATAGAAAAAGCTGCTGAGAAAATTAGAATTATTGCACCAAAAAATGATGTCACAAGTTTCATGATTTTACATGCACCTTCATGGAAACTTTCAATACGTATCATTCTTTTCAAAGAGAAGACTACCTAGAACTGGCAAAGATAGTTCAAGTATATATTATGATTGATGATATATACATATATATGTATGTATAATATAAATCCTTTAAAGGTCCAATACCAATTTATATTTATTTTTCAGTTTTTACTTGGAATGTCTACTAAACTATCATGGTCAAAATGTATTGGAGCAATTGATCATGCTCGATAGATGGGAGCTGCAAATGCTATTTTAAAAGATTGTAGGAACTGATCATTACTACAGAATGGGAATTTCAAAGACTCATGGAGTAGTTGACTTTTCATTTTTTATAATTTATGTATATTCATGTTATTGATTTTCAATTCCAGTTGCTTCAAATGCTCCTTTTCTTGCTCTCATGCTTTGGAAAGATTTAAAGCTATGGGCAAACCGTGATCCAGCCTTATCTTCTACTTGCATACATAAACTAGACCTACATACTTGGTAATCTTTCACCAAGACATATGCCATTGGCTTTGTTCTCAAAAAGAGTTGACAACAAGACAAAATGTGCTATTGTGAAAGCAATGCAGAATAATCTTCCTTCAGAAGTTCAAATAGGCAAACCAGAAAGACACCGCGTGTATGAGGAGAACACACTAGAACGCTTTGTCTCCTCAGAGCCACGGCTATTTTTTCAACTGTTGGGAGTTCAGCCAACATTTTTTGCTTGCACTTCATGCAAGGAATGTGAACTCAATTCTTTATTCCTTCAATTACAAAATGTTGTTTCTGGATTAAAAGTTGTAAATGATGCTGCTAAACGTTCGGTCCAGTTTGAGGGTGATTATACTGATATTATCACTACAGATAAGGCTAGACGACAAAATATTCTGCAACAATAGAAGCGATTCGCCGAAAATATCTTACAGCTTCAAAACAGACCTTTACTAGCAAAAAAGACTGTTAAAAATTTTCATCTATATGAAGACCAAATAGCATGATATTATTATAAAAGTTTTTATGACATATGTATATTGTATATATAATATGTACTTACTCAGTGATGTAAAGACTGATACACACTTGTTTATGTTAGTACATGTCTATTGTTTTGACTTTTTTGTTTTCAAAACTGCTAGATCAAGAATCATATTGCGTAATGTGAAAATTCTGTGCAAAAATCAGTCATGCATAAAATTTTTGATAATTTTTTTTGTAACTGTTTTTCTGATGTTCATACATTAATTTTATTAAAATTTTGAATTCTTTACTTCTAAAAACCTCTTAGCAGCAATTTTCAGCACTTTTCTAGCACCATGTAATAAGAAATTAACAAAAATCAGCCATGCGTGACAACATAACTTGTACATTTAAACGGTTATAACTCTGGTAATAATTGACCAATTTCAATAATTTGTTTTTAAACGTTTTAGTTAAAAAAAGTTCTTTTTGACAATTTAAAGGCTATTAAACTACTTTTAAAAAAAGGTGTCTTTTAAATGATTTTCATCGTTTTTGTGAAAAGTTGTTGCTAAGCAACGGCGAATAGCTCCCAAACCGTTCGACCAAAAAAATTTTTATGCACATTTTTGAAATCAGCATAAAAAAACCATGCAAAAAAGTCACAATACAGAAAAAAATAAAAAAAAGTCCGGGAATCGGGGAGGTCTAATAAATATATTAAATAAAATTAAAAGTTAATGTCGCAGACTGAGACGGTGGAAAAATACATTTTGGAAAAAGCTGTTAAAAGAATAAAAGCTAAACAGACACCATTGCGTCAAATTGATTAATGGTGGAAGTACATTTATGCAACTAAATGCTTAGTCATACCATCATTTAAACAAATAAATACAAAAATATGCTTGCTTGAGTTAGGAAGGATTTTTCTTCCGCTGATAAAGCAGGAAGATGAACGAAGGAGCTGGGATATTTTGTCGACTCTTCATTCGAGTTGGGATCCAAAAGATGGATAAAAACAGGAGCGAACGGATTAGCAGACACGGGCTCGGAACGATAGAGGTCAAAGAGCAGATAGACTGCAGCGATGCGTTGATGAGGATCGGGAAGCAAATCCTTGTGCTGGAGCAAGATCACGAGCGCGCAGCCGACTCTGTAATGCTCCTGCGGAAACGGAATCGTTTCGTCATCAATCCTCCATGGTCACATGACAAGCCAGCAGGCGTAGGTCGTGCGCGAAAAAAACTTGCCATAAACAACGATGAATGTGCTTCCTCGTACAAACGTCTTTGGACTCACGATTCCTAGGGTGTTTCGAAATAAAGCGTCACGTTAACGTGCCGCTGAAATTCGCACTCGCATTCGGCGTGCGGAGACACAATGAGGGCTCGTCCATGTTGACACTTTTATTCTTAATAGTTTTTCCTTTATTTAGCCTTTAGTCGGAGCAAAAAAATGCATCAAACACGGCGGTAAATAAAGGTCAACCGATTACCTGCTTAGTAAAGCCTGCTTTTTGGAAGGCGGATGTGTAAGAGTCGAAGGTTCGATTGGCTACAAGGTCTTCTTGTAAAAATCCTAATAAATTGCTCAATTCTTTTAAAGACAAAGACATGGTTTTAATACAATAACTTATCACAATAAACTTCTATCCAATGCAACCCTGTAAGGATAAAATATATAAGAAGACATGAAAATGACAGGAAAGTAAAATAACTCGTCGGTAAATGTGTTATCTCCTGATAATACCTCCTAATAATGACAACGCCGCTTTAAACAGTTCATAAAGCGATTATGTTAATGGTTTGGGAAACATATCACTAATTATTTCAGCAATAATGCCAATAAAAAATAAATGCTTAGGATTAATGGCTGACTTTTCCTTGAATCAAGATAATAAATACCACAAAAATATTGCATAAAGAAAGACATTTTTTCAACGCCAACACAAACGGCAATAGTTTAGTTTAAACCAGGGATGTCAAACCTTGTTTCATTATGGGTCAAATTTTAAATTGAGCTAAAGTCGGCGGGCCGCAAAAAGGTCTTCACTTTGAATCAGACTCTTATTCGTCAATTTTCGTCTCCAAAATGAGGTGTTCCATAAAAAGTCTTCATTTTGAATCAGAATCTGATGTTGTTGTGGTTGCCCCTCCTCGAAAGATATCTTGAAGTAACCATCTTTTAATGGACCAAAACAACTCGCTCTCACTTCACTAAAACAATCAGAATCTGATTTGTATATTTTCGTCTTAAATGTGTACTAAGCATACTCGTGAAATTCATTTTGGAAAAACGCTTTGATACAGGTTTGAAAATATACCTAAAAACTTAAGAATAGGCAGTGGGCCGCAGGTTGGACATCCTTTGTTAAAACTAAAGATAAGTTTTGTAAACGACATTGAGGGTCAAAAAAAACAGGAGCAGCGGCAGTAAGGTTCAATTACAAAAAATAGAATGTATTTAAGTAACCAACAACTATAAGAATAAAAGCTGCAAAAATAATTTAAAAATAACGATAGTCACCAAGGATCACTTCTACCCTTTATGGTTGACCGTAATCTTTTGTGACGCCAAAAAAATAACACTAATCAACAAATTTATAACAAGAAAAACTGTAAACAAAATGTAATCAACCTTCCTGTGGTTCTTCAGTGTGAGTAGAATCCAAGTTATTTTTTCATATACTTGCTCATTAAATTTCAAAAGTTTAGAAATACAGAAATTGTTTGGAATTGAAACAAAAAAAAAGTGATCCTGAGCGTGCGATGCCGCAACAGTTGAAAATCTTGTTAAATTTTTACTTATGGCAAAAGACCGAAAGAGCCGCGAGACTAAGTAGAAGCAACAGATCACGACGTCATTCGCATTAGTGCAAACTGAAAAAATGTTAAAATATACGAATCCTAACCGGCTGCAAATTGAAGAGCGTTCTAGAAAATTCGATTGCCTAGTAAAAACAGTTTCCTAAAAAAGAAAAAACACAACAAAAAAATCAGAGCGATATCAGACCATTATGAAAAACGTTTAGTTCAAAATTGATAGCCGGGGTCAACTCATTAAGTCAAAGAGGGCGTTTATACTGCGCGAATCGGGAAGGGGTGGCGAGGTGATGACGACATCATTACCACTTGTCGAAAAGCGGCAACTTGAGGATTTGGATACAACGTCATCAAGCCAATCGTCAAAGTTGAATGACGATTTAGAAAGTGTCGCGTAAGTATCGATTGACGTAGCACCGTCGTGTGAAGCGAATGACGTCAGAAGTTTACTAATTTCATCAGACTCAGAAAACGGTTTTGAAACGGGGACAGGGTTTGCAGACGATTGAACATCGACGGTCATCGATGACGTTATAGAAACGCAGTCGCCGCAGCCGCTGTCAACTTCTTCGCATGTGAGCGAGTCTGTAAGCGACCGTTTACGTCGAAGCAAAGTTGAACTCATGCTTCTTATCGGTGCCGCTGCTACTGGTACACTCGACGAATCTTGACCTTTAAACGTAAACGGTTCAAACTTTCGGTCACCCCCGAGAAGGTTCTTGTTGACTGGTTTTCTTTTTTGAGGTAGATTCAAAAAGCGGACGATGTGAGAATTTGCGAGTTTGAGGTCGGAAGACTTACAATCAAACAGTTTCCTTCGTTTGCACGATGGAGGAATCCACTCTTCATCCCGATCATCATCAAACGATTCCTCTGACTCGGAAAGAGAAGAGTCGAGATATTGATCGTTTTGGAGGGAAGGCTTTGGGTCGGATCGATCGGAAATTAACGCCGTGCCGATCACGTGACCATCAAGGAAGATTGTGGAATCAAAGATTTTCAAGGGCACCGTGGCAACACGAAAATAATGATTTCGGTCATTGTCCGTCATGCAAAGTTCATCTTCAGCTTTACGCCGTTGGCTGACGCTTGCAGTGTCACCATCAAATGAAGATATGGTAACTTTGTCTTCGACGGGTGACGCTTCAGCGTTGCACGATTCGTTAACGCAACGAGTGACATCAACGTTGATTTTACTTTTAGCGGTTGAAGATGCCGCATTGACAGTCGATAGACATTCGGAAGCGATCGGACGACTTTGTTGTTGCAAGATATCCTCCAAAACGACCACAGGACAAAAAAGTGGACGCAACCAATTGTATGGAATCAGCAGTTTGTCGCTTTCAAGCCGGCGAAGTTCATCCAACTCACGAAATAAATCCGGACTTTTAAAGTGAGTTTTCGATTTATTTACTGCGTCGACACTCAGCTTTTTCTCATCCTTCGGATTAGTTTGAACGGCTTCAGCGGCTACAGAAGCAGTTCGTGTTGAAAAATCAAAGTCCGATTTACGATCTTTCGAGACATTTTCGTCACCGTCAATTACAACGGACGTGTGCTGACCGTTCGCTTCGATCTCATCTGAAAATTTGTCTGTAGAATTGCGATATCTATTACTACTAAATTACAGAATCACTTTTATAAAAACACTAAAAAGTGTGGTTGGCTTAGGTAACTAACTACTAATTCATGATACTATCACTAAACAACAAACCATGATTTTAGCTTTATACAATTATTACTCGCTTATACGTCTTATTTTAAGGTTTAAAATATTATTATTACCTAAATCAGCGGTAGTTGAAGTATTTGGACTCGAATCAGAAACGGATAGCAACACATAATCATCACGTGGTGGTAGTCTATCATCATTATCATGATTGTCATGGGATGGTAATGTATGTTCATGAAGAGATGATATATTATCATTATTTGGTGATTTTTTACTATGAGAAGTGTGATCGACGAGAAAGGACTGATGCTGCTTAAATGAAGGAGAGGGCGATTTAGCTGAAAGGAAAGATATAATATTTAGTCGTTAAGTAGTGGACTTGACGATTCTTGCTTATTTCTTTAAAAAGTCAAAAATGTTTAAACCAATAGTTGACTTGACGAAGAGTGTAGACCTAATAAAAGTGGTTTTACACCAAAAATTACTAACAAACAAATACAAAATATTATTAACGGAGGTAATTGCGAGTCAAAAATTACTGTACTTCATTGAGTTAGTTTATTGACAGCACAAGAAAAAGAAACGAGGGGATTTTTGGCAAAGTGGCTGGTAATTTAATATTATTAAAATTACTTGCTGCCATGTTGGATTGAAATATTTCACGATTAACCTTCCCATTATCGCTGTCATGGTCAACTGCGTCATCGTCCACAGCTTCATCAGCATCGTTGTTGTCAATAGTGTTATTCTTATTGTCACCATGATGAGCATCTTTATCCTCAATCTCATCATTATTACAACTATCGACGTCATCATCATTATTAACATTGTTGTTTTGACGACCATTGTTACAGTCATTATTGTTGTTATCATCAGCAGAATCGTCATCTTCATTATTATCATCAGAAAGTAGAATAGACTCTTTACTATCTTGTTCAGGATAAGGTTCTAAAATTAAGCAATAAATCCAAATAAAATAGGAATGCCAAACGTTATGATCAATAACTAATAATTTTGCACGCAAGCTAAAAAGATTTGGATTGGCCTAGACCAGGGATGGAGAATCTTTTTCATAGGACGTGTCAAAAAATGAAAGTTCAATCAAGGATATAATTAAGTGGGCCAATGGGTAAAATGAGTCAGTAAAAAGTATGAATTTTTAAAAATTTTTTACTTGATTGACAACTGAAGACTTTTTTTCGTGTTCACTAACATGCGGTGCCAATTCCAGGCATTCCAATTGGCGCAAAATTAATAAAAACACATCAATTTAAAGTAAAGGCAAAAAAAACTAGTCAAGCATAGTAAAAATGCTTATGATCATAATTGTCACATCGCCCCCGTTTAATTTTTTGAAAAAGAATTACGAAAAAGCATATGGGTTATTTACCTTCAATAAATGGGTCAGTGGTTTGCCATCCCTGGGCTAAACTTTCTTTTTGTCATTAGAGAGCTCTTAATAGAATTTATTTATTCAGTCGAATATGATTCTACTTTTATTTCAGAATAAAACGATTTTCAGTGACGTGCACCGGAATCGGAATCGTTTGTATCAAATACCGTTTCAACAAGCCCAAAAAAACCAAAGTTGAACCTTTTAAAATTGATAATATGGTAGTTTTGTGATTAGCAAAAACATAAATACAATATTAGGCTACATTAAGCAAAAAACAAACCGAACCTTAGATTGTACACTTTTTATACAACTAAGCGCATCTCAAATTTACAGCAGCAACACCGCAATTCTACGCCTGGGTAATCACCATCTTACGTGGTAATATAGCAACGGTGACAAGTTGTTAGGAACACTAACGAAAATAGCAACAACAAAAATTATATCAAAATTTCAATAGATGGCTGAAGGCTAAAGTTTTTTTTAATTTTGGAAGGAGCCGCAACTAAAAAACCAAATTTCGGTGGAAATTTCAGTACAAATCAAGTTTTAAGACAAGAATGTTAAATATTTTCTTTTATGTTTATACGGATATAATACAAGGTGCGACGTAAGTAACGCCCTTTTTAAATTTAAAAACATTTACAGTATATTTTAAAAACGTTCATTACGTGATTTTTATTGAACATAATTTATTGCCTTATATTAAAAAAAGATAATAACTTGTTGAAAAGTGGTCAAGCATTGTTTTATGAAAATATAAGAGCTTCTAACAAATATAAAAAGGGCGTTATTTAAGCGGTCCCCTGTATAATAAAGCCAACCTATATTGTCTGTGACAACATGAACGATTGGGTGAACAATAGAACATAATTTATTGCCTTATATTAAAAAAAGATAATAACTTGTTGAAAAGTGGTCAAGCATTGTTTTATGAAAATATAAGAGCTTCTAACAAATATAAAAAGGGCGTTATTTAAGCAGTCCCCTGTATAATAAAGCCAACCTATATTGTCTGTGACAACATGAACGATTGGGTGAACAATAGAAAAGTTGAAATTAACCTACCAAACTTCAAAGCAACATTATTGCAGATTTGAGACAAGTGGAGTTTGTATTCTGACAAAGGAGTGTCGGGAGTCAAGGACTGTTTCTCCCACATGATAATATGAATCTGTTCTGAAGGAAAACAGGGAGGATCCTTTGAAGTCCATTGACATTCTTGACTCTTCAATCCATCACAACAGAGCCATTCATTTGCTAGTTTAAAATTACTTCAGATATTAAACTTAATAATGCAAATAAATGTAGTAGTATTGTTACATCGATTGGTTGTCACATCACCACATCTGATGTTTGAAACCATCTCCCAAACGCATCGCTACACTCTTACATAGTCGATAAACAGCAGTGCAGTTGATGAGCACTGCAGCGTTATTGCTGTATTAATATATTAACTATTATATTTAATACATGCGACAATTTACAGATTTTAATGGGCATGGCTGCTCTTGCTTCTAACTCTTGACAGGTCCAGGGCAAATAGAGCTACCAAGAAAAAGCCTAGTCAATAGGAAAATATCGTAGTATTTTGATGAAATCTGGGAAGACCTCAAAAAGATAAGATAGTCTATTGCAGCTATTCAAAAGCCAGACTAGAAATGACTAGAAGTGATAAAAAGAAATGACAAAAAGCGTAGGAAGGGTAGATTTAGCGGCTTTGCCGAAATACGAGGGTCAGTCAAAAAATAATGAGCCCAAGTCTCTCCTGGCCATATTTGTTGCAATAAAATCAAAAGTCATACATCAAAAGAAAGCCCAGGGATAGGAGATCTCAGTTCTACTTTTCAATGTAATCTCCGCACTTTTCAATTCCAACTGTCCATCGATGAACAAGGGACACTATGCCAGCCTTGTAAAAGTCAGCAGGCTGCATTTTTAACCAGTTTCTTACAGCGTGCTTGACTTCTTGATCACTAGTGAAGTGCTGCCCCCTAACTCCTTCTTTCAATGGTCCAAAAAGATGATAGTCAGATGGTGCCAGGTCGGGTGAGTATGGGGGATGGGTTACCGTCGTCCATCCAAAAGAAGCAATCACTTCACGAGTTTTGAGACTGGTATGGGGCTTGGCGTTATCGTGTTGCAGCAAGACCTTAGACATGTCCAGGTGAGGTCGTACTCTTCTCAGTTTCGCTTTCAGTTTGCGTAAAGTGTCAATGTAAGCATCTGAGTTGATGGTAGTACCTTTAGGCATAAAATCTACCAATATCACTCCTTCAATGTCCCAAAACACAGTCGCCATAATTTTTCCAGCTGAACGTTGACTTTTGAATTTCTTGGCTCTTGGGGACGTGGGGTGACGCCATTCCATGGATGATCTTTTCGACTGAGGTTCATAGTGATGAACCCAGGTTTCATCTCCTGTCACTATACGGCTGAGAAAAGTTTTGTCACTTCTGTGACACTCAATAAGCTCCGAACAAGCTTCAAAACGGGCTTGCTTGTGAAAATCCAAAAGTTGCCTCGGAACCCATCTGGCGCAAACCTTTGCAAAGCCTAGCTCATTAACAATATTCACAGCACTTCCATGGCTAACTCCAACACGTTCAGCAATGTCATCAATAGTGATTCTGCGATCATCTCTAATCAATTTCTCAACCTTATCATTGTTTCCAGGATTGACTGCAGAAGATGGTCTTCCACTTCTTGGTCTGTCCTGGAGGCTACTCAAACTTGGATCATCTTCTTCATGTTTAATCCTGGATACCCACTTTTTCACAGTGCTGTAGGCTAATGAAGCATCTCCATAAACATTTACCAATCTTTCGAAAATTTGTTTTGGTGGCTCCCCTTCCGAAACAAGAAATTCAATCACAGCTCTCTGCTTCTGACGGACATCCAGTGATGACGTCATTTCCAAAACACAATACCAAAAGTGGACACGTTGAAACAATTTTTTTTTACAATTTATCTTTAAAGCAGTAAATTTACTAAACACCCTTAAAATTTCTAGAAAAAATATGAAGGTTAAAGCGATTAAAGTTAACAGGGCTCATTACTTTTTGACTGACCCTCGTATATCAAAAGGCAGCTTCTAAAGAGAGTAGAATTTGAGTACAAGATGTAATGGACAAAGCGACCTCATAGCACAAAGAGTCATACTAAAGATGGAAAAAGACTTGGCCAATGTTGTGGCAGAGGTAAAATGAGTAAGCACAAAAAGATTTTAGCATTGAAAATAGTCATATATAGGGTTTTTCGATCTAATTCGTTGTTTTTGCAATCAATTTCATTTTGCAAAAACTTTTATATATATATTTTTGTATATTGTCTCCTGATAGAGTCTATATACAAACATAGATAATATGGGGTCTCTGTATTAGGTCTTCATAGTCTACAGTCTCTATAATTAGGTTTCTATAATTCTTCTTCTTTCGGCTTCTCCCTACTCAGGGTCGCCACAGCGCAACAGTATTCTCCATTTCACTCGATCTACTTCGTCTCCTTCCCTAGCTCCAACCCTTTCCATGTTTTCTCTCACCAAATCCATCCACCTTCTTCTTGGCCTTTTTCTTTTCCTTATGCCTGGCACCGCCATCTCCATCATCCTTTTCCCCACGTAGTCTTCTTCTCTCCTTTTTACGTGTCCATACCAATGCAGCCTTGCATTCCGAAGTTTCTCTCCTAGCTTTGCAATTTTTGCAGTCCTTCTCAAGTATTCGTTTCCTATCTTTTCCTTTCTTGTCACTCCTAGTGCCCATCTCACCATTTTCAACTCTGCAACTTCCATTTTTCCCATCTGTTTTTTCGTCACTGCCACCATTTCCATTCCATAAAGCATGGCTGGTCTAACAACACTCTTGTACATTTTACCCTTAACCTTTGCTGATAACTTCCTGTCACACAGAACTCCAGACACGTTCCTCCAACTCATCCATCCTGCTTAGATCCTTCTCCTTACTTCTTCTTCACATCTTACATTGCTACTAACTGTTGAACCCAGGTATTTAAAGTTTTTGCTCTTTTTACCTTTTCTCCTTGCAGCTTCAACTCTTCTCCATCATCCACACCCCCAACCCTCAAATATTCAG
Source organism: Diplosoma virens (assembly GCA_963680785.1). NCBI lineage: Eukaryota > Metazoa > Chordata > Ascidiacea > Aplousobranchia > Didemnidae > Diplosoma > Diplosoma virens. The sequence continues at coordinate 30,553,421 of OY796895.1, read as the reverse complement.
TCTTGCTCAGGCTCACTTTCAGGCCTCTTCTCTCCAGTGCATTTCTATAAATCTCCAGATCCTCCTCTAGCTCCCTATGATTTTGTCCAGACAGAATTATATCATCTGCAACAGCGTATCCCATGGTGTGTCCTTCCTGATGTCCACCATCAGCCTGTTTATGATGATGGCAAAAAAAAATGGGCTGAGTGCTGAACCTTGGTGGAGTCCAACACCTACCTTGAATTCTTCAGTCAATTGTGCTGCATTTCTCACAGTTGTTGTCGCTCCGTCATACATGTCCTGGATAATCTTTACTCTGATATTTCAGCTAACCACAAGCATTCCAACAGTTCCTCCATGGATACCCTGTTGTATGCTTTTTCTGGGTCAATAAAGGCACAGTGAACTGCCTTCTGCCCTTCAGTCCACTTTTCCAACAGCATCCTTAGTCAAAAGATTGCATTGGTGGTACTCCTTCCTGGCATAAATCAAATGTTCAGACCCAGCGAAACTACAGAAGTATGAAGAATTGAAGGACATGATGGTGGGCCTCTTCCATACTTACTTCTGTAGTTTTGCCGCGTCTGAACATCTGATTTTGTCGCAATGAACCAGGATACACATTACGCTTTTTCTTGAGGAGTAGTCATTTTATGGGGTTTCAGTTCATATAACTCAATTATTAAACATAAGAAATTATAATTAAAAATTTTTATCTGAAACAATAAATTTTAGTGTCAATAAAAACTTTATGAAATACTGATTAACATAAAACAACCCTCATTGCAATATCTCATCATTTCACTTTGTAATAGTTTTTTTTAATTGTAAAGAGACTTTACGGACACCCTGTATTATGGAAACTATATTATAGAAACCTAATTATGAAAACTATAGATTATAAAGACCTAATATTATGGTGACTTTATAGAGACCCTATATTTTCTATATATTTGATAATATTGAGTCTATACATTTGATAGTATAAGGTCTCTGTATTAGGTCACCATAATATTAGGTCTCCTTAATGTAGTCTCAATAATATATATTAGGTCTCCATAACATAGTCCCCATAATATTGGGTCTCCAATAGGTCTATATACTTATCTATATATATTTCATGGAGACTATATTACAGGAACCTAATTATGGAGACTATTGACTATGAAGACCTAATTATGGAGAACTAATACAGAGACCCCATATTATCTATATGTGTATATAGACCCTATCGGGAGACCCTATACAAAGATATATACATAAAAGTTTTTGCAAAACGAAATTGATTGCAAAAAAAACGAATTTGATTGCAAAAAGAACGAATTTAATTGCAAAAACAACGAATTAGATCGAAAAACCCTATAATAAAAAGGTTCAGCCTATAATTTTGGTCTATTGCTAACAGAGTAAAAATAGTAAAGAATATAAAATCCAATTTCATAAAGAACTACAGTGGCGAGCAAAAAAATAAGAATTCTATATATTTTTAGATTTTTTTAAAATAACTTTGTTATTTGTTAGATTTTTTTAAATATCTAAAAAAATAAAAAGTCTTACTTTTTTGCTCGCCACTTAATTTCTAGCCAAATATTAATCGATTAGAATTTACAATGGCTTAATTTTGAATATTCAAATTAAAAAAAAGATAATATTTAATAGCTAAATTTTTGAACCAAAGTCGTTAACATATTCTAGCATTGAGATGTCCAACCTGTTTTTATGCAGCCCACTGCTTACGTTATACTTTCATAACTGTATTGCCGAATTTCTCAAACTGTCTTCCGCGGGCTTACTTTTTTTTTATTTAGAAATCACAACGTTTTTGAGACGAAAATCGAGAAATCAGAGTCAGATTCAAAGTGGAAATCTTTTTGTGGCCCGTTGACTAAACTACATTTATAATTTAGTCCGTTAAGAAAAACGGTTGAACATCCTGCCCTGGCGTGTTTTTTAAATTTTTTAATGAAAAGTAGAACAATGCACCACAAAGACGAAGGGTTTGAAGTTTTGCGAGCGCACAAAACTTATGACGTCATAAAAAGCATTTACAGTATATAAACATTTTTTTAAAAATCTATTCTGATCCGCGTGCATGGCGCATCAGAAAAGCAATCAATGACGGAGGCTTGTTTCCATTGCGAGGGTGGAATCAAGTACTCTTTGTTTCTTTTTTTGATTTTTTTTGACTTCTCTCAGCGCTTAAGCGCGAAAATCTTAGCGCTATGCCTGATACGAGTAGTTGGGAAAAAAATTAATGTTAAACAGTGATGATGAAGATACAACATGGAGTTTTATTTTAACCCTTTCAATGCTAATTATAATTTCTCTTTCAATTAAACCTTAATTATTTAACTAAACTTTAACTAATTAAGGTTTCATTAACTAAACCTTTAACCAATTAAGGTTAATTAATCAACCCTTTCACTGCAAAATTTTTTTTATCGATGTGGAGCAAACCCGCTTGTCGCAGTGAAAGGGTTAAGGCTCGTTTCTACTAGGAGCGTGGAATAGAGTATTGTTTGTGTCTTTTATTGATTTTTTTGCTTCGCTTAGCGCTCACTTAGATTTTAAGAGCGGAAAGATGAATAAAAAAAAGAAAGAATGCTCCATGCCGAGCTCGTAGTGGAAACGAGGCCTTAAACACAACTTTTGTGCGTTTGTTATGGGTAGTTTGAAAAGTAGCTACACAGAATGTACAAAAAACTTTTAAAAATTTCACATACTTTTGGTATTTCGAATCCAAGCAGCAAAATGCTTGTAAGGAGCAGTGATATACTGTATCACGGCAAATACAGAAAACAAGTTTCCTTGCAAACCGAAGTCCAACATTTGAAAGTTATTGTGAGACAGACCGGACTGAAAATGCATAATAATACAAGGGGAAACCCTAAAACAAACAAACATGTATACAGTAGTCTGAAGTAGTTATGCAAAATTCAATAATAACTTGAAGTTTTGTGATCCTTTGTACATAACAAAAAATTAGCAGAACCTGAATTATTATTACGACACGTAAAGCTCTATAAAAATATTCCTAGTTTAAAATTCGTTTGTTCTTCTGGTAGAATCAAAGGCAAGTAAAACTTCAACAAATAACAGAAGGCGTAATAAATTTATTAAAGAAAAACTCAACACGACGTTTCGTCGGTTACATCGGGCGGACTTCATCATGTAAAAGCAAAACACAATGCACAACGGAACCTTATACACAACTAATATTCTACCAGAAGAACAAATGAATTTTAAACTAAGTAATATCCCTGGTAACAGTGTTTATATTAAAAATATTCTTGCCAACAATAAACAATATTGTTAGCAAGAAGATTATTATAAAAGCACTTTAAAATAAAGTCTGATGGCTGAAAAAATTAAATTAAAAAAATTGTCATTCATCCAGATAGCTAATGCCGTAAAATGGGGTAACTTTGATCAATTTTGGAGGTTTCCAGCTTCTAACAATCTGACGCTGTCAACAAGAAAACTTTTTTCCTGCTAATCATAACACTCTGCCTTTGAGCCATTGAAAAAATATTTTGATGACGTCATAACAGTTTCGCGGCTGAATGCTTTCAACCAAACTGCTGAACAAAGTTACCCCATACTTTGGGGTAACTTTGATCACACATCAAAAACCAATGGAAAAATAGAGTGAACAACATTTGGGTTAACTTTGATCACTGTTTTTATTTTTAAAATATTGTAAGAGTTCAAAAATATGATTTTTAGTTGTTTGAAAAGATATGTAATTTTCCGAAAAGTTGTTTTTCTGAAACTCACCAAAACTCACCAAAACTTGCCAAAACCAACCGAAACTTGCCAAAACTCACTGAAACTTATCAAAACTCACCGGTACCAACATTAATTTTAGCTTGGGTGTCATAAAAAATCTGAGGTTTTTTTCCAGCACAGTTTTTTTGACTACAAATCAAATATTATTACCTTTACCTTAACTGATCAAAGTTACCCCGCGGAACAAAGTTACCCCGTTTTACGGTACTGAACGAAAAATACCAGTTACCATCATTAGAAACTACTATGTAAATTGCTGTGTTGCTTAGGTGTTCTGATGTGGTAACATTTGGTATAGAAAAAATGTGTAATGAAAGGTTTAATTTGGATTTGGTCCATTGATTGCTGGGGAAAAATAAAAATCACTCACTTTTCTAAAGTTACATAGACGGTTTGATTTTCTGCATGGCATCGGTAACATATTCGATTGTATGATGCATTGTGTGGATGGAAGTAACTAGGAGTGCTGGAAAAACTAACACATGATGAGGTGGCATGATGCAATCTCTTGTAATGGCATTGATTGCACATAAATTCAGACCTGCAATGAATTTTATGATAGAAGTTATCAATGTTTGATGCAACTTACAAAAGTCCAATATGCCATATAGTCAATAAGTTTTTTTTTACTCATTTAGAAACATTAATAAAACTGCAAAAATATACCTGTAAACTGTTAAAAATGCAGACTCTACATCTTTATCAAGTTTCAAAACATTGGGAAGCATTTCCACAACACTTTCACTGCATCCTAAAAACAATATCAATACAAAATTAACAGAATAAAATCTAATATTTTCTTTCTCTGCTGTTAAAAATAATACATGTAGTTTATCAGAAATATGATAAAAACAGATGATTAACTAAAGAACGTATCAAATGGTTGAACACTTTTATAAATTTTTTTCATAAAGTATAGTCCAATTACAACATGTTGACTTCTAGTGTCTACCATATTTTAGTCAAGTTTAAAAATGGAGTCAACTTGTGATTTTAACATGTTGACTGCAAACCAAGAGTTATCTCGTGTTTATCAGCTTGACATCACAGAACTTTCATATTCATGACATTTGAAGGCAAAATCACAAATCAATCCTTGGAATTCAGATTAATAAGCAAAAATCATGTGCTCTTCAATGCATTCTAAGTTAACACATAAGATTGTTTGGCATGTCTCTATTTCATCATGATGGATGCTGATTTGGAAAGAAAACCGCAGAACTGGATCTTTTCACAATATATGCAAACAATACAAATTATGGTGTGAGTTTGAATATTAAAATATTAAAATATCTAAATTTTAAAATGTTTGGTGTAGTGGCAATAATATGGCCACGTTTATCTTTACCTACAATGTTACAATTATAAGCCATAATAACAACAAAACAAAACTAGTGAAGTTAAATGGATTTCACTGAAATTAGTTATTTTCAAGACATATTGGTACACTTTTAAATATGTCCTACCATATAGTCTTCTTAGTACATATAAGTCTTCTTAATATATATAAGTCTTGAGAATAAACTACTTAATATTAAGTTTATCCAGTTTAAATTGCTTAGTGAATGCCTCTTAAAAGCAGGGTTGCCAGGTAGTTCAGAAAATTTTTAAACAGTATTTGTCAGAAATTTGGACATTTTAGGATAAATTTAAAAATATGGTTTATTTATGGCGCAATTTATGCAATTTAAAAAGGTGTAATTTACATGTAACAAAAATAATTATTATTAGCAAAAAATAATTTACAGACAATTATTTGAATTGACAATGGTTCAAAAAATAACGCTATATGCAGTTGTCTGAAACATTTATTTTATAAATGCTCATTTCTCTTTTTTTAATGAATACTTAACCCTAACCTTATTGTTTGTAGAATGTTGGTTTTTGTTTTTAAATATTTGTTTAAATAACAATTGTTTTTGAATAATTGTCCAGATATGGCAAAAAACAGTCTTCTATAAACAGCATCAATTAGATAAAACAGAAAAAACAAACAAGCACACAAAAATACATATCAAGCAAAAAACAATTAATAGTGCACAGCATATAATCACAATTTAATTTTTTGGCAAAATTTTAATGTATGTCATTAATTTTTTTGTTTTTTCTTGACTAGAATACATCTCTCGCTTGCAAAACCTTGCTAACTTTTCTTTATTACAATATTGACACAGCAATTTTCAGCAAAATGACTTCTGACACACAGTACCAACTCCAGCAAAATAGGTTTCATTCAGTTTCTGGTTTTTGTCTTTGTAAATGAAACCATGAAAAAAGTCATTTGACAGTTGCATTAGATACAGAGACAGACTGGCCAATGCACAATCTGCCAAATCTTAAAATTCCCTAGTTCACACAGCATCTGTGTATTGTAAAGCCAACTTAAAGCCAATATTGTACAATATCATGGGAAATTTTACCTTTAAACACTAAAAGCTTGAATACCCATAATTTAGACCAGGGCTCTTCAAACTGGGGGTCCTGACCCCCCGGTGGGTTGTGAAAGGGCTCAATGGGGGTTGCGGGATTTTAGATTTTAATTTTTAGAGATCACCATGATTTTGGGAGAAAAATAGCGAAATACAACAGCAAATTGAAGTGAAGACCTTTTTTTTTAAAGAACCCCTTGATTTTGGGAATAAAATAAGGAAACCAGGGATGAAATTGAAGTGAAGACCTTTTTTTTTTAGAGAACACCTTGATTTTGGGAGAAAAATAGGGAAATCAGAGATAAAATCGAAGTGGAGACCTTTTTTTTTTTTTTTAGAGAACACCTTGATTTTGGGGAAAAATAGGGAAATCAGAGATCGATTCTAGGTGAAATCTTTTTTTTTAGAAAACACTTTGATGTTGGGGGAAAAATAGTGAAATCAGAGATTGATTCCAGCTGAAGACCTTTTTTTTTTGAGAACACCTTGATGTTGGGGGGGAAATAGCGGAATCAGAGATCGATTCTAGGCGAAGACTTTTTTTTAGGGGTCACGAAAAAATTTGGCCATGCAAAATGGGTCTTGATGAAAAAAGTTTGAAGAACACTGATTTAGACAAAGCTAGTTTAGTCAGTCAATTCTTTTGTTGAAGATACAGTGGCTAGCAGGAAAGACAAACTATGAATATAAAGGCTGAACTGTTCATTCTCCTCCATATCTAACCTACATTCTATTGGCTATGTCACAAGCATAGACTAGCAGTGATATAACAATTTTTAATCAGGTACCAGACACAAAAACTGCTAAGGGGTGACTATGCCATGCTGGATATACTAACCAAATCAATAACTAAAAGAGGCAAATAAAAATTGGCCAAATTAGGACAAAAAACCAAGAGTTTAATAATTTTCTGACCCTTGGGCACAGTAGCTAAAATTAGAACAATTTATTGTTTTTTGTCCAAATTTTAGGCCACCTGGCAATTCTACTGAAAAGGGTCCTCAAACAACCTTTAGCTTATGAAAACTTAATATTACACTTACAAAATCTAAGTTGAAGAATATTGAGAATTTGGTCAGACTTTACTTAAAAATTGAATAGTTGGTGGAAGTTAATTTTGAACTGTTTCTGCAGCAAACAAAAATAAAAATTACTTTTATTTGTTTAAAAAATTTTTTGTCAATGATATAAAGTTGCTGCTTGCCAGGCAATTAAGTTTGCAAAAAGCAAAGCAGAATATCAAAAATGGATAATTCAACATATTAATTTATCTGCAATTCATCCAACAAATGAGAAAGTTTCTTGCAGGATTAACTATAATTACACATTGATAAGAGTAGGAACAAGTAATATTATTAAAAAAATGTTTAATCTTAGGACATTAAGTCATTTTTTGGCCCAGATGGTAGGTGCTTTCACGCAGCCTGGGCCGTGAGTAAGTCTGCTCATTGATTTTAAAATGACAGACCGAAACCGAACCTACCAAAACGGAAGGGTATCCACCCATTCCGATGTTCAGTGTGGGTCTGTTAATCAGCAAACGTCCTTTTCAGGACGGGGCAATGTCAGGATAAAACTGCCCTTTTCAGGGCACATTGCCAACAAGTTCCGAAGACCCACTATTCTTCAGCTGAACATCGAAGGCCTCACTGCAAGCAAGATGAATGTTCTTCATCACCTCGCTATGCAGTCTGAGGCACTCGTCATCCTACTGCAGGAGACCCACTGCACTGATGCAGAGAAGTTGGTGCTACCACACTACCAACTAGCTGGGTCTTCTTTAAGCAGGAAGCATGGCCTTGCCACGTTTGTCCACGAGCGACTGAGATACACGCTTTTGGACCAATCTCCACCGACATCGGAGATCGAGTGACTGTGTGTGGACGTTGATGGATATAAAATAGTCAACGTCTACAAACCACCACCAACGCGATTGAGAACCCTGGATCTCCCAGTGTTTCCTCACCCCTGTCTGTACGCTGGCGATTTTAACTGTCGTCATGCTGACTGGGGTTATGATGACAACAGTCCGGATGGTGAGTGCTTGGCTGGCTGGGCAAGTATTAATTGTCTTGCCCTGCTATATAATGCCAAGGACGCTGCCAGTTTTTATTCCAGCCGCTGGAACACTGGCACCAATCCAGACCTAGCTTTCGCTAGCGTAGGTCCAAACAGTCGCTTACTGGATAGACGTGTCCTTGAGAAGTTTCCCAGGTCACAACATCGACCTTCGCTTATTACACCACCAAGGTTTGCTATGGCAGTGCCAAGCATGCCTGTTAAGCAATGGAACTTCCGCAAGGCCAATTGGAGTCACTACATTGCTTTGACGAATAAATTCGCAAAGACTTTGTTGCCGCCTGATTCACTTGATGTGGATGCGGCTTACCAGGACTTCTGTAACATCATTAAGAAAGCAGCCAAGAAGACTATCCCACGTGGGTATCGAAACAACTATATTCCGTGTTGGGATGCAGAGTGTGAATCCCTCTATAAAACCTTTCTGCAGTCTCCTCAGGGAGACGACTCAAGTTTGGCTGCTACAGCTCTGCTTGCCAAGCTTGACAGAAAACGGAGGGATCGATGGTCCGAAGCAGTTCGGAGCATTGACTTCTCACACTCTAGTCGAAAAGCGTGGAGTATTTTGAACAACCTTACTGGTAGGTCACGACACTCTCCTCGTCATTGTCCCGTTTCAGCCGATGCTATTGCATCTCAGCTGGTTAGAAATGGGAAATACGAGGCTGTTGATCGCAAGTTATCTCGACTTGTCTTTCAAGAAGTGTCTGACCTTTGGAGGGCCACAACACCAGACGCAGTAAATATCTCTGACAATTTCTCACAGAGAGAATTTGCTGCTGCCCTTCAACATTTAAAACCAGGTAAAGCTCCGGGTCCTGATTCCATCTGCCCCGAGCTTATACTCCATGCTGGAGCTGCTTTGAAGTCCTGGTTACGTGACTTCCTTTCTTCCTGTTTGCACCGAATCAAAATTCCCAAGATCTGGAGAAGAGCGCTTGTGGTCGCGATCCCAAAACCAGGAAAGCCCGTGGGGGACCCAAAGAGTTATCGACCGATATCTCTGCTCTGTGTCCCCTACAAGATCCTCGAGAGGCTTATCTACGCCCGCGTTGAACCATTAATTGATCCACTGCTCCCTAAAGAGCAGGCTGGGTTCCGACGTGGGAAGTCAACCGTAGATCAAGTTGTTCTGCTAACCCAGAACATCGAGAATTCTTTTGAGGCTAAAAAGAAGGCTGGTGCCGTATTTATCGATCTGACAGCTGCCTATGACACTGTCTGGCACCGTGGCCTTACCTGCAAGCTGCTGAGACTTCTTCCGGATAAGCACATGGTCAAAATGATCATGGAGCTTGTCCGAAATCGAAGTTTCACCCTTACTACCAGTGACAGCAAGCAAAGCAGGCTACGCCGTCTTAAAAACGGCGTTCCTCAGGGATCGGTCTTGGCTCCCCTCCTATTTAACATCTATACGTACGATCTTCCTTCCATGATTTCCAGAAAGTTTGCTTATGCTGATGATCTAGCATTGTTGCACTCTTCTGGAAACTGGAAGGACTTGGAGGGGACATTAAGCCAAGATATGTCCACACTGTCAGCGTATCTCCAGACTTGGAGGTTGAAGCTCAGTCACACTAAGACGGTGACGACAGCCTTTCACTTAAACAACCGAGAGGCCAAACGTGAGCTAAAGGTCTACAACAATAGTAGACTTTTACCGTTTTGTCCAACCCCTACATATCTTGGGGTAAAACTGGACAGATCGCTCACGTTTCGTCACCATTTAGTGGCATTGCGCAAAAAACTATCATCGCGCGTCACACTGTTGAGGCGACTCGTGGGCTCGGGATGGGGTGCTGGTGCTAAAACACTACGCATAGCCACCTTGTCTCTAGTCTACTCAACAGCTGAGTACTGTGTGCCAGTCTGGTGTCGCAGTGCTTACACTCGCCTCATTGACAGTGTCTTGAATGACGCCTTGCGCATAGTTACTGGATGCCTGCGTCCCACTCCAACGGACCACCTACCTGTACTTTCAGGCATCCAGCCAGCTGAGCTTTGCCGACTGGGAGCAACACTCTCCTTGGCTTACCGTGGATCTCTGGACCCCGATCATATTTTGCATGGTCTGTTAAATGGGTCCTCAGATACTGGCCAAGTGAGACTAAGATCCAGACGCCCGTTTGTGCCAGGTGCGCGGAATCTTTTGGACAATCTTGCCAGCCTCTGAATGGACGAATCACAAATGGAACGTGGAGTACTGTGAAATGCTTCCAGGCTCCGTGCGTTTGTGCCCGGGACCAGTGTCAGGCCTGTTGGGATGGGCTTACCCCGAGCAGCTTGGGTTAAGCTCAACCGCCTGCAGACTGGTGTTGGGCGATTCCATTCGTCCATGCACAAATGGGGTCTCGCTCCTTCACCGAATTGCGAGTGTGGCGCCTCAGAGCAAACGGCAGACCATGTACTAACAATGTGCCCCATACATCGGGCACCACATGGAGCACGTGGTCTGACGGTTTTGGATGACGAAACTCAATGCTGGCTTAATAACATCACTGCCAGCATCTGATCCAGGCAGTGCAGCAGTCTGGGGTAGTAAAAGGATAAACCCTCGGCCCCAGTTCTGTTTGTGTCTGGCCTGGAGTGGATGCCCTTCAAACGATGACAACGACGACGATTAAGTCATTTTTTAAAATTTACAGTCTGCAACAAAAGCTTAGGACACTTTCCAGAAAACACAACATGTAGCTTTAAATGTTCATATATTGATGAGAAATCAGAATTATTGTGCCATGATGCACAATTATGTTATTGCATTAATATATAACCTCTGTATGACACTGTTTTTTATTTTCTGCTCAATAAATTGTTTGCAAGATTGTGTTTTAGTCAAAATAAATTATATTCATTGGTTGAAAAAATGGACAAAAAGTAGTCTTTCACACCAAAGAATGGGCTCAAATCATAACTTTAAGCAATTTAAAGATTTCTGTATGTCAAATTACCAAGATGATGAAAGTTAGCAAAAACTGCTGTACAATCATAAAATACCAAAATGAGAGTGTTTTCAAAGACAAAAAAGTCTCTCTCTCTATGTCTATGTTCCAACTAGCATGTCTCTTGGCGAAGTCCAGATGTTTCATCTTCATTGCTTGAGTCAAGTGTGGTTTTCGAGCAAGCTTGCATGATTTGAGGCCAAATTCAAATACAACCTGCACTGAATTAAATTGTTTTTGTACCGACTGCTGTGCCAGTTTCCATCAACTAAGCCCAGATTTTTTTTGGAGGTACTCATTGAAGAGTAAGTGCCTTATCTGCTCTCTGCTGGTGGTAACCCTAGGTCAGCCAGACCTTTTTCTACGAAAACACCCTCATTTTGGGATTTCATGATTGCATTGTGCACAGCTGTTTTGCTAATCTTCATCTTCTTTGTGATTTGATGAACAGAAAACTTTAAATTGCTTAAAGTTACAATTAAAGTCCATTCTTCTGGGCTGAGAGACTGATAAATATAACTGATTTTGACTAAAACGTGATTTTGCAAACTTAATGAGCAGAAAATAAAAAACAGTGTTATACAGAGATTATATATTAATACAAAAACATAATTATTCATTATGACACAATAATACCAATTACTCATTGAGATATGAACATTTAAAGCTATGTGTTGTGTTTTTTAGAAAGTATCCCTAAACTTTTGTCACAGACTAAAAAAAGTAAAAACTTGCAACTCCCTCAAGGCTGGTTTATTTTGCATGCATTTTTTTGCCAGTTTATTTTCAATTTCCTCTACTTTTAGCAGACATGAAAAGAATTGTATTGGACAAATGTTGTTAAGTTGTTGGGATTCAGCTGAGTCCTAAAACTATTTAAGAAGTACTGTATATTTCGGCATATAAGGCAACCGTCAGATAAGACGAGGTACAAAATTAGAGCAAAATTTTATAAAATTTTATCATATATCGGTTGTATAAGATGACTGCTAAATCATGAAACCTGCACATAGAATTTAAGGTCTGACTTTTATATCGGTTGTATAAGACAACCCCCAATTTTTAAGGGTGGTTTTTTGACTTTAAAAGTCATCTTATATGCCGAAATATACAGTAGGTTCTTTTTTACTCATATATGAATAACATGGAAAAACAGGCACAGAATTTATACTATTGTTTTGTTATTGATCAATCTTGCAAACAAGAACAGGCAAACAAATTTTATATTTGCCAGAAAAAAATCTAACTTTAAGATGCTGAATCAGGTTTGTTGCAAAGTTTTAGTACCAAATTCTAGCAACCCAAGGAGAAATATATAAAGATTGCTAAATAAAAACTATATTGTAATTTTTTTCAATATCAATAAATTTGACGTAGCCATCATAGTTTATGAGGTGGCCACTATTGGTATACAATGAACAAAAAAAGAGATAAATGGCAACTATCACAGATCAACAACAAAAAATAAAGTTTTTAACATGGAAGACTTTCTGTTACTTACTTTTAAATTATTGGTGGGCAAACTGGCCTGGGAGCCAAATGCAGCCTACCAAGCCTAAATATGATGTATATGTAGGTAGTTAATAAAATGTTTTCACCAAATGAAATTTATTGTGATTCTACTTCACAATAGATTTAGAAAATGATTTCTCATCCAGCTCCATACCTAGTTTGGCTGGCAATGGTTTCTGGTAGTAAGAAGAGTTTTGTAAACATAAGTACTTGTATATGATGACTATTAATAAGTTTGTCATCATCACCATTATCATTTTCAGGGAAAACATTGAATTACTTCAGTGTATTTCTCTTTGCCCACTTGTCCTTTTGGGGTTGCGGAGGCAGCAGCTCGAGTTGAGATCTCCAAACATCTTGATCTCCAGCAACTAGTGGCAATTTTGCTGGTGGAATTCCAAGATGCAACCAGGCCATATCTTCAAAATAATTCTCCCAGCAAATTCTGGGTCACCCCTAGGCCTTTTACCACTTGGAAAAGCATCCATTAGTTGCTTTGCTGTTTGCTTGTGGGACATTTGTATCACATGGTCATACCAGCACAGCTGCAATTGTTCTATGTGGAGTAGTAGTGGTTCAATGTTGAGAGATTGATGAATGTCAGTGCTTTTAACCATGACAAGTAAGGATAAACCTCTTACTTTTTGCAAGAAACTCATTTCAGCTGCCTGTACTTGAGATATCACTCTTTTAGTCATTACCCAATACTCATGACCATAGGTGAGAATTGGAACAAAAACTGATTTGAAAACAGAAAGTTTTGCTCTTGTGCACAGCTCTCATTTCAGTACCACTCATCGGTAAAGCTGGTGCATTACTGCACTTGCTTTTCCAATATGTGTGTCCAGTTTGTTGTCATGTCTACCATCACTCGAGAATGTGACTCCAAGATACTTATACTTCTCCATCTGCTGAAGACTTACTCCATTTGTTTGGAAAGAACACTGGATAGGGTGCCTTGACAAACACATAATCTCAGTTTTAGCCATACTAATTTTCATTCCAGCATCCAAGCATGCATCAGAAAACTAATCAAGTGCATATTGAAGATCACTTTTATTCAAGCTTAACAATGCAACCTCATCTGCAAACAGCAGGCACCAAACATTACACTCCCCAAATGTGATGCCACTACCGCAGAAACTGTCTTTATCTATCTTGTCCATGTACATAATGAACAGAAGAGAAAAAGAACACTTCCCTATCATAGTCCAACACTGACATTAAAAGGTTTTGTTTTCATGCCATTGACACAAACACAGACTTCTGACTGTTTGTACGATTTGATAGCAGCTAATAGCTGACCTCTCATGTCATACTCCAGCAGTACTGTCCACAGCTTGTCTCTTGGAACATGATCATATCCTTTTTCAAGGTCTACAAAGCATGTATACACCTCTTTGGCATATTCCCATGATTTCTCAAAAACTTGCTGACGGGCAAACATCTGGTCCATGGTGGATCTGCCAGGACAAAATCGGCATTGTGCATCTTGAAGTTGAGGTTCAACTATTTCACGGCATATCTTTTCAAGGCACTTTGCATAGACTTTTCCAGGAAGACTTTATAAAGAAATGCCCCTGTAGTTAACACATTTCTTCTTGTCTCCATTTTTGTAAATAGGTATTAACACACTGGTCTGCCATTGCTTCAGTAACTCACCAGTTTTCCAAGCTACTTCGAACACATGAGTCAACCAATGAACTCAAAAGTTGTTCATGGCCTTTAACATTTCGGGTTGAATATTATCTTCACCAAAGGCCTTGCCAGCTTTCAAAGATTTGATTGCTGTGCTCACATCTGCTTTGGTTAGATGAATTTTTTCACCACTTTCTTCAACAATTTCTTTGTCAGATGTTTCCAAATGTTGGACTGTTATTGGATTAAAAGCTTACAAAAGTATTCTCTCCAACAATTTAGGGATCCCCTTTTGATGCTTCAGAAGCACACCATTAGTATCCTTGATGAAAGTGGCAACTGGTGTTTGTTTGCTGTGCAAACAATGTATGGTTTTCCAAAATAATTTGTTTGCCAAACTGTAGTCTGTATCCAACTTTTGTCCAAATTCTTCCAATAACTTTTCTTTAGATTGTTTGACAATAGTGGCAGCAGTCTTACATGCTGCAAAGTACTGCAATTGAAGCTGCTCAGATGACTTGTTTGTTAACCAAGCTCCAAAAGCAGTTTTCTTTGTATGGATAGCTTCTTTAACTTTCTTGGTTCACCAAGCGGTTCTTTTCTCACTACCCATTTGACTTCCCATTTGCAACCACAGCTAGCAGCTGCAGATGCAATAACTGCTGATTTAAATAAATCCCACTCAGTCTCAATGTCTTCAGGATAGTCAGAGAGTTCTCTGAACAGGGAAGCAACTTTGCTTGCAAAGGTGTGTCTCACCTTTTTGTCAGCTAGTAACTCCCGCACTTTACTTTGTATGCTCTTCATACTCTGAATTGTTTCCTTATACTTGAGTGATTTAGACCTCTTAGAATGCAGACAATTAGGTGATGGTCAGTAGGCAGTTTAGCTCCTCTTTTAACATGAACATCGACCACAGAAGAAAACAAATCTCCTGAGACAACACAGAAATCAATGAGAGAATGCTGTCCCACTGAACCTTTGTACCAGGTGTACTTGTAAATCACTTGTGCTGAAAAAAGGAATTCATTATGCACAATCTGTTGGTGACACAGAACTGTAGCAAACACCTTTTGTTTCTGTTAATATCAGAGTGTCCTTGTCTTCCGATAACACCCTTCCATGTCTTCTCATCAGTACCCACATGTGCATTAAAATCACCCAGTAGGACAACTGACTCTGCAGATATTACTTTCTGTAAAGCAACACCTACTTCATGTAAGAAAGCCTGGTACTGTGCTTCAGCATTTGGTGCATACACCTGCAAAATGCACAGTGCCACTCCTGTAGCCTAAGTTTAAGGAGACAAACCCTTCCTCTCAGTGGGATCCAATCAGTGACACAGTGGGCCCAGTGAAAGCTTACAAAAATGTCTACACCTGCCTGAGCAGACATGGTTACATCTACACCTGAGCAGAAAAGCTTCCAGCCTTCATTCAACTTAACAATATCAGAGCTACGACACTTGATAGAGGAAACTCCAACAATATCAAGATGATAATGCTCTGATATACAGTGGTGGCCAAAAGTTTAGCAACACTTGAAAATCTATTAAAAAAAAGCAAAAAACTAATTAAATTTGGCCTAATGGAATACAATTGACTGTTTAAAATATTCAAATATGCATTTTTTTATTTGTTTGAAATGATAAAATCATTTACTTGATTAATTATTTATAATTATTAATTTTTTAATTATGTTGAGCAAAATGACACCTGGACAAAAGTATGGCACACGTTAATTTTTTTTTTTTTTTAAATTTTCATCAACATTATTAATATTTTGTGTTTATAACCAAATTTTTTTATCACAGCCTTACATCTCTTTGGCATAGAATCAATGAGTTTTTGACAAAAACTGAGATCAATGAAATTGTAGCACTCAATCAATTTTTTTTGAGATCATTCTTGTTTTCCGAATTTTTTGAGCTCAAATCGAATTTAATTTTGTGCCAGATGTTCTCGATCGAGTTTAGATCTGGGCTTTGGGTCGGCCAATCCAAAACTTTCCTTTCAAGATTCTTGAAAATCTTTGAAATCGATTTGGCAGTGTGGATGGAGGCATTATCCTGTTGAAAAAAATGTTCTTTCTGCCCATGGTTTTTTTCATGAATGGACTGACAGTATTTTTGACAAGCTGTCCATATCTGGAAGCATTCATCCTGCCCTCCAATTCGACCATGGGTCCCATCCCGTGCCAAGAGAAACAACCCCAAATCATGACAGAGTTGCTACAATTTGTACTGTGGGCCTGGTGCACTTGATGACCAGACAACATGCTAGACCAAACACATGACCAGACAACATTGACATTTTTCCATTGAGGATTGGAAAAATGTGTTGTTTTCCGATGAGAGCAAGTTTGTCAGAGTCCACAGCAGCAGCAGAGTCTATGTGCGGCGCATAGTGGGGGAGGTACACTCCATCAAGTGCACCAGGCCCACGGTACAAATGGGTAGCAACTCTGTCATGATTTGGGGTTGTTTCTCTTGGCACGGGATGGGATCCATGGTTGAATTGGAGGGCAGGATGAATGCTTCCAGATATGGACAGCTTGTCAAAAATACTGTCAGTCCATTCATGAAAAAAACCATGGGCGAAAAAGAACATTTTTTTCAACAGGATAATGCCTCCATCCACACTGCCAAATTGATTTCAAAGATTTTCAAGAATCTTGAAATGAAAGTTTTGGATAGCCCAGATCTAAACTCGATTGAGAACATCTGGCGCAAAATTAAATTCGATCTGAGCTCAAAAAATTCGGAAAACAAGAATGATCTCAAAAAAAATTGATTGAGTTTTGGCACTACAATTTCATTGATCTCAGTTTTTGTCAAAAACTCATTGATTCTACGCCAAAGAGATGTAAAGCTGTGATAAAAAAATTTGGTTATAGCACAAAATATTAATAATGTTGATGAAAATTTGAAAAAAAAAAAAAATTAACGTGTTGCAATACTTTTGTCCAGGTGTCATTTTGCTCAACATAATTAAAAAATTAATAATTATAAATAATTAATCAAGTAAATGATTTTATCATTCCAAACAAATAAAAAAATGCATATTTGAATATTTTAAACAGTCAATTGTATTCCATTAGGCCAAATTTAATTAGTTTTTTGCTTTTTTTTAATAGATTTTCAAGTGTTGCTAAACTTTTGGCCACCACTGTATATTCGGTGGAGTTTAAATTGAGGTGATTGACATATTCTGTGGAGTTTAAAATTGATGGATTGAGTTTTCAGAGAAGCATTCAAATTGAGAGGCTGGACAAAAGTATACATATAAAGTAGATGAATTGATGGTACAACGGTGGGTTAAAGAAAAAGTAAAGCTAAAAGAGGCATATGACAAACCAGAGCAAACAAAAAAAAAGTTAAAGCTAGGTGGTGGTAGAAAACTGATATTATCAACTATTATAAAAGATATCTTAATGGAAAAAATTGCTTACAAAAGAGAGCAACAACATCATGTTTCCACTAAATTAGTAACTTTTTGGGCAACAAAAATGGCTTCTGAAAATGGTATTACAGACTTTGCAGCTTCTCATGGGTGGTTGTTTAGATTTTTGCAACGATTTAAATTGATGATTGGAAGAACAACTACTGGGCAAGTTGTGGCAAAAGACGTTAGTGTAAAACTTCACAAATTTGTAGAATTTAATAAGCAGCAAAGAGATATACATCGATACAAAATGAAGCTGATGATGAGGAAGTTGCAGGAAATTTGAATACTATTATTAATGACTTTGATAGTAGTGATGATGAATGTGTTTCTACAATATAAATAAATTCATGAAATACTTTTATTTAATTTGAAAGGTGGTTTACATTTAATTATAGCAATTATTAAAAGCGGTTTACAATCAAGGGAGGCTTACATTAAATTTTAGTACTTATTACATGCGGTTTACAATCAAAGGTGGCTTAGAATTGAGAAAATACAATAATCATTTTGCTATATTTGTAGAGTGCTTTTGGTCTGTTTTTCATCTTTGACCTTACTGCCATGGGTAGCCCTGAGACAAATTGAAAACTCCAGATGGCATTATTCTAGTGCAACCTATCTGTGCATCATCCATATAATTCCTTTTTTTAAGCCCTACATTGGGAGTGTGACTTATCTGGTAGAGGAGCAATACATGGGTTCATACAATAAACGTAACTAGCAACACCAACAGAACATTATTTTTAATATATCTTACCAGCTTGTAAACAACAATTTGTCTTTAATAAGTTAAATATGTCCATTTTTGGTTGATCAACAGTTTTTTCAATTAAATTAAATAAAAGTTTTCCAGGATAGGTATCATTAACTTTTTGAATATCAAAGTATTTGTTTTGCAAATCATCATATGCTAAGCAAAACCTACAAAAATTATAATATATGTATATATACAAAATATTAGTATTAAATAATTTCAGACTGCTTTAATTTAAACAAACTGCTACCTACAAAAGTACACTTAAAGGAAGGATAAAAAAATCTAACCAAAAACTATAAACTTTAAATATACAATTGATCACAAAAAATTACTATATTTCACAAATGTGTTAAAATTGTACGAACTTGTAAATGACACTAGTCATGTTTGAAGTTTTGAAATTAGTTTTAAGGGAAGCACGAACAACAATACTATTAGCAAGACAATGTAGAATCACATCAAGCCAGCATAAATTGTTTTCATTTTGCCATTGCAATATCATGTTATTCCAAGTAGGAAAATTTAATTCACAATAAGGAATTGATGACTCATAATATGCAGATACTTCAGTTCCAGCATCAACAGTAACTTTTTCATGAATGTCATTAGTATCAACTATTATTTCATCCAATAAGTCAGAAAGTTCATTTTTGTTTGAAGGTGAGTGGTCATTGAGATTGTCACAGTTAAGAGAATCAACCATTGAATCAAAGCTTGAAAAAGAATTTTCAGTACGTTTTATCAAATTAACAGAAGTGTTGGCATTGTTTGGAGAAGTCTCAACATCTAAAATATACTTATCTAAATATGATTCTTTGCTATGTTTAAAGTCATCTACAAAACCTGGCACAACAGAATTTTTTACAGAATTCAAATGATCAGCCTTAAAACAACATTCTAGGCCTTGGTTTTCCAAATTTTTTGAAGTTGAAAATCTGTTGCACTTCATCAAAAATGGTAAAATATTCTTTTCTTGAAATGGAAACAAACACTGTAAATAATACATCAAAAGTATTAACATTTAAAATGCAGTTAACAAATTGATGATTAAACAGATATTTTAAAATGCAGCTAAACATCTAATAACAATAAAGATAAAGTTGGTTAATTGCATATCTTACTTGCCAGATAGTTTTATACAATTTTCCTGTACGTTTTAAGTGACTTCCATTATTAGAAAAAAAAGTTTACAAAATGTAATGGTATGCAAAACACTATTTATACTAGTGGTTTTCAACCTTTTTTATACCATGGCCAACTTTCCAACCCAAGTTAACTTAACAACCCACCTTGGTGAACAGAATTTCATTTCTGTTGCAAAAATCTGGTGATCTCTAAAAAAGTCTTTACTTAAAAGTTGTTTGCCATTTCTTGATCATAATGACATTATTATACAAGTCTTATATTGCTTTCATTCTGATTTATGCTTTGT
Source organism: Diplosoma virens (assembly GCA_963680785.1). Taxonomy (NCBI): domain Eukaryota; kingdom Metazoa; phylum Chordata; class Ascidiacea; order Aplousobranchia; family Didemnidae; genus Diplosoma; species Diplosoma virens. The sequence goes on along the minus strand of OY796895.1, from coordinate 30,533,418 downwards.
GGCCCAGTGAAAACTGTGCATGGCTCACCATTAAGCCATGGCCCACTGGTTGAAAACCACAGATTTAGACTTCTTGAGATTCAAATCTCACTAAGTATTTTAAACTTACAAGTATTTTTTTACTTTTTTTTTACAATTGTTTAAATATTACATTCAGTTCTACAGTTCATTCTAGCAAAACCTTCTAAACAGAGCTAGACAAAAAGATTAGAGTTTTCTAAAGCAGCCTTTCTTAAGGCTACTTAATTAAAAAGAGTTTCTTATAAAACCCTCAATTTTGATAGCCATTTTGAAGCAATTTTTCTAATATTTATTTTTAATTGAGTATCTCTATTAATCTATTAACTAAGACTAACTCTATTACTCTCTCGCTTGAGGATTTTAAATCTAAATTACATGCAAAAAATTTGTACTTGTGATCAATTAAAAAAAATTTCAAACAGATGAAATGGAAAACCTAGATTTGATAATAAATTAAATTTTTGTAACACTTATGTTGTACTTCACTTTGTCTTTAACCAAATTGCAAACATTTTATTTAATAAATTATGCAATTAAGTAATCAAAGATAGCAACTGGGATAAAAATTTTAAGTGATAATCTGATTTAAAAATTCCTTTTCTTATGATCATCACATGTACAGGCATCCACTCCAGGTCAGACAAAGAGAAAACTGAGGCAGAGGGTTCATTTTTTAATTCATCCTGGCTGCTGCACTACATGGACCAAATGCTGGTTGCATGGTGTTACACAAAAATTAGATTTGTCATCCAGAATTGTCAGACTTTTACTCAAGATGGTGTCCAATATATGGAGCATACTGTTAGCATGTGGTCTACAGTTTGTTTAATTGCACTGCACTCACAATTTTGTATACAACAAAAACAGACTTACTTAATTTATTTTTTATTTTATCTCTGTGTTTATCCTCCTGACTCGCAGGAAAGCAATGGAGGTGCTAATTGCTAATACATAGGGTAGGCAATTACCCTGACCTGCATCTGGAGATGCCAAGATATTGCTGTCTGCTTGTAATTAGTAGATATATGATTGAAATTTAGAACTGCTTGCCAAGATCACCAAGCAAGAAAAAGTGCCATAAAGTGTCTTTCCCAAGGACACAATAGAATGACATGAGTAAGTTTTGAACCAAGACCATGTTGATTATAAGAACAGTGCTTTAACCACTTAACCACATTGCTGACATATACTCCCAACCAGACTGTAAGTCTGTAGCTGTTGTTCTGCAAGGTAGATCAAAACCAAAATTGGCAAAACAGAAGGATATTTAACCATCTAGCTGTTCAGAAAGAGCTTGGCAATAAAAATCTACTTGGATAATTGCCATTAGCAATGGATGGGGCAATGCATAGATTTATTAATTTAAGTAATACACAATTAAAAAGTCTTTCACTTGATGTTAAACAAGATTTAGTTCGCTTACATTTGAATGCAATAAAACAGCTTTTACATTTCAATAACTTCCAATTAACCAACTATGTCTATATTTTTAACTAAGTCAGAGTTTAAATGTTAGAACTTAAAATTAATGAAAAATAATTTTTTGAATGATGATAAAACTTACATGTGTTGAAGTGCATAAATATATAGCTTCTGAAAAATTAATTTTATATAATCCAAGTTTTGAAGCCTGTCCCAGGCTATTGCAAGCAGGACAATATTTTTTTTGCAGTTGATTTCTTTTTCTTGAAGAAAAATTGGAGTCAAACTGCATAGTTTTGCAAGACTTTTCCAACAAGAAAAAGCAATCCCCAATCTAAATCTATAAAATATCAAATAGTTAAATCATTGCTTATTAATTTTCAGCCAAGATATTTAAATTTAAAAAAATACAAAATTAGCAATAAAAAGTTATAAGTAACACATGTTCAAATTTTCTATAAATAGCAATATTCATTTTGCATAATTTTTCTTCACAATTCTTCATAATATCAGCTTAAATTTTTTTAAATATTTGTTTAACTTGAAATATAAACACAAAACATTACAGGTAAATACTTTGTATTTGCATTTATTTTGTAAAAAATATACTTTGTATTAATCAAAAATAGCTTGAATATATTAAATAAACTTAATATTTTTATTTGATTGACTATAATTTTGTATATTTTTTAAGAATTTCTAAATGTATCAATTGGATACAACAATTATATAATACAATCAATTTCTAATGTCTTCATTCAGTCAATTAAAAAAAAGGTTATAAGTATTCTTTAACAAATATTGGACATATACCCCATCAATAAAACCTATTGAAACTTACCAAAATCTTAAATGGCAAGGACTTACCAAATTATGTTAAACGCCTATTCATTTTTCCAACACAACTAGTGCTAACAAATAATAGCAGATAAAAATATATCTGAACAGAATGACTTACTCGACTATAGGCTATGCTAAATTGCAAGTCGGATTATCGAGATTTTCTTGCAATAAACCTACATGCATTGAAACAGATGGCCTCCTTGATAAATTAAAAAGTGTTATTTCAGTTTATCAAAGTTCAAGTAAAAAACTGACAAGTGGCTTTTTTGAGGGCTCACTTGCAGCAATACTGCAAAAGAGTATAAACAGGTTTATAGTTTCAATGATAAATTTTACAAAACTTAAAATGTTGTTATTGTAATATAGTTTTATAAAAAATTGTAAAGAAGGCTAAGAATCATTACAGCTTTAAATGAGAAGTAGAATGAATTAACTTTTACATAAATATTGGAATAACTAAAGGACTGGAACTAAACAATAAACATCAAAAGGGTAATTTTGAAATAACCAAATTAAGAAATTATTTTTTCTATTCAATACAAAATTTAAAAAAAAAAAAAAAAATTAGATCCGTTGAACTATATTTCAATTTTAAGATAAAAAATGCTGAAATATGTTAGTGTGGAAAATATTTAACTGAGACTCACCTATTTGTTAGATGACCCATTTGTGCAAACATTCTCAAACTACTGTTGATACGAATGTGTAACTGGGCCATCCTGTTTTAAAAACTATGCTTTAAAAGTCTACAAAAATATAGATCACAACCAATATTTTATTATATTGAAAATATACATAGGGTACAATAGTTTTCAATAATTTATATTTTGTGCTCGGTATATCATTGTACAGTATATAATAACTGTTATCTACTTATTTTAGATTTTTTCAAGAACTAACGGAGTCCTGCTGCTGAACATTCGAATACAAAATACACGCTTTGTCTAATTCGATTACTTTTCTTTTCCAAACCAAATGATTTGGAAAATTTACAACATGAAAATTCAAAAATTAAAAAACCTCTACTCCATATCCAATCGCCTATAATTGTTAAATCCGTCGTTGTGCATTGGAGGTGTTCACGGAGTGGGTCCGAAACGGGTCCAGATCTCTTTTTTCAAGTTGTTGGAACTTACCTTAAATTGGATATTTTATGAACTTGGACTCAAGCTTTGAAGGGTTTGACTACAAAGACTTGAAAGTAGCTTAACCCGTTAACGCTGAACAGCCAATATATTGGCGATGGCAATTTGTACGGGCAAGCCACTATTTTGGCATCGTATTATTTCATTTTATCTTGCTATTTATCCTCCTGAATTGCAGGAAAGCGACAGAGGCGCTATACATAGGGCAAGCAATTACCCCGACCTGCTTCCAAAAATGCCAAGATATTTTTATTTATTTATTTAAATCAAACTCCCGGTCCATAACAGAAAAAAAAACAAAAACAAAACAGCAAAAACTACACAGAATAACAGACACATACAAAAAAAACAACACTTCAAAAAAAAAGGTTACCAAGTATATCTATTGCGAATAAACTAATGCGTTGTAGTGTTTATAGTATGATGAATTAATAAAACATTCCGAGGCCATTAAAGAAAAATTTATTTATTATTAGATTCGTAACAACGATAAATAAAGGAGCAAGTCATTTTTCTTAGAATTGCATCAAATGTTGTAATGTTATTCAACACCTGCTGTTCACGGGCACTTACATACCTAGCCAATCCATATAAAAATCGAAAAGAATTATTGTATTATTTTTTTTTTTTTTATATTTTTATCTCTATATTTATCCTCCTGACTCGCAGGAAAGCGACGGAGGCGCTATACATAGGGTAAGCAATTACCCTGACCTGCTTCCGGAGATGCCAAGATATTGCTGTCCGCTAGTAATTTAGTAGAGATATGACTGCAATTTAGAACTGCTTGTCAAGACCACCAAGCAGGGGAAAGTGCCGTAAAGTGTCTTTCCCAAGGACACAACAGAATGACGCAAGTGGGTTTTGAACCAAGACAATGCTGATCATCAGTCCGGTGCTTTAACCACTCGACCACGCTGCCGACTGCTGTAGGCTACACGTATTCTTTTTAAACTAGAGGACAAAAAGTTATCCCATAATTGACATGCATACGTAGATGAGCAATATGTGAGATATTTTTTATTTTCGTCGAGCACTTATAAAAGCATGTTTTTAACCTATTTGCTGTTCCAAATAAATAACGAACCTGTCTATTTATATCTTCATCATCACGTAACTTGGAGTTAAGAAATACTCCAAGGTATTTAATTTCATTTACAAACCGTATCTTGAAATCACCAAGTAGACTACCACATTACCAAGTACCACATATTTGAATTGTTTTCGTGTTAATTTCATTTTAATTAAAATCTCACCATTTTTTGGTCTGTCTTTTTTAACCCAGGATACAAGTCACAATACAAGTAGATACAAAGTTTTTGTTTTAGTATGTGCCAATTTCACTGAGTCATTCCAACCTGGAATAGAATGAAATGAAAGACGAGGACAAGGAGATCCAAGTACATCTTTTGATGGTTGCAAGAGACTATATGGGCTTACAATATCTAAGTAAAACTTATTGATAAGTTTTAAATGTTTTTGGTTACAGCAATGAGCACCATTGCATTTTATTTCTTCAAATGGGAGAAAAATATTATTCAAATAATGTTTAGTAGCTTCATTATAGTTTGTTTTATTTGTCTGAGATACTTTTGACCATTTCACATTAAAGTACTCAGGTAGCCTACAGGTTCATTAACTGCAATTTGGGTAAAGAATTTACAGTTAAATGCTATGGAAAGAGGATGATAATCAGATGTAATAAAGTTTAGTAATACTTCTATTTTAGTTATTGAGGTGTGGGCTGCACAGAAGGACATACAATGATCAATCCAGCTGCAAGTCTTTGTGAGCATCGCTAACATACGTAAAAGATTTTTTAGGTAACATCGCCTCATCAGACATTGTAAGATTGAAATCTTGGCAAAACGAATTTAACAAGGGGCCAAACATATTGTTACAGCAAGCATTGAAGTCTTCTATAATACACATATTAGGATGTTGAACATCTTCACATAACTCACCAAACTTTCCAAGATATTCTTAGTATGTATCTGTATTGGATTCGCAACAACATGGAAGATTACATTGATAAAAGATATGGAGGAAGTAGGCAAAGATTTACTGTAAGACCAATAATAGTATTATCATGGTTAGAGAATGTAGATGCCTGAAGCTGCTTGTTCGACAAAATAGCAGTGCCTCCATAAAGTCTGCCTGAATGCAGTTTTGTTTCTTAGCTAAAAGAACTTATGCCATAAGAATAGTGCTGATTGTTGTTAGAATTCAGAAAATCAACATTTTGCTTGGCAAGCCTAGTTGGTTGAAACAAAATTATGTCAAAGGTTTTACATAAAATTTTAATTTCTTCTAGCGAATTACTAAGACCTCTACAATTGAAGGAAACCACTTTTGACTCTATATTATTTGTTGTTTCTATTGGAATCATCAATAAATTTGGAGGAAGATATTATATTCTTGAATTTTGAAGTGTTAAAAATTTTTTTAACTAGTATTCCTGCAGGCCATTGTTCAAGATCAAGACATTTATTGGCTGGTAGTCCAGCAATAGAAATTTTGAAAAATGAAAAAGAGTCAAATTTAGTTTTTAATTTTTCAACAATGACTGTTGTTGCTGATTTAAATCGTGTTTGAGCAAACTGTTTTATTTTACTCTTTAAAACATCTGGATCTTCTTCTTCTCCTTTTAACCTTTCTCTTCAGTCAGGGGTAGCCACAGCGTATCATCATTTTCCAAACCTTCCTGTCTTCAACGTCCGTCTCCTTTGCACCAACTTCCCCCATATCTTCTTTCACTACATCTAAAACATCAAAAACTTCTTTAACTACTCTAAAACATCTGGATGAAATCTTGAATCAAAAATATTAACAGGTTTTTCAACAACCTTTAAGTCTGACCAACGACATACACTCCATGATAGGGAACTCTTTTTTCTCAGTTTGTTTCTTTATTAAGAGAACGCCGACAGGACCGTCGGCACTCGTACGCTTGACTGCATGCTCCTTTGGACGACTGAGTCGTCAAAAAATACATTGATTTATATATTGAACAACATAAAAGTTTGATTTGTTTTTGCAAAAGCGTGAACAAAAATTGGTCAGATTATTAATGATGCAATTTTTGAAAAATAACAAACTTTTTAAATTAAATTGTAAGGCATGATAGAGTGTAAGTTTTCATTAAATTTTAGCTTAATAAATTAATAGTTATTCCAAGTTAGTGAAATCAAATTGAACTACACAAAAGTTTGTTTTGTTTTTGCAAAAGCGTGAACAAAAATTGGTCAGATTGTTGATGTAGCTATTTTTGAAAAATAACAAACTTTATAAATTAAATTATAAGATATGATAGAGAGTAAGTTTTGAATAAATTTTAGAATAAAAAGCATAGCCAATATATAAGGACGTACGATTACGACCATGAAAAGTTATAAAGAAGCACGACCACGTAAAATTATAAAGAATTTTACGCAGTTGATAATGGAATGAGTAATAATTCCGAAACGTCCTTAATAAACTTTTTTTTATTAAATAATTTTATTTTGTATATATATAATATATATCCTTAATATAATATTTATGTACTAAATATATATCTTTAATATAAAATATATTATATGTCCTTAATATAAAATCATTTTAATATAGATAAGTTTATGACGTAAGATTGAAGCAAATAAAAAGTTTAAATCATCTAATTTTCACTACTGTACTTCAGGTGTTATAGCAGTGCTTTTTAACCTTTTTTGTGGCGACCCAAATGTTAAGCGGAAATCGAGTGCATTAAATGTATTAAATGTATTTTGATAATTTGGAAATTAATTCAGCAAAATTCATCACTATTGGCATCGATTGAACTTTCATCTATGTGGGAATAACAATTCATTGTATATCTTATAGACAGACCAAATTTAATTTTAGTAAAAGGCATTTGCCATTCTCTATATTTAGTATGCTCCATGCATCAAATCAACTTCCTTCAAGCTTTGATTACATATTGGCTTGAAAAAAGCAGCTATTTGTTTTCTATGAAGTATGTAAACATTAGATAAGTTTGGCAGTAAAAACAGCACTTATTTGCTGTAATAGAAAGTACTGTTAATCAGTTTTGTTTGCATAATATTTGCTCAAATTTGATGCTATCTATTTACTATTACAAATAGCTTATTCATTTTCTTTATTTGCCATTAAGTGAGCTTAATAGATTAAACATTAAATTGTAGATGCACTGTACAATTGTTAGTGTTTTTATTTTTATTTTTTAACTTTGTTGTTGAAATTGGTATTCAATTTTTAAATAGTATTACAAAACTTTATTTTTAATAGGTTACGCACTCAAACTGTATGTATGTTAAGCGATTTAATTAAGTATTTAAGTGATTTAAAAATCTGTTTTTTGTTGTTGTTGTATGTACTTTTGAATGTTTTTTAAATAGAACTGCGCAGTGTGCCAGCCTTGGGATAGTCTACTTGGTGTTACAAGAGTAAAATTTTAGCTTTGTGCAGCGTATCATACTAATGTTTTTGTATTATCAGTTGCATTTAATAGTATTTTGTGTTTATTATTTCAACTAATTTATGTTTTGTTTTTTTATTTTTTTATTTTTTATTTTATTTTTATTTTATCTCTATATTTATCCTCCTGACTCGCAGGAAAGCGACGGAGGTGCTATACATAGGGTAAGCAATTACCCTGACCTGCTTCTGGAGATGCCAAGATATTGCTGTCCGCTAATAATTTAGTAGAGATATGACTGCAATTTAGAACTGCTTGTCAAGACCAGCAAGCAGGAGAAAGTGCTGTAAAGTGTCTTTCCTAAGGACACAGCAGAATGGCACAAGTGGGTTTTGAACCAAGACCATGTTGATCATCAGTCCGGTGCTTTAACCACTCGACCATGCTGCCGACACATTGTATTTACAAACACTGTGTTAAATTTACAAATTATTTTCAACATTTTTTGTTTATTTTATATATTTTATTTTTTATTAAGTATGGCATTCTGCATTGAAAATTAGAACTTTTGTTTGCAGCAGTTTTTGCTTTTTTTAATGATTTGTTTTCAGGAGTGCATACAATTTAGTTATGTTATCTGTCTATAGGCTTTCTAAGTTGGTAGGTTGATTTTTATGCAATATTTCTCATTTTGATTTCTTTATTTTAGGTTGTGTGCAGAAGGTTTAATGGTAAATTTAAAAAAAAAAAAACTTACTAATTTAATCTGCAGTAAAAAGAAGCTGTCTATTAGCATTATCAAATAACTGATGAGGTGTGCCTAAAAAGAAACAAGACTGACTTTACAGATTGCTTAATGTAAACAACTGTCAGGAGTCAATGCTTTCATAGCATGGCGTAACATGTATTCTCTGTTTAACAGCTGTTTTGACACAACAATGCTATTGTGTTTGCTTTTACAGAGCTGAAAGTGAATCTGATAAGTTGCTTGTTGAAAAAAATTTAAATTGTGCAATATTTGTGCTGAGGCTCTTGACTGCAGAGCAGAAAGTTCATTGAGTGAATGTGTGCCAAGACATCCTTCAGCAGCTGGAAGCAGACAGCAAACTCTTGGAAAAGGTCATCACAGCAGATGAGTCATGAATTTTTCAATATGATCTTGAGATGAAGCAATAAAATTGTCAGTGGAAAAGTTTGTCTTCATCAAGACTGAAGAAGGCCCACATGCAATGGTCACAAGTGAAGGGGATGTTAATCACCTTCTTTGAACACCACAGAGTGATGATGAATGGTACATCATGAATTTGTGCCTCAAGGACAAACAGTTAACAATTTTACAAGGAAGTCCTGACTTGGCTTGTGAACAAAATTATTCAATAAAAAAGAGACTCCTGGGCAGGCAAAACCAGGATTTTGCATCATGACAATGCACCTGCTGACACAGCTCTTAGTTTGAAGCACTTCTTTATCTCAAAAGAAATCACCATGTTGGATCATTTACCATATTTGCTGGACTTAGACCCTTGTAATTTCTTTCTTTTTCTAAAACTAAAAGGGATACTCAAGGGGATGACATGAAGGCCAATGTTACAGCCTACCTCAAAAGCATCAAAAAAGAGAATTTGCACAGTGCTTCAAGGTGTGGTCAAAAAGAATGGCAGTGCGTTGAAGCCAATGGTAAATACTTTGAAGGGGGCAACTAGAAATCACACAAGAATTGTATGTGATACTCAAAGTGGACATGGTATGTATGTGGCTAAATAAACTTGTAAATGCAATAGTCCTGTTTCTTTTTAGCCACACCTTGTATAAAATCACTAAAACAAATTAAAAAATTTTTTAAAAAACATACGAAAGGTGTTCAAAAAGTAATGCAACCAGGTTTCTTTTCATGACATTGAGTTTTAAAGGTACATAAATCATGCATAACAAGAAAGTATGTAGCATGAGCATTTCATAGTTCTCAATGTAATCTCCCGCTTTCTAAACTGCCTTTTCCCACCTTTTAATGAGTGCACATATTTCTTCATTGTAAAATTCTTTAGGTTGCGTTTTTAACCACTTTCTAACAGCAGTTTTGACCTCTTCATCACTGGAGAAATGTTGCCCCCTCAAACTTTTTTTGAGGGGCCCAAACAAATGGAAGTCAGATGGTGCCAGGTCTGGTAAATATTGGAGATGTGAAATTGTTGTCCAGCCAAAGAAGCTGATGACCTCACACATTTTGAGGCTGGTGTGAGGCCAAGCATTGCTATGTTGCAATAAAACCTTAGACATTTTCCAAGCAGGTCAAACTCTTTGTATTCTTGCTTTCAACTTTTTTAATGTATTGATGTAAACATTTGAATAGATTGTTGCTCCTAAGGATATGAAGTCTACCAGTATCACACCAACACTATCCCAGAACACAATCACCATTACTTTTTCTGCAGACTGCTGAAATTTGAACTTCTTCAAGTATGGTGAGGTGGGATAGTGTCACTCCATTGGTGCTCTCTTTGACTCTGATTCAAAGTGGTGAACCCAAGTCTCATCTCTAGTCACTATTCATTGCAAAAAGGTTTTGTCACTATGGCAATATTCCAGAAGTTCAGAACAAGCTTTTAGGTGGAATTGTTTATGAGCCTCTGTGAGCTGCTTTTGGACCCACTGTGCACACACTTTTAAATACCCCAGGGTATCCATGATCTTTACAGCACTCCCTGCACTTACTCCTAATGACTCAGCAAGCTCATTAATAGTGATGCGTCTGTTTTCCTTAATCAATGCATCTCCCTGATCAATGTTAGCAGAACTGTGAGCAGAAGATGGCCTACCACTTTTTGGCCTACTGCAAAGATTGCTTTCAGCAGGTTCTTCCTGTCCATCATTGATTCACTTTGCTTACCTTGTCACTGTGCTGTAGTCTATCACACCATAACCATACACTCCTTCTGCTTATGTTCTGATCTGTTTCTCCCTCCAACAGTAGAAATTCAACTTTTTGCTTGTGCCAAGATTGCTTTGGGGCAATCATGCCAACTTTACCTTTAAATGAAAAAGACATAGAGGGATTGATTAAAATTTGAATTGCAGATTGCAGTAATTCAAACACTTCTTTTTTTACAAAATCTGTAAACCTGAATTACCAACCTATAATCTGTAAAAGAATCAGATGTTGGTTAAATGAATGCTGCAAGAAATTAAATCAGTTGCATTACTTTCTGAACACCATTGTATTTATGAGTTTGCTTGCAGTGCATTTATGAGTGCACAGCAGCCAAAAATATTTGAAAAAATTGGGGTATTTTTAAATACAATTGGTTACTTTTAATTAAAAAGACCTGGAAACCCTAATTTTATAGCTAGCTAATAAAACAGATAACTTACTTAGCTATGTTGAATTTATAATTTGCTGGTTGAATTGTAAAAACTAATTAATTGCTATTATTAAACTAAATTTTGCTCATAGGTGTTTTTTTACTTTTAAAATTTACTAAGCCTTACTGTAACTGCAGCTTTTGATAGATTTGTTTTTTAAATTTATTTAATTGTAGACTAATGGTATAGCTTGAATAAAAATATTTCAAGGCTGTATAGTTTTTAGTTTCAAAATCTTGGAGAGACATATTTATGCTATCATCAAACCAATTGTAGACCCACTGCTACCTGGAGAACAAGCTGGATTTCAGTGTGGCAGGTCAACCATAGACCAAATCACTTTTCTAACTCAAGAAATTGAGGATATCTTTTTTGCTAAAAAGAAGGTCAGTTTGTTGATCTCACAGCACCCTACAATACTGTATGGTACCATGGCCTCACCTGCAAACATTTCCATCTTCTGGACAGGTGCATGGTCTCATTGATTATGGAACTTATTTGTAATTGAAGGTTTGCCCTTGCAATCATTGCCAAAAAGCAAAGGAAGTAATAATGCCTCAAGAATGGTGTCCCACAAGGATCATTCCTGGCTCTTCTTTTGTTATATGACCTGCCAGTAGCAGTCACCAGAAACCGATGACCTGATCATCTAGCACTATGCAAGCAACTAGCAGGTGTTAGGTGGGACTCTTACTCAGGACATGGCAACCCTGTCCTCCTATCTTTACAAAGGGATGCTCAAACTCTGTAAAATAAAGACTGTGTTAGCAAGGAGGCATGGCATGAACTTAATATCTTTGCCAATGGACAAGCACTACCATTTTGTACTAAACCTACTTATCATGACATAAAGCTGGATAGAGTATTTAGAGTTACTATGCAAGAAGTTAACATTTCGCATTGGGCTTTTAAGGCAATTATTAGCTGGATCAAGCTAAGTTGCGCATGCTACAATACTCTGCATAGCCACCCTTGTCTTGGTCTCTTTCACAGCTGAATACTGTGCACATGTTTGGTGACAGTTGTTGCAATTTAAATCAAGAAAGCAATTTGTGCCTGTTACACTGGAACTGCTGAACAACCCTGCTCAGCCAAGCCCAGTGGAGCACGATGAGCAGAATATAAATGGAGCATGGAGTGGCAAGAAGATGCCTCTCAACTTTATACAATGATTAAGGATGTTAGCCCAACACCACCAGGAATTAGATTTCACAGATCTGCATTGGCCAAGCTTAACCACCTCTGAACTGATGTTGGTCTATTCTGCTCAAAAGTGCACAAATGGGATATGGATTCTATGCTGGCCTGTGAGTGTGACACAAAGGAGCATACAGCTGAACACACAATAACATCTTGTTCCATTTATAACCATCCAAATAGAGCCTGTGCTCTCTCAGATGTTGACAAGAGCCTTGCGACCTGGCCAATGGAAACATGTTTGGCCATTTAGCAGACCTTCCAGCTTTTTTCCATCTCCCCTTTGAAAATGAAGAAGAATAAAGATGCACAATTAGTAGGCAACTTTGTTATTTATCACTAAAACCAGCAATAGCAAACTTGTTAATTTAATTTTTAAATGTTAACCTAATTTTTTGCTATTATTTGTCTGATAGTGCTATCCAGATACAACTTACTTTGTTGGGCCTAGGCAAGTTTTTATATTGATATGCAAAGGATGTTATTTTTAATACTTTGATTAATAGTGTCTGTAACTAGATTTTTTTAGTTATGTTAGTGAATGAGTAGTACACTTAAACAAATTTTACCTGTGAACAGTAATTTGAAAATAAGCAATGAAATTCACTAAGTTATACAATCAATTTGTCAGTTTTGTGCTAAGTTAAAAAATTTGAATACAAAAGACTAAGCAAAACTACTGATTAAGATTATGATTAAGAGAGTACTGCATATACTTGCATATAAGCCGATCTTGCAAGCTAATCCTTAAAAATTTGCCCCAAAATGAAAAATTTTGTAAAAACTCACATATTAGCTGACCCTCAAGATATCCCCTCAAAACCTTGCAGAAGAGAATAAATGAGAACAGAAACCATTATTGTTTTGTTTTACTTTTAATAATTTTCACAAATTAGACATTCAATTTTTATCCTCACCATCACCCTTCTCAAATTCCTCAAAGAGATATTTCCAGTCCTCCAATGTATATTTGACATTATCGTTATCTCACATTTTTTTTTATCTTGATCTTCATTTCCACTTTCTGGTGCTTCATCACTGTCTTTATTTTCAATTTCATTGCTATCCTCTTGTCATATATCATCATCTTCAGTGCCATCTAATTTGTTGCTGATGCAACATTTAAAAAATAATTTTTTTACCATTTCTTGGGAAATCATATCATATGCAATCTTCACCCAAGACACAACTGTGGGCAAAGGAGAGTGAAGTTTCCTTTGGCTGTTAGTTTAGCCTTGCCATATACCATCCACTGTGTTCACAGGTTTTGAATGTGTGTCTTGAAGGGTCTATTTAGGCTGACATCTAGGGGTTGTAGCATTCCAGTCAACCTTCCTGGTCTGGTATGACTGCTTGAATGGTGTTTGACTTTAGACTCCTTTTTACCTTTTTGGTTGGGTGAGTCCTGAATTGGTCCCAGACTACCATGGAGTGTTTCTTGATAATACCTTCATTTTTGCCACCCACACTTGATTTATCCATTTGATTACACCTTCTTGGTCCATCTATCCTTTTGCATGCTGATGGATGACCACACCACTGGGAAGTTAGTCCTTTGGGGAGTTTTCTGTTTAAAGATTACCATTAGGGATAGCTTCACCCCATCTGCAGTGCAGCTCAGCATCACTGTAAAATGGTTTTTTCATCCCCTGTGATCTTGATAAAGACTGTTTTGTCACTTTTTTGGTTCAATGTTTTATTGCATGGCATGTCAAAGCCTATTGGGGTCTTGTTCATATTGCCTATGCTGTTGAGAGAGAAATTACCAGTCTTTTGTTTATTTATCGCAAAATGTTGGAAGTCTATAACCTTTTCCTCAAATTCTGATAGTAGCTTTTGGGCTAATTTAATTCTTTGTTTTGGTGATATCCTGTTTCTCTTCAAAAACCATGTACACCTACCCAGGAAAGCAGTGAAAGTTGAGGTGCCTAGGTATTTTCTAGATTTGGCCATCTGCAATGCTTGCAAGCACATAGCCAATCTAGACACAATGTAGCCATTTTGCCTTTAAACCTCTAACCATGCAAGAATGTCCTTTTCCATTTTAGGGAAATGTCCAGCTTTGGACTCTCTTTTTGCACATTTTGAATTGGGCATGCAGTCCAATGTACTATCCTTTCTCTATCTGCTAGTGTTGCTCTCATCCACTCTGAAGTTTCTTGCTGCTTCAAGGTTGCTTGTTTCCTCTAAGGCAGTGGTTCTCAAAAGTTTTTGCTACATTCCTTCCTTTCAGAACTTGGGTACCATCATTTCCCCCTTCTGAAAAAGAATATCTTGATGATCAAAGTAAATAATTTATTTGTCTTCATCCAAATTTGTGACCCAAATTCCAGTTATCCCAGAAAGTTCAAAAATTAACATTCAATTTTGAATCTTTCTCAGACTTTTCAATTTTTATTTATTTTATTTCATCTCTATATCTATCTCCTGACTTGCAGAAAGCATCACAACACAATAGATAGGGCAAGCAATTAACCCAACCTGCTTCTGGAGATGCCCAGATATTGCTGTCTGGTTGAAATTTTTTATTTTGTTTTTTTTAGTTATACAGAGATATGACTGAAATTTGGAATTGCTTGCCAAGACTGCCAAGTAAAGAAAATACGGTAAAGTGTCTTTTCTATAAACACAACATAATGGCGCTAGTAGGTTTTGAACTGAGACCATATTGATCACAATCACAGTGCTCTAACCATTTGACTACACTGCTGATATTTTTGTCCCTAAAAAGTAGTAATTCCAAAAAAACTTTTCACTTTGAAGTACCAATTTTTTGCCTCACTTGCATTGTAGTGAAATTTTCAAATTCCTCCCTGATTGCTCCCCTAGTGATTTTTCCTCCTTGGCTTGGAGATTTCAAATTCCTCCTTAGGGAGCCAAGTGACTCACTTTGAGAAACACTGCTCTAAGGCCTTCATTGATTTTAGTTTAAAAGAACAGCATACAACATCAGACATGGTTAAGTTTTTCTGAATTTCACAACTACTAACACAAAGAAACTAAATACAAAGTTGCACATGACAAGTGCAAACGCAAAAGTGGTAATGTGAATGACAATTGACAACAAATCACAGTGTGTTATGATCAGGTGATTGAAAAATCAAAGTGGCAGTGTCCAGAGTAAACACAATGTGCTTAATTAGACATGATTATGTTGCATTTTATTTGAATACAGTTAAAAGTAATTTATGAAATTTAAATTCGTTAAGTGATTAAAGCTATCTCATTTGTTTCATTTTGTTTTTTATATTGATTTTTCACAACAGTCAAGGTTTTTTTGTTTGGTAAAGAAGCTTTACTGGGCTTATTGTTCGACTTTGGAAAGTATATGTGTTATTGGATTTCTGTTCTGGAATTTGGTAATATGGATCTTTGTTGATGACAGGTTGTGGCATTGCATTCTGTATTAATTTGGGATGATTCGATCCAGCATTATTGTCAGTGTTAAGAATGCATGTATGGTCTTGACTTTCTTAACTGGCTATTGATATTTGTGCTGTTAAGTTCATTTTTGTTGAATTTGCATAATCATTGATGGATAGTTGAGAAGGTACTTTGAACATCCAGTTTGTCTTAACAGCTTTGATGTTTTTGCAGTCATTGGAAAGTATGTATGGTTTTTGACTTTCTGTACTAGTTTTTGATGAATGTTGGTTTTGAATAAAGGCTAGTTGAGGCTGTGATTTTACCATAAATTTAGGATGATTTGATCAGCGTTATTGCCAGTTGTTGGAAAGTATGTATGGTCTTGACTTTCTGCACTGGCAATCGGCATTCATACTAATATAATAGCTTTTGGTAAATTTGGGTATTCATTGAAGGCTGCTTGAGAAGGTGCATTAAATTTCCAGTTTGACTTGTTAGTTCTGATGTTATTCCTAATTGTTGGAAACAAGGCCAGGGAGTCAGTGGTCTAAACCTTGACTCTAACTCCAGGACATTTGAAACATCCGACTCTGACTCTGACTCTGACTTTGACTGATTAATAATAATGATAGAAAATATTTTTATATATCATCTACTTTACTATCTATCAACAAAAATGTTACTTCATAACGACAAGCATTTCATGCTTCTCTTTATTGATTTCAATTTCTCTCATATTTTTTTTTCTTTTTAACTGCTTTATGTGCCATTTAATCAATTACTAGAGGGTTAATCAATACTAATCAATTATGAGAGGCTACTTAGTAGTAATTGATTGCATCTGGTATTTTTTCTGTCTTCATGGAATGATGAAAGGGAAGCAACTAATTGGAGTTTTTTTTAAAGCAACTAAATTGGCTACACAAGCAATAGCATTGCAATATTTGGCAAAATACAATTTGCTTAAATTTTAAATGTAAACTTATTAATGAATTGCCTGCTGTGTAATTCGGTACGTGGCAAAGTTCTCTTAAAACTTTGAATGTCACTTTAATTCATGATTTGGACAATTTCTACCAACTCCAACCTTTTCTAATCTAAAATTTTCCAATACCAACTTCAACTTCTCAAAATGGTTCAACTTTTTTGACTCTAACTCTCCAGCCCTGGTTGGAAAGTATGTAAGGTCTTGACTTTCTGTGTGGATAATCAGCATTTGTTTTGGTTAAGTATTTTTTAAATTATATGCTGGTTTTTGGTGAAGGGTGGTTTAGGAAGTGCATTAAATATCCAGTTTGGCTTATTAGCTTTGATGTTAATCCTAGTTGTTGGAAAGAGGGTGTGCTCTTGACTTTCCATACTAGTGTTTGATGATTGTTAGTCTTGTATTAAAAGTTGGTTGAGGCAGTACATTTAATGTCAAGTTTAGCTTGTTAGGTTTGGTTATTACTCATTGTTGGAAATTATCAATGGTGTTGACTTTTCATAATAGTTTTTGGTAAATGTTGGCTTTCACTGAAGGCTTGTCAAGGAGATCATTAAATATCCAGTTTTGCTTGTTAATTTTCATGTAATTACTTATTGTTGTAAAGTATATATATATCTTGACTTTCCGAAATAGTGAGTCATCATTAAAAAAACAGGTTGAGGCAATGTCTTGAATATGAATTTTGAATGATTTGATTCATTGTTATTGTTAAATGTTGGCTCACTTTCACAAAAACTTTGCAAACGGTTTTGAACAATTTGTTTTTTGATGAAAATTGAAATGGTTTTCTGTTAGTCAATGTAAAACATTTTCCATTTAATTGTCTTTGTGGTATAAAGTTTACCACCAAACTTGATTGGTTAATTTCAGAAACCTGACAAGGTATTGAAATTGGTATATCAGACTGATTTGTAATTATACTCTCATGCTCTGGTTGTTATATAACACCTTTGATTGAAATTGGATCATCAATAACCAATGGTTGGAACATTTATTATCAAGTTGGATAGATCATTCATTATAGTCAAACTGGGCAATGCGCAGCTACCCATTTTTTACCGCCTAATGCGCAGAAGCTTTTTAATAAACAAACAAAAAAAAGAAAAAAAAAAAAATTACTCCAGGATTTATCTTATATCTTTAAAAAGTGTCAGTATCAAAATCAAGCGAATCCAAGTGTTTTTTGACATTAAACTACACGTTCTTCAAACCGCTTCATTTTTTTTAACTTTTAACTTTGCTCTTCAACCTGCTAACTTTGCTTATATCATGAAATATACTGAACGCTTAATGTAATCTATAGTTTCTAGCCAGTCTACTAATGGTCAAGAACATATCTGAACAAAAAACAGCGAAAAAAAATGTTTTCTCTTTCTCTTATAAAAAGATGTTCTTTACCCATATTTTTTTCATTATATTTTGTCCAATGCGCATAATGGTCAAGTGTAATTTAAAGAAAAACCAATTGGAGTGAGAGCAAAAAAGAAACAAAACTAGTTGCTCTAAAAGATAAAAAAAGAAAAAACCTGCGCAAATTGAATTTGTGAGCCCAAAATTTAAAAAATTTTTTTAAATTTGTTAAGAAGCTTGAGAAGAGCTTAGTTTTTTTTCAATCAACTAGTTTCTCTCTAAAACTAACTCTGTTTCTGTCTTTCACTTTCACTTCAATCGTTTTTTTTTTTTTTGAATTAGACCCGACCGTGCATAATAGCATCAACGTGCTTCCAACTCGCATCTTTTGTCAGAAACAGTAAACTTAGTTCTATGATTTGATGTTTATGATCAAGGGCAAGGGAAGAGCAGAGATTTCTTTAGGGTTTGATGATTTTTTTTTCTGAAATTATATTTAAAGTATTTCTATTAGGAGAATTAGATGTTTTTAGATACGAAAACAAAATTTCAATGAGATGTTTTGCTTTTTTAATTAGTAACAAAAAAATTGAGAAAAAGGTTAAGAAAACCTATCCTTACATATGACAATTATTTTTTAAGAATTACAAAAATTTATCTAACTGGTCGAGTGGTTAAGAGCGCCATTTTGATGGCGCCGCATCAACATGGTTGCGGTTTAAAAGTTACTTGGGTCAAATTGTTGTATCCTTGGAAAAGAAATTTTACGACACTTTTCTCTGCTCGAAATTCTTAGTTAGCATATTTACATATTACAGTATTTATATCAAAATGAATGAATAAACAAAAATCCAAATAATAAAATTTAACCGGACAGCTATATCTTGGCATCACCGGAAGCATATCGGGAAAATCAACAGTGGACAAGAAAAAAAATTTTGAGCAATAGGCCTATACAACAACTGGCATGAAAATTCTTCAGAAATGAACCAAAAAAAATGCACTGAAGTTGATCAAAATTTATTTAATTGCATTAGTTTTCGTAAACTACTGCTTATGACGCGCAAGAGGACAACATAAAACACACTAAATTCTGAAATAAATTAATATCTGTAAAAACCAGACCACTACAAATAACAAGAGGCTGAATCAACGTAATCTATAATAATCTAAGTATGCTCTAATCTTCATTGTCGATTTGAATTTGTTCTTCAAAACTAATATAGCGTTATTCTTCTCTGATCGAACACTTCTCTAAAACAACAAAACCTTATTAGAATTCCAATAACTTTTTTTTTTCTTTTTTTTATAATCACAAAAAAATCTTTTATTCTTTATGTGGTTCCATGCGTAGCCTAACTATTTCTATGCCTGCCTTAACCGTATTTGAATCTAATTATACCAGGAAAAAGCAGGTTAGGCTCGTTGCTAGTATAAATAATCGAATAGATTTAAAAATAATGAACTATGCAATAGGTTATTTAGAGATGTAGTTTCATTACCAGGAACGGAGAATTCTGTCCCGTGTTCAGTGCACTTAATTATTCCCTTCCAGTTGTATATAATGCGTTGATGAAACAGAAACAACTTGTGAAAGGAGAGATCAGCAAGAAAAATTGAGACAAATTTTTGAATCGCAAAAAAATTTTAAAGCTATTTTTATTTTGTTTAACTGGTGAACTTTGGTCCTTTAACCCCCCCTCAGGTAGCCCTTTCCATGTTTAAAATTTTTTAAATCATTCCACCTAAGTTATGATTGTCTAACATTTAAAGTACAAAAAATGCGCAATAACCGCGATCGCCTGCGCATTACCGCAATCGCTGGCGCATTACCCGTATCTCGTAAAAAGCCGTGCCGGCTCCGGAAACGGAAGTTAAATTTAAAAAAAATATTTTTTTAAACATGTCAATAAATTGTTAAATAAAATAAGTTAAATTCACGGCTTCATTGCATTCAAAAAGCAAGCTATTTAATCAAAAGTTAAAATTTTCCGCGTTTTCGCTGCGCATTGGCCAGTTTGACTATACATTTAAAGTTATTTTCATTTTATTTTATTTTTTATATTAATTTTTCATAAAAGTCATAGGTTTTTTTCCCTGGTAAAGTAGTTTTTAGTAAATTTCATTTTATTTGAAAGCTTGTTGAGTTGGTGTGTTAAATATCCAGTTTGGCTTGTTGACTGCAAAATTATTTCTAGTTAATGAAACATATGTATGTTTTTTTCAGCATTTGGTCCAGCAAAAACGTTTTTTAAAGTTATCATCATTATTGATTGTCTACTTAACTATATTTAAAGTGCAACTGATACTTCACTACAATTAAAGAGGTGGTTAGTGTCATGTAACTTACTTACTAGTAAGTTTGCTTATTAACTTTGACCTTATTGCTTGATGTTGGAAAATATATAGGTTATGAACTTCTGTACAGGATTTTGGTGAATGTGGGTTGTTTTTGAAGGCAGGTTGTGACATCGCATTCTAAACCAATTTTGGATGATTCAAAAGAATGCATGTATGGTCTTGACTTTGTTAACTGACCATTGAAATTTGTGTTGCGAAGCTCATTTTTGCTGAATATACATAATCATTGATGGGCAGTTGAGAAGGCGCATTAAATATCCAGTTCTTATTAGCTTCAGCATTCTTGCTAGTCATTGGAAAGTATGTATGGTTTTTGACTTTCTGTACTAGTTTTTGGTGAATGTGGGTCTTCATTGAAAGCTGGTTGAGGTAATGCATTCAATAGATGATTTGAGCCACAATTATTGCTATTTGTAGAAAGGCATATGGTTTTGGCTTAACATAGTAGCCATCAGATTTTGCACAGTTAAGTTTGTTTTTGTTAAATTAGCACTTTGTTTGTTACTGATTGAGGCAGTGCACTTATTAACAAGTTTGGCTGATTTAGGTTCAGCATTATCATCAGATATCAGGCCAGGACTTTTTTTTACCAGCCATCTGCATAGGGATGGGCATTTCAAATATTTTATATCGAATCTGCGTGGGAATTTTGAATCCGAATCCTGAAAGATTCAAATCCAAAAAGTCAATTTATTTTGAATAGTTGGAATTAAAATGATAATCGTAATTAAATAGCGAGTGAACAAAAAAAAAAAAATAATAATAATAACACCTCACACAATTCAAAATTTAGATGTGCGCTTGCTCTTTTAACTTGGAATTTTGCAAGCGATGCTGCTTACTCTCTTCTAGTTTTTTTCTTTATTTTGATGTGCAAGTTGCTCTTTTTTGACTCACACATGCACCGCTTTGTTTCTTCTTTTCATCTTCGTCTCTTTGTGATGCACTAGCTTTTTTAATTCACATAAGGTACTGCTTTTTTTCTCTTTTTTATCACACATGTAGCCAAGGCAAAGCATCAGAAAAGATCTCGTTTGACTAGAAAAAATTTAAAATACTAAAGCTAAACATTTTGCATTCCAACAAGAACAAGTTGTAAATTTAAAATATTGCATACGTGCTATTGCTACTTTTGTTGAATAAAAGATAAAATGTATAGCTTCGTGTTTTCAGAGTTTTGAAAAATTATTTAGTAATAGGATTCAAAAGTCTAGATTTGATTTATTTATTCTAGAATATTCTAGAATACCAAATTATTCTGGAATGCCCATTCATTTGTATTTGCATCAATAAATTTGTTTTTGCTGAATCTGTATCATCTGTTCAATCTGTGGTGTGTTCAATATCAAGTTTGGGTGATTCAATCTAGCATTATTGCTAGTTGTACGAAAGGTCATAATTTTTCGCACTGTTTATCACCACTTGCTTAAATTGCTTTTTGTTGATTGTTTGTCGTCAATGATTTATAGTGACATAATTGTTGCTAGTTTATCTTTTGAAGTATAATATTATCAGAATAATAATAAAACACGGAAGTCAAAAAATTTTTCAGCAGTTATGTAGTTTTATGGTGTGGAAAATTAAGGCTGTGATCAATTATCAGTATCATAAGTATATTTGTATTATCCCTTGTAGCTGCATGACTTTCTGAAGATTATAATATTGGTAATATTCAGTTCAGCAATGAAAACTAAAACATAAATGTTTTTTCCTTCATTTGAAATTTTTATGAAATGCCCCATTTTTATTTTTCTAATAGTATAAATTCATTAGATCTTGTTATTTACGTTGAAGTAAATATTTTGTTATCTATTTTTTCAAGGAAACAAATTTAGATTAGTACGTGTCATATCTCTAAGTACAACACTTGCTGGTACTTACAATTGATTCTTCTTCCAGCAAATTCAGAGGCTGATGGGTATGCCTTAACCCATATACTAGTAATGGCAAAGTTTTTGACAAAATGCATGTCAAAATTCTATATCATTTAAAAATTTTTTGACATGCTGCATACATTAACATTATTTAAATGTAATAATAATAATAATAACAACAATGTCTTTTAGATCGCTCTATACCGTGAGATTTTTAAAGTCATATGGTCTCAGCAGGAAAATATCAGTTAAAAAATAAAATGCAGCAACAAAAAATACAAGTAGCATACCAAAAAATAAAAACAAACAACAAACACAAAAAAGACAAGTTGTACACACTATTTTGAAAAAAAAAAAAAAAAACCTATGCTGACAATGTTATGCAATATAATACTTCCCAGATATTCCATTAACAATAAAAAAAAAGAGGTAAAAAACTTTGCAAATATCAGGTTAAATATGACAAAAAAGGTAAAAATACATCACATATATCAAAAGAGGTAACGATTAATTTGTTTACACTTCAAAAGCAGTTCTAAAATAATAAGTCTTTAAATTTTTTTATATACATTTAGATGATTAGCCTACAAGAACGTAAATCTATCGGCAGTGAATTCCAAATTACACACATCTTATAAGAAATAGTTTTTTCAATGTGATGTCCAGTATTAATAATTGTATGGTCATTTTCTGATCTGAGATTTTTACGAAAAGGTTCGTACACATAAAACAAGTCAGAAAGGGTGCCAAATTATTCAATATTTTATAGACCATAAGACATAGTTTATAGTTATAGACGTTTGGTGGTACAGAATTTGAAGATTGCGTGAAGTAAAAGATTTTTCTTCCCAAAGCTTTTCATCTGACACTCTTCAGGGGAAATCGTCAGAATAAAACAGAATTTAAACCGAGCAGAGTTAAGGGGAAAGCAGAGTTTTCATTGGCTGAAAGAAGTTAGCCAATGAGAGAAAAGATTAAGAAATTTTCAAAGAGTAGACGAATTCTTTTTGCTTACACAGAAGGGGTTTGAGAGATTTAATGAAAGTCGCTTCAAGAGCAGAAAATTTCTGCTACTGATTTAATGGTAATGCTACTGATTGGCCGACATAAAACAGCGAATTTATATCTTTTTAAAAGTTATCCCACAATTGTAGAATCAATATTGAATGTTTGAATGTTTTATTTTTTACAAGAAAAAGAGAAAAAGATTCCACATATTCCACATTTACATGTATAACAAAAAATATCCCACAATTACAGAATCAATATTTAAATGTTTTATTTTTTATAACAAACAGAGAAAAAGAAAAAGTGGAATCACAATGTTCAAATATTTCTTTATTGTATCTAAATACACACTAGAAAATATCAATTTGGGATCGCGACCCACAGTTTGAGAAGCCCTGCTTAAAACCACGAGTAAACAAAATTCCTGCAAAGACTATCTTTATCTCTAAAAATCTGTTTAAAGCGGCAGCTTGCTTTGACAAACAATAATCAAGCCATCACTACTTGTAGTAATTCAGTACAGCAATGGCTTATGCGGTTCAAAATGTTTAGCTCATGCAAAACATAGTTAAAACCTTGATTAGTTATTCCAAACAGCAAAAAGTTACAAAAAAATATTTGTGATTTTTATTATCTTCTTACATAAAAGGCAAATATGCTAATCGCTACTTTTTTTTGAAAAATTTTTATATTGTTTTAATACTGGGGTTCTTAGACTGGGAACATGAAAGGTTGATTAAGGGACCTGAGCAACTGGCTGCAAGCTAAATTGATAGCTGCAATGAATTTTTTTTGTCTTCACATTAAATTTGGGACGAAAATAGAGATTTTGGATGGCCAATCAGTAGCATTACCATTAAATCAGTAGCAGAAATTTTCTGCTCTTGAAGCGACTTTCATTAAATCTCTCAAACCCCTTCTGTGTAAGCAAAAAGAATTCGTCTACTCTTTGAAAATTTCTTAATCTTTTCTCTCATTGGCTAACTTCTTTCAGCCAATGAAAACTCTGCTTTCCCCTTAACTCTGCTCGGTTTAAATTCAGTTTTATTCTGACGATTTCCCCTGAAGAGTGTCAGATGAAAAGCTTTGGGAAGAAAAATCTTTTACTTCACGCAATCTTCAAATTCTGTACCACCAAACGTCTATAACTATAAACTATGTCTTATGGTCTATAAAATATTGAATAATTTGGCACCCTTTCTGACTTGTTTTATGTGTACAAACCTTTTCGTAAAAATCTCAGATCAGAAAATGACCATACAATTATTAATACTGGACATCACATTGAAAAAACTATTTCTTATAAGATGTGTGTAATTTGGAATTCACTGCCAATAGATTTACGTTCCTGTAGGCCAGGCCTTTCCAAACTTTTTTTGTTGGTGACACACTTTTTAAACTCAAATATAGTCGCGACACATTTTAAACACATTTTAGTAAACAAAAATAACTTTTTACTTCAGATACAAGTAAAATCATTTTGCAGAAAAATCTTAACTTAAAACTTTAATGAGGTACATGAGCTTGATGGAATGAACAAAGTGTTTTAATATTTGGTTGAATGTAAGATAAAGACAATTGCATTTTGTCATCAAGCATTTTTAAGCTTCCACGTTTCATTGATTTTATAGTAGTCACTGTTGAAAAGGACCCTTGGCAAATGTATGTTGTCGAAAATTGTAGAAGAATTTTTAAGGCTTTATTTCCTATGTTCAAATGAATTCTTGAAACGCAAACTCAAAATCTATCCAAATCACTCTCTTTATACATCATGTACAAGATTCGATCATTTTTAATTTCAGCTAATTCTTCTTCAACAAGAGAAAGGTTTCTTGTGTCGGTTGAAATAAATGGATTTCTGATCCAATCATAGTCTTGAATTTCAAGATTGGGAAAGTAATTATTAATTTTATTCAGAAGCAATATCAAATGGTCAATAATTAGCAAGCTGATATAATTTTTTAATTCGCATTCTGCAGTTTTGAGAAAACTTTCAAAATTACTTTCCTTCACTTTTCTTATCCTAATTGTTATCTTGTCTCTTTTAGCACAAATTTTATCTACTGACATAAGAACATTTTCTCTTTTTCCATGCATACTGGTATTTAGTTTATTTAAATGCTCAAAAAGATCTGCAAGATATGCCAATTTTGTGCACCAAATTTTGTTTTGAATTAGATCACAGAATTCATTGTGCATATTTTCCCTAAAAAGTTAAAGCATCATTTCTCTCAGTTTGTATATGCGACAAAGTACTCTTCCTCTTGAGAGCCTAGGAACCTCTGTGTGTAGTAAAACATTTTTTAATTTTTCTCCCCTTTCTTCACAAATTTTTGCAAGTAAACGTGATTGAAGAGACCTACGTTTAATGTAATTGACCATTTGAACCACTTGATTCATAACTTCTTTCAGTTCATTTCCAATGGTTTTAGCATTTAGATTTTCGCAATGTAAAAAGCAATGTGTGAATATAATCTTTTCGTTTTCTTTCTTGGCCAGAGCAATAAAACTTTTTTTTGAACCAACCATTGAGGGTATGCTATCTGTACATATTCCTACACAATTGGTCCATAGCAGATTATTTTCTTTCATAAACCCATCTACAATTTTAAATATGTCTTCACCAGTTGTTTTCATTAACATTTCTTGACAATACAAAGATTGTTTAATAATTTTCTCGTTATGAATGAAACGTATAAAAACCGATAATTGTGATAATCCGCTTATGTCCGTTGATTCGTCTAACTGCAGTGCAAACATCACATTTTCATCTTTAAAAATAATCTTCAATTGTTGCTTGATATCTTCAGACATGTGTTGAATACGCCTTCCAATCGTGTTATCCACCAAAGGAATTTTTTTGACTTTTTCCAATTCAGGAACAAACATTGTTCAAACAATAGCACAGCAAGACTGCAGTACTGTTGTTTCGGCAGTAGTATGTGGCTCCTTATTTTTGGCAATTATTTGCGAAACCAAGTAACTGGCTTCTTGAGCTTTTTCAGTTGTCTTCATTCTCTTTGTGAATGAATGTTGTAGACTGCTTTTTTAGAGATTTTGAAAGCTGAATAAAGTATTTCACGGGTTTTTCTGACAAATGACCGTGTTTTGAAGTAAAATGACGTTTAAGTTTATTTGGTACCATACTTTCATTTGAAAGTTTATCCCCACAAACTAAACACAGAGGACAAGGATTGTTTTCATTACCAGAAAATGTAAAACCTACTGTAGTTTCATGTAACCTTCATTGTATAAGCAAGGCTTGCAAACCTTTCTTTTATATGTCTTATGCACTTCATTTTGAATTTTGTTAACGTCACTTTCAACGGCTTTTTTTTTATTAATTAGAAATTTATCTATTCTAAGAGCTGCAGTTAAGTTATTATAATGAATAAATATCAAGAGTTGTGTAGCCTATTAAAGTTTAATCAAATTCTTTGAAGTTTTGATAAGCTAGTAATTATTTTACCAAACTCATTCTTAAACAGCAACAGATAGCTAAAAAGCTGATATGATGTTAAGGCTAAAAAATTCAAAAAGGTGGTCATTATTATTAGTAGAAAAGGAAAAGCATTATTGGATAGCAAACGAATATTACGACACAAACAAGTAAGAATGACAAACTTTAAACGAGTATAATCGAACTAGCAAGGGAATTGTTTCCATGCATATGTAAGCCTAAAACGCATGAAAATTTAATAATTGTGAGATTACAGTTTTTACGGCGATGGCAGTCAAAAATAATACTAATTAGAGAATTGAAAATAGCTGGTGTCAAATATTATTTCAAGTCTTGCGACACACCATCATACCATAAGTGACACACTAGTGTGTCGCGATACACAGTTTGGAAAGCTCTGCTGTAGGCTAATCATCTAAATGTATTTAAAAAAATTTAAGACTTATTATGTTAGAACTGCTTTTGAAGTGTAAACAAATTAATCGTTACCTCTTTTGATATATGTGATGTATTTTTACCTTTTTTGTCATATTTAACCTGATATTTGCAAAATTTTTTACCTCTTTTTTTTTATTGTTAATGGAATATCTGGGAAGTATTATATTGCATAACATTGTCAACATAAGTATTTTATTATTTTTTTTTCCAAAATAGTGTGTACAACTTGTCTTTTTTGTGTTTGTTGTTTGTTTTTATTTTTTGGTATGCTACTTGTATTTTTTGTATTTCCCTTTGCGCGCTTATCCTTTTGGGGTTGCGGGAAAAGCAGCTCGAGTCGGGATCTCCAAGGATCCCGATCTTCTGCAAATAGCGGCAATTCTGCAACGTGAATTCCAAGACGCGATCAGGCCACGTCTGTAAAATAATTCCGCCAGCGAATTTTGGGTCGCCCTCTAAGCCTTTTTCCACTCGGAAAAGCATCCATTAGTTGCTTTGCTGTTCGGTTGTGAGACATTCATGCCAAATGGCCATAACAGCGCAGTTGCGATCGTTCTATGCGGAGTAGTAGTCGTTCAATGTTGAGAGATTGACGAATATAAGTGCTTTAACCTTGTTATAAGAAATCTTTTTTGGACGCATGTACTTGAGATCTCACTCTTTCGGTCATTACCCAACACTCATGACCATAGGTGAGGATAGGAACAAAAAAACTGATCTGAAAACCAAATGCGTTGCTTTTGTACACAGCTCTCGATTCAGTACGACCGATCGATCGGCGAATCTGGCACATTACGGCACTTGCTTTTCCAATACGTGTGTCCAGTTTGTTGTCTTGTCTACCATCACTCGAGAATGTGACTCCAAGATACTTAAACTTTTCTGTCTACGAGAGAGTTAGCCTACTCCATTTATTTGGAAAGGGCACTGGACAGGGTTTCATTGACAAACACATTTAATCTCACTTTTACCCGTAGGCCTACTAATTTTCATCCCAAAATTCAAGTAGGGACGGAATTTCGGGATTAAATTAGAAATACCAGCTTCGGGATTTTCCCGGAATTTTTATTACATAATCCCGGGATTTCTCGGGATTGACAAGACAAGAAAATAAACAATTGTACCGTAAATAAACAAAGTCTCTTTATTATAGCAATGGCGCAAAAACATTATCTCTTTTTGCACAACTCGAAAGCTCACGTCATTCCATTGTTCTTCTTTGTTTTTGTCATCTGCAACAAAAGTACTTGAGCAGTTCTTGAGCTAAAGTCATTTAAGTTTGAGTTTCTCGGCCATTATTACTTGTTGTCATTTTATGTTCCTCATTAAAGGTATCTTTGTCAGATCCGTTGCTGACGTACAATCTTTGAAGCGGACTTTTAGCCATGGCAGCAATTCTTTAGCGACATTTTTGTATCTAAGTCGATCTTTTGGTTGATCAATGTACGATAATTTCTTGAGGTATTCAAAAACACCTACAAGTTAATCGATTCAAACCCTGAATCTTTAGGTTAAATGTTTGTTAATGTTTAATTGCAGTTCACCAAGTTTCTCCAATACAATTGCAAATATCTTTTCTGGTTGCAACATGTCTGCATCTTCACTGGCTAAAGCATCAACAGCTACCTTGAAGGAAGCAAGGGCTTCTCAGATCTCATTTATTTTATTCACCTTTTTTCAGATAAATCAAAGAGAGTATCAAGCTGCACCATAACCATTTTTATTTTTTTGCTCGTAAAATCTTTCTAGCATTGTCAATAGATCATTTTATTTTGTTTTACAATCTAAAAGAAACTTTCAAAATTTTTTAAAATAAAGGCCAGGAGAATGGTCATCAATTTTTATTGAATATTGCCGAAAACCCTTTACAATTTTTCGAACTTTTGACCCACATCTTGTAAGTTAGGTTCCAAAGGAACAGCGTTATTGCTTTCTACCTCTCAGAATCATCTTCAACTTTAGCAATAAAATCGTTTTCGGTGTCACTTTCGCAATTATTCTTAAGCCAAATGAAATCTTTACTCGACTTGTGCTGTATTTTTTATATAAAACATTGTAGATTGCTAAATGAATAGCATGGTCGTAACAGATCATATGTTCAGGAAAAGTATCTTTTCCAAGTTTTGCCATAAGACTTGCAACACCTGCAACAGTAACTACCACATTGTTACTCAGCTTCCGGCCAAACAATGGTAATTGTTCTTTAATCAGTCTAATTGCTTTTGCTGCATTGCCCAAAGTCTGATCATGTTGCATTGCTAAAGTTTGGACATAATGCGACAAATTTTCGTCCCAAAAACTTAGTGACGACTAAAATAAAGATCAGCACTTTGAAAATGTCTCTAAATTCATCGTTTTTCTTCAAACAAACTAGTGATGACGAGGCACTCCTGTTGCGGAGCACTGGTTTATCCTAAAGTTTCTGATATGCTTATTCCTATCACACATCCGCCACATTAAAATATTTTGCGGTGCGCATTTGACCCGTGAGCCGCAGGTTTCCGACCCCTGGCATAGTGGATTTATTTATCCACAATTACTAAAAGCAAATTGTTATATAAAGCATGTTGAAACTTTGACCTCGAGCAAATCTCAAAATCGAGCGTGTATGTCCTTTTTAAGCAGGTTTTTGTTATTCCCAATAAGCAAAGTTGCGGAGAGTAGATAGATTTGATAAAATTATGTAATATCATGCAATTGATATAATTTGTACCAAGCAAAAGAGGAAAAATTTTCTAAAATTCACCGTTGTTCAAAATTTAGAATAAGAACTTTTTAAACTTTGGCTCTGTTTTGAACTGAACTTCAGTTTTTTCAATGCTTTTACAATAACTGATTCTAAACATTGCATTTGTTTCTAAAAATGAACGTGTTTAGATGCCAGGGGTGCATCATCGCCACAAAGCTTGGAGATGAGAAGCCTACTATTGCGAAAGCACAAGAATATATTGGAACTAATTATTTGAAAAATTTAACAAATAAAATAAATTTCTGACACCAGATTTGTTTTATATTTGTCATCATAATATATAATGTATGCAAATTTGGCATTTTTTTAAAAACTTTTATTTCCGAATTAATTGGGGTAACGAAATTTTTTAGCTTTTAAACCAGGGATGTCCAACTTGCTGCCCACTTAATGTTTTTATATGGCCCACTGCCTACTCAAATTTTTTAGTTATATTTTCATATTGTATAGAGTTCGATGTCACTGCTGTCATAGTATCTTATAGAAAAACAAAATGAATATGTCAGTTGCTTGCTGCGTCGAGTGACATACATTAAGACGCTTGACCCAAGCATCATTTTCAGTATTCACATAGTTTTGCGATTAATTTAATATGAATTATGTTATTTCCTTACTTTTTTTATAATATCAAGTGATAGTTGTCAATGACTTCAGGAACAGTAAAGATAGTAACTTTGAACCAATGCGGAGTGATTTGGAATAAGATTAGAGTAGTAACAGCAATGCTGCTAGTGATAAAAAAAGGAAACGTGTAGATTTATTAGGAGGGTGGCAGTAGAATCAGACACTTTTAGAGATTCTATTTTATTTTATTTTATCTCTATATTTATCCTCCTGATTCGCAGGAAAGCGACGGAGGCGCTAATACATAGGGTAGGCAATTACCCCAACCTGCTTCCGGAGATGCCAAGATATTGCTGTCGGCTTGTAATTTTATTAGAGATATGACTGTAATTTAGAACTGCTTGCCAAGACCACCAAGCAGGGGAGAAGTGCATTTCCCAAGGACACAACAGAATGGTACAAGTAAGTTTTGAACCGAGACCGTGTTGGTCACGAGTCCGGCGCTTTAACCACTCGACCACGCTGCCGACTTTTTAAGAATTTAAGTTATGGCCAGGATCTAGGGTTGCACCGTTGGCTAAGTGTCCTTCTTGTCGGCGAAGCTTAGCTGGCCGGATGCCTGAAAGTATGGGTAAATGGTCCGTTGGATTGCGAAACAGGCATCCGGTGGCTATTAGTAAGGCATCATTCAAGACACTGTCTATGAGGCGAGTCTGAATTCTGCGATACCAAAATGGTGCGCAGTACTTAGCTGTTGAGTGAAACAAAAATAAGATATCTGTGCGCGGTGTTTTAACACCAGCACCCCATTCTGAACCTGCCTGTTGCCTCAGCAGTGTGACGCGTTAAGACAGTTTTTTGCGCAGTGCCACAAGATGGTGATAGAACGTGAGCAATCTGTCCAGTTTATAACGAAATAAGTAGGATTGAGTAAAATTGTAAAAGTCTAATGCTGCTGTAAACATTTGGCTCACGTTTGGCCTCACAGTTACTTAAATGAAACGCTGCCATCACCGTCTTAGTGTAACTGAACTTCAACTTCCAACTCTGAGGATTTACTAAAAGTGTGATCATGTCTAGACTTAAAAGTCCCTTCAAAAGTCTTTCAGTTTCCAGAGTTATGCAACTGTGCTAGATTGTCAGCGCAGTTGAAGTTTTTGGAAATCGTGGAGGGAAGATGTAGGCGTATTTACAGAGGTTGGAAATAAGGGTAGCCGAGACTGATGCCTGAAAAACGTTATGCTTTGCTTGCTGTCACCGGTAGTAAGGATGAAACTTCAGTTTCGGACGAGCTCCATGATAATTCTGACCATGTGCTTATTCGGCCAAAGTCTCAAGCAGCTTGCATGTAAAGCCATGGTGTCAGACTGTAACAACTAATCGACAAAAAATACTTGTCGTTTTCTGTGAATAGAATGTCTGGATTCACGGTTGACTTCCCGCGACGAAACCCAGCCTGCTCTCTTGGAGCAATAGATCAAGAGTTGGTTCAGCGCATGCTTAGATAACCCTCTTCAGGATCTTGTAGGAGGCACAGATCAGAGATAACGGTCGATAACTCTTCGGGTCCCCTTACTGGCTTCATCGACTTTGGAATCGCCACAAAAACCTTCTTTTCCAGATTTTGGGAATTTGAGTTGGTGCTAGCAGGAAGAAAGAAACTGACGTAATTGGCACTTCAAAGCTCAACATGAACACTTTCAGTACTAGTAATGTAATGATCACATTTCACAGTAAATATTTCTAATTAGTGAATCATTTTAAAATATATATTTTAATACTGGTAATTTGGTCATGACATCTAATACTAAAAAGAGGAAATTTTATATACAATGTATATGTAATTTTTGCGGCCCGCAGAATGTAGGCCTACTTAAATTTGTAATTTGGCTCAATTTGAAAAAAGGTTGGACATCCCTGCCTTAAAAACTGTTAACGCTGATTTTTTGCAAAGCTTCAAATTTTGTACAAGTAAACAAACTAAAAAATGAACATTTTTCTTGTTTATTTAAACTGTAATAGTTATACTAAAGTACCACAAAATTTTAAAAAATGAACGCTTAGAAAAGGGAGCTGAGTTTAATGAGTTAAGATATCATTTCTTTCAAAGTTAAATGTTATCATTTTATTTCCGGTTTAAAACGATGACATTTTCTGTTTTGAACCGATATAAATTGGATTTCTACATAGCTTTACTTGCGAGTGTAACCAATTTGTAACGGTAGATTGACTTTATACAGCGCACAATTTTCCTACAGTCTTTTCAGGGAGACGACTCAAGTTTGGCGGCTACAGCTCTGCCTGCCAAGCTT
Source organism: Diplosoma virens (assembly GCA_963680785.1). Taxonomy (NCBI): domain Eukaryota; kingdom Metazoa; phylum Chordata; class Ascidiacea; order Aplousobranchia; family Didemnidae; genus Diplosoma; species Diplosoma virens. Next base: position 30,500,543 of record OY796895.1, on the reverse strand, counting down.
GACAGGAAGCGGAGGGGTTGATGGTCCAAAACGGTTCGGAGTATCAACTTTTCACACTCTAGTCGAAAAGCATGGAGTATTTTGAACAACCTTACTGGTGGGTTACAACACTCTCCTCGTTACTGTCCCGTCTCAGCTGGTAAGAAACGGGAGATACGAGGCTGTTGACCGCAAGTCATCTCGACCTGTCCCTCAAGAACTGACCTTTGGAGGGCCACAACACCACATTCAGTAAATATCTCTTGACATTTCTTCACAGAGAGTATTTTTATTGTCAGACGCACATACACCTTTTACAGGAAACGAGTCTCCATTTGTAAGCTTACCAACACCAGTCCTGCAATTACTCTTTTCAATTTGTGCCGACATCTTTTTAACCTTAACCGCAGGAAACACACTACTCTTGTCACTGTATTTTGTAACGCGCTCAGATCTTTTGTTAGTAATTAACTGCACGCTAAAGTCCGATGACTTACTGTCTTCCTCGCGTTTAACAAACTCCATTAAATTGCCAAACATAGGATCACACGTACTGCCACACCGATCGTTTAAATAATTCAAAAATCTTTACTTGGCAAAGTTTGGTAGTCTACGATCAAGATCAACAACTAAACGCCCTTCTCACAATTGAGGTTTTTTTATATGAGTGCGCGTACGAAAAGCATTGAATCAACTCGTCTCTAAATGTTTTCCATGCAGCAGCAGAAGCGAGCTCATTTTAGGACCGTTTTTAAATTTTAAACTTCGGGCCATTCACAAATCCACCGTGTACTCAAAACCTTTGCGACAAGCGATTTAAAGCCATGTTAATTTTTGCGTCATCATCAAAGCCGGGGGTGTCAGATATGACAACAGCAATGGTTTGGGCGGCTGTATGCAAACATGCTGCTCTTAAAAGTGGTAATTTCCTATCCGAGTAAGGCACCTAACCAGGATATTCATTATTTGATTATAAAACATGACATAGGGCATATTGGTTCCATCATATCCGATCAAAACAGCCTCGTCTAAAACTTCCTTACGAGACTTAAGCGACTCGTGATCCTACATCATTTCCTGTATTACTTCCGGTTGCCTCTATTTAACGCTGCTTTTAATGAAGGCAGGAATAAGATGTTTAAACCAAAAGAGACAAGGAACGTCTCGGTAGCGTTCTTGGCTCATTCTATTACCGACCTTTGACCTCATTTGTACCGCATCTACTGGCTTGGCAAAATCTATGTATCGGGTATGTCAGCGGCCCCGACAGCTTCTACACTTGTCGTGGTTCTCTTCCAGGCCCAGTTGCTCATTTTTCGCGTGTCTGTCTGCACAGCAGCGGCCCCAACCGTCATTTCCGGTGCAAATACCGTTGTAGAGGGTACCTCTTTTTTATTTCACGGAGCCTAAGCCCAGCCGTCGGTCAAGTCTTTTTAAAATGTTGATAATTTGCTGCTTTTAGAGTGGCGTGAGCTTTGTTTAGAACTTTACTCAAAATAGTTGCTTGCCAAAGACTGCTGTTTATGCAGCTTGGCCTGAATTTGTGCCTGTTTTTTAAAAACTTTTGCTTTGTCCCTAGTTCTATCTATAGCAGCTTGCCTTTCCATCTCGTTTCAAGCCATAGCATCTAGCTTGACTTTCCGCCTCGTCCGTGGCCATAGCAGCTTGCCTTTCCATCTCCTCCACCTCGGCGTCTGCTTCAAACTGTGCCAGCTCCAGTTCATTGTGAATAATTTCAGAGGTAAGAGATAAACTCAGTTTGCTGCGCCTAGTTGCTGCTGACCGAGAATTTTTTCCTAATAGGATAGTAGGGGTTTAGAGATTCTAGATGTGCGAACCTTAGACTTATCACTTGATATTATAAAAAATGTAAGGAAATAACATAATTTATATTAAATTAATTGCAAAACTATGTGAATACTGAAAATGATGCTTGGGTCAAGCGTCTTAATGTATGTCACTCGACGCAGCAAGCAACTGACATATTTACTTTGTTTTTCTATAAGATACTATGACAGCAGTGACATCGAACTCTATACAATATGAAAATATAACTAAAAAATTTGAGTAGGCAGTGGGCCATATAAAAACATTAAGTGGGCAGCAAGTTGGACATCCCTGGTTTAAAAGCTAAAAAATTTCGTTACCCCAATTAATTCGGAAATAAAAGTTTTCAAAAAAATGCCAAATTTGCATACATTATAAATTATGATGACAAATATAAAACAAATCTGGTGTCAGAAATTTAAGTATTTTAGTTTAAATTTAAGTATCTTGGAGTCACATTCTCGAGTGATGGTAGACAAGACAACAAACTGGACACACGTATTGGAAAAGCAAGTGAAGTAATGTGCCAGATTCGCCGATCGATCGGTCGTACTGAATTGAGAGCTGCGTACAAAAGCAACGCATTTGGTTTTCAGATCAGTTTTTTTGTTCCTATCCTCACCTATGTTCATGAGTGTTGGGTAATGACCGAAAGAGTGAGATCTCAAGTACATGCGTCCAAAAAGGATTTCTTACGAAAAGTCAGAGGTTTATCCCTACTTAACAAGGTTAAAGCACTTATATTCGTCAATCTCTCAACATTGAACGACTACTACTCCGCATAGAACGATCGCAACTGCGCTGTTATGGCCATTTGGCACGAATGTCTCACAACCGAACAGCAAAGCAACTAATAGATGCTTTTCCGAGTGGAAAAAGGCTTAGAGGGCGACCCAAAATTTGCTGGCGAAATTATGTTACAGACGTGGCCTGATCGCGTCTTGGAATTCCACGTTGCAGAATTGCCGCTATTTGCAGAAGATCGGGATCCTTGGAGATCCCGACTCGAGCTGCTTTCCCCGCAACCCCAAAAGGACAAGCGCGCAAAGGGAAGTACATTGAATTAATTCAATGTTTTTCCCAAAAATGATGATGATGATGATGATGATGATGATGATGATGATGATGATGATGATACACATATAGTCATTCATGGTGGATTATGAGCAGTACAGTGATCACTTAATTTTTTTGTTTTAATTTTGTTTGTTTTAACTTTTTTCGTCGCTGCCAAGTCTTTCATCCTTTTTAGAAGTAGAGCTCTGTTGAACGACACTCACTCTGTCGTTCACACCATACTCTGGCGTGCCACCATTTTAGTACTGGTCTGTACTGTTGTTATTTTTACATTTTACACCTTATTTTTTAAAACTATACTTTATTGTGAACTAAATAGGCTGCTCGTTTAAAAATTTCTGGCACCGTGATTAAGTAAAGATATACGTATAGAAGGCCGGTATGAGTAGGTCTTTTTTCTAAAATAATATCAGAAAAAAGCAAACTTATAGTGCTTTTCAATAAACTGCAATGCTCTACTGTATAATATTTTTAATAGATAGCAATATATTGACTCCTCTGAAAGCGGGTCGGGCAAAAACTAAATAAACCTTCTTAAAATTTACCAAAAATTTAAACCCGCACTTGAAGTTGAACTTGCGCTTGCTTTTAAACTTAAATTAACGCAAAACCGTTCCAAACAATCTAGATATGAAATAATAAAAAAATAAAGACTTCTTTAAAACTTTGTTGTCTTATTCCTTTAGCTCTTTAAAAAAATAAATATCAAGAACCCAATAATCTTAATGCTTAAAATAATGGAACAAATCTTTTAAATTTATTTTTATTTTAAAAAATTAAAAAACAAATAAACAATAAATTATATCAGAAAATATTAAACAAAATCGTCTATTTCGATGGAAGTTCCGGAAGACGTACGAGTTAATATAGATTTGAACATTGGCGGTTGTCCTTCCTCGCTTTTCATTGTTGCTGAATTGTTTGAAGAAACATTATTAGATAAACATGAATGATTGGGTTCATTTATCCATGGCGCTTGAGAAGTTGAATTTGTATTGATTATTGGCTTGTCATTTGCACGCTTTGAAAAATTCCAAGAAGCTTTGTTATTCTTATCCAAAAATAAACTCTTTTCGTTTGAAATATTTGAATAAGTCTTGTTAGATTGGTTTTGTAAATTTGGGATATTGTTGGACTTGTTAAATGTTGAGGCGGGGGTTGTGGTTTGGGAGGCTGCAACGTTGACATTGTTTTTAATTGTTGGTTGTACTTTAGAAAAGAAATTGGAAAAGACCGATGAAACGTTATTTGAAATCAAAGTAAATTTTGATTTTTGTTCGATAGTCGAAGATTTAACTTTTATACTAGAAGCTTGTACTGGAAAAGTTGGAACAAGACACACAATGCTCTTGTTTTCTATCTTGAATAATTGCGGTTTCCGCTCAGACAATTTATTAGAGTTAACATGTATTTTATTTGCATTTTTTTCTATTGCGTTATTTGTAAAGGACTTTGAATGGCTTTTTGCTATTTGTGATTTTTGACCAATGTGATAGCGAGTTGTAGGAAGGTAGGCAAAGGAATGATCTTCCTTAAAAGTATTTGGTGATTGCGGTTTTTTATTGAAAGGTAGATGAAACGATGATTTAAATAACCAGTTAGGATCGTTAGCTTCCATGTTATTGCCAGTTGGAGGGATGTAGGTGTTGTCTTGACTTCCGTTAAGAGTTTTTGGTATAGGTTGGTTTTTATTAAAAGATGGTTGGGGTGGTGCGTTTAATATCCACTTTGGACGGTTAGCTTCCACGTTATAGGAAGTTGGAGGGATGTTGGTATAAACTTGACTTTCCTTAATGGTGTTTTGCAATTGATGACTTTCATTCAAACCTGTTTCAAATGGTGCATTGACCGCGACGTTTGGAGTGTTAGCTTGCAGGTTATAGCCAGTTGAAGGGATGTTAGTATAAACTTGATTTTCTTTAATGGTGTTTAATAATTCTTGGCTTTTGTTCAATCCTGTTTCAAATGGTGCATTGACAGTCACGTTTGGATCGTTAGCTTCTAAGTTATAGAAAGTTGGAGGGATGTTGTTACAAACTTGACTTTTGTTAATGGTGTTTGATAATTGATGGTTTTCATTCAAGCCTGTTTCGAATGGTGCATTGACCATCACATTTGGATTGTTAGCTTGCAGGCTATATCCAGTTTGAGGGATGTTGGTACAAACTTGATTTTCGTTGGTGGGGTTTGATAAGTGATGACATTTGTTCAAACCTGTTTCAAATGGTGCATTGACCGTCACGTTTGATTTGTTCGCTTCCAAGTTATAGAAAGTTGGAGGGATGTTGGTACAAACTTGACTTTCGTTAATGGTGTTTGATAAGTTTTGACTTTTATTCAAACGTGTTTCAAATGGTGCATTAACCGTCACGTTTGAATTGTTAACTTCCAAGTTACAAAACGTTGGAGGGATGTTGCATGGACTCCTAAATAATAGAACCTGGACTGGAAACGAGAAATTACGAGTGTACAAAAGTAGGCCATTGCAGTAAAATTGTCTTTTTAGAAAAAAAATATTGATGCTTTTTTTAAAAGCATAAATTGGTTAAATTAAAGCTTTACTTGATTGATATTTGCAGCGGAAACGTTTGGGTCGGCCCACAGCCTAGTTGAACCAAAAATGTTCATTTTAGTCGACTTGAATTTAGTACGAGATTCTATGATAAACATCATCTTAGTCTAGCGACTATTTCTCTGATTTGGTATAAGCATGATTTAAAAAGCTACAATCAAACTAAAAGGCTATATTGAAAAACAAACAGTAGAATAACATCAACTTCTAAAATAGAATAACAAAAATATGTAATAAACAATTAGATAAAAATATATATGAAAAAATAAAATGCATACATGAGTAAAGTAAAAACTATTATCGAACGCATAAACGTTGTGACAAGCTTGGTTTTGGGAGAAGCTTGTAGAAAGCTTGTAGGTAACTAAGATCAATCATAAAGTACGTTTGATATGTACACAAGTACTACAAAATGAAAGACCAAAACAGAAGAATGAAAAAACTACGTAACAATATTTTATAAGTAACTGGACTGCAATTTACAGTTCATTTGCAACGTTTTAAGGTGGTTTATGTAACAGTAGCTTTAACAAAAATATACTTCAGGATGTGATACAAAGTAACACAAACCTAAACTTAAAAAAAGCAAAACATTAATGAATTTCGGCAAATTTTAGAAGCTTGACGAGTTTAAATGGTTTATAAAAAACAGTAACATTACTAAATGTTTAAATCCGGACAACAACAAACGAATTATTATTTTTACGCATAGCTAGACGTTATCTAAAAAAAACTAGTAATAATATTTGCAAAAATCAATAATTTTAACTGGGAGTATTTACAGTTTAATTACTATTAAGTTTTCTAATTTTGGCACTAGTACCTCTACGCCCCTTTTCCGTTAATTGGCGAATTAAATTTTTGCACATGCAATTGTAGAAACGTATTGACACTCCTTCTACAATATTGTGCCCGTTGCTACACAATACTGGAAGCGACCGAAAAGCAACATCATCATTAAAATAAGATATGTTTACAATTTCTTTAAAAATTTCCTGCTGATTTTCGGCACTTAAAAATGACTTTTTCAAGTCACTATTGCAAAGTTCAGCAAAAACCTTCCAACAAAGACAACCAATTTCATATAACTCGGTTGTTGGTTTCCAAAGACCCCCACGATTTATGCCATCAAAAAATTTGTTTGCATACTCATGCATAGTTGTTGTTAAAGGAGGAACATATTCAACTATGGTTGCAACAGTAGCTGTTTTGCATTCAACGCATCTTGTTGATTTAACCAGTGATTTGCAACAGTATCCGGTAACATAAAATATAACAGCTGCATCATTTTCTGTCGGCAATATATTAAATAGTAGCTCAGCTTGCAAGGCTTCTGCCATTAATTTATTGTTACTAGTGCATTTTGTTTTGACTATGATATCAATCTCAGCGATAGATATTTGCGAATATTTCAACAACGAGATTGAGCGGATTTTCCTGTCACTTTCTTGAAGTTGTCTCATAGAAATATAATAATTTGCTCCACTGAGTTGACGAATTCGGCTGAATCTTCGTTCAATCATATCTGATTGAATTTTTCCCAACAGCACATAATTGAAGCCACAGTTTTCCAACAAGTATTTTGACATCTGCGTTATTGCTTCACATGTTTGATGCAAAGCACGGGAAGTGTGTTCAGTTAATCCAGGTTGCTGAATAGAAAAAAAAAAAGATATTAAGAAAATACCCATATAAACATAACAATGAAAACATTGTAACAAAGAAAATCACAGAAAGATCATTAAGTAAAACAAAGATTTTGCAAACTGCCAGTCGGATGTGAATACAATAAATTGCAAGCAGCTGATCTAATAATTTTGTTTCAATTAAAAACTTACGTTATGACACTACTCTTGAAAATTAACATATCAGATATAGGTATGAAATCTGTTTTATATTTTTAAACAAAAAAAGTTTGCAAAACATACTTACATTTGAATTTTTCCAAAAACTAACATAATGGCCAAAGTCCGTCAAAAATTTCAACTTCCAATCAGCAGTGGATCGAACTGGGTCACGAGAAATATCCCGTTTATGCTTTCCAATTTCTGATGTTGAAACATTTAAAATATTCGACAGCTTCAAAAACAAATCAATAGCAGAAGCAGTTTCATGAAATCCATATTCCTTTAATCCAATCACAGTTGACTCATGAAACACAGCCAGAGCAAGTTTAACATTAACTTTTTCTATACTATTGGGTTTTAAAACTGTTTCTGTTAGACGATGGGCAATCCTTAAAGGTTTTTGGCATTCAAGATTGTAAACTATCTCTATATCTGCAAAACTGGCTGTAAGTGGAGTATCAAGTATGGGAGTCATACAAGGCATTTCAAACACTCTTCTGTTCACTAAGTTATTATATATATTCTTAATTATGTGAGTAGGGTCAAATATTAAAAAGATTTTTCCATCTGTATACTTGTTTGGAATGGATGCTTTCCATGCACCATTACAAAGAAAATCTTTGAAAAACTTTCTATTTGCAGAAGCATTGTCAACACAGATTCCAATAACATTAAATCCAATTTCATGAACAAGTAGCATAACTTTATCAAAACAAGCTTTTTGTGTTTCAGCTTTTAAATTTTTAATTGGGTAAATTCCTACCATATCTTGATAGCCACTAGATAAAGACTTAATCATGAAACACAAAGCTGTGGCAGCATAAGTGCTCATTATAACATAAGTACATAAGTGCGCACTATCTCTTTTTCTTTTGCGTCTTTGGTTTGAATCATGAGAAACTTTAATAAAATCATCTGCTTTAAAATGGAGTGAGCACAACTTTGAGTATTTTGAGGGTTTAAAATTTTTCCTAGCTATGTTTTTTAACCAATTACATAAAAGTTCTTCATTTTTTAAAGGGAATGAATGATATGTAACATTTAACTTTTTTTCTTCTGAAGAGTATCCAGATTTGCAATCAATGGCAGCACATTTATAAACCATTTTTTTAATAAATATTTTTCTATGCAAAAAAAGGTAATTAAAAGGTTAAAAAAATGCCTTTTCCTTAAATTTAAATAAGATAACCAAAAAATAATAACCTTTAAATACACTTTTAAAATAAGATAATCAAAAAATAAAGTAGAAAAACACTAAACTTTAAAATGCAATTATGTGCTTCAATAATAAATGTACTAATTGTATTAAATTCAATAATTTATTCAGTAGTAACATTCAATTGAAGTAGCAGATAGATAAGACATAAATGTTGTTGCATATAAATTAAAAAATAAAAAAATGTATTACTTCTTTTATTGTTTTTACTAATGTCACAAAAATAATAGTGAATAAATTATAATGCCATTGTTAAACTATGCAATGATCAAGCTTGATTCTGTGAAAAAATACACAACAAATAGAAAATAGCTGTTCATTCGTAAGTTGCCTACATTATTAACTGATAAAAAATTTTACCTGAATAGCAGAAGTAGAATATAAATTTTGCTAGTATTTGTAAATTAATGTGTGCAATATTTGTGATTCTTACATATTTTCCTTAGTCATTAATCTTTTTCTAATAAACCTACACTGATTTTTTTCCAGCATTCTTTTCACATTTATCATAAATCTATTGTTCATTATATTTTGCAAGCCATACTTCTAAGTTTAATAACTTAACAGTGAATAGTTTCTAAAAAATCGAACTAATTTTTTAGCTTTTTACAACTGGCCTACCTTTGTACACGCGCTCTGCGATTTTCAATTCCGTTTCCAGTCCAGGTTCTATTATTTAGGAGTCCATGGATGTTGGTACAAACTTGACTTTCGTTAATGGTGTTTGATAATTGATGGTTTTCATTCAAATCTGTTTCAAAGGGTGCATTGACGGTCGCGTTTGGATTGATAGCTTGCAGGTTATATCCAGTTGGAGAGATGTTGGTACAAACTTGACTTTCGTTAATGGTGTTTGATAATTTTTGACTTTCATTAAAGAATGATTGAAATGGCGCTTTGAACATCGAGTTTGGATTGTTCGCTTCCAAGTTATATCCAGTTGTAGGAATGTAAGTATCATTATGATTTTCATTAATTGTTTTGGGTAATTGTTGACTTTCATTCAAACCTATATCGAATGGTGCATTGACCATCACGTTTGGATTATTAGCTTGCATGTTATAGCCAGTTAGTGGGATGTTGGTGTAAATTTGACTTTGGTTGATGGCGTTTGGTAATTGTTGGTTTTCATTTAAACCTGTTTCAAATGGTTCATTGATCGTCACGTTTGGATTGTTAGCTTCCAAGTTATAGAAAGTCGGAGGGATGTTGGTATAAACTTGATTTTTGTTAATGGTGTTTGTTAATTGTTGGCTTTCATTCAAGCCTGTTTCAAATGGTGCATTGACCATCATGTTTGGATTGTTCGCTTCCAAGTTATAAAACGTTGAAGGGATGTTGGTATAAACTTGACTTTCGTTAATGTTGTTTGATAATTGATGACTTTCATTCAAGTCGGCTTCGAATGGTACATTGACCGTGACGTTTGGATTGTTAGCTTGTAAATTATAGCCAGTTTGAGAAAAAATGGTGTTTGATAATTTTTGACTTTTATTCAAACCTGTTTCAAATGGTGCATTGACCGTCACGTTTGAATTGTTAGCTTCCAAGTTATAGTCAGTTGGAGAGATGTTGGTATAAACTTGACTTTGGTTAATGGCGTTTGATAAATGATGACTTTCATTTAAACCTGTTTCAAATGGTGCATTGACCGTGACGTTTGAATTGATAGCTCACAGGTTATAGCCAGTTGGAGGGATGTTGGTGTAAACTTGACTTTCGTTAGTGGTGTTTTGTAATTGATAACTTTCATTCGAACCTTTTTCAAATGGTACATTGACCGTGACGTTTGTATTATTAGCTTGCAGGTTATAGTCAGTTGGAGCGATGTTGTTATTAACCTGATTTTCGTTAATGGTGTTTTGTAATTGTTGGCTTTCATTCAAACCTGTTACAAATGGTGCATTGACCGTCACGTTTGGAATGTTAGCTTCCAAGTTATAGCCAGTTTGAGAGATTTTGGTATAAACTTGACTTTCGTTAATGGTGTTTGATAATTTTTGACTTTCATTCAAACCTGTTTCAAATGGTGGATTGACCGTCACGTCTGGATTGTTAGCTTCCAAGTTATATCCAGTTGTAGGAATGTAAGTATCATTATGATTTTCATTAATTGTTTTGGGTAATTGTTGAGTTTCATTTAAACCTGTATCAAATGATGCATTGACGGTAACGATTGGATTTTTAGCTTGCAGTTTATAGCCAGTTGGAGGGATGTTGGTACAAACTTGACTTTCGGTAATGGTGTTTGATAATTGTTGACTTTCATTAAAAAATGATTGAAATGGCGCTTTGAACATCGAGTTTGGATTGTTCGCTTCCAAGTTATATCCAATTGTAGGAATGTAAGTATCATTATGGTTTTCATTAATTGTTTTGGGTAATTGTTGACTTTCATTCAAATCTATATCGAATGGTGCATTGACCGTCACGTTTGGATTGTTAGCTTGCATGTTATAGCCAGTTGGAACAATGTTGGTATAATCTTGTTTTTCGTTGGTGGTGTTTTTTAATTGATGACTTTCATTTACACCTGTATCGAATGGTTCATTGATCGTCACGTTTGGATTGTTAGCTTCCAAGTTATAGTCAGTTGGAGGAATGTTGGTATAAATCTGATTTTCGTTAATGGTGTTTGTTAATTGTTGGCTTTCATTCAAGCCTGTTTCGAATGGTGCATTGACTGTCACGTTTGAATTGTTAGCTTCCAAGTTATATAACGTTGGAAGGATGTTGTTACAAACTTGACTTTCGTTAATGGTGTTTGATAATTGATGGTTTTCATTCAAGCCTGTTTCGAATGGTGCATTGACCGTCACGTTTGGATTGTTAACTTTCAAGTTTTAGCCAGTTTGATGAATGTTGGTATAAACTTGACTTTCGTTAATGGTGTTTGATAATTTTGACTTTCATTAAAAAATGATTGAAATGGCGCTTTGAACATCGAGTTTGGATTGTTCGCTTCCAAGTTATATCCAGTTATAGGAATGTAAGTATCATTATGAGTTTCATTAATTGTTTTGGGTAATTGTTGACTTTCATTCAAATCTATATCGAATGGTGCATTGACCGTCACGTTTGGATTATTAGCTTGCATGTTATAGCCAGTTGGAACAATGTTGGTATAATCTTGTTTTTCGTTAGTGGTGTTTTTTAATTGATGACTTTCATTTACACCTGTATCGAATGGTTCATTGACCGTCACGTTTGGATTGTTGGCTTCCAAGTTATAGCCAGTTTGATGGATGTTGGTATAAACTTGACTTTCGTTAATGGTGTTTGATAATTTTTGACTTTCATTAAAGAATGATTGAAATGGCGCTTTGAACATCGAGTTTGGATTGTTAGCTTCCAAGTTATATCCAGTTGTAGGAATGTAAGTATCATTATGATTTTCATTAATTGTTTTGGGTAATTGTTGACTTTCATTCAAGCCTGTTTCAAATAATGCATTGACGGCTACGTTTGGATCGTCAGCTTGCAGGTTATAGCCATTTGGAGGGATGTTGGTATAAATTGGACTTTTGTTAATCATGTTTGATAATTGTTGACTTTCATTAAAGATTGATTGAGATGGCGCTTTGAACATCGAGTTTGGATCGTTAGCTTTTGCGTTATAGTCTGTTGTAGGATTGTAGGTATGCTCTTGACTTCTGTTAATAAGTTTTGGTGACTGTTGATTTTCCTTGAAGGCTGGTTGAAGTGGTGATTTCCGTATCAAATTTGCTTTGTTCAGTCCAGAGTTACTTTCTATAGTAGCAATGGATATTGGGTCTTGATTTTTTGGACTAGGTATTAGCATTTTTCCGGTTAAGTTAATTAATGTTGAGTATTTGTTATCTTTGAAGAGTTCAAAAGGTTGTGTTTTCTGTAACAAGTTAGACGGTGTGTTAAGTATCAAGTTTGGATGTTTTGATTTATTGTTATTGCCAGTTGCAGGTAAAAATAAGACTTGATTTTGGCTTTCCGTTTTAGCCGTCGACTTTTCCGTTTGTGAAATACTTTTTTCAAAATCTTCAATTTTTTCAAATGTTTGTTGAGGTAATGACTTCATCGTTATGTTAGACTGGTTAGGATTATTATTATTGGCAGTTGTAGAAAAGTATGTATTATTATAGTTTTCTGAACTGTTTATTGGCATTTGTTTCTGTATACTAAATTTTGGTAAGTATGCATCCCCAATCAATGGTTGATTAGTTGGTTTGTGTGTCATATCGGGTTTTGCTGGAGTTAAGCTGCCATATGTATATGCATTATGTTCTGATTCTGCTTTTTTTATAAATACATAAATCGATTGTTTTGTGCAATTGTTTTGTTTTCTTCATTTATTTCTCGTTCCATTTTAATGGATTTGTTTTCCCAAAATATTTTTCTTTTTGTAGCATGACATTTCAACTGTTTCTCTTTGTCAATTTTTTCTCGTAATTTAAGTACATTCAGACTTGTTAACGCTTGTTTTGTTTCAAGTTCTTCTTGTTTCATTTGAAGTCTTTTAATTTCGGTTTTTGTTTCACCAACTAATTTTTTTTTATCTATTGTCAATACTTTTCTATTTTCATCTCTTAACTCATCATATATCTTTTCAATTGTTAATTTTTCCTCATTTGTCTTAACAGATGAAGCATCAATTTTGGTTTGTACACAAATTGATAGTTTTTTTATTTTATAAAGATTTTTATCCCAAAGTACTTTTGAATTTGTTTTGAATCTTTAGAGGTTTGTTTATTAGTTTTATTTAAGTGTTGGTTTTCCATCTTGAAATGTTTTTTCATTTGTAACTTTTGTTTATATTGGATAAGTTCGTTTTCTTTGTTGTCCATTTTATTTTCATAGTTTTTCAACTGATCCAATTTATCAAATAAGATATTAGGAATCGAGTAAGTTTTGTCAATGATTGCGGCTTCGATACGTTTTTGTTCCAAAAAATTTTGCAATATGTTATCTCTTCGTTTTCGATAAGCCTTATTTTGCTTTAACATTGTTTTGCGTGATCGTTTAGTCTGTAATTTCTTTAGTCCAGTTTGAGGACACAAAAAGTGTGCTCGACGTCTGGAGAATGTAACATTATTCTTTGGGTTCTCATGTAAATTCTGGAAAAAAGAAACCTCTATTAAAACTTTGAGCTTTTAAAATTACAAACCAACGGTAAAGATAAAATATAAGTTTAACATTTTATATTTAAAAATATATTAATTCAAGTCGACTACGGTGGGTTAGGGCTATTTTCTTATTAATAAAAAAACAGATTCACTTTTTGGATAAACAACAATAACTGTATCAGAGTACAACTATAGCTGTATCACACTTTCGTGTCTTTAAGCATCTTGCAATCTAATTTGAACGAAACTTTTTTAGGTCTTTGCTTAAATGTCATTTATAATTTTATATAAAAAAGTGTAAATCTGAATTTCATACAAAAATTTAGGAAATGAATTTTTTTTAATAAACTGTCATTTCGATCAAGTGTCGTTTTGATCATCTGTCATTTTGATCAAATGCCATTTCGATCAAGCGTCGTTTCGGTCAAGTGTCATTTCGATAAAGTGTTGCTCGATCAACTGTCGGGTCACGAGAGTAATCTGAGGTCATGTAATAATATGGTGATAAAAGATGAAAGAATTAAAATTTCTTATGCTTCATTTGTTTATCATTGATCAACAGTTATCCCGTGAAGTTAGTCATTCTATGCGGTATTTTGTTTGTGATCGGAGAATGTTAAGGCCCGTTTCCACTACGAGCGTGGAAAAGAGCATTCTTTCTCTCTTTTATTGATCTTCGATTGAAGCGAGCGCAAAAAAAAAACAATAAAACAAACAAAGAATGCTTTTTTCCACGCTCGTAGTGGAAACGGGCCTTTACGATTAAAAACACTTGATGTTTTCTAGATTGAAATGAATCGCCTTTACAGGCAAAAAACTGAAAGTTTTAGTAACATCTTCAGTTTATTTCTTGGACTATTTCATATTTATTTTAAATCAAATCAATGTGTGTTTTAGCAAACTGGACTTTATCAAAACCAGCCACCAGCAGCTGCGAGAAGCAAGTTTCTTTTTAAAATTTGGTTAGAAGCGGCAACAAAGCGCTTTTTTGCACCGATCAATCACTTGATGATAAATTTACCTTTGTCGATTCTTATCCATTGCCCGAAATGCATGGTGTAATTCAAAAAGTTGAAATACCTGCCTGTGATAGAATGTATACCGCCTATCAAGCCAAAGGATCGCTTTGGCAATAAAAAAGAATTCCCTTTGGATTGACAAATGGAGTCCCATGTTTTCAAAGGATTATGATGATGATGATGATATTTTATTCATGCTTAGTAACATTATTAAGTATATGCAATGTACAGTACTATGAAGCATGAAAAGGAAACGCGACACAACGACGAACGTTAAACATGCAGAAAATATAGAGAGAGTTAAGAAAGGGAAAAGGAAGCACGGCCGCGTTACCTAATTCAAACTAAATATTAATATTTAAAAAGACAAAAAGACAAAAAATGACAAAAATTGTCCAGTGCAGGAACGGTTATGTAAATTATTGGGAGGCACAACCGCCCTATATTGCTAACTATGAATTTAGCTCAACTGAGCATGGTGAGTAAAGAAAACCTCCCGAAAAGAAACCTCACCAGGTCCGGAAACCTTTTCTGGATGCACTGCAAATACACAAACATGGAAATAAAACAAAATATACTTATATACAGTATATATATACTGTACATTTCGAAGAGAGAATTAAAGAAGTATAAAGTTTAGAAAATAAAAGAACATGCCAACTGTGTAAATTGATTTGAATAATCATTGAAAAATAAGGTTGATTGTCCATTCAACGGTTTGGAATTTGTTATATCAATTGATTCCAATTCTCTTGCGTAGCATACACTCTTGAAATAGATTGAAACTGTTTTGAAGATTGTGGCCTGATTGAGAATTCATAAGAGAATCAATGTTGATGATTGCTCCTTAGCTTTAATAAAAGCAACAAAATGCACGGGTACGTATGCTTATCTGGACAACATCACAGTTGGATGAAAAACACAGGACGAGCACGATGTTAATTTAGCAAAGTTTTTAAAGGTAGCTAAAGATTGAAATTTAACCTTGAATAAAGACAAGTGTGTTTATTCTGCTGAGTGTATTAACTTGCTGGGTTATCAAATCAACAGCGGTTTTTTGAAGCCTGATCCGGAACGAGTCGAGACATTGTTAAAACTTTCTCCGCCACGCAACAGCAAGGAGCTGCAACGAGTTGTAGGACTGTTCGCCTACTACGCCCAGTGGATTGGAAAATACTCTGATAAGATTAAACCTTTAATCAATAACAGTTGTTTTCCATTAACAGGCAGTGCTCTGGAAACCTTCAAACTTCTGAAGTCAGAATTGGCGGACGTCTCTCTGGGGGTCATTGACGAAAAGGAACAGTTTGTTGTAGAGACAGATGCTTCTAATGTAGCACTTTCTGCTACTTTAAATCAAAATAATCGACCCGTAGCATTTTTTCTAGATCTCTGACTAAAAGTGAGCTTCAACACTCCAACGTTGAAAAGGAAGCGGCTGCTATAGTGGAAGCAGTCCGCAAGTGGAGCCATTTTTTGGCAGCTCGTCGTTTCAAACTAATCACAGACCAGCATTCGATTACCTTCATGCTTGATGACGAGAATCACGGAAAAATTAAAAATGCAAAAATATTGCGTTGGCGAATAGAACTTTCTCAGTTCGACTACGAAATCGTGTATCGTGCGGGTAAGTTTAATACAGCACTAGATGTGTTGTCTCGAATGTATCGTGCTCAAATTTCGCTCAATCAATTGTATGAAGTTCATTCGAATCTGTGCCATCCTGGGGTTACCCGAATGTATCATTATGTTTGCGCTAAGAACTTACCGTATTCGCTTGATGAAGTAAGAAAAATGACCGCTTCTTGTAAAATATGCGCTGAAATAAAACCGCGTTTTTACAAACCACCAGAAATGCAGAAATCCACCAGTAATGAAGGCCACAAGGACCATGGAACGACTTAGCACTGATTTTAAGGATCCTATTGGAAATCTTAACCGTAATAACTATATGCTTACTGAAATAAATAAGTAGTCTAGATTTCCGTTCGCATTTCCTTGCTCTAATATTAATGCCGAGACTGTTATTAAGTGTTTGACGCAGTTATTTTTGTTATTTGGGTTTTGTTCATGTATTCATTCGGATAGAGGATCTGATTTTATGTCAAAAGAGCTTATTGCATTTTTACGAGGCAAAGATATTGCTTATAGTCGGACGTCTGTGTATAACCCGCGTGGTAATGGTCAATGTGAAAAGTACAATGACGTAATTTGGTCTGGTGTCAAATTAGCTTTAAAATCGCGAAATTGGCCTTTATCAAAATGGGACGTTGTTTTGATCGATGTATTGCATTCCATCCGTTCCTTGCTATGTACGTCTGCTAATACGAACCCCCACGAGCGATTTTTAATGTTCAATTGTTGCTTCACTCTCGGAATTTTTGTTCCTTCTTGGCTGTCTTCTCCTGGACCTGTCTTGTTAAAACATCATGTCCGAACTAGTAAATACAATCCTCTCGTTGATAAAGTCGAGCTCATCCAAGCTTTTCTTACCCATGCACGCTTGAGGTGGCAAAATGGTCGGGAAGTTACAGTTTCATTACGAGATGCGTCACCCTTTGGAGAAAAAGAAATTCTCGATGACGTAGGCCTACAACCTTTGAACAACACTGAACTGCTTCCTGAAGAAAATTCAAATAACTCCCAATCTTCCTCAGACACAGTTGTGACAGATTCTTCAGCCAAAAATGAACCAGTAAACGTTTCTGAACAACAGGTTCTACGTCATTCCACCCGAGAACGGCGTCCTCCAGATCGCCTTACTTATGACCATAAACACATGCACTAATCTTGAGGGTGGGGTGAATGATGTAGTATGGAATCGAACTATACTCACCAAAAGACTGTAATTAGTTTATTTGTTTCGCTTTTGTTGTTACATGCTTGTACAATCAGTACTCAAAGAATAATCATCTTAACCGAGTTATTTAAGTTGCGTTTTTGTACCATCTCTCAGTTTAGTTATTCTTTATGTAGTGTTTATGGTTAACGTGTATTTAATTGTGTTATATGTCTTTGCAGCGTCTTAAGTTGATTAAACCTAAATTACAGGAAATGGGTTCTTTTTAATTAACGGTTCAACTCAATATCTAATAGCTATTCTTTTAGTATTCATTCTTTTAGTATTCCGCCTTTCAAACGAAATGCTATCAACATCATAGAAAAACTTTAAATTATAGGCTTAATTTTATTTTACCGAATTAATTTATAGGTTAGATTTGCACGAATCAGAATAAGGTTCCCAAACAAATTTTTTTTCATTGCATCTATTTTTTGTGGATATCAATCAAATGAGCCAGTTTTAAAAGGCAGTGGTGGTGGATTTACCCGACCCATTCCTGGGGATGGGGGCGCGGATCAACTCTGCGGAGTCCCAATAATCGGGCGACTCCCCGCGGACGGGACCAGAGGTCCAGAAGTGAGAGGGTATGGACAAATATGGCCCGACGCAGATATTCTAGTGCAGGGCAGTCAAGCACGAGATGTGAAAGATCCTGTGATTCAGAACCACAGTTGCTGCATGAAGGAGTCTCGGCTCAAACAACCCTGTGGAGATAAGAGTTTAGGAGAGTGCTGTGCCCGTTCCAGCGTAAACGGGAGAAAGCACAGCGAGCGGAGCGAGGCAAAGTAAGCTCCTCGGGAGATACTGAAGGGATTTGGTGTTGAAAGAAACCAGATTGGATACTGCATCTCCAACTGGTGTAGAGAGATAGTCGTTGGGAGGAAATAAGGGGTGCGAGGAACACTGATATTCTTGAAGGATCAAGAGAGGCTCCGGCTTTAGCTAGAGAGTAGCTAAGTCGTTACCTGGGAGGGAAGAGTGACCAGGTATCCATTGCAGATGGACTATCTTCGATTGGGATAGAGAATTGAGAAGGGATTGTGTATTGGATAGGGATTTGGGGTTAAATATGGTAGGGGGCAGAGAGGGTTGATAGGACAGATAAAGAATCGGAAAAAAGGTGATAGATTCAAAATTACATGTCTTGGAGTGAGAGATACACCACTCAAGAGCATGTAGGATAGCGAAGGTTTCGGTACTATAACTGGTAGCCCAGAGACCAGTCGAGAAGGAGAACGAGGTAGCAGTGACACACTTTGTACACTTGATGTGTATCCCTGCACCACCCTGCCCCAGCCCGCCAGGTACCGAACCGTCAGTACAGGCAGAAATATCGCTATGAGATAGGGAGGAAAGATGGGAGGTAGCTGTGGTGTTGCGAATGGAGGCGGGGCCTTTGCGAGAGCATGGGGATGAGAGGTGGAGTGAAATTGTGTAAGTAGATGGGGTAGAGCAGCGGGTTTAGGAGGGCAGAGGATTACAGGTTCACGGGCAAGATGTAGGTTAGGGGTAAGGTTATGTGATCTGGAGAAGGATCTCCATGAGCTCTTCTTGAGAAGTGTACGGGGGTTAGAGTTCGCAAGAGAGGCTATGGGAAAGGTTGAAGGTAGACGGAGGGTTTGTTCAAAGAAGGAGAGGAATTGGTGGGTGAGGGTGACTCGTAGTGGAGGTAGAAGTGCTTCTATATGAAGTAGAGGGATGGGAGTGGACGATAGACAACCTGCGATTACTCTACAGGAAGATCTATGCGTCCTCTGCACGGAGGTGGTGTTTGTAGAAGATGAGAAAGGAAACCAGCCTGGGAAAGCATAGGTGAGGATGGGGCGAATGAAGGCTTTATATACGGTGCATAAGGATTCTTTTGATGGACCCCAGGAAGCAGAGGCGATGGAGCGGAAAGCACAAAATCGGCTGTGAAACTTTTTCCGTAAGGATAAGACATGATGTTTGAAAGAGAGAGTGCGGTCGAAGGTTACACCGAGAAAGGTTGGATGAGGGTTGAATTTAAGAGGGGTGTTTAGAATGTACAGAGAGGGTTGTATATGTGATTGGTAGGGGTCTAAGCTGAAGAAGGATGTTTCACATTTGAGGAGTTGAGAGGAAGGCGCCATTTTGAGGACCATTCCACCAGTCTGTTGAGGGCAGCTTGTACTACGGAAGTTGCACACTCAATACTCGGGGAGGAGGCCCAGATGGCTAGGTCATCTGCATAGAGAGAGATCTAAACAGATGTAGGAAGGAAAGTGGGAAGGTCATTGATATATTAAGAGAAGAAAACTGGTCCTAGAACTGAACCTTGGGGAACTCCTCTTTCGAGACGGAAAGGACAACTGTATGAATTACAGATACCGACTTTCGAACGGCGATCTGAGAGGTAGGATCGTATCCATTCAACAAAGCAAAGAGAAAGATCTAATGAGAGGAGTTTAGAGAGAAGGGCAGAGTGCCAAACTGAGTTAAAAGCTTTCGCAAAATCCACAGTGGCAAGGACTGTACGTGCGCCTGGATTAGATTGATGGAAGGAATCTGCGATTGACTGTGAGAGAAGGAGAACCTGATCCACAGTCGATCTACCAGGTCTAAAACCAGCTTGCACGGATGAGAGAATGTCTTGTGTTCGAGAAAATAGGTTAGTCGTCCTAAAATCATTCTTTTGAAGAGTTTGAAGGTACAGGAAGTGAGAGCAATGGTTCTATATGAAGAAGGTGGGTCAGAGGGTTTTCCGGATTTGAGAATGGGGATGATTGTTGATTGCTTCCAGGTAGACGGGAAGGTGTGTTTTGACCAAGAAAGGTTGAAGATATATAAAAGAAAATGTAACGCAGATTGTGGGAGGTGGGATAGAAGAGGGTAGGTAATTTGATCAGGGCCTGAAGAGGTTGAGGTTGAGAGTTGAGGGATAGCTGTGAAGAGTTCAAGAGAGGATAATGGTGAACAGAAAGTGGGATGCAGGGTGTTGCAGTGTGCAGTTCTGATATGATTCATCTAAGCTTTGTCGGTGCTTCGAAAAGGTTTTGGGGTTTGGGTAGAGAAATGGGACTGTAGATGTGAAGAGAGATGGTTGGCACAATTTACAGGAGTATGGCAATTTGGGAAGTTGGAAAGGTCAGAAGTAGTTGGGGAGGGTATCTAGAGATGGAGCGAAGTAAAGAAAAGACTTTACTGGGACAGGTTTTAGGAGAAAGGCTAGAGCAAGTTTTCTGCCATGACTTAGCTTTAGCCTTAGAAATCACAGTGGAGGTATATCTGGAAGTGGCGATATTGTGCTGGCGGTTTTCTTCGGAACAATGTGCTTTTGCAAATGCCTTTTGGCGTTTCGCGACGGCATCTGCGACTTCAGAAGACCACCAGGCTTTAGTAGGGCGGTTGATGCTGCCCAAAGGAATGGCAGAAGTGGCAGCATCATTGAGGAGTTTGGTAAAGGTGTGAGTGGCTTCAGAAAGAGAAAGTTTTATAAAGTTAGAGGGAGTAGGGCAGTGGGTTTTCAATATAAGTAAAATAATCGTCCCAGCGAGCTTTATTGTAGTTAAATGAGGGGGACGATGGATAGAGTTAATTAAGGGGGAAGTTAAAGGGGAATAGTGATAGAGATAGGAAGATGATCTGAGCCGAGATCCGGGAGGGTCTGCCATGTGCATTTAGAGGCTATTCGGGCAGGAATTATGGAAAGATCAGGAGAAGAGCGGTTTTCGGTGGCACGGTGTAGTAGGGTGTGATGTTTGGAGTTGTTAAGAGATAAAAAATCAGAAGAGAGAAGCCAATCAAACAGATCTTTGCCTGATTGGTCTTCCGGTGAGTGAGAGTCCCAGGATGAATGATGGCAATTAAAGTCGCCAAAGATGTAAGTGCTAGGGGATGATGGTAAGAGAAAGGGTGAGAAGGATTTTGGGCGAGAGTCGGAAGAAGAAGAGCGGATAGGAGGGACATAGACGTCAAAAAGATGTATAGGTCGGGCTCCTTTTATTTTAACTGCGATAGCTAAATAATCGGAGCTGGGTTCGAGGGAGGAGAGGGATTGTGTGGAAAGTGAAGTGTAGGTTAGACCGTTTTCGACAAGTATGAGTACACCAACTCCTAGGTTTCTCGTAGAGTTGGTGGTTCCCCTCCTTATCATATAACGGTTCTTTTGGAGAGTTTTGTAGCCGGGTATACCGAAAATTGAGTCAGAAGAGGGGAGTGACTCTTTTATGAAGATGAGATTGTACTGGTTATGAGAGAGGAATTGTATGAGTTCAGTACGACGAAAGCGAATCCCATTAGCATTCCACTGTAGGATTCGGAGGTTGTTTCGAGAGGGAGAGGAAGGATGGAAAGAGGATTGTGTGAGAGGAGAAATGGTATGTTGGGTTTGAGGAGGAGGTGTAGATGATGCTGAGAGACGGTAAGTAAAAATTAGTTGGGGGTGATTAGGAGGATAGGCGGGGTTATTCGTGGTTGTTTTGAGGGGGGTACATTTTTGAAGATATGGTTTTGTGGGTGTTTGTGAGTGAAGGTGGGGGATTTGGAGTGTGAATGGATGGAGATACAGAGAAGAATGAAGATACAGGATTAGGGTGTGAGAGAGAGGGGAGGGGTTGAGAAGAGGATGGGCACATTGGGCAAGTCCAAGAGTGTCCCGACGAGATTTTACGAAAGCCAGCGGGAGAAAGACCAGAGCAGGAGAGGAGTACCCAGAGAGAACAGTTGGTACATTGTACTGATCTGTTTCCCCAGGTGACTCTACGGGAGCAGACAGAGCACGGGTCTATAGGGCCAGGGTTGGGGTGAATATCACCACTGATGAAAAGAAGCATAAAGACAAGAATCAGCGGTGAGTGGGATAAGTAGTGAAGAGGTTTGGGGTGGAAGGAGGAACTAAGAAGAGTTGTCCGAAAGAAAGTAGAAGAGATAGGGGGGCGGTCAATCGGGTTTAAGAATGTGCTCCATATGTGACCGCGCATTGGACAGCAGGGATAAAAAATGAGAAGAAGAGTTGTCCAAAAGAGAATCACCCAAGGATGAGACCCTCGGGGAATTGACAAGCCATTTCGACCCTTCCCAGTGCAAGGAAGGGGACTGCACCACCACGTTGAGGTGGCTTGTCGTTGGTGCAGTTTAAAAGGCAGTCGGCAGAATGATCGAGTGGTTAAAAGCGCCGTATTGATGACGAACGTGATTGACACAGTCTTGGTTCCACTCCTACTTGCGTCAGTATCTGTTGTATCCTTGGGAAAGACACTAAACAGAAATTTCTTCTTGCTTGGCGATCTTTGGAAGCAGTTCTAAATTTCAGTCATACCTCTAAATAAAAAAAACAAAAAACTAAATAAAAAATTTCAACAAGATAGCACTATTTTAGCATCTCCAAAAGCAGGTCGGATAGTCGCTTGACGATTATTCTAAGTATAGCAACTCCGATGTTTTCTTGCAAGTCAGGAGAGGATAAATAGAAATTAGGTAAAGAGAAAAGAGACATTTTTATTGAAGCTGTTTGGCCAATAAACTAAACTAAACGAATTTAAAATCTATAAAAAGTTACCTTGTCTTGAACTGATTTTGTAGATGCAACTTCAATTGGGATTTGCTCGCAATCTGAGTAAAGAAGTTATTATTTGTTTTTACAAAAGTTAGCGACGATAAGTGTTATCATTAGCTTACATTAGCATGAATCCAGGCACGAATCAAACACATATGGTTTTATAAAACTAAGCTCAACTTTTTACCCAACCCCCAAAAAATAACATTGTTCGGATTATAATAATGTAAACAATGGTTTTATGTTTACACCAACAACCAGTACCTTGGATAAAATCGCACATGTCATCAATTAAGTCAATGCTTTGATTTGACTCATATCCAGCTTGGACGTTCTTTAATGAAATATTCATCATCTTTTACAAAATTTGAAATTTTGTTTTGCGTTGAAAATACAAAAGCTGGTAAGGTTTTACAATTTTCTAAAATCTCTAAAAAACATAAATAAATTTTTTTAATATTTAAAATATATATTGTTAAACTGTGGGACGTAAAAGGCTCATACGGGGACGCGAGCAACTCGCTGCAAACTAAATAAATAACTGCATTGACATAAAATAAATGCAAAAAAGAGAAGGCATGACAATGATTATTTAAAGCATGGTTTTATAAAATCTACGGTGAATAAAATGTAATCATATTACAATCAAATACAGTAATACATATACATTCATGCTAAAATCAAACAAAGCGAATATAATCAAGTGTCATGAAACTCTGAGATCCAGGTCTTTACCTATTGCCACGAGAGATAAGCTTGCAACAATTATACGAGCCGTGAACTACGTTAAAGCGAATGCTGTCACTACAAAACTGTTTACCACCTTTGCAAAGATATGAATTTCAATCGTGAAACTCTGTTTTTTTATATATTTGCTCGGTGGTTATCAAAAGTTAACATGCTGCCCTTCGTGATAAAATAAAAGATGAACTTATCCTGTTTTTCGAAGCTCACAGAAAACAAGGTCTTTTTTTGTCAATCAAATCAAAGATTTTATTTGACGTTAGCAAACTTGGTAGATATTTTTGAAACGCTAAATAATATAGATTTGATCTTGCTGGGAAACTGTATCAATGACTACGATGCCATCAACGCTTTCGTGGCAAAACTGGAACTGGACATAGTCAAATTCAAAAAGGAAATGCAGCTTTCTTTCTTAAACCAGATATTGCCCTTGAGAAAAACCAAATTGAACTTCAGGGCGAGCTTAAAATCGAGAGGAACAATGATCTGCGACTTTTAAAACAAGAATTTGAACGCTACTTTCCGGATTCAAGCGACACTGAACTTCCAAAATTGAAGATGCCAGGTAATCTTTTTTGTCTGAAAAAGGATATTCTTTCCGAAGATTTTTGGGAGGAATTTTTGGAAATAAAATGTCACTCCAATGCAAAAAATAATTTTCCAGCTATGTCACTGACTGATTTCTGAGCAATATATGTGCACATATACAAGAGGGTACGTGCTGTAGCTACACAAATACTTCTGTTTTTATCGAGTTACATGTGCAAAAGTGGCTTTTCTTCCTAAGTATAAAGACAAAACACAGCAGTAAATTTGAGTGTGAAGCCGATCTGAAGGGTATTATCTGGTACAAAGTCACGAATTAAACTTTTGGTTTCCAAAAAAGAGTGTTTCTCTGGAATCGGTCTTGATACTATCTGCCTTTCACAATCTACAAAAATTTTTCCTATGAGAATAATTAAGCACTGTTGCACACTGCAATTATAGAATTGTAGTATTGTGACACATATGTTTTGCGACACTAGACTGGTGAGTAATACTCAGCAGTCAAATAAGCTAGAGATAGGACAAATATACGCAATGTTTTAGCAAAAACACTCTATATTAAGCACGTAAGTCGCCTCAGCAATGTAAAGCGTAAAGATAGTTTTTTGCATAATGCGACGAGATGGTGACAAAACGTGAGCAATCTGTCCAGTTCTGCAAAAGAAAATTAAGAACTGGACAGAATGGTAGACGTCTATTGTTGGTCTAAACTCTTAGTTCACGTTTGCATGGCCTCTCGATTGTCTAAATAAAAGCTGATGATGTCACAGACTATAGAAGTTATTAATTAATCTTCGTTCATGTGACGTAATAACTAGCCACTGATTAGCTTTTATACTATCAACAACAAAAAATTGCGATAACAGAAAAACTATTATGCAATTGTTGATGTGCCCAACCGTAAATAAACTTTCAACACTAAGCGGCAGAAAATTTACCGATATTTCAATCGCCTCCAAAAAAGTTCATTAGTCAGTTGCTTTGTAGAAAAACTAATAGAAGCGAGGTTTTTTTCTGTTTTATTTAATCCGAAATGTGCTCTCGGCGAAACCTCAAAATATTCGTGTGTTAAATAACTGTTGCTAGATTGTTTTTAATTTAAATTAAACTTTAAAACTCACTTTTTTATATTTTTTCTGGAACGTCTGTGTCAAAAATGTATCCATAAATATTATACAACAAATAAAATTTCAGTAACTTTTTAATAAATATTAATTGTGACATTGTGACGTTTCCAATGACAAATAATCAGACCAATGTTTAATGTTAATGCGTAATGTTTTTTAATCTTGAAATTTGAGAAAATTTTCGGAGCATGATGATTGGAACGTTTGAATATTTTTAAAACGAAAGAGTCAATACTATAAAAATGTTTAATTATTATTTTTGACTGTAAGTTAAGCAACGTACTTGAAGCGTTAAAATTAATAAAATGATAATCGTAGTGCGACGTGCTCGCAAACCTGTTCTTGTTATTTTTGAAATTTCTCACAAACGCGCTTCACGACCAGCTCCAAACTTTTTCAATTTTATTTTTACCATTCGAAAGCGGTGATTAAAACCTCAACCGATAGTCGAAAGGCGACAATCAAAACATTTGTCGAAAAACGGTTTTCCACAAAACGGTCACTGCATAAATTAATTTTATCACATTTATCACATAAGCACATTGCTCACTCACTTACCGATGAGGTGAAGCGGATGAGCAAAGTATTGTCGATATCCAACAAATTTACAAATTATACTCTACAGGAGTAGTCAATGTCCAAAAGGACTAAAGCATTGATAGCAACAAACAGTGGCCTACCGAGGATTTTTTAAAGGGGGTCATATAATATTACAATCAAATATACTCCTACTTTGTGAAAAAAATGTTTTCAAGTCAAAACTAAAAAAAAGGTGTTCAATTTCAATCAGTGTCGGATTTTGTGATTTTCGCCCAAAAAATAAAGTGTTCTCCATAGAAAAAAAAGTTTAAAAAAAAAGGTTTTCAATTTCAATCAGTCTCGGATTTCGTGATTAAAGTTAAAAAAACAAAAAAGGGAATCTGTCTTCGTTTTCTGACGGGATTTCTGCCCTAAAGTATTAGTAATCATAAGGGTATTAGAATTGAATATTATTAGAAAAGAATAGGATATTGAATAAAAAGCATAACATTAGAAATGCTATCCTATCTGTAGTAGGCCTACGTATTAGTAATCTTCAAAGGGGGCTAACTCAATGCCACCCCTAAATTTGCTACTGGCCGCAAAAGATTAAATTATGAATTTCTGCTACAAGAAATGGATGTTTCGACTCGATCACACCCAGTCGTTCAATTATATCGATCAAAATCTACTGCAAAATTACCACATGACATTACTCAGATACCAATAAGCTACGCCATAAAGCACATATAAGACCGCGCTGATTATTTAGCGCAAGAGCAAAAGGCCTGATGGTTCGAATCCCGTGGGCTCACTTTTAATATGACGCGGAACATTTATGCGTACGACGAAACACGGCAGCTTTTTGTTTTATTTTGAAAAAAATCTAGTTCACGATTTAAAATTAAGATTTTTTTGAAAGGATGAAGGTGTAAAAAGCTGAATAAATACACGGACTCGGCTAATAATTTAAGCACATAGATTACTTTAATGTTGATATACGAGTATAATGTAACGTTTCAAAGAATTGGCGTTTATTTATTGTGTTGTTGCATGCAGCTTCAGTTGTCTTTGAGTATATGAGCTAAGTTTAGTTTAGTTGCCGTCTCCCTAATTGCAAACTTTGCTCTATTTTGTTTTCAATTATTAGCATTTGTTCTTTTGGATTCAAATAAAAACAAAATACTACTACTACTACTACTACTACTAATTTGGTTCCTTTCCGAATTTCATTGGTCGCTGTAGTTATTAATAAAAAGGCACGTCACTCAAAAGGAGTTGAAATATTTCAATGGAGACAAATTTTCAAATTAGCTGTATGTTTCTAATTACCAACTTACTTTATAGTTATTTATAAATTACTTATTGACCTAAATTTCTGATTGACCACTGGTCGTATAACAAGAATTGCTTGTGGCGCACAAAAAGTTTTATAAATCCCTTGAGTTTAGTGACCAATATGTAATGGAGTTTGGACTAGTTTACCAGACGTCAGCATAACAGTAGTGGGAGATTGGTTATTTTTTAGAAAAATGGTATATGGGCCAAAAAATTTTAAGAATTTCTGCTTTAGATCAACACTCTATGATTTAGCGAAACAATTGTCAATTTTATTGAACTTTAAGCATATTTAAATTAAAAGATGGAGGAGGTTTGAATAATGCAATCCGTTCAAGGAGGTAAACGTATAACCCAGTTGCCGTTGTTTGCTCGTTTTGCAATAAGAATTGTTTAAATACAGTTTAGTTTTTATGAAACACTTTTGTATGCAAAATTACTGTAAAATTTAAAACCTAGTAAGCACATTAATTGATATGGACCATTCATATTTTGCTAATAATGTATAAATAATCTACAAATAATCAACATAATTTCATATATTTCATAATTTTTTGTTGATTTAAAATAAATAAATTTCATTTTGTTTTTTGAAAAAAAAGGTCGGTGTTAGGAGGCACTGAAAGCAATGGGTGATTTGCTTTAGCTACCACGTTGGACAGCGAGGTCTGGACTCCAGATTTTACAGATTACATTTCTCACAATTGTGTGGTTGTTTATTAAATTTTAATTCACTCGTTTATAATTTTATAGCACCTTATATGTACAGCGTTACATTTTTAATAATTGATGTAGTTCAATGTTAGTGATCCAACTTATAAATGCATCACCCAGAACAAAAAAAGTTAGAGGGCACCGAAACGGTAAGCAATTTCTTCAAAACAAAACCATAAGTTTATTGAAAAATATTTTTCATTAGGCCTATTAAAAATAATAAAAAAATACTTTAGTAATACAAAACTTTATATTTTATAGCTTAACACAAGTCAACTCATAACAAGTTAGATTAGTATTAATAGCTTTATGTAAAATTTAAAGTAACATGAACTTTAATTTTTAGTCGACAGAAAGTTGCAGTTTTGTGAATGACTATAATATTAATCGTGATAATATAAAGCGAGAGAGGCCAAGCTTAAAATGTCAGAAACTACTTAAAGAAATTTAATCGAAAAATGAATTTTATTAACTATATTGAATTCTTATTTCATAATTGATTGATTTAACGTCTTGGAACCCGCGCGGCTTGAAACGCGTGCAAATTAATTGTAAGCTTTTATTTGTCGTTTTATTTTCAGTTCATCATTTGTGTTTGGAAGCTCGCTGCGTTTCAGTTAACCTGATTTCTTGTTTAATTATCGTCTGTTTCTATTCGTTTTGCTTCAGGTTTTTAACTGAATCAAAACCACCAGTTTGGTTTTCTTTGAAAGCTTTACAATTTTATGCAGTTAAAAATGGATAAATTATTTAAAAAGGGAATTCCAGAAACGGAACCGAATGAACCAAAAGCTGAGCAAATATACAAACACTGGCTCAAAACTTTTTAATGTTTTCTAACTTCAACCGAAGCGACAAGAATGAAAGTAGACGATGAGTCGCAGCTTAATAAGACATCTCTCTTATTTAACGAAACTAATCCAAACTGTCGAAAACTAAACTAGGCCAAACTTGCAATCAGTGCTAGATGCATTGTAGGATCCATAGACCGGGAAAATTAATTTTAAAAACTTTTCTTAACAAAAAATCCCAGCGAAATACCACTATAAGCTTTCGTTTATTCAACTTCTTCAGATAACGTTATTTAAATAAAAAGATAACTTCAAATAACTTATTTATATTCTATTTGAATAATTAAGTTATCTGAAAAACTTGAATAAAAGAAAGCTTATAGTAGTATTTAGCTTGAATATTTTGTTAAGAAAAGTCTCTTGTTTAACTATGTTTCGCATCAAATTTATTCATACATTGAACAAAGTAGCCTACTACTCACGAACATGCAAAACAAAGGTTAGATCGAACTTACATTTAGCCTATATTTGAAATATTTGCCAGTTATTTCTTAATTACAACCAATCAAAAACAACGAATCACTTGTTGAATTTGTTAGAACGCTTAAAGGACGATCAAAAAATTGCAATTTTCAAGCAGTTACCGCCAAATAACACCGCAACCAAATAATACTTCATAAAGAGGCTATCTAATTCTTCCAATAAACAAAGGTTCCTGGAAAAAAAACTGCATTTCCAAGAAGCCCTTGCCAAGGCCGAGGTATTGGACCAAGCTCAACGACAATCTCATAGTTTCATTGACAGCAACCAAGTCACAAACGTAGAGATTAAAGAATTCTGTGCTTTTACTCCTCGAAGTCGTAAGTCTATTTGACAAAAATGCTACTTTTATGGGGAAGAGTCTCACCTAAAAGGAAGATTTTGCCCTGGCAAAAACCAAACGTTTTTAAATGAAAAAGAGTTCGTCGTTTCCGGCGTGTCTGCCAAAGCTTAAAAAAATGATCAATTAAAAAAACGATCACTGTGCCCTCGCAAGATGACAACTTGAGCTTTAAAGAAGTTTTTGATCATCCAGAAAAGTGTTCGTCTTCCGCACTTTCTCAACTGTTTTCTATTGTTGCTTGTGCCCCAGATTCTCTTAAATATTTCATCATTTCAAGCATGTTAAGAGGACACCCAGTGGATAGTCTTTTTGAGATAGGTGCTTCTGAAAACTTTATCAGCAAGAAATTCAAAGACGAACGTATAAAAACTTTTTGTTTGGAGTAATCTCTAACTTGTGTGCTGATGTAGTCCTAGGACAATCAGTTCTAAAAAAACATTTCGAAATTCTGCTCCAGTTTGAAGGAACACAAAAGCGCTTAGTAATAGATTATAAACTTTATTGTGGAGTATTAGCCTCAAACTTTGAGGAGCACCGATTATTTCAGAATCTTCAACCCGACCACAAGCCAATTGCAACAAAGCTGAACAACTTTGACAAAATATTCATCAAAAAAGAGGTAAGATACTTCCTAAAAGAAGGAATTATTGAACTCTCGCTTTTGGTACTACGACAGTTGATCGAACAACATTTAATCGAAACGACATTTGATCGAAAGGATGTTTAATCGAACGATACTTGATCGAAACGACAGTTGAGAAAAAAGGATTTACTTTTGTGTGTTTCTACGATTAAGCAAATCTCTTTGTTACTGTAAATTAGATTCATAAAAATCAGAGGCCATCAGTAAGAAGACAGTTTGCTTTTAATTTTTATAACTTTTTTGCCAATGTCAAGATCATGGTTTCTCAACAAGGTTCCAGGCAAAGCATTTTTAGGGAGGTGGCAACAAGTAGATCTCTTGTAATGGTTGTGTTTTGTTCGATGACTATTGCTGCCATTTTTTGCATTCTTTTTACATTGTAGTCAGTATTTAGAAAGAAGCATTATGCCAAGGCCCCATACTTGGAGACCCCTTGGAGGAATCAGAAACAGACTAAAATGGAAGACCTTTTTTAAAGATTACTATGTTTATGGGACGAAAAATCAATAAAACCGGGACAGATTCAAGTAAAAACCATTTCGTAGAGATCACTTATGTTCCTGGGGACGAAAAATTTCACAAAACCAGGACGGATTCAAAATGAAGATATTTTTTTCCTCTTTAACTACCACTTGAAAAAATTTTTCTATTAAGCATATTTGATTGTGTTTGTATGCTTCCTCCATTCAAAAATCGTCGGTATGCTACTGATTGTAGTTATAAAGATTTTAATGTTTTGAGAGCAGTATAATCAAATTTTTCCTTTCCTTGCTTTTTTTGGTTAACCTGCTTCTTACGTAAAATATAACTTTTCATCTGTACTATCGCTCTTTTCGCTGGTCCGATAAAACTTTAAAATTTCTATTCGCAACTATTTCTAAAAATTATAAAACGAAGATTTTTTTCCTGCACAGAAAATCAAGATGGCTTTACTATGTTTTGTTGTAAATTTTCTCTTTCATTATTCGATCAAGTGTCGTTTTGATCGAGTGTTGTTTCGATCAAGTGTCGTTCGATCAACTGTCGGATCACGCTCGCTTTCACAGTTGAGAACTCAAGTTTTAGTTACTTAAGGCAATCACAATAAGCGAAGAATGGTTCTAGACTACTCGCAGACCATAAACAAACTCACTTGGCCCAGATGGTAGGTGCTTTCACGCAGCCTGGGCCGTGAGTAAGTCTGTTCATTGATTTAAAAATGACAGACCGAAACCGAACCTACCAAAACGGAAGGGTATCCACCCATTCCGATGTTCAGTGTGGGTCTGCTAATCGGCAAACGTCCTTTTCAGGACGGGGTAATGTCAGGATAAAACTGCCCTTTTCAGGGCACATTGCCAACAAGTTCCAAAGACCCACTATTCTTCAGCTGAACATCGAAGGCCTCACTGCAAGCAAGATGAACGTTCTTCATCACCTCGCTATGCAGTCTGAGGCACTCGTCATCCTACTGCAGGAGACCCACTGCACTGATGCAGAAAAGTTGGTGCTACCAAACTACCAACTAGCTGGGTCTTCTTTAAGCAGGAAGCATGGCCTTGCCACGTTTGTCCACGAGCGACTGAGATACACGCTTTTGGACCAATCTCCACCGACATCGGAGATCGAGTGTTGTGTGTGGACGTTGATGGTTATAAAATAATCAATGTCTACAAACCACCGCCAACGCGATTGCGAACCCTGGATCTCCCAGTGTTTCCTCACCCCTGTCTGTACGCTGGCGATTTTAACTGTCGTCATGCTGACTGGGGTTATGACGACAACAGTCCGGACGGTGAGTGCTTGGCTGGCTGGGCAAGTATTAATTGTCTTGCCCTCCTATATAATGCCAAGGACGCTGCCAGTTTTTACTCCGGCTGCTGGAACACTGGCACCAATCCGGACCTAGCTTTCGCTAGCGTAGGTCCTAACAGTCACTTACCGGATAGACGTGTCCTTGAGAAGTTTCCCAGGTCACAACATTGACCTTCGCTTATCACACCACCAAGGTTTGCTATGGCAATGCCAAGCATGCTTGTTAAGCGATGGAACTTCCGCAAGGCCAAATGGAGTCACTACATTGCTTTGACGAATAAATTCGCAAAGACTTTGTTGCCGTCTGATTCACTTGATGTGGATGCGGCTTACCAGGACTTTTGCAACACCATTAAGAAAGCAGCCAAAAAAACTATCTCACGCGGGTATCGAAATAACTATGTCCGTGTTGAGATGCAGAGTGTGAATCCCTCTATAAAACTCTTCTGCAGTCTCCTCAGGGAGACGACTCAAGTTTGGCTGCTACAGCTCTGCTTGCCAAGCTTGACAGGAAGCGGAGGGATCGATGGTCCGAAGCAGTTCGGAGCATTGATTTCTTACACTCTAGTTGAAAAGCGTGGAGTATTTTCAACAACCTTACTGGTAGGTCACGACACTCTCCTCGTCACTGTTCCGTTTCAGCCGATGCTATTGCATCTCAGCTGGTTAAAAATGGGAAATACGAGGCTGTTGATCGCAAGTCATCTCGACTTGTTTTTCAAGAAGTGTCTGACCTTTGGAAGGCCACAACACCAGACCCAGTAAATATTTTTGACAATTTTTCACAGAGAGAATTTGCTGCTGCCCTTCAACATTTAAAACCAGGTAAAGATCCGGGACCTGATTCCATCTGCCCAGAGCTTATACTCCATGCCGGAGCTGCTTTGAAGTCCTGGTTACGTGACTTCCTTTCTTCCTGTTTGCGCCGACTCAAAATTCCTAAGATCTGGAAAAGAGCGCTTGTAGTCGCGATCCCAAAACCAGGAAAGCCCGTGGGGGACCCAAAGAGTTAACAACCAATATCTTTGCTCTGTGTCCCCTACAAGATCCTCGAGAGGCTTATCTACGCCCGCGTTGAGCCATTAATCGATCCACTGCTCCCCAAAGAGCAGGCTGGATTCCGACGCGGGAAGTCAACCGTAGATCAAGTTGTTCTGCTAACCCAGAGCATCGAGGATTCTTTTGAGGCTAAAAAGAAGGCCGGTGCCGTATTTGTCAATCTGACAGCTGCTTATGACACTGTTTGGCACCGTGGCCTTACCTGCAAGCTGCTGAGACTACTTCCGAATAAGCGCATGGTCAAAATGATCATGGAGCTTGTCCGAAATCGAATTTTCACCCTTACCACCGGTGACAGCAAGCAAAGCAGGCTACGCCGTCTTAAAAACGGCGTTTCTCAGGGATCGGTCTTGGCTCCCCTCCTATTTAACATCAATACGTACAATCTGCCTTCCATGATTTCCAGAAAATTTGCTTATGCTGATGATTTAGCATTGTTGCACTCTTTTGGAAACTGGAAGGACTTGGAGGGGACCTTAAGCCAAGACATGTCTACACTTTCAGCGTATCTCCAGACTTGGAGGTTGAAGCTCAGTCACACTAAGACGGTGACGGCAGCCTTTCACTTAAATAACCGAGAGGCCAAACGTGAGCTAAAGGTCTACAACAACGATAGACTTTTACCGTTCTGTCCAACCCCTACTTACCTTGGGGTAAAACTGGACAGATCGCTCACGTTTTATCACCATTTAGTGGCATTGCGCAAAAAACTATCTTCGTGCGTCACACTGCTGAGACGACTCGTGGGCTCGGGATGGGGTGCTGGTGCTAAAACACTACGCATAGCCACCTTGTCTCTAGTCTACTCAACAGCTGAGTACTGTGCGCCAGTCTGGTGTTACAGTGCTCACACTCGCCTCATCGACAGTGTCTTGAATGACGCCTTGCGCATAGTTACTGGATGCCTGCGTCCCACTCCAACGGATCACCTACCTGTACTTTCAGGCATCCAGCCAGCTGAGCTTCGCCGAATGGGAGCGACACTCTCCTTGGCTTACCGTGGATCTCTGGACCCCGATCATATCTTTTATGGTCTTTTAAGTGGGTCCTCAGATACTGGCCAAGTGAGACTAAGATCCAGACGCCCGTTTGTGCCAGGTGCGCGGAATCTTTTGGACAACCTTACCAGACTTGGCATCCGTGCCTCTGAATGGACAAATTACAAATGAAACACGGAGTACTGTGAAAATGCTTCCAGACTCCATGCTTTTGTTCCCGAGACCAGTGCCAGGCCTGTTGGGATGGGCTTACCCCGAGCAGCTTGGGTTAAGCTCAACCGCCTGAGGACTGGTGTTGGGCGATTCCATTCGTCCATGCACAAATGGGGTCTCGCTCCTTCACCGAATTGCGAGTGTGGCGCCTCTGAGCAAACCGCAGACCATGTACTAACAGCGTGCCCTATACATCGGGCACCACATGGAGCACGAGGTCTGACAGTTTTGGATGACGAAACTCGATGCTGGCTTAATGACATCACTGCCAGCATCTGATCCAGGTAGTGCAACAGTCTGGGGTAGTAAAAGGATAAATCCTCGGCACCAGTTCTGTTTGTGTCTGGCCTGGAGTGGATGCCCTTCAAACGACGACGACGACGAACAAACTCACTTTACTCGATGCCTACCTCTACCAAATATAAACAAAATAATTTCTCGTCTATATTTAATGTTTCAAAATGTATTTACGGCGTACTGAAATTGAGTTGTTGGGCTATAGAGTTTCCTATCAGTTGTTGGGCTATAGAGTTTCCTATAACAACCTGACCCAAAATGTTTGCGACCTTTGCTCAAAATGAAATACCCTAACAGTAAAAGCGAATTACGAAGAGTAATAAGAATATTTTCGTACTATAGTACCAAAATTTGACCTTTAATATAAGCTCATCTTTTGTCTAGCTTTCCCCTGTCTAAGAAACCTCTGGCTCGCTTTAAGCACTTTAAAAAGAACTTTGCTTAGCTTGTTGAACTCGTATCAAAGAAGAAGTACACTTTGTAGTTGAATGTAATGCTTCAGACCATACATTAAGCGCGACACTTAATCAAGGAGGACAACCTGTGGCCTTTCATTTGCAAACTTTTACACCTTTTACGACAGAGTTTCGCTATCCACACTACTGTAGAAAAAAAGCAGTCACAATAATTGATGCTGTAAGGAAATGAAATCACTTTCTACATGGAAAACGTTTTACGTTATTGACTGACCAATAAATAGTCTCTTACATGTTAACACTAGAACGGCCGGAGTTGCGATAAGCCTTCAACGGCCTTCAACGGCCAGTTCAGCGGTCATTTTGACCACTTCTCAAAAACGCATTTTTATTAGTATATGCGTGGTGTGGTTGCAACTTAAGTGTTGAACAAATACTCAGGTAACATAACTCAATCAATCTAATCATAAAAAACAGTTTTATTTGAAGGAAGGAGCGCAAAGTGGACATAAAATTGAAAAATGTTTCATATTTGCGATGTCGCTCATATAACGCATTTGAAAAGCTCCGCGGCGGTACACTTGCCACATTCAGTTTTGTTGCACTTAAAAAAAGTTTGCCGGTTTTGTTTTGAGTGCAGTTTGCAGCTATTTGCCATTGTTTAAGCTTCTCGGCTTAGGTGTTTTTAGGAGCTGTCGATAGTTGGTAAGGTCTAGCAATAGTAGTGTTTCTGCTTGATCTTCAACGATGTAGTCTTCACGTAGTTCTGTAGCAAACTTGAACAAGAAATCTCGTCTTGAAATCTTGTCACCTGTTTCTTTTTTATTGAGCACAAATGCATTGATGCCTGCTGTCACAAACTTTGTTCGGGAATCCCAAAGGACCAGTTGAGCTAGGTAACCCGAATACCTGCGCTGAAACAAAGCTGTGTCTAAATTTTATTTTATTCCGGCTCAAGAAGTAGTCTTGCTATGAGCCTGACAATTTATACAGTTGGTTTAACGAAAGCTCGGATTGGTTTCGTTGAAGACTCTTCTTCACAACAAACAGAGACCACAGTCTCTAATAAGAACGAATGTATTACAAAAATCACGTCCGACCAAACTTCTATTTCACGCTTTGCCAAACTGCAAAGCGAAATCAACACTATAACTCGACTCAATCAACACAAATAATTCTACCTCTGTAGAACAAAACTGCCAACCACTGGCACAAAATAAATTCAACACTCGACGACCAATACAAAAACCGACGGGCCTCCCGCGCCCAACCAAATTATTTTCACTCGAGTCGTCTCAAAATCACATCTAATCATAATAATTTGCTACGCATCGGCTTTATATAGAAACCAAAATCACGTGACGTAAACTTTCTCGTAAATTCGAGATTTAGCCAGAACTCCCTGGAGAGATCGTTACGCTCGAATCAAGTAGCATATACGCGAAGATTCTACTATCTTCGAAATAGCAAAGTTTGAACAAAACATATTACGTCATACTGTCGGCGCAGAGAGAAAAAAAGATACATGTAACGAGCAATAGAACAAATTGGGCGTATATCGCAAACAGCGCTCAAAGAGCCGCATTTATTCTCTTATAATAACACTACGAATTACTATTAACGGGGATAAATTATATCGTTACGATTAAAATTATGAATGAAGTGTGACACCTGCCAAACCCAGAATGTTGTTGAAAACAGCAACGGGCCACCAACGGGTTCCTACTTTGACTGAACAGTGCCTAGCCATTTGATTAGCCACGTCAACATCACATTTGCTCTTGTTATAAAATTCCATTTTTTCCGGTTTATTTTTCTCAGATTCGTCAAGCTCAACAGACATATGCAGAGAACTGAGAACACAAACGTTTTTCTTGGGCTTACACTGATACAGTGTTGAAATTGCCCTATCGCCCGTCTTCATGAGCTTACTGGAATAACGTTCCTGTGAGCGTTTTGCAGATGCAGGCAGCTCAAGTCTAACCTTTTTCATAGTTCGAACAAGGCTGGCTTTCTTTGTTTTCAGTTCTTTAGCAAGTAAAAACAACGTGAAACAGTTATCGGTGGTAACGTTTCTACCTTTACTCATGAATGGTTCCATGAGAGTCATGACAACCTTGTCACTAATTAAGCTATTGGGTAGATGGACATGACTCGTCTTTTCCCAGATATGGAATGGCATTTAGGATATACTTGAATTCCACGTCAACCGCTAACCAGAACTTCATGCCAAACTTATCTGGTTTGTTTGGCATATACTGGATAAACCTACAACGAGATTTTATCGAGAACAGCTTCTCATAAATCGTAATATTTTCTCCAGGTTGGTAACAACTGAAGCTGTTATCTACAAACCTATTCCAAATATCTGAAATAAGAGCAAATTTGTCAGTTTGCCAGCGTGCTGACTTTGTGCTACGCAAGTCGAACCGTAGAAAACGCATAATTTCACGACAACGATTTCTTGACATGGTTTGTTGAAAAAATGATACGCTCCATTCTTCATTCCAAAATTGTAAAAGGGAAAGTTTTTGCCACCATACGCTGCTCGTACATATAGCAGAGCAATAAACGCATTAAGCTCACAAAGCAAAACCTCCCATTCTTCAATTGCCTAAGACTAATATTGGTACATCATTGAATGTATTTGAGCATAAGGTTGTCAAATATGATTTGAAAAGCACCAACAGCGGAGTCTGCCATTCTAAGGGTAAAGCGTGATAAACCTAATTGCTCAGTTGGGACATTCTGAGCTGCATGCCTTCCTCGTATTTCTACACAGAATTCCATAAATTCCCGTTTTGTGCCATCTCTTGCTGTCTCGTTTGCGTTCGAGCTTTCAGCAGCACCCGAACCAGAATCATCATTATAACATGTAGCAGAATGGATTTCAACGTTAGTATCAGAAGTTTGTAAATCACCAATATGAACAATGGGTTGTGCATCGTCAAATTGCTCAGTCTCATCTCATCTGAGAAGATAGTTTACAATCTAACACGTCGCCTTTTTCGGTTTCACTTTCCCCTCCAAATTAATTTTTGTCTATAGATGTGAGCATAGCAATAACTTCAGTAAAACGTCTTGGTCTTTCAGACATAATGTAATAGATTTCACTATGTTATATTTGTTTGTCAAGTAGCTTATTTCACCTGTGAAACCAGAATAGGTTAGCACTAATTGGGCATGAACACTATGCTTTTATTACAAAAGATGATGATCAACTTACTAACTTATGCTAAAGGCTAATTGCCTGTGTGCTCCGCTGCTTTTTCTACCTGAGTAAGTGGGATGGGTGCTGTTTGGGAAAAATATCCGACCATCACCGTGGGCTGAAAGTCAATGAAAGCCCGTAGTTGTCAACAATATAAAATAGCCTATTTCTGTTTCATAAGCTCTTTCATAATCTGTTTCATAAACTCTTTTTTAACCTATTTCTGTTTCACAAACTTTTTCATAATCTGAAGTCCGTATATTTCCAGTGCTAGCTGATAATTGGAAAAATTTTTTATATCTGCTTTCTGAGTTCTGCATTTCTTTCTGGTGACTCTATGATGTCACAAATAAAATCAATTTATCGGTAAATAGAAAGACAATGTTTGAAAATGAGGCATACGGGTCATAGAGACGACACGGTCCCATAAAGTACAGCAGGAGGTTCAGAAATAATGATTTTCGTATAGCGGTCAAAATGACCGTTAATGGCCGTTGGAGGTAAACCACCTTCTAAAATATTTGTGAAAGCAGTTTTCGGTTTGATACTCAGCATTACAGTTCCTACCAATTAATTAGGAAATGTCAAAAAATTTTACACCAATGCGATTTTCGTAAAAAAAATAAGCCACCTTAAAATTCCAAAACGGTCAAAATGACCGCAGCAGCCGTTCTAGTGTTAATCGTTTTAAAATGGAGAAATAAAAAACAATAAGATTCAATTTTGACGTTTCAAATTAGAACATTTTGATGACGAAATTAAGAATTGACTTGGTGCTCAAAATTTTGCCATTGACGCATTTTCAACACTATATGTTTTATTTCTCCCAACCCTCTCAGTCTTGGTGATATTCATAATCAACTAGAACACCTTGGTATTACTCGTCTTTCACATTTTATCCAATCAACTTCCTTTCTCGGTAGAAGACTTTAAAAAAATTTTCGTCAACTAAAATATAGCTTTAAGCTCCAATTATTCAAGAAAAAGCATTGCAAAATTGTTGAAATAAAGCTTTAAACTGAAATTGTTAAAATCTAAAAGTTTGATGCAAAAATGTGGAAACAGTTTTAATGTTAGACCTATGAGTTAATTTGTGAAAAATAGATCATTCTTGTAATTATATAGGCTGCGTGGTCGAGTGATTACAAGCGCCGGAATTGTGATCGGCATAGTCTCGCTTCAAAACCTACTCGCGCCATGCTCTTGTTTTCAAGGGGAAAGACATTTTACGGCACTTACCTCTGCTTGCGGGTCTTACCAAGCAGTTTTAAATATCAATCATATCTCTACAAAACTAAAAAAATAAAAATTTCAACCGGACAGCAATATCTTGGCATTTTTGAAAGCAGGTTGGGATAATTGCTACTCCTAATCTATGAAAACAAAGGGGACGCACAATGCTGTGGAAACTGCAGAGAAATAAAGCTAATGAGCCACACAATGAAAGTATGGGAAAGAATTTTTGAAGCCAGGCTAAGGTATAAAGTAAACATCAGTAAGAGGTATAAAGTAAGTATCAGTATCATAAGAGCAATATGGATTTATGTCAGCAAAGGGAACCACCGATGCGATGTTTGCTTTAAGAATGTTGATAGAAAAGTACAGGGAAGGTTAAAAAGAGCTACATTGCGTATTCGTGGACCTAGAGAAAGCTTACAACAGGCTTCCGCGGGAAGAGCTGTGCTACTGTATAAAAAAATTAGGAATAGTGGAAAAGTATGTGCGACTTGTACAGGATATGTACGAGGAAAGCGAAACAGCGTTGAGGTGTGTAGTAGGAACTACAGAAAGTTTCAAGGTCAAAGTTGCACTGCACCAAGGATCGCGTTAAGTCTGTTCCTGTTTGCAGTAAAAAGGACAGGCTAACGGATCAAGTAAGGAGAGAACCACCGTGGATGATGCTGTTTTTGCTGATGATATTGTGATTTACGAAGAGACCAGGGAAGAAGTGGAGCAGAGACTAGAATGCTGGAGATATGCATTGGAAAGAAGAGGGATGAAAATAAGTAGGTCAAAGACTGAATATCTGTGCATAAATGGAGGGAATGACAAAGAAATAGTGAAGATGGAGGATACAAAAGTGCCAAGAATAAAGGAATTTAAGTATTTGGGATCAACGGTGCAAGAAAGTGGTAGTTGTGAGAGGGAGATAAAGAGGAGAGTGCAGGCAAGATGGAACGAATAGAAAAAAGTATCAGGAGTAATCTGCGACAGGAGGTTATCAGCTAGAGTAAAAGGAAAAGTGTACAGTTCAGTAGTGAGACCAGCAATGATGTATGGACTTGAGACAGTGGCGATCACAAAGAAACAAGTAGAAGAGATGGAAGTTGCAGAGATGAAAATGTTGAGGTTTGCTACGGGAGTGACGAGAAAAGACAAGAAAAGAAATGAACACATCAAGAGTACAGTTAAGGTAGAACGGTTAGGAATAAAGATGAGGGAGGGCAGGATGAGGTGGTATGGACATGTCATGAGGAGAGATCAAAAGTATGTATGAAGAAGGCGATAGAAATGGCGTTACCGGGAAAGAGGAAAAGAGGAAGACCAAGGAGAAGATTTCTAGATGTAGTGAAAGAAGATATGGGGGACGTTGGTGCGCAGGAGACGGACGTTGAAAACAAGAAGGTTTGGAGAAACAGAATATGCTGTGGCTACCCCTGATTGAAGGGAAAGGCCGAAAGAAGAAGAATGTTATGTAAAAACCGTTTGGGTTCTCTATCATCATCAACAAAAAATTGCGACCAAAATCGAAGTATTGTAGAGATCAGGCAACTATTATTCAACTTTTAATGTAACTAATGTGGTAAACTGACAACTCTGAGCGAGCAAACATTCAAACTTTTTAAAGATTTTTCAAACCCTTGAAAGAAATAATTCGTCGTCGTCGTCGTGGTTGTCGTTTGGAAAGGCATCCACTTCAGGTCAGACACAAACAGGATTGAGGCCGAGGGTTTATCCTTTTACTATCCCAGGCTGTTGTACTGCCTGAATTAGATGCTGGCAGTGAAGTTGTTAAGCTAGCATCGGGTTTCGTCATCCAAAACCGTCAGACCTCGTGCTCCATGTGGCGCTCGATGTATAGATGGTCTGCGGTTTGTTCTCAGAACATGGTCTGCGGTTTTTTCAAAGGCGCCACACTCGCAATTCGGTGTAGGAGCGAGACCCCATCTGTACATGGACGAATGGAATCGCCCAACACCAGTTCGCAGGCGGTTGAGCTTAACCCAAGCTGCTCGGGGTAACCCCATGTCTGGCACCGATCCCGGGAACAAAAACACGGAGTCTGGAAGCATTTTTACAGTATTCCGTTTTCCATTTGTGATTTGTCCATTCAGAAGCGCGGATGCCAAGTCTGGCAAGGTTGTCCAAGAGATTCCGCGCACCTGGTACAAACGGGCGTCTGGGTCTTAGTCTCATTTGGCGAGTATCTGAGAACCCACTTAAAAGACCATAAAAGATATGATCGGGGTCCAGAGATCCACGGTGAACCCAGGAGAGTGTCGCTCCCATTCGGCGAAGCTAAGCTGGCTGGATGCCTGAAAGTGTGGTAAGTGGTCCGTTGGAGTGGGACGCAGGCATCTAGTGACTATGCGCAAGGCGTCGTTCAAAACACTGTCGATGAGGCCAGTGTGAGCACTGCGACACCAGACTGGCGCACAGTAATCAGATGTCGAGTAGACCAGTGATAAGATGGCTATGCGTAGTGTTTTAGCACCAGCACCCCATCCCGAGCCCAAGAGTCGTCTCAGCAGTATGACGCGCGAGGATAGTTTTTTGCGCAATGCCACTAAATAGTGACAAAACGTGAGCAATCTGTCCAGTTTTACCCCAAGATAGAAAGGACTTGGACAGAACGGTAAAAGTCTATCGTTGTTGTAGACCTTTAGCTCACGTTTAGCCTCTCGGTTATTTAAGTGAAAAGCTGCCGCCACCGTCCTAATGTGACTGAACTTCAACATCCAAGTCTGGAGATACGCTGAAAGTGTAGACATGTCTTGGCTTAAGGTCCCCTCCAAGTACTTCCAGTTTCCAAAAGAGTGCAACAATGCTAAATCATCAGAATAAGCAAATTTTCTGGAAATCATGGAAGGCAGATTGTACGTATTGATGTTAAATACGAGGGGAGCCAAGACCGATCCCTCAGAAACGCCGTTTCTAAGACGGCGTAGCCTGCTTTGCTTGCTGTCACCTGTAGTAAGGGTGAAAATTCGGTTTTAGACAAGCTCCATGATCATTCTGACCATGTGCTTATTCGGAAGTAGTCTCAGCAGCTTGCAGGTAAGGCCACGGTGCCAAAAAGTGTCATAAGCAGCTGTCAGATTGACAAATACGGCACCGGCCTTCTTTTTAGCCTCAAAAGAATCCCCGATGTTTTGGGTTAGCAGAACAACTTAATCTACGGTTGACTTCCCGTGTCGGAACCCAGCCTGCTTTTTAGATAGCAGTGGATCGATTAATGGCTCAACGCGGGCGTAGATAAGCCTCTCAAGGATCTTTTAAGGGAAACAGAGCAGAGATATTGGTTGTTAACTCTTTGGGTCCCCCACGGGCTTCACTGGCTTTGGGATCGCGACTACAAGCGCTCTTTTCCAGATCTTAGGAATTTTGAGTCGGCGCAAACAGGAAGAAAGGAAATCACGTAATCAGTACTTCAAAGCAGTTTCAGCATGAAGTATAAGCTCTGGGCAGATGGAATCAGGGCCCGGATCTTTACCTGGTTTTAAATGTTGAAGGGC
Source organism: Diplosoma virens (assembly GCA_963680785.1). Taxonomy (NCBI): domain Eukaryota; kingdom Metazoa; phylum Chordata; class Ascidiacea; order Aplousobranchia; family Didemnidae; genus Diplosoma; species Diplosoma virens. Next base: position 30,457,521 of record OY796895.1, on the reverse strand, counting down.
AGCAGTAAATTCTCTCTGTCAAAAAGTGTCAGAAATATTTACTGGGTCTAGTGTTGTGGCCCTACAAAGGTCAGATACTTTTTGAGAGACAAGTCAAGATGACTTGCGATCAACAGCCTCGTATTTCCCATTTTTAACCAGCTGAGATGCAATAGCATCACTGAGATGGGACAGTGACGAGGAGAGTGTCATGACCTAGTAAGGTTGTTCAAAATACTCCATGATTTTCAACTAGAGGGTGAGAAATCAATGCTCCGAACAGCCTCGGACCATCAATCCCTCCGCTTGCTCTCAAGCTTGGCAAGCAGAGCTGCAGCAGTCAAACTTGCGTCATCTCCCTGAGGAGACTGCAGAAGAGTTTTATAGAGGGATTCACACTCTGCATCTCAACACGGACATAGTTGTTTCGATACCCGCGTGGGATAGTCTTTTTGGCTGCTTTCTTAATGGTGTTGCAAAAGTCCTGGTAGCTGCATCCACATCAAGTGAATCAGACCGCAACAAAGTCTTTGCGAATTTATTCGTCAAAGCAATGTAGTGACTCCATTTGGCCTTGCGGAAGTTCCATCGCTTAACAAGCATGCTTGGCATTGCCATAGCAAACCCTGTGGGTGTGATAAGCGAAGGTTGATGTTATGACCTGGGAAACTTTTCAAAGACACGTCTATTCGGTAAGTGACTGTTAGGACCTACGATAGCGAAAGCTAGATCCGGATTGGTACCAATGTTCCAGCAGCCGGAGTAAAATCTGACGGCGTCCTTGGCATTATATGGGAGGGCAAGACAATTAATACTTGTCCAGCCAGCCAAGCACTCACCGACCGAACTGTTATCATCGTAAACCCAGTCAGCATAACGACAGGGGTGAGGAAACACTGGGAGATCCAGGGATCGCAATTGCGTTGGTGGTAGTTTGAAGAAGTCGACTATTTTATAACCATCAACGTCCACATACAACACTCGATCTCCGATGTCGGTGGAGACTGGTCCAAAAGTGTGTACCTTAGTCGCTCGTGGACAAACGTGGCAAGGCCATGCTTCCTGCTTAAAGAAGACCCAGCTAGTTGATAGTACAAACTTCTCTGCATCAGTGCGGTGGGTCTCCTACAGTAGGATGACGAATGCCTCAGACTGCAGAGCGAGGTAATGAAGAACGTTCATCTTGCTTGCAGTAAGACATTCGATGTTCAGCTGAAGAATAGTGGGTCTTTGGAACTTCTTGGCAATGTGCCCTGAAAAGGACAGTTTTTTCAGGCGTTTCCCCGTCCTGAGAAGGACGTTTTCCGATTAGCAGACCCACGCTGAACATCCGAATGGGTGGATACCCTTCCTTTTTGACAGGTTCGGTTTCGGTCTGTCATTTTTAACAGCAATGAACAGACGTACTCACTGCCCAGGCTGCGAGAAAGCACCTGCCATCTGGACCATTTCTAACCAATAATTCATGCAATGGTTAATACATCTTTGCTGTTTAATTTTATACGAATTAAGCTTTTGACAAAATCTCAAAATATCTTTTTAATAAGCAAATGCTTTTATATTGATTTTTATTGATACTAAACTTTAAAACTTACTTTTTCATAATTGTTCTGCCATTTCTGTTTCGACAATGTATCCATACAAAACATAAAGAAAATAATTTCAATAAATTCTTAAGGAATATTAATTGTGATAGCCTATTGTGACGTTTCCATAAAACACAATCAAGTATTAATGTGTAATTTTTACTAAGGTTGAAATGAAAGGAAATTTTAGTTATGATTTATCTTAAGATTTTTTCAAAAGAATAAAGGCATATATCACAACTTTACTCGAGAATCGAAAAGGACCGATTAAACTAGGTAACATAAATACCTGCACTGAAAGCTGTGTTTATTTTTATTTATGCCGACCCTAAAAAATAGTTTGTCGCGAAACTGAAGTTCTTATTAAATTTAGTTTTGAATAAGTACGACTTCTCTCAACAAATAGAAAGAAAACACAGTTTCTAACTAAAAAAAATATTTTTAAACAAGCTGCATAAAGATAAGAAACACCAGACTCGAGTTTCGCTCTCATTAGAGCTCATCAGTGATGCTTATCTCACCGCGAATCGAACCTGGGACCTGTAGTCTTCCATGCAGGTTACTATACCACTAGACGACAGATCCCGGACGACAGATGGACTCAAAGCAGCTGTTATAACTTATTCCCGGATTAACTGAACAAGGAATACATAGATTCCACTATGTTGTAATTCCAAGGCCGTACCTCATGACCTAGGAGAGTAAGCGCGATGCTTAACGCTTGTCGGATAAGTCCCGGTCATGAGGTACGGCCTTGGAATTACAACATAGTGGATTCTATGTATTCCTTGTTCAGTGAATCCGGGAATAAGTTATAACAGCTGCTTTGAGTCCATCTGTCGTCCGGGATCTGTAGTCTAGTGGTATAGTAACCTGCGTGCAAGACTACAGGTCCCAGGTTCGATTCGCGGTGAGATAAGCATCACTGATGAACTCTAATGAGAGCGAAACTCGACTCTGGTGTTTCTCATCTTTATGCAGCTTGCTTAAAAATTAATTCCAAATCCTCTTAATTCTTCAAATAAAAAAAATATATTATTCACAAAATCAGACAAACCTGATCAATTCATGTATAACTTGACTTTCAAGCTTCATCCAACTTCAAAGCAATTCATAGCGCTAACAATGCGAATAATTACTCAACAACTTTGTACTGACTAACTATACGAATAAATTAGCACATCGATGGCTAATATTAAACTTAATAGTCCGTTTTCCACACAGGCAAAAATAATTTAATTTTACTATAGAATTAATTTTTAAAGTTTCAACACTGACTTCTTCTTTCGGCCTTTCCTTTTAACCAGGGCTTGCCATAGTGTATGATGCTCCTCCACAGCGTCCTGTCTCCAAGGTCCTTCTCCCTCGCACCAACTTCCGCCATATCCTCGTTCACTATAACCAAAAATCATTGTTTGTTTCTTCTTCACTACTTCACTACAAACCCCTGCACTACTTCACTACAATCTTCACTACAACCACTACACTACTTCACTGCAATTATATCCTTTTTCACTATTTCACTACAATCCCCATATCCTCCTTCACTAAATCCAGAAACCTTTAAATAAATTTTAACACTGACTCTTGACTACTTAAACAACATCACGCAGGCGACAGTAGCACAAATGATTATAAGCACTTCTTAACAGATATGAATGATAAAATTAGGGTTGCGAACTCGATAAATTTTTATTCGAGTTCAAGTTCGAGTTTGAGTTCATAAAAAATTTGCAAGTCCGAGTTCGAGTTCTTTAATATTTAATTTTTTGAGTTTAAGTTCGAGTTCCATTTGATGCTGTAAAAATTGAAAGCTCGATTAAACCTATCTACCCAATACCCAAAAACTTGGAAGGCTACCACCAAGAGATAAATAAACAAGAAATAATGAAACAGGCCATAATTATGTTGGCGTACCAGCCAAAAAAATGTTGGGAGAGCAATACAATTTTGCGCAAATTCTATGACTTTGCTCGAATTATGATTTTTAGCACTTTACAGAAACGAGAAAAAATTTTGTCTCAAATTTAGAGTGAAAACCAAAAAAAAATCTTTATTTGGGATCTGTCTCAGATTTTTCAATTTTTATCCCAAAAAAGTTGTGATCTCTAAACGAAAACTTTACCTCAAACTGTAATCGGTTTTCTGAAGTTGAAAACCTTGTTTTGCAAAAGTAGTTCATTTTTTGTGCTCAAAAACTTTTTGTTGTCCAAATATTTTTTGTCGCTGCCCAAAAAATTCTGACTTTGGCTAAATTTATTATTTTATTTTATTCTCCTGACTCGCAGGAGATCGAAGGAGGCGCTAATACATAGGGTAAGCAATTACACCGACCAAGTTCTGAAGATGCGGAGATATTGCTCTCAGCTTGAAATTTAATAGAGATATGATTGAAATTTACAGTAAAACTGCTTATCAAGATCACTAAGCAGGGGGAAGTGCCGTAAAGTGTCTTTCACAAAGACACAACAAAATGGCGCAAGTAGGTTTTGAACCGAGACTATGTTGATTACCGTCCCGGCGCTTTAACCACTCGACCACGCTGTCGAATATTTCCAAAGTCAAATATTTATACAAGTCAGTTGCAATTGAAATTTAACAATTTAATATCAAAAATATGATCCAAAATGTTATTTATTCGCTTTTCAAAACTTTTCGTTTAATGAATTTAAATTTGATTATATATTTTTTGAGTTCGAGTTCAAGTTCGAGTTCAGCAATTTTTTAGTTTTCGAGTTCAAGTTCGAGTTTGAGTTCGCAACCCTGGATAAAATTTACAACTCGGGTAAGTCCTGGTCATAAGGTGCATCCTTGGCCTTACAACATAGTGGATTCTATATATTTCTTGTGCGGGAAAAACTTCTAGGTTACTTAGAGTCGAGTTGTTGACCGGCTGTTTGGTCTAGTGCTATTGTCTCTTGTGTTTAGGCCAACGTCCAGTCGGTTTAAATTTGGGTGAAATATGCATCAAGTAAAAGATTTTTCTTCCCAAAGCTTTTCATCTGACACTCTTCAGGAGAAATCGTCAGAATGAAACAGAATTGAAACCGAACTGAGTTATAAAGGAAGAAAGCAGAGTTCTCATTGGCTGAAAGAAGTTAGTCATTGAGAGAAAATTAAGAAATTTTCAAAGAGTAGACGAATTCTTTTTGCTTACACAGAAGGGGGTTGAGAGATTTAATTAAAGTTGCCTCAAGAGCAGAAAGGTGAAAAGAAGAGCGACCTCGAGCGAGAATAGAAAATTTTTCGTTGCTGTAGTGAAGAGCGCAATTTAGTGTCAGATGAAAAGCTTTGGGAAGAAAAATCTTTTACTTCACACAATCTTCAAATTCTGTACCACCAAACGTCTATTCAAATATGCATCACTTACGAGCTCTATCAAGAGCAAAACTCGAATCTGGTGCTTTACGTTTTTAAGTGGCTTGGTTTTTTTATAAAAGAGACGTCATAATTAAAAGCTTAAAAATTAATCTTGAAGACTAAAATCATTTATAAACCTATTACTAATGTTAAGATTAGATTTCTACATAAAGTGTGACAGTGTAAAAAACTAAATAAATACACGGATTTGTAGATTGCGTGAAGTAAAAGATTTTTCTTCCCAAAGCTTTTCATCTGACAAAAATTTACCAGTTTTTGTGCCACTGCGATAGTCGGTACGTTGGTCGCACGTCTCAACGGCTAGAAGAGCGAATTAAACAACACGTTCCTAGATCCATCACCAATCCTCGTGCCTCGGCCAACCGCCAAAGTCTTTCTCGCTCTTGCAAGAACAACACACGCCCACAGCAATCAACGATAGCGTATCTCTTATAACTAATAACTAATATGTTTTCGATGTTCACTGCTCTTATTTGAGCTTGGAATTGTAGATTCTTGGTTAGAATTTTAAATTTCGAAAAGGGTTATTTTATGGAATTCTTGTCTTTCCCTGCTTGACTTTTCCCAATTTTAAATTTCGAAAAGGGTTACTTTATGGAATTCTTGTCTTTCCCTGCTTGACTTTTCCCAATGACTGTCTTAATACAGTCAAAGGGCAGTCCTGCACCATTCCTCTAAATAATTAGCGGCTGATCTCTTGATTTATTTCATACTTTTCCTTTACCAAATTAATAATTTAGGCTATAAATTTTTATTTAAAATAATTAATTTAATCCCTGTATTTGAACAAGTTTTTGTTTTGTCATATTTTTTTAAAAATAATATCAATTGGAGTATTACTTTTTATTTATGTCGAAAAGACGTCAGTTAGCAACTATTTTCAAAGTGTAAGCAATGTTGGCCCAGCGATGTCGGGCGGCCGTTGGCACATGGCTGGGTTATCAACATTAATAATATTTGAATTTTTGGTTTGAACACCTCAATTTAACCACCATAATTTAGGTGTATTTAAAAAAACTATTAATTACAATAATAATTTTAATAAAGTTTTCAAAATTGAACAGTCGAAAACATTAATAAGCCAAAAGTAATTGACAAAAATTGAACTTCTTTAATTACCATTTTTTTTATGAATAAATCAAAATAACTTTTACAAAATTTATTTTATTACCATTGTTTCAATATTTTTTAGTTAATTTTAAAATAAAACACAGAGTCAATACTGTAATTATCATTTTATTAATTTTGACCTTTCGAGTACCGTACAACTTAATTCATTTTCAAAATACTTATAAAATGCATTTCTTGAAGTAACACAAAATAACACAAAGCAACTGCACAAAACTTTTTTCTTTACGTTTTTCATTAGCGCGTGACTTTTCCTTAGATTTTTCATTAGCGTGTGACAAAAGGCAAAACTACTAAAAAAAAAAAACAACAAGCAATTGTGGGCTAATGAAGAATGTTTAATGGTCTACAAAGTTAATTAATTAAGCTCAAGGGGTCCGCGACAATGTGACAAAATTTGTCAAACATACTGTATATAGTTGAAAAGTAATCCATACCATGAAATCGGAGACTAATTCGAAGTGAAAACCTTTTTCCTTCTTTTATTTTTTTGCTAAGAGAATAGGTCTATTATTCATTTTTATTTTTTATTTTATCTCTATATTTATCCTCCTGACTCGCAGGAAAGCGACGGAGGCGCTAATACATAGGGTAAGCAATTACCCCGACCTGCTTCCGGAGATTCCAAGATATTGCTGTCCGCTTGTAATTTAGTAGAGATGTTACTGTAATTTAGAGCTGCTTGCCAAGATCACCGAGCAGGGAAAAGTGCCGTAAAGTGTCTTTTCCAAGAACACAACAGAATGGCGCAAGTGTATTTTGAACCGAGACCGTGTTGATTATCAGTCCGGTGCTTTAACCACTCGACCACCTGCCTTGTTTTGAGGACAAAAATCATAAAATCGGAGACTGAATCGAAGTAAAAACCTTTTTTTTAGAGAACACCTTGTTTTGGGGACGAATTTTTTTCTATTGACAAGCGTCCCGGTTTGCCCCTTCGAAAATATGATAACCCTATTTCTAGGCCATTATCTTTCCTTGTTGGTTGGGCAGAAAATTGATATGACATAGGATTGGGAGCCGTGAAAAAAATATTTGCAAATAGGAGGTCCGCAGCCCAAAAAGTTTTGGGAAACTTTGATATAATCTACAAAATCAAATGCAATCGTGGAAAAAGCTAAATTGGACAAACCAAAAGCAATCTGGCTATAAGACTCAAGAATCATAATCCAAATTTAAACAATCAAGAAACAGAGGTCACTAAACATATTTTGTATAATCCTGACCTTGGTATTGACTTTAATAACGTAACCGTTTTATCAACTGCATATTATTGGTGCAAATAATTATTAATTAAAGATAGTTTACTTATTCAAAAATCCGCCCCCGATCTGGCACATATTATTTGATAATTAATTAACTTTGTAGACCATTAAACATTCTTTATTACGCCACAATTGCTTGTTTTTTTTTCAGTAGTTTTGCGTTTTGTCACACGCTAATGAAAAATCTAATGAAAACTCACGCGCTAATGAAAAACGTAAAGAAAAAAGTTTTGTGCAGTTGCTTTGTGTTATTTTGTGTTACTTCAAGAAATGCATTTTATAAGTATTTTCAAAATGAATTAAGTTATACTCGAAAGGTCAAAATTAATAAAATGATAATTACAGTATTGGCTCTGTGTTTTGTTTTAAAATTAATTTAAAAAATATTGAAACAATGGTAATAAAATAAATTTTGTAAAAGTTATTTTGATTTATTCATAAAAAAAATGGTAATTAAAGAAGTTCAATTTTTGTCAATTACTTTTGGGTTATCAATGTTTTCGACTGTTCAATTTTGAAAACCTTATCAAAACTATTATTGTAACTTTTTTTAATTATCTGTTGTTAGGTAAAAAAAAATAGGAATTGTAACACATACAATTTTTGTCAAAAAAAGTCAATCTCGGTTCGGTCACACAGTTCGCACCCTATTAAAGCTATCACTGGATAGGCTTACAATGTTCTACATGAATCACAAGTGTTAAAGATGACCAACATTTTCGTAAGTTACCTCTTGACTTTTTAGCATTGATTAGGCCTACCCAACCTTGTACCAACGTCGGTTCCACATCACCACACCAAACATGGCTTCAAATAGTCGAATGTAATCGTAAACCGACGTCTTTGCGACGCAGATAAAATTGCTTAAATTGATATATTGTATAATCAAAGAGTTTTTTTAAATTCACCTAAATTATGGTGGTTAAATTGAGGTTTTTAAACCAAAAATTCATCTATTAATGATGTTGATAATCCAGCCATATACCAACAACCGCCCGACATCGCTGGGCCAACATTGCTTACACTTTGAAAATAGTTGCTAACTGACGTCTTTTCGACATAAATAAAAAGTAATACTCTAATTCATATTATTTAACAAAAAAATATGACAAAACAAAAACTTGTTCAAATACAGGGATTAAATTAATTATTTTAAATAAAAATTTATAGCCTAAATTATTAATTTGGTAAAGGAAAAGTATGAAATAAATCAAGAAATCAGCTGCTAATTATTTAGAGGAATGATGCCAGACTGCTCTTCGACTGTATTAAGACAGTCATCAGGAAGGGTCAAGCAGGGAGAGACAAGAATTCCATAAAGTAACCCTTTTCGAAATTTAAAATTCTAACCAAGAATCTACAATTCCAAGCTCAAATAAGAGCAGTGAACATCGGAAAAAAACAATCAGAAGAGTTGAAAAAATTTTGAATTTTAGACTTCAACGAACCAAATGGACTAATTGCATAGAACAGAACCTTGAAACAACATCGAAAAGAGTTAATCAAATTTGAATTTCGGATTTCATCGAATTAGACGGAATAAATTACACTAAAAATACCTTGAGGCAACATCGATTGAAAACCACATTAAAAAAACAATCAGAAAAGAGTTGAAAAAAATTTTAAATTTCGGACTAAGTGAGACAAATGTAGAAATTGAAAAAATCTTAGCATGAAAAATAAAGATTTTGGTTAAAAATATGAAAATAAAAGTGTATAGAAAAAACATCTACACAAGTGTCCGAAATCCTCTGCCAGACAGCTGTTTCGATTATTAAAATCTCGTCAGTGACAGTTTAATCTTGCAAAAGAATATATGAGCAAAAGAAAATTGAAAGATAAGTAAAAGAAAGTTAAAAGTACGTTGTAGGGCCCTACTCAAATTGGATCATCAAATCAAGAAAAACAAGCAAACATTGTACCAACGTCAGAGTTATACCCAGATTCCTTTTGGTTTGTCCGATATAGCTTTTTCTACAATTGAATTTGATTTTGTAGATTATATCAAAGTTTCCCAAAACTTTTTGGGTCGCGGACCTCCTATTTGCAAATTTTTTTTTTCACAGCTCCCAATCCTATGTCATATCAATTTTTTGCCTACAAATAGGGCTATCATATTTTCGAAGGGGCAAACGGGACGCTTGTCAATAGAAAAAAATTTGTCCCCAAAACAAGGTGTTCTCTAAAAAAAAAGTCATTACTTCGATTCAGTCTCCAATTTTATGATTTTCGTCCTCAAAACAAGGTAGACCTATTCTCTTAGCAAAAAAAAAAGAAGGAAAAAGGTTTTCACTTTGAATGAGTCTCCGATTTCATGGTATGGATTACTTTCCAAGTATATATATTTGACAAATTTTGTCACATTGTCGTGGACCCCTTGAGCAACCATCACTGACACTCGGGTTCCGTGAGGAATTGATTTTTTTGTTTATTTAATTAGAGATGGTATGTATGTAGGGTAATTTAAAATAAAATGTTTGAACCGAAGGCCATTGAAATGTTGAATCTAAATAATCCGTTTTGGAAGAAAAGTTTTTATTTAAGAAGGTAAAAATGTTTTTGTCTATAAAGTAAATAGGGTAGCCTTTATTTTGAAGAGTAGAGGATACGGTCTAAAATTCTTTGCTTATACCTACCCTTCAGATAAAAAATCTAACAAACGAGTTTCAAAATATTTGAAAGAAAGGTGAACTAGATCATAAACACAAATGAAGCTGAATCCTACAATACCAGAAGTTGAAGGCCGTCCTGTCACACTTTATTTAGAAATCTAATATTAACATTAGTTATAGCTCTATAATTGATTTTAGTCTTTAACAGTAATTTTTAAGCATTTAATTATGACGTCTCTTTTATAAAAAAAACCAAGCCACTTAAAAACGTAAAGCACCAGATTCGAGTTTTGCTCTTGTTAGAGCTCGTAAGTGATGCATATTTCACCCAAATTTAAATCGATTGGATGTTGGCCTAAATGCAAGAGACAATACCAGTAGATCAAACAGCCGGTCAACAACTCGACTCTAAGTAACCTAGAAGTTTTTCCCGCACAAGAAATACATAGAATCCATTATGTTGTAAGGCCAAGGATGCACCTTATGACCAGGACTTACCCGAGTTGTAAATTTTATCCAGGGTTGCGAACTCAAACTCGAACTTGAACTCGAAAACTAAAAAATTGCTGAACTCGAACTTGAACTCGAACTCAAAAAATATATAATCAAATTTAAATTCATTAATCGAAAAGTTTTGAAAAGCGAATAAATAATATTTTGGATCTTACTTTTAATATTTTTGATATTAAATTGTTAAATTTCAATTGCAACTGACTTGTACAATATTTGACTTTGGAAATATTCGACAGCGTGGTCGAGTGGTTAAAGCGCCGGGACGGTAATCAACATAGTCTCGGTTCAAAACCTACTTGCGCCATTTTGTTGTGTCTTTGTGAAAGACACTTTACGGCACTTCCCCCTGCTTAGTGATCTTGATAAGCAGTTTTACTGTAAATTTCAATCATATCTCTATTAAATTTCAAGCTGAGAGCAATATCTTGGCATCTCCAGAACTAGATTGGTGTAATTGCTTACCCTATGTATTAGCGCCTCCTTCGATCTCCTGCGAGTCAGGAGAATAAAATAAAATAATAAATTTAGCCAAAGTCAGAATTTTTTGGGCAGCGACAAAAAATATTTGGACAACAAAAAGTTTTTGAGCACAAAAAATGAACTACTTTTGCAAAACAAGGTTTTCAACTTCAGAAAACCGATTACAGTTTGAGGTAAAGTTTTCGTTTAGAGATCACAACTTTTTTGGGATAAAAATTGAAAAATCTGAGACAGATCCCAAATAAAGATTTTTTTTTGGTCTTCACTCTAAATTTGAGACAAAATTTTTTTTCGTTTCTGTAAAGTGCTAAAAATCATAATTCGAGCAAAGTCATAGAATTTGCGCAAAATTGTATTGCTCTCCCAACATTTTTTTGGCTGGTACGCCAACATAATTATGGCCTGTTTCATTATTTCTTATTTATTTATCTCTTGGTGGTAGCCTTCCAAGTTTTTGGGTATTGGGTAGATAGGTTTAATCGAGCTTTCAATTTTTACAGCATCAAATGGAACTCGAACTTAAACTCAAAAAATTAAATATTAAAGAACTCGAACTCGGACTTGCAAATTTTTTATGAACTCAAACTCGAACTTGAACTCGAATAAAAATCTATCGAGTTCGCAACACTGATTTTATCATTCATATCTGTTAAGAAGTGCTTATAATCATTTGTGCTACTGTCGCCTGCGTGGTGTTGTTTAAGTAGTCAAGAGTCAGTGTTAAAATTTATTTAAAGGTTTCTGGATTTAGTGAAGGAGGATATGGGGATTGTAGTGAAATAGTGAAAAAGGATATAATTGCAGTGAAGTAGTGTAGTGGTTGTAGTGAAGATTGTAGTGAAGTAGTGCAGGGGTTTGTAGTGAAGTAGTGAAGAAGAAACAAACAATGATTTTTGGTTATAGTGAACGAGGATATGGCGGAAGTTGGTGCGAGGGAGAAGGACCTTGGAGACAGGATGCTGTGGAGGAGCATCATACACTATGGCAAGCCCTGGTTAAAAGGAAAGGCCGAAAGAAGAAGTCAGTGTTGAAACTTTAAAAATTAATTCTATGGTAAAAATAAATTGTTTTTGCCTGTGTGGAGAACGAACTATTAAGTTTAATATTAGCCATCGATGTGCTAATTTATTCGTATAGTTAGGAAGTACAAAGTTGTTGAGTAATTATTTGCATTGTTGGCGCTATGAATTGCTTTGAAGTTGGATGAAGCTTGAGAGTCAAGTTTTACGAGAATTGATCAGGTTTGTCTGATTTTGTGAATAATATATTTTTTTTAGTTAGAAACTGTGTTTTCTTTCTATTTGTTGAGAGAAGTCGTACTTAGTCAGAACTTAATATAATAAGAACTTCAGTCTCGCGACAAACTATTTTTAGAGTCGGCATAAATAAAAATAAACACAGCTTTCAGTGCAGGTATTTATGTTACCTAGTTTAATCGGTCCTTTTTGATTCTCGAGTAAAGTTGTGATATACGCCTTTATTCTTTTGAAAAAATCTTAAGATAAATCATAACTAAAATTTCCTTTCATTTCAACCTTAGTAAAAATTACACATTAATACTTGATTGTGTTTTATGGAAACGTCACAATAGGCTATCACAATTAATATTTCTTAAAAATTTATTGAAATTATTTTCTTTATGTTTTGTATGGATACATTGTCGAAACAGCAATGGCAGAACAATTATGAAAAAGTAAGTTTTAAAGTTTAGTATCAATAAAAATCAATATAAAAGTACTTGCTTATTAAAAAGATATTTTGAGATTTTGTCAAAAGCTTAATTCGTATAAAATTAAACAGCAAAGATGTATTAACCATTGCATGAATTATTGGTTAGAAATGGTCCAGATGGCAGGTGCTTTCTCGCAGCCTGGGCAGTGAGTACGTCTGTTCATTGTTGTTAAAAACGACAAACCGAAACCAAACCTGCCGAAACGGAAGGGTATCCACCCATTCCGATGTTCAGCGTGGGTCTGCTAATCGGCAAACGTCCTTCTCAGGACGGGGAAACGCCTGGAAAAAACTGTCCTTTTTAGGGCACATTGCCAAGAAGTTCCGAAGACCCACTATTCTTCAGCTGAACATCGAAGGTCTGACTGAAAGCAAGATGAACGTTTTTTATTACCTCGCTCTGCAGTCTGAGGCACTCGTCATCCTACTACAGAAGACCCACTGCACTGATGCAGAGATGTTGGTACTATCGACTAACTGGGTCTTCTTTAAGCAGGAAGCATGGCCTTGCCACGTTTTTCCACGAGCGACTAAGGTACACGCTTTTGGACCAATCTCCACCGACATCGGAGATCGAGTGTTGTGTGTGGACGTTAATGCTTATAAAATAGTCAACGTCTACAAGCCACCGCCAACGCGATTGCGATCCCTGGATCTCCCAGTGTTTCCTCACCCTGTCTTTATGCTGGAAATTTTAACTGTCGTTATGCTGAACTGGGTTACGATGATAACAGTTCGGTCGGTGAGTGCTTGGCTGGCTGGACAAGTATTAATTGTCTTGCCCTCCTATATAATGCCAAGGACGCTGCCAGTTTTTACTCCGGCTGCTGGAACACTGGCATCAACCCGGATCTAGCTTTTGCTAGCGTAGGTCCTAACAGTCACTTATCGGATAGACGTGTTCTTGAAAAGTTTTTCAGGTCACAACATCGACCTTCGCTTATCACACAAACAAGGTTTGAAGGTTTGCTATGGCAGTGCCAAGCGTGCCTGTTAAACGATAGAACTTCCGCAAGGCCAAATGTAGTCACTACATTGCTTTGACGAATAAATTCGCAAAGACTTTGTTGCCGCCTGATTCACTTGATGCAGCTTACCAGGAATTCTGCAACACTATTAAGAAAGCAGCCAAAAAGACTATCCCATGCGGGTATCGAAATAACTATGTTCCATGTTGAGATGCAGAGTGTGAATCCCTCTGTAAAACGTTCCTGCAGTCTCCTCAGGCAGACGACTCAAGTTTGGCTGCTACAGCTCTGCTTACCAAGCTTGACAGAAAGCGGAGGGATTAATGGTCCGAGGCTATTTGGAGCATGGACTTCTCACACTCTAATCGAAAATCATGGAGTATTTTAAACAACCTTACTGGTAGGTCACGACACTCTCCTCGTCACTGTCCCGTCTCAGCTGATGCTATTGCATCTTAGCTGGTTAAAAATGGGAGATAAGAGGCTGTTGACCGCAAGTTTTCTCAACTTGTCTCTCAAAAAGTGTCTGACCTTTGGAGGGCCACAACACTAGACCCAGTAAATATCTCTGACACTTTTTGACAGAGAGAATTTACTGCTGCCCTTCAACATTTAAAACCAGGTAAAGATCCGGGCCCTGATTCTATCTGCCTAGAACTTATAAAGCATTGCTGGAACTGCTTTAAAGTCCTGGTTACGCGATTTCCTTTCTTCCTGTTTGCGCCGACTCAAAATTTCCAAGATTTGGAGAAGAGCGCTTGTAGTCGCGATTCCAAAGCCAGTGAAGCCCGTGGGGGACCCAAAGAGTTAACGACCGATATCTTTGCTCTGTGTCCCCATACAAGATCCTCGAGAGGCTTATCTACGCCAGGGTTGAGCCATTAATCGATCCACTGCTCTCTAATAGAGCAGGCTGGGTTTCGACGCGGGAAGTCAACCGTAGATCAAGTTGTTCTGCTAACCCAAAACATGGAGGATTCTTTTGAGGCTAAAAAGAAGGCCGGTGCCGTATTTGTCAATCTGACAGCTGCTTATGCCACTGTCTGGCACTGTGGTTTTATTTTTAAGCTGCTGAAACTTCTTCCGGATAAACACATGATCAGAATGATTATGGAGTTTGTCCGAAACCGAATTTTTACCCTTACTACAGGTGACAGCAAGCAAAGCAAGCTACGCCATCTTAAAAACGGCGTTCCTCAGAGATCGGTCTTGGCTTCCGTCTTATTTAACATCAATACGTACAATCTGCCTTCCATGACTTCCAGAAAATTTGCTTATGCTGATGATCTAGCATTGTTGCACTCTTCTGGAAACTGAAAGGACTTGGAGGACTCTAAGCCAAAACATGTTTACACTTTCATCGTATCTCCAGACTTGGAGGTTGAAGTTCAGTCACACTAAGACAGTGACGGCAGCCTTTCACTTAAACAACCGAGAGGCCAAACATGAGCTGAAAGCCTACAACATCGGTAGACTTTTACCGTTCTGTCCAACCCCTACTTATCTTGGGGTAAAACTGGACAGATCGCTCACGTTTCGTCACCATCTAATAGCATTGAGCAAAAAACTATCCTCGCGCGTCACACTGCTGAGACGACTCGTGGGCTGGGGATGCAGTGCTGGTGCTAAAACATTACGCATAGCCGTCTTATCTCTGGTCTACTAGACAGCTGAGTACTGCGCGCCAGTCTGGTGTCGCAGTGCTCACACTGGCCTCATCGACAGTGTCTTGAACGACGCCTTGCGCATAGTCACTAGATGCCTGCGTTCCACTCCAACGGACCACTTACCCATACTCTCAGGCATCCAGCCAGCTGAGCTTCGCCGAATGGGAGCGACACTCTCCATGGCTTAACATTGATCTCTGGACCCCGATCATATCTTGTATGGTCTTTTAAGTGGGCCCTCAGATACTCGCCAAGTGAGACTAAGATTTAGACACCCGTTTCTGCTAGCTGCGGGAATCTTTTGGACAACCTTGCCAGATTTGGCATCTGCGCTTTTGAATGGACAAATCACAAATGGAAAACGGAGTACTGTTAAAATGTTTCGAGACTCCGTGTTTTTGTGCCCGGGACCGGGACCAGGCCTGTTGGGATGGGCTTACCCCGAGCAGCTTGGGTTAAGCTCAACCGCCTGAGGACTGGACTGGTGTTGGGCGATTCCATTCGTTCTCGCGGTGGGGTCTCGCTCCTTCACCGAATTGCGAGTGTGATTGGAGTTTAAAGCTATATTGTAGTTGACGAAAATTTTTTAAAGTCTTCTACCGAGAAAGGAAGTTGATTGGATAAAATGTGAAAGACGAGTGACACCAGAGTGTTCTAGTTGATTATGAATATCACCAAGACTGAGAGGGTTGGGAGAAATAAAACATATAGTGTTGAAAATACATCAGTTGCAAAATTTTGAGCACCAAGTCAATTCTTTATTTCGTAATCAAAATGTTCTAATTTAGAACGTCAAAATTGAATCTAATTGTTTTTTATTTCTCCATTTTAAAAGGATTAGCATGTAAGAGACTATTTATTGGTCAGTCAATAACGTAAAACGTTTTCCATAAAGAAAGTGATTTCATTTCCTTACAGCATCAATTATTGTGACTGCTTTTTTTCTACTGTGGATAGCGAAACTCTGTCGGTGTAAAAGTTTGCAAATGAAAGGCCACAGGTTGTCCTCCTTGATTAAGTATCGCGCTTAATGTATGGTCTGAAGCATTACATTCAACTACAAAGTGTACTTCTTCTTTGATACAAGTTCAACAAGCTAAGCAAAGTTTTTTCAAAGTGCGTAAAGCGAGCCAAAGGTTTCTTAGATAGGGGAAAGCTAGACGAAAGATGAGCTTATATTAAAGGTTAAATTTTTTGCAAAAAATTGTGCACCCATTTGGTACTATAGTACGAAAACTTCCTTATTACTTTTCGTAATTCGCTTTTACTGTTAGGGTATTTCATTTTGAGCAAAGGTCGCAAACATTTTGGGTCAGGTTGTTATAGGAAACTCTATAGGCCAACAACTGATAGGAAACTCTATAGCTCAACAACTCAATTACAGTACGCCGTAAATACATTTCGAAACATTAAATATACCTGTAGACGAGAGATTATTTTGTCTATATTTGGTAGAGGTAGGCATCGAGTAAAGTGAGTTTGTTTATGGTCTGCGAGTAGTCTAGAACCATTCTTCGCTTATTGCAATTACCTTAGGTTATTAAAACTTGAGTTCTCAACTGTGAAAGCGAGCGTGATCCGACAGTTGATCGAACGACACTTGATCGAAACGACACTCGATCGAAGCAACACTTGATCGAATAATGAAAGAGAAAATTTACAACAAAACATTGTAAAGCCATCTTGATTTTCTGTGCAGGAAAAAAATCTTCGTTTTATAGTTTTTAGAAATAGTTGCGACTGGAAATTTTAAAGTTTTATCAGACCAGCGAAAAGAGCGATAGCACGGATGAAAAGTTATATTTTACATAAGAAGCAGGTTAACCGAAAAAAAAAAGCAAGGAAAGGCAAAATTTGATTAAAAACTGCTTAATGTGCTATACAGAACTATGATTTATTTTATACTGCTCTCAAAACATTAAAATTTTTATAACTACAATTAGTAGCATACCGACGATTTTTGAATGGGGGAAGCATACAAACACAATCAAATATGCTTAATAGAAATATTTTTTTCAAGTGGTAGTTAAAGAAGAAAAAATATCTTCATTTTGAATCTGTCCTGGCTTTGTGAATTTTTCGTCCCCAGGAACATAAGTAATCTCTACGAAATGGTTTTTACTTGAATCTGTCCCGGTTTTATTGATTTTTCGTCCCATAAACATAGTAATCTTAAAAAAATGTCTTCCATTTTAGTCTGTTTCTGATTCCTCCAAGAGGTCTCCAAGTATGGGACCATGGCATAATGCTCCCCTCTAAATACGTTACTGACTACAATGTATAAAGAATGCAAAAAATGGCAGCAAGAGTCATTGAACAAAACATAACCATGACAAGAGATCTACTTGTTGCCCCCTCCCTAAAAATGCTTTGCCTGGGACCTTGTTGAGAAACCATGATCTTGACATTGGTAAAAAACTTACAAAAATTAAAAACAAACTGTCTTCCTACTGATGGCCTCTGATTTTTATGAATCTAATTTACAGTAACAAAGAGATCGTAGAAACACACAAAGGTAAATATTTTTTATCAACTGTCATTTCCATCAGGTTTCATTTCATCAAAAATCGTTTTGATCAAATATCGTTCGATCAATCGTCCTTTCGATCAAATGTCATTTTGATTAAATGTTGTTCGATCAACTGTCGTAGTACCAAAAGCGAGAGTTTAATAACTCCTTCTTTTAGGAAGTATCTTTTCTCTTTTTGATTAATATTTTGTCAAAGTTGTTAAACTTTGTTGCAATTGGCTTGTGGTCGGGTTGAAGATTCTGAAATAATTGGTGCTCTTCAAAGTTTAAGGCTAATACTCCACAATAAAGTTTATAATCTATTACTAAGCGCTTTTTTGTGTCCTTCAAACTGGAGCAGAATTTCGAAATGTTCTTTTAGAACTGATTGTCCTAGGACTACATCAGCACACAAGTTAGGGATTGCTTCAAACAAAAAGTTTTTATACGTTCGTCTTTGAATTCCTTTGCTGATAAAGTTTTTAGAAGCACCTGTTTCAAAAAGACTATCCACTGGGTGTCCTCTTAACATGCTTGAAATGATGAAATATTTAAGAGAATCCGGGGCACAAGCAACAATAGAAAACAGTTGAGGAAGTGCGGAAGACGAACACTTTTCTAGATGATCAAAAACTTCTTTAAAGCTCAAGCTGTCATCTTGCAAGGGCACAATGATCATTTTTTTAAGTGGTGAGCTTTGGCAGACACGCCGGAAACGACGAACTCTTTTTCATTTAAAAACGTTTGGTTTTTGCCAGGGCAAAATCTTCCTTTTAGGTGAGACTCTTCCCCATAAAAGTAGCATTTTTGTCAAATAGACTTACGACTTCGAGGAGTAAAAGCACAGAATTCTTTAATCTCTACGTTTGTGACTTGGTTGCTGTCAATGAAACTATGAGATTGTCGTTGAGCTCGGTCCAATACCTCGGCCTTGGCAAGGGCTTCTTGAAAATGCAGTTTTTTTTCCAGGAACCTTTGTTTATTGGAAGAATTAGATAGCCTCTTTATGAAGTATTATTTGGTTGCGGTGTTATTTGGCGGTAACTGCTTGAAAATTGCAATTTTTTGATCGTCCTTTAAGCGTTCTAACAAATTCAACAAGTGATTCGTTGTTTTTGATTGGTTGTAATTAAGAAATAACTGGCAAATATTTCAAATATAGGCTAAATGTAAGTTCGATCTAACCTTTGTTTTGCATGTTCGTGAGTAGTAGGCTACTTTGTTCAATGTATGAATAAATTTGATGCGAAACATAGTTAAACAAGAGACTTTTCTTAACAAAATATTCAAGCTAAATACTACTATAAGCTTTCTTTTATTCAAGTTTTTCAGATAACTTAATTATTCAAATAGAATATAAATAAGTTATTTGAAGTTATCTTTTTATTTAAATAACGTTATCTGAAGAAGTTGAATAAACGAAAGCTTATAGTGGTATTTCGCTGGGATTTTTTGTTAAGAAAAGTTTTTAAAATTAATTTTCCCGGTCTATGCATCCTACAATGCATCTAGCACTGATTGCAAGTTTGGCCTAGTTTAGTTTTCGACAGTTTGGATTAGTTTCGTTAAATAAGAGAGATGTCTTATTAAGCTGCGACTCATCGTCTACTTTCATTCTTGTCGCTTCGGTTGAAGTTAGAAAACATTAAAAAGTTTTGAGCCAGTGTTTGTATATTTGCTCAGCTTCTGGTTCATTCGGTTCCGTTTCTGGAATTCCCTTTTTAAATAATTTATCCATTTTTAACTGCATAAAATTGTAAAGCTTTCAAAAAAAACCAAACTGGCGGTTTTGATTCAGTTAAAAACCTGAAGCAAAACGAATAGAAACAGACGATAATTAAACAAGAAATCAGGTTAACTGAAACGCAGCGAGCTTCCAAACACAAATGATGAACTGAAAATAAAACGACAAATAAAAGCTTACAATTAATTTGCACGCGTTTCAAGCCGCGCGGGTTCCAAGACGTTAAATCAATCAATTTTGAAATAAGAATTCAATATAGTTAATAAAATTCATTTTTCGATTAAATTTCTTTAAGTAGTTTCTGACATTTTAAGCTTGGCCTCTCTGGCTTTATATTATCACGATTAAAATTATAGTCATTCACAAAACTGCAACTTTCTGTCGACTAAAAATTAAAGTTCATGTTACTTTAAATTTTACATAAAGCTATTAATACTAATCTAACTTGTTATGAGTTGACTTGTGTTAAGCTATAAAATATAAAGTTTTGTATCACTAAAGTATTTTTTTATTATTTTTAATAGGCCTAATGAAAAATATTTTTCAATAAACTTATGGTTTTGTTTTGAAGAAATTGCTTACCGTTTTGGTGCCCTCTAACTTTTTTTGTTCTGGGTGATGCATTTATAAGTTGGATCACTAACATTGAACTACATCAATTATTAAAAATGTAACGCTGTACCACGGCCTACTTAATATCCGGCCAACTTTAGTAGGCCGTGGCTGTACATATAAGGTGCTATAAAATTATAAACGAGTGAATTAAAATTTAATAAACAACCACACGATTGTGAGAAATGTAATCTGTAAAATCTGGAGTCCAGGCCTCGCTGTCCAATGTGGTAGCTAAAGCAAATCACCCATTGCTTTCAGTGCCTCCTAACACCGACCTTTTTTTTCAAAAAACAAAATGAAATTTATTTATTTTAAATCAACAAAAAATTATGAAATATATGAAATTATGTTGATTATTTGTAGATTATTTATACATTATTAGCAAAATATGAATGGTCCATATCAACTAATGTGCTTACTAGGTTTTAAATTTTACAGTAATTTTGCATACAAAAGTGTTTCATAAAAACTAAACTGTATTTAAACAATTCTTATTGCAAAACGAGCAAACAACGGCAACTGGGTTATACGTTTACCTCCTTGAACGGATTGCATTATTCAAACCTCCTCCATCTTTTAATTTAAATATGCTTAAAGTTCAATAAAATTGACAATTGTTTCGCTAATCATAGAGTGTTGATCTAAAGCAGAAATTCTTAAAATTTTTTGGCCCATATACCATTTTTCTAAAAAATAACCAATCTCCCACTACTGTTATGCTGACGTCTGGTAAACTAGTCCAAACTCCATTACATATTGGTCACTAAACTCAAGGGATTTATAAAACTTTTTGTGCGCCACAAGCAATTCTTGTTATACGACCAGTGGTCAATCAGAAATTTAGGTCAATAAGTAATTTATAAATAGCTATAAAGTAAGTTGGTAATTAGAAACATGCAGCTAATTTGAAAATTTGTCTCCATTGAAATATTTCAACTCCTTTTGAGTGACGTGCCTATTTTTTAATAACTACAGCGACCAATGAAATTCGGAAAAGAACCAACTTAGTAGTAGCAGTAGTATTTTGTTTTTATTTGCATCCAAAAGAAATATAGAGCAAAGTTTGCAATTAGGGAGACGGCAACTAAACTAAACTTAGCTCATATACTCAAAGACAACTGAAGCTGCATGCAACAACACAATAAATAAACGCTGATTCTTTGAAACGTTACATTATATTCGTATACCAACATTAAAGTAATCTATGTGCTTAAATTATTAGCCGAGTCCATGTATTCATTCAGCTTTTTGTACCTTCATCCTTTCAAAAAAATCTTATTATTAAACCGTGAACTAGATTTTTTTAAAAATAAAACAAAGAGCTGCCGTGTTTCGTCGTACGCCTAAATGTTAAGCGTCATATTAAAAGTGAGCCCACGGGATTCGAACCATCAGGCCTTTTGCTTTTGCGCTAAATAATCAGCGCGGTCTTATATGTGCTTTTTGGCGTAGCTTACTGGTATCTGAGTAATGTCATGTGGTAATTTCGCAATAGATTTTGACCGATATAATTGAACGACTGGGTGTGATCGAGTCGAAACATCCATTTCTTGTAGCAGAAATTCATAATTTAATCTTTTGCGGCCAGTAGCAAATTTAGGAGTGGCATTGAGTTAGCCCCCCTTTGAAGATTACTAATACGTAGGCCTACAACAGATAGGATAGCATTTCTAATGTTATGTTTTTTATTCAATATCCTATTCTATTCTAATAATATTCAATTCTAATACCCTTATGATCACTAATACTTTAGGGCAGAAATCCCGTCAGAAAACGAAGACAGATTCCCTTTTTTGTTTTTTTAACTTTAATCACGAAATCCGAGACTGATTGAAATTGAAAACCTTTTTTTTTAAACTTTTTTTCTATGGAGAACACTTCATTTTTTGGGCGAAAATCACAAAATCCGACACTGATTGAAATTGAACACCTTTTTTTTAGTTTTGACTTGAAAACATTTTTTTCACAAAGTAGGAGTATATTTGATTGTAATATTATATGACCCCCTTTAAAAAATCCTCGGTAGGCCACTGTTTGTTGCTATCAATGCTTTAGTCCTTTTGGACATTGACTACTCCTGTAGAGTATAATTTGTAAATTTGTTGGATATCGACTAGTACTTTGCTCATCCGCTTCACCTCATCGGTAAGTGAGTGAGCAATGTGCTTATGTGATAAATGTGATAAAATTAATTTATGCAGTGACCGTTTTGTGGAAAACCGTTTTTCGACAAATGTTTTGATTGTCGCCTTTCGACTATCGCTTTCGGTTGAGGTTTTGATCACCGCTTTCGAATGGTAAAAATAAAATTGAAAAAGTTTGGAGCTGGTCGTGAAGCGCGTTTGTGAGAAATTTCAAAAATAACAAGAACAGGTTTGCGAGCACGTCGCACTACGATTATCATTTTATTAATTTTAACGCTTCAAGTACGTTGCTTAACTTACAGTCAAAAATAATAATTAAACATTTTTATAGTATTGACTCTTTCGTTTTAAAAATATTCAAACGTTCCAATCATCATGCTCCGAAAATTTTCTCAAATTTCAAGATTAAAAAAAGTTACGCGTTAACATTAAACATTGGTCTGATTATTTGTCATTGGAAACGTCACAATGTCACAATTAATATTTATTAAAAAGTTACTGAAATTTTATTTGTTGTACAGGGTCCGTCAAAATGATCTGACACATTTGTAGTTTAAATAAAAGACAGAAAATGTAAATAAACAATAAAGTGTTTTTATTTTTGAAAAGTAGATATAATGCCATTTTGTTTCATTTAGTTTTAAATATTAAATCGGTCAAATGGGAACCGTTATTATCCACACACTGTTGAAGACGTTCACGAAAGTTGTCTATAACTCGGCGGATCATTTCATGTGGAATGGAGGCAATTTCTTGACGAATCGCATCTTTATTAGCTCTGAAGTTGTTAACCCATACCAAGATCGTGTTTCGGGATGGTACGGGATCATGTCTACCAAGCTTAAAGTGCACGCGGAACGCTCTTTGTGTTGCAGTTACAGATTCGTTTGTTTTGATAAATGTTTCCATAGTGAAAGCGCGATGCTTACCAGTCCAATTCATGGTATCAACTAAACCACTAAAAATTTAAACAAAGTTACAAGTACAACTTATGGTATCAACTGAAAAAGAAAAAAACAAAATGGCATTATATGTACATTTCAAAAATAAAAACACTTTATTGTTTATTTACATTTTCTGTCTTTTATTTAAACTACAAATGTGTCAGATCATTTTGACGGACCCTGTATAACATTTATGGATACATTTTTGACACAGACGTTCCAGAAAAAATATAAAAAAGTGAGTGTTAAAGTTTAATTTAAATTAAAAACAATCTAGCAACAGTTATTTAACACACGAATATTTTGAGGTTTCGCCGAGGGCACATTTCGGATTAAATAAAACAGAAAAAAACCTCGCTTCTATTAGTTTTTCTACAAAGCAACCGACTAATGAATTTTTTTGGAGGCGATTGAAATATCGGTAAATTTTCTGCCGCTTAGTGTTGGAAGTTTATTTACGGTTGGGCACATCAACAATTGCATAATAGTTTTTCTGTTATCGCAATTTTTTGTTGTTGATAGTATAAAAGCTAATCAGTGGCTAGTTATTACGTCACATGAACGAAGATTAATTAATAACTTCTATAGTCTGTGACATCATCAGCTTTTATTTAGACAATCGAGAGGCCATGCAAACGTGAACTAAGAGTTTAGACCAACAATAGACGTCTACCATTCTGTCCAGTTCTTAATTTTCTTTTGCAGAACTGGACAGATTGCTCACGTTTTGTCACCATCTCGTCGCATTATGCAAAAAACTATCTTTACGCTTTACATTGCTGAGGCGACTTACGTGCTTAATATAGAGTGTTTTTGCTAAAACATTGCGTATATTCGTCCTATCTCTAGCTTATTTGACTGCTGAGTATTACTCACCAGTCTAGTGTCGCAAAGCATATGTGTCACAATACTACAATTCTATAATTGCAGAGTGCAACAGTGCTAAATCATTCTCATAGGAAAAATTTTTGTAGATTGTGGAAGGCAGATAGTATCAAGACCGATTCCAGAGAAACACTCTTTTTTGGAAACCAAAAGTTTAATTCGTGACTTTGTACCAGATAATACCCTTCAGATCGGGTTCACACTCAAATTTATTGCTGTGTTTTGTCTTTATACTTAGGAAGAAAAGCCACTTTTGCACATGTAACTCGATAAAAACAGAAGGAGTATTCGTAACTACAGCACGTACCCTCTTGTATATGTGCACATATTTTGCCCGGAAATCAGTCAGTGACATAGCTGGAAAATTATTTCTTGCATTGGAGTGACATTTTATTTCCAAAAATTCCTCCCACAAATCTTCGGAAAGAATATCCTTTTTCAGACAAAAAAGATTACCTGGCATCTTCAATTTTGGAAGTTCGGTGTCGCTTGAATCCGGAAAGTAGCGTTCAAATTCTTGTTTTAAAAATCGCAGATCATTGTCCATCTCGATTTTAAGCTCGCCCTGAAGTTCAATTTGGTTTTTCTCAAGGACAATATCTGGTTTAAGAAAGAAAGCTGCATTTCCTTTTTGAATTTGACTATGTCCAGTTCCAGTTTTGCCACGAAAGCGTTGATGGCATCGTAGTCATTGATACAGTTGCCCAGTAAAATCAAATCTCCTATATTATTTAGCGTTTCAAAAATATCTACCAAGTTTGCTAACATCAAATAAAATCTTTGATTTGATTGACAAAAAAAGACCTTGTTTCCTGTGAGCTTCGAAAAACAGGATAAGTTCATCTTTTATTTTATACACGAAGGGTAGCATGTTAACTTTTGATAACCACCGAGCAAATATATAAAAAAACAGAGTTTCACGATTGAAATTCATATCTTTGCAAAGGTGGTAAACAGTTTTGTAGTGACAGCATTCGCTTTAACGTAGTTCACGGCTCGTATGATTGTTGCAAGCTTATCTCTCGTGGCAATAGGTAAAGACCTGGATCTCAGAGTTTCATGACACTTGATTATAATCGTTTTGTTTGATTTTAGCATGAATGTATGTGTATTACTGTATTTGATTGTAATATGATTACATTTTATTCACCGTAGATTTTATAAAACCATGCTTTAAATAATCACTGTCATGCCTTCTCTTTTTTGCATTTATTTTATGTCAATGCAGTTATTTATTTAGTTTGCAGCGAGTTGCTCGCGTCCCCGTATGAGCCTTTTACGTCCCACAGTTTAACAATATATATTTTAAATATTAAAAAAATTTATTTATGTTTTTTAGAGATTTTAGAAAATTGTAAAACCTTACCAGCTTTTGTATTTTCAACGCAAAACAAAATTTCAAATTTTGTAAAAGATGATGAATATTTCATTAAAAAATGTCCAAGCTGGATATAAGTCAAATCAAAGCATTGACTTAATTGATGACATGTGCGATTTTATCCAAGGTACTGGTTGTTGGTGTAAACATAAAACCATTGTTTACATTATTATAATCCGAACAATGTTATTTTTTGGGGGTTGGGTAAAAAGTTGAGCTTAGTTTTATAAAACCATATGTGTTTGATTCGTGCCTGGATTCATGCTAATGTAAGCTAATGATAACACTTATCGTCGATAACTTTTGTAAAAACAAATAATAACTTCTTTACTCAGATTGCGAGCAAATCCCAATTGAAGTTGCATCTACAAAATCAGTTCAAGACAAGGTAACTTTTTATAGATTTTAAATTCGTTTAGTTTAGTTTATTGGCCAAACAGCTTCAATAAAAATGTCTCTTTTCGCTTTACCTTATTTCTGTTTATCCTCTCCTGACTTGCAAGAAAACATCGGAGTTGCTATACTTAGAATAATCGTCAAGCGACTATCCGGCCTGCTTTTGGAGATGCTAAAATAGTGCTATCTTGTTGAAATTTTTTATTTAGTTTTTTGTTTTTTTTATTTAGAGGTATGACTGAAATTTAGAACTGCTTTCAAAGATCGCCAAGCAAGAAGAAATTTCTATTCAGTGTCTTTTCCAAGGATACAACAGAGACTGACGCAAGTAGGAGTGGAACCAAGACTGTGTCAATCACGTTCGTCATCAATACGGCGCTTTTAACCACTCGATCATTCTGCCGACTGCCTTTTAAACTGCACCAACGACAAGCCACCTCAACGTGGTGGTGCAGTCCCCTTCCTTGCACTGGGGAGGGTCTCATCCTCGGGTGATTCTCCCTTGGACGATTCTTCTTCTCATTTTTTATCCCTGCTGTCCAATGCGCGGTCACATATGGACAGCATTCTTAAACCCAATTGACCACCCCCTATCTCTTCTACTTTCTTTCGGACAACTCTTCTTAGTTCCTCCTTCCACCCCAAACCTCTTCACTACTTATCCCACTCACCGCTGATTCTAGTCTTTATGCTTATTTTCATCAGTGGCCATCTTTTCATAACCCCGAACACCACACCCTACTACACCGTGCCACCGAAAACCGCTCTTCCCCTGATCTTTCCCTAATTCCTGCCCGAATAGCCTCTAAATGCACATGGCAGACCCTCCCGGATCTCGGCTCAGATCATCTTCCTATCTCTATCACTATTCCCCTTTAACTTCCCCCTTAATTAACTCTATCCACCGCCCCCCTCATTTAACTACAATAAAGCTCGCTGGGACGATTACCTTACTTATATTGATACCCACTGCCCTACTCCCTCTAACTTTATAAAACTTTCTCTTTCTGAAGCCACTCACACCTTTACCAAACTCCTCAATGATTCTGCCACTTCTGCCATTCCTTTGGGCAGCATCAACCGCCCTGCTAAAGCCTGGTGGTCTTCTGAAGTCGCAAATGTCGTCGCGAAACGTCGAAAAGCATTTGCAAAGGCACATTGTTACGAAGAAGACCGCCAGCACAATATCGCTACTTCCAGATATACCTCCACTGTAATTTCTAAGGCTAAAGCTACGTAAGTCATGGCAGAAAACTTGCTCTAGCCTTTCTCCTAAAACCTGTCCCAGTGAAGTCTTTTCTCTACTTCGCTCCATCTCTGGATCCTCCTCCCCAACTACTTCTGACCTCCGCAACTTCCCAAATTGCCATACTCCTGTAGATTGTGCCAACCATCTCTCTTCACATCTACAGTCCCATTTCTCTATCCAAACCCTAAAACCTTTTTGAAGCACCGACAAAGCTTAGATGAATCATATCAGAACTGCACACTGCAACACCCTGCATCCCACTTTCTGTTCACCATTCTCCTCTCTTGAACTCTCCACAGCTATCTCTCAACTCTCAACCTCAACCTCTTCAGGCCCTGATCAAATTACCTACCCTCTTCTATCCCACCTCCCACAATCTGCGTTACATTTTCTTTTATATATCTTCAATCTTTCTTGGTCAAAACACACCTTCCCGTCTACCTGGAAGCAATCAACTATCATCCCCATTCTCAAATCCGGAAAATCCTCTGACTCACCTTCTTCATATAGACCCATTGCTCTCACTTCCTGTACCTTCAAATTCTTCAAAAGAATGATTTTAGGACGACTAACCTATTTTCTCGAACAACAAGACATTCTCTCACCCGTACAAGCTGGTTTTAGACCTGGTAGATCGACTGTGAATCAGGTTCTCCTTCTCTCACAGTCAATCGCAGATTCCTTCCATCAATCTAATCCAGGCGCACGTACAGTCCTTGCCACTGTGGATTTTGCGAAAGCTTTAACTGAGTTTGGCATTCTGCCCTTCTCTCTAAACTCCTCTCATTAGATTTTCCTCTATGCTTTGTTGAATGGATACGATCCTACCTCTCAGATCGCCGTTCAAAAGTCCGTATCTGTAATTCATACAGTTGTCCTTTCCGTCTCGAAAGAGGAGTTTCCCAAGGTTCAGTTCTAGGACCAGTTTTCTTCTCTTTATATATCAATGACATTCCCACTTTCCTTCCTACATCTGTTAAGACCTCTCTCTCTATGCAGATGACCTAGCCATCTGGGCCTCCTCCCCGAGTATTGAGTGTGCAACTTCGGTAGTACAAGCTGCCCTCAACAGACTGGTGGAATGGTACTCAAAATGGCGCCTTCCTCTCAACTCCTCAAATGTGAAACATCCTTCTTCAGCTTAGACCCCTACCAATCACATATACAACCCTCTCTGTACATTCTAAACACCCCTCTTAAATTCAACCCTCATCCAACCTTTCTCGGTGTAACCTTCGACCGCACTTTCTCTTTCAAACATCATGTCTTATCCTTACGGAAAAAGTTTCACAGCCGATTTTGTGCTTTCCGCTCCATCGCCTCTGCTTCCTGGGGTCCATCAAAAGAATCCTTATGCACCGTATATAAAGCCTTCATTCGCCCCATCCTCACCTATGCTTCCCCAGGCTGGTTTCCTTTCTCATCTTCTACTCACATCACCTCCGTGCAGAGGACGCATAGATCTTCCTGTAGAGTAATCACAGGTTATCTATCGTCCACTCCCATCCCTCTACTTCATATAGAAGCACTTTCACCTCCACTACGAGTCACCCTCACCCACCAATTCCTCTCCTTCTTTGAACAAACCCTCCGTTTACTTTCAACCTTTCCCATAGCCTCTCTTGCGAACTCTAACCCCCGTACACGTCTCAAGAAGAGCTCATGGAGATCCTTCTTCAAATCACATAACCTTACCCCTAACCTACATCTTTCCCGTGAACCTGTAATCCTCTGCCCTCCTAAACCCGCTGCTCTACCCCATCTACTTACACAATTTCACTCCACCTCTCATCCCCATGCTCTCGCAAAGACCCCCTCCATTCGCAACACCACAGCTACCTCCCATCTTTCCTCCCTATCTCATAGCGATATTTCTGCCTGGACTGACGGTTCGGTACCTGGCGGGCTGGGGCAGGGTGGTGCAGGGATACACATCAAGTGTACAAAGTGTGTCACTGCTACCTCGCTCTCCTTCTCGACTGGTCTCTGGGCTACCAGTTATAATACCGAAACCTTTGCTATCCTACATGCTCTTGAGTGGTGTATCTCTCACTCCAAGACATGTAATTTTAAATCTATCACCTTTTTTCCGATTCTTTATCTGTCCTATCAACTCTCTCTGCCCCCTACCATATTTAACCCCCAAATCCCTATCCAATACACAATCCTTTCTCAATTCTCTATCCCAATGGAAGGTAGTCCATCTGCAATGGATACCTGGTCATTCTTCCCTCCCAAGTAACGACTTAGCTGACTCTCTAGCTAAAGCCGGAGCCTCTCTTGATCCTTCAAGAATATCAGTGTTCCTCGCACCCCTTATTTCCTCCCAACGACTATCTCTCTACACCAGTTGGAGACGAAATGTGCAATCTGGTTTCTTTCAACACCAAATCCCTTCAGTATCTCCCGAAGAGCTTACTTTGCCTTGCTCCGCTCGCTGTGCTCTCTTCCGTTTACGCTGCAACGGGAACAGCACTCTCCTGAACTCTTATCTCCACAGGGTTGTTCGAGCCGAGACTCCTTCATGCAGCAACTGTGGTTCTGAATCACAGGATCTTTCACATCTCGTGCTTGACTGCTCTGCACTAGAATATCTGCATCGGGCCATATTTGTCCATACCCTCTCACTTCTGGACCTCTGGTCCCGTCCGCGGGGAGTCGCCCGATTATTGGGATTCCGCAGAGTTGATCCGCGCCCCCATCCCCAGAAATGAGTCGGGTAAATCCACCACCACCACCACCACTGCCTTTTAAAACTGGCTCATTTGATTGATATCAACAAAAAATAGGTGCAATCAAAAAAAATTTGTTTGGGAACCTTATTCTGATTCGTGCAAATCTAACCTATAAATTATAATTCGGTAAAATAAAATTAAGCCTATAATTTAAAGTTTTTCTATGATGTTGATAGCATTTCGTTTGAAAGGCGGAATACTAAAAGAATGAATACTAAAAGAATAGCTATTAAATATTGAGTTGAACCGTTAATTAAAAAGAACCCATTTCCTGTATTTTTGGTTTAATCAACTTAAGACGCTGCAAAGACATATAACACAATTAAATACACGTTAATCATAAACACTACATAAAGAATAACTAAACTGAGAGATGGTACAAAAAAGCAACTTAAATAACTCGGTTAAGATGATTATTCTTTGATTACTGACTGTACAGTACAAGCGTGTAACAACAAAAGCGAAACAAATAAACTAATTACAGTCTTTTGGTGAGTATAGTTCGATTCCATACTACATCATTCACCCCACCCTCAAGATTAGTGCATGTGTTTATGGTCATAAGTAAGGCGATCTGGAGGACGCCGTTCTCGGGTGGAACGACGTAGAACCTGTTGTTCAGAAACGTTTGCTGGTTCATTTTCGGCTGAAGAATCTGTCACAACTGTGTCTGAGGAAGATTGGGAGTTATTCGAATTTTCTTCACGAAGCAGTTCAGTGTTGTTCAAAGGTTGTAGGCTTACGTCATCGAGAATTTCTTTTTCTCCAAAGGGTGACGCATCTCGTAATGAAATTGTAACTTCCCGACCATTTTGCCACCTCACGCGTGCATGGGTAAGAGAAGCTTGGTTGAGCTCGACTTTATCAACGAGAGGATTGTATTTACTAGTTCGGACATGATGTTTTAACAAGACAGGTCCAGGAGAAGACAGCCAAGAAGGAACAAAAATTTCGAGAGTGGAGCAGCAATTGAACGTTAAAAATCGCTCGTGGGGGTTCGTATTAGCAACCGTACATAGCAAGGAACGGATGGAATGCAATACATCGATCAAAACAACGTCCCATTTTGATAAAGGCCAATTTCGCGATTTTAAAGCTAATTTGACACCAGACCAAATTACGTCATTGTACTTTTCACATTGACCATTACCACGCGGGTTATACACAGACGTCCGACTATAAGCAATATCTTTGCCTCGTAAAAATGCAATAAACTCTTTTGACATAAAATCAGATCCTCTATCCGAATGAATACATGAACAAAACCCAAATAACAAAAATAACTGCGTCAAACACTTAATAACAGTCTCGGCATTAATATTAGAGCAAGGAAATGCGAACGGAAATCTAGACTACTTATTTATTTCAGTAAGCATATAGTTATTACGGTTAAGATTTCCAATAGGATCCTTAAAATCAGTGCTAAGTCGTTCCATGGTCCTTGTGGCCTTGATTACGTGCATTTCTGGTGGTTTGTAAAAACGCGGTTTTACTTCAGCGCATATTTTACAAGAAGCGGCCATTTTTCTTACTTCATCAAGCGAATACGGTAAGTTCTTAGCGCAAACATAATGATACATTCGGGTAACCCCAGGATGGCACAGATTCGAATGAACTTCATACAATTGATTGAGCGAAATTTGAGCACGATACATTCGAGACAACACATCTGGTGCTGTATTAAACTCACCCGCACGATACACAATTTCGTAGTCGAACTGAGAAAGTTCTATTCGCCAACGCAATATTTTTGCATTTTTAATTTTTCCGTGATTCTCGTCATCAAGCATGAAGGCAATCGAATGCTGGTCTGTGATTAGTTTGAAACGACGAGCTGCCAAAAAATGGCTCCACTTGCGGACTGCTTCCACTATAGCAGCCGCTTCCTTTTCAACGTTGGAGTGTTGAAGCTCACTTTTAGTCAGAGATCTAGAAAAAATGCTACGGGTCGATTATTTTGATTTAAAGTAGCAGAAAGTGCTACATTAGAAGCATCTGTCTCTACAACAAACTGTTCCTTTTCGTCAATGACCCCCAGAGAAACGTCCGCCAATTCTGACCTCAGAAGTTTAAAGGTTTCCAGAGCACTGCCTGTTAATGGAAAACAACTGTTATTGATTAAAGGTTTAATCTTATCAGAGTATTTTCCAATCCACTGGGCGTAGTAGGCGAACAGTCCTACAACTCGTTGCAGCTCCTTGCTGTTGCGTGGCGGAGAAAGTTTTAACAATGTCTCGACTCGTTCCGGACCAGGCTTCAAAAAACCGCTGTTGATTTGATAACCCAGCAAGTTAATACACTCAGCAGAATAAACACACTTGTCTTTATTCAAGGTTAAATTTCAATCTTTAGCTACCTTTAAAAACTTTGCTAAATTAACATCGTGCTCTTCCTGTGTTTTTCATCCAACTGTGATGTTGTTCAAATAAGCATACGTACCCGTGCATTTTGTTGCTTTTAATTATTTAATTAATAAAGCTAATGAGCAATCATCAACATTGATTCTCTTATGAATTCTCAATCAGGCCACAATCTTCAAAACAGTTTCAATCTACATCAAGAAAGAGTGTATGCTACGCAAGAGAATTGGAATCAATTGATATAACAAATTCAAACCGTTGAATGGACAATCAACCTTATTTTTAACTGATTATTCAAATCAATTTACACATTTGGCATGTTCTTTTATTTTCTAAACTTTATACTTCTTTATTATCTCTTCGAAATGTACAGTATATATATCTGTTTGCTTTACTTCGCCGGTACACAGCTCAATAACCAAATAGTTAGAGCAGTATTTATTAATAAAAGCACTAAAATAGATTAAAAATTAACAATTAAAATCCACGACAGCCTGTTTCATCCTAAGAATCGTCAGGTGGAAACTTATTCAAATAGAATTAAAACATTCTATTTGAATAAGTTTTCACCTGATAATGTAGGCTGGGTAATTTGAGTATTTTCTGGTGAAAATTGATTTTCTCGATCAATTGAATATATTAATTTGACCTCTTACCATCGAGGCAAATGACACATTACTGTGCAAAAGTACAAAGACTCATTCGATTTCGACCAATATCACATTGGTACTTCGCTGTTTACGACCGCATTGCGCTAATTTTCAACAGCCAGGACAATTACTGGTGAAAATTGACTTGGTAAAGTGCAAACAATAATCAAGCTAGCTAATTTGAGAAAAAAAATTATTGTTTGCTTATTGTTTGCACTTTACCAAGTCAATTTTCACCAGTAATTGTCCTGGCTGTTGAAAATTAGCGCAATGCGGTCGTAAACAGCGAAGTACCAATGTGATATTGGTCGAAATCGAATGAGTCTTTGTACTTTTGCACAGTAATGTGTCATTTGCCTCGATGGTAAGAGGTCAAATTACCCCTGTGTGTGCATTTTCTCGATCAATTGAATATATTGCAGGCCAAAAGTGATTTTGGTTATATTCATTAAAGCAGTGGCAGAGTTAGGAGTGATTCCCTATATTCATCTTTTTATAGTAAATTTCTTGCTTGCCATAAAACCAAAGATATATATATATATAATACAAAATTTATTTAATCACTGTTTAAAAACCACAACGGTCCGTTTCATCCTAAGATTCGTCAGGTGGTTACTAGAAAAATAAAAAAATAAAAAATATAGTTATTAGTGGTAAGAAAATGCGAATGGAATAAATGATATGTAGTTAAATTAAGCAAACAATACGGTTCCTATGACGTCATACAAGAAAAAACAACTCAAAATATAGTAAATGCAAATATAGAGGTTTGCATTCATTTGAAGGTGAGGGAAGGCGAGTTGGGTATGCAGTGAAAGATATAAAAGGAAAGAAAATAATCTACAAAGGAATAAAAAATAACGAGAAAAATCGCATAAGATGAAAAAGTAAAGTAAGTAAAAAATGGCGTGAACGATTATTTTCTTTCCTTTTATATCTTTCACTGCATACCCAACTCGCCTTCCCTCACCTTCAAATGAATGCAAACCTCTATATTTGCATTTACTATATTTTGAGTTGTTTTTTCTTGTATGACGTCATAGGAACCGTATTGTTTGCTTAATTTAACTACATATCATTTATTCCATACGCAATTTCTTACCACTAATAACTATATTTTTTATTTTTTTATTTTTCTAGTAACCACCTGACGAATCTTAGGATGAAACGGACCGTTGTGGTTTTTAAAGAGTGATTAAATAAATTTTGTATTAAATTGCTCTGATTTTTTTCATCGAGCACTCTGCGGGGAAGATCGATTCACTCCTGCAATATATATATATATATATATATATATATAAGTATATTTTGTTTTATTTCCATGTTTGTGTATTTGCAGTGCATCCAGAAAAGGTTTCCGGACCTGGTGAGGTTTCTTTTCGGGGGGTTTTCTTTACTCACCATGCTCAGTTGAGCTGAATTCATATTTAGCTATGCCCTTGGCGGTTGTGCCTTTCAATGATTAACATAACCGTTCCTGCACTGCACAATGTTTGTCATTTTTTGTCTTTTTAAATATTAATATTTAGTTTGAATTAGGTAACGCGGCCGTGCTTCCTTTTTTATCTTTCTCAACTCTCTCTATATTTTCTGCATGTTTAACGTTCGTCGTTGTGTCGCGTTTCCTTTTCATGCTTCATAGTACTCTACATTGCATGTACTTAATAATGTTACTAAGCATAAATAAAATATCATCATCATCATCATCATCATAATTCTTGAAAACATGGGACTCCATTTGTCAATCCGAACGGAATTCTTTTTCATTGCCAAAGCGATCCTTCGGCTTGATAGGCGGTATACATTCTATCACAGGCAGGTATTTCAACTTTTTGAATTACACCATGCATCTGGGCAATGGATAAGAATCGACAAAGGTAAATTTATCATCAAGTGATTGATCATTGCAAAAAAGCGCTTTGTTGCCGCTTCTAACCAAATTTTAAAAAGAAACTTGCTGTTTTAAAAAGAAACTCGCAGCTGCTGGTGGCTGGTTTTGATAAAGTGCAGTTTACTGAAACACACATTGATTTAATTTAAAATAAATATGAAATAGTCCAAGAAATAAATTGAAGATGTTACTAAAACTTTCAGTTTTTTGCCTGCAAAAGCGATTCATTTCAATCTAGAAAACATCAAGTGTTTTTAATCGTAACATTCTCCGATCACAAACAAAATACCGCATAGAATGACTAACTTCACGGGATAACTGTTGATCAATGATAAACAAATGAAGAATAGAAATTTTAATTCTTTCATCTTTTTTCACCATATTATTACATGATCTCAGATTAGTCTCGTGACCCGACAGTTGATCGAGCAACACTTTATCGACGAAACGACACTTTATCGAAATGACACTTGACCGAAACGGCATTTGATCAAAATGACACATGATCAAAACGACACTTGATCGAAATGACAGTTTATTAAAAAAAATTGATTTCCTAAATTTTTGTACGAAATTCAGACTTACACTTTTTATATAAAATTATAAATGACATTTAAGCGAAGACCTAAAAAAGTTTCGTTTAAATTAGATTGCAAGATGCTTAAAGACACGAAAGTGTGATACAGCTATAGTTGTACTCTGATACAGTTATAGTTGTTTATCCAAAAAGTGAATCTGTTTTTTTATTAATAAGAAAATAGCCCTCACCTACCGTAGTCGACTTGAATTAATATATCTTTTAAATATAAAATTTTACGCTTTTTTTAAATATAAAATGTTAAATTTAAAGAAATATATGTGTAGAAATAAAAAAATACTTTATCTTTGTCGTTGGTTTGTAATTTTAAAAGCTCAAAGTTTTAATAGAGGTTTCTTTTTTCCAGAATTTGCATGAGAACCCAAAGAATAATGTTACATTCTCCAGACGTCAAGCACACTTTTTGTGTCCTCCAACTGGACTAAAGAAATTACAGACTAAACGATCACACAAAACAATGTTAAAGCAAAATAAGGCGTATCGAAAACGAAGAGATAACATATTGCAAAATTTTTTGGAACAAAAACGTATCGAAGCCGCAATCATTGACAAAACTTACTCGATTCCTAATATCTTATTTGATAAATTGGATCAGTTGAAAAACTATGAAAATAAAATGGACAACAAAGAAAACGAACTTATCCAATATAAACAAAAGTTACAAATGAAAAAACATTTCAAGATGGAAAACCAACACATAAATAAAACTAATAAACAAACCTCTAAAGATTCAAAACAACTAGAAATGAACCAGAAAACAAATTCAAAAGTACTTTGGGATAAAAATCTTTATAAAACAAAAAAACTATCAATTTGTGTACAAACCAAAATTGATGCTTCATCTGTTAAGACAAATGAGGAAAAATTAACAATTGAAAAGATATATGATGAGTTAAGAGATGAAAATAGAAAAGTATTGACAATAGATAAAAAAAAATTTCAAAAATCAGTTGATGAAACAAAAACCGAAATTAAAAGACTTCAAATGAAACAAGAAGAACTTGAAACAAAACAAGCGTTAACAAGTCTGAATGTACTTAAATTACGAGAAAAAATTGACAAAGAGAAACAGTTGAAATGTCATGCTACAAAAAGAAAAATATTTTGGGAAAACAAATCCATTAAAATGGAACGAGAAATAAATGAAGAAAACAAAAAATCAAAACAATTGCACAAAACAATCGATTTATGTATTTATCTTATAAAAAAAGCAGAATCAGAACATAATGCATATACATATGGCAGTTTAACTTCAGCAAAACCCGATATGACACACAAACCTACTAATCAACCATTGATTGGGGACGCATACTTACCAAAATTTAGTATACAAAAACAAATGCCAATAAACAGTTCAGAAAATTATAATAATACATATTTGTCTACAACTGCCAATAATAATAATCCTAACCAGTCTAACATAACGATGAAGTCATTACCTCAACAAACATTTGATAAAATTGAAGATTTAGAAAAAAGTATTTTACAAACGGAAAAGTCGACGGCTAAAACGGAAAGCCAAGATCAAACATTCTTACCTGCAACTGGCAATAACAATAAATCAAAACATCCAAACTTGATACTTAACACACCGTCTAACTTGTTACAGAAAACACAACCTTCTGAACTCTTTAAAGATAACAAATACTCAACATTAATTAACTTAACCGGACAAATGCTAATACCTAATCCAAAAAATCAAGACCAAATATCCATTGCTACTATAGAAAGTAACTCTGGACTGAACAAATCAAATTTAATACGGAAATCACC
This sequence comes from Diplosoma virens, assembly GCA_963680785.1. Classification (NCBI taxonomy): domain Eukaryota; kingdom Metazoa; phylum Chordata; class Ascidiacea; order Aplousobranchia; family Didemnidae; genus Diplosoma; species Diplosoma virens. Next base: position 30,420,340 of record OY796895.1, on the reverse strand, counting down.
ACTTCAACCAACCTTCAAGGAAAATCAACAGTCACCAAAACTTATTAACGGAAGTCAAGAGCATACCTACAATCCTACAACAGACTATAACGCAAAAGCTAACGATCCAAACTCGATGTTCAAAGCGCCATCTCAATCAATCTTTAATAAAGGTCAAAAATTATCAAACACCATTAACGAAAGTCAAGTTTATACCAACATCCCTCCAACTGGCTATAATTTGGAAGCCAACAATCCAAACGTGACGGTCAATGCACCATTTGAAACAGATTTGAATGAAAGCCATCAATTATCAAACACCATTAACGAAAATCAAGTTTGTACCAACATCCCTCCAACGTTTTATGACTTGGAAGCTAACAATTCAAAAGTGACTGTCAATGCACCATTCGAAACAGGCTTGAATGAAAGTCAACAATTACCAAACAGCATTAATGAAAATCAGGTTTATACCAACATCCCTCCAACTGACTATAACCAGCAAGCTAACAATCCAAACGTGACGATCAATAAACCATTCGATACAGGTGTGAATGAAAGTCATCAATTACCAAACACCATTAACGAAACTCAAGTTTATACCAACATCTCTCCAACTGGCTATAACTTGGAAGCCAACAATCCAAACGTGACCGTCAATGCACCATTTGAAAGAGATTTGAATAAAAGCCATCAATTATCAAACACCATTAACGAAAATCAAGTTTGTACTAACATCCCTCCAACGTTTTATGACTTGAAAGCTAACAATTCAAAAGTGACTGTCAATGCACCATTCGAAATAGGCTTGAATGAAAGCCAACCATTACCAAACAGCATTAACGAGAATCAGGTTCATACCAACATCTCTCCAACTGACTATAACCAGCAAGCTAACAATCCAAACGTGACTATCAATAAACCATTCGATACAGGTGTGAATGAAAGCCATCAATCACCAAACACCATTAACAAAAGTCCAGCTTGTACCAACATACCTCCAACTGGTTATAACCTGCAAGCTAATAATCCAAACATGACGGTCAATGCACCATTTGATATAGGTTTGAATGAAAGTCAACAATTACCCAAAACAATTAATGAAAATCATAATGATACTTACATTTTTACAACTGAATATAACTTGGAAGCCAACAATCCCAACTCGATGTCTAAAGTGCCATTTCAATCATTCTTTAATAAAAGTCAAAAATTATCAAAAACCATTAACGAAAGTCAAGTTTATACCAACATGCCTCCAACTGGCTATAACTTGGAAGCTAACAATCAAAACCTGACGGTCAATGCACCATTTGAAACAGATTTGAATGAAAGCCATCAATTACCAAACACCAATAACGAAAGTCAAGATTATACCAACAACCCTCCAACTTTCTATAACTTGGAAGCCAACAATCCAAACGTGATGGTCAATGCACCATCTGAAGCAGGCTTAAATGAAAACCAACAATTACCAAACACCATTAACAAAAGTCAAGCTTATACCAACAACCCTCCAGCTTTTTATAACTTGGAACCTAACAATCCAAACCTGACGGTCAATCCACCTTTTGAAACAGATTTAAATGAAAACCAACAATCACCATACACCATTAACAAAAGTCAAGTTTGTACCGACATCTCTTCAACTTTCTATAACTTGGAAGCCAACAATCCAAACGTGACGGTCAATGCACCATTTGAAACAAATTCAAATAAAAACCAACAATTATCAAACACCATTAACGAAAGTCAAGTTTGTACTAACATTACACCGACTTTCTATAACTTGGAAGCTAACAATCCAAACGTGACGGTCAATCCACCATTTGAAACAGATTTAAATGAAAACCAACAATCACCATACACCATTAACAAAAGTCAAGTTTGTACTAACATCCCTCCAACTTTCTATAACTTGGAAGCTAACAATTTAAACGTTATGGTCAATGCATCATTTGAAACAGGTTTAAATGAAAGAAAACAATTACCAAACACCATTAACGAAAGTCCAGTTTATACCAACATCCCTCCAACTTTCTATAACTTGGAAGCCAACAATCCAAACGTTATGGTGAATGCACCATTTGAAACAGGTTTAAATAAAAACCAACAATCACCAAACACCATTAACGAAAGTCAAGTTTGCACTAACATCCCTCCAACTTTCTATAACTTGGAAGCTAACAATTTAAACGTTACATTCAATGCATCAATTGAAACAGGTTTAAATAAAAGAAAACAATTATCAAACACCAATAACGAAAGTCAAGTTTATACCAACATCTCTCCAACTTTCTATAACATGGAAGCTAACAATCCAAATGTGATGGTCAATGCACCTTTTGAAACAAATTTAAATAAAAACCAACAATCACCATACACCATTAACAAAAGTCAAGCTTATACCAACATCCCTCCAACTTTCTATAACTTGGAAGCCAACAATCCAAACCTGACGGTCAATGCACCATTTGAAACAAATTTAAATAAAACCCAACAATTACTAAACACCATTAACAAAAGTCAAGTTTGCACTAACATCCCTCGAACTTTCTATAACTTGGAAGCCAACAATCCAAACGTTATGGTCAATGCATCAATTGAAACAGGTTTAAATGAAAGAAAACAATTATCAAACACCAATAACGAAAGTCAAGTTTATACCAACATCCCTCCAACTTTCTATAACATGGAAGCTAACAATCCAAACGTGATGGTCAATGCACAATTTGAAACAAATTTAAATAAAAACCAACAATCACCATACACCATTAACAAAAGTCAAGCTTATACCAACATCCCACCAACTTTCTATAACTTGGAAGCTAACAATCCAAACGTTACGGTCAATGCACCATTTGAAACAAATTTAAATGAAACCCAACAATTACTAAACACCATTAACAAAACTCAAGTTTGCACTAACATCCCTCGAACTTTCTATAACATAGAAGCTAACAATCCAAACGTTATGGTCAATGCATCAATTGAAACAGGTTTAAATGAAAGAAAACAATTATCAAACACCAATAACGAAAGTCAATCTTATACCAACATCCCACCAACTTTTTATAACATGGAAGCTAACAATCCAAACGTTACATTCAATGCATCAATTGAAACGAATTTAAATGAAAGAAAACTATTATCAAACACCATTAACAAAAGTCAAGCTTATACCAACATCTCTCCAACTTTCTATAACTTGGAAGCTAACAATCCAAACGTTACGGTCAATGCACCATTTGAAACAGATTTAAATGAAAACCAACAATTACCATACACCATTAACGAAAGTCAAGTTTGTACCAACGTCCATCCAACTTTCTATAACATGGAAGCTAACAATTTAAACGTTATGGTCAATGCATCAATTGAAACAGATTTAAATGAAAGAAAACAATTACCAAACACCATTAACAAAAGTCAAGTTTATACCAACATCCCTCCAACTTTCTATAACTTGGAAGCTAACAATTCAAACATGACGGTCAATGCACCATTTGAAACAGGTTTAAATAAAAACCAACAATTACTAAACACCATTAACAAAAGTCAAGTTTGCACTAACATCCCTCCAACTTTCTATAACATGGAAGCTAACAATCCAAACGTTACATTCAATGCATCAATTGAAACAGGTTTAAATAAAAACCAACAATTATCAAACACCAATAACGAAAGTCAAGTTTATACCAACATCCCTCCAACTTTCTATAACTTGGAAGCCAACAATCCAAACGTGACGGTCAATGCACCATTTGAAACAGATTTAAATGAAAACCAACAATCACCATACACCATTAACAAAAGTCAAGCTTATACCAACATCCCTCAAACTTTCTATAACTTGGAAGCCAACAATCCAAACTTGACGGTCAATGCACCATTTGAAACAAATTTAAATGAAAGAAAACAATTACCAAACACCATCAACAAAAGTCAAGTTTGTACCAACATCCCTCCAACTTTCTATAACATGGAAGCTAACAATCCAAACGTTATGGTCAATGCATCATTTGACACAGGTTTGAATGAAAGTCAACAATTATCAAACACCATTAACGGAAGTCAAGTTCATACAAACATCTCTCCAACTGGTTATAATCTGCAAGCTAACAGTTCAAACGTCACGGTCAATGCACCATTTTATACAGATTTGAATGAAAGTCAAAAATTACGAAACACTATTAACGAAACTCAAGTTTGTACCAACATCTCTCCAACTGGCTATAACCTGCAAGCTGACAATCCAAATGTCACGGTTAATGCACCATTCGAAACCGACTTGAATAAAAGTCATCAATTATCAAATAACATAAACAAAAATCAGGTTTATACCAACATACCACCAACTTTCTATAACATGGAAGCTAACGATCCAAACGTTACGCTCAATAAACCATTTGAAACAGGCTTGAATGAAAGCCAACAATTACCATACACCATTAACAAAAATCAAGTTTGTACCAACGTCCCTCCGACTTTTTATAACTTGGAAGCTAACAATCCAAACGTGACCGTCAATACACCATTTGAAACACGTTTAAATGAAAAGCAAAAATTACCAAACACTATTAACAAAATTCAAGTTTGCACTAACATCCCTTCAACGTTTTATAACGTAGAAGCTAACAATTTACACGTGACGGTTAATGCACCATTTGAAACACGTTTGAATAAAAGTCAAAGCTTATCAAACACCATTAACGAAAATCAAGTTTATACCAACATCCCACCTACTTTCTATAACTTGGAAGCTAACAATCCAAACGTGACGGTTAATGCACCATTTGAAACAGTTTTGAACAAATGTCATCACTTATCAAACCCCAACAACGAAAATCAAGTTTGTACCAACATCTCTTCAACTGGCTATAGCCTACAAGCAAACAATCCAAACGTTACTGTCAATGCACCATTCGAAACAAGTTTGAATGATAGCCATCAATTATCAAACACCATTAACGAAAGTCAAGTTCATACCAACATCCCACCAACTTTCTATAACTTGGAAGCTAACAATCCAAACGTGACGGTCAATGCATCATTTGAAACAGGCTTGAACAAAAGCGAAGAATTATTAAACACCATTAACGAAAATCAAGTTTATACCAACATCTCTCCAATTGGCTATAACCTGCAAGCTAACAATCCAAAGGTCACGGTCAATGCACCATTTGATACAGGTTTGAATGAAAGTCATCAATTACAAAACACCATTAACAAAAGTCAAGTTTGTACCAACATCCCTCCAACTTTCTATAACGTGGAAGCTAATCGTCCAAAGTGGATATCAAACGCACCATCCCAACCATCTTTTAATAAAAACCAACCTATACCAAAAACTCTTAACGGAAGTCAAGACAACACCAACATCCCTCCAACTGGCAATAACATGGAAGCTAACGATCCTAACTGGTTATTTAAATCACCGTTTCATCTACCTTTCAATAAAAAACCACAATCACCAAATACTTTTAAGGAAGATCATTCCTTTGCCTACCTTCCTACAACTCAATATCACGTTGCTCAAAAATCACAAATAGCAAAAAGCCATTCAAAGTCCTTTACAAATAACGCAATAGAAAAAAATGAAAATAAAATGCATGTTAACTCTAAAAAATTGTCTGAGAGGAAACCGCAATTATTCAAGATAGAAAACAAGAGCATTGTGTGTCTTGTTCCAACTTTTCAAATACAAGCTTCTAGTATAAAAGTTAAATCTTCGACTATCGAACAAAAATCAAAATTTACTTTGATTTCAAATAACGTTTCATCGGTCTTTTCCAATTTCTTTTCTAAAGTACAACCAACAATTAAATACAATGTCAACGTTGCAGCCTCCCAAGCCACAACCCCCGCCTCAACAGTTAACAAGTCCAACAATATCCCAAATTTACAAAACCAATCTAACAAGACTTATTCAAATATTTCAAACGAAAAGAGTTTATTTTTGGATAAGAATAACAAAGCTTCTTGGAATTTTTCAAAACGTGCAAATGACAAGCCAATAATCAATACAAATTCAACTTCTCAAGCGCCATGGATAAATGAACCCAATCATTTATGTTTATCTAATAATGTTTCTTCAAACAATTCAGCAACAATGAAAACCGAGGAAGGACAACCGCCAATGTTCAAATCTATATTAACTCGTACGTCTTCCGGAACTTCCATCGAAATAGACGATTTTGTTTAATATTTTCTGATATAATTTAATGTTTATTTTGTCTTTTAATTTTTCAAAATAAAAATTAATTTAAAAGATTTGTTCCATTATTTTAAGCATTAAGATTATTGGGTTTTTGATATTTATTTTTTTAAAGAGCTAAAGGAATAAGACAACAAAGTTTTAAAGAAGTCTTTATTTTTTTATTATTTCACTTTTAGATTGTTTGGAACGGTTTTGCGTTAATTTAAGTTTTAAAGTAAACGCAAGTTTAACTTCGAGTGCGAGTTTAAATTTTTGGTAAATTTTAAGAAGATTTATTTAGTTTTTGCCCGACCCGCTTTCAGAAGAGTCAATACATTGCTATCTGTTTTTAGAGGAGTCAATATATTGCTATCTATTAAAAATATTATACAGTACAGCATTGCAGTTTATTGAAAAGCACTATTGAAAGTTTTTTTTTTTTTTTTCTTATATTATTTTAGAAAAAAGACCTACTCATACCGGCTTTCTATACGTATATCTTTACTTAATCACGGTGCCAGAAATTTTTAAACGAGCAGCCTATTTAGTTCACAATAAATTATAGTTTTAGAAAATAAAGTGTAAAATGTAAAAATAACTACAGTAGAACGCCGATTATCAGATCAGTATTAAAATGGTGGCACGCCAGAGTATGGTGTGAACGACAGAGTGAGTGTCGTTCAACAGAGCTCTACTTCTAAAAAGGATGAAAGACTTTGCAGCGACGAAAAAAGTTAAAACAAAAAAAATTAAAACAAAAAAATTAAGTGATCACTGTACTGCTCATATCCACCATGAATGACTATATGTGTATCATCATCATCATCATCATCATCATCATCATCATCATCATCACATCATTTTTGGAAAAAACATTGAATTAATTCAATGTACTTCCCTTTGCGCGCTTGTCCTATTGGGGTTGCGGGGACAGCAGCTCGAGTCGGAATCTCCAAGGATCCCGATCTTCTGCAAATAGCGGCAATTCTGCAACGTGGAATTCCAAGACGCGATCAGGCCACGTCTTTAACATAATTCCGCCAGCAAATTCTGGGTCGCTCTCTAAGCCTTTTTCCACTCGGAAAAGCATCTATTAGTTGCTTTGCTGTTCGGTTGTGTGGACATTCGTGCCAAATGGCCATAACAGCGCAGTTGCGATCGTTCTATGCGGAGTAGTAGTCGTTCAATGTTGAGAGATTGACGAATATAAGTGCTTTAACCTTGTTAAGTAGGGATAAATTTCTGACTTTTCGCAAGAAATCCTTTTTGGACGCATGTACTTGAGATCTCACTCTTTCGGTCATTACCCAACACTCATGACCATAGGTGAGGATAGGAACAAAAAAACTGATCTGAATTCTAAATGCGTTGCTTTTGTACACAGCTCTCGATTCAGTACGACATATCGATCGGCGAATCTGGCACATTACTTCACTTGCTTTTCCAATACATGTGTCCAGTTTGTTGTCTTGTCTACCATCACTCGAGAATGTGACTCCAAGATACTTAAACTTCTCTGTCTACGAGAGAGTCGGCCTAATCCATTTGTTTGGAAAGGGCACTGGACAGAGTTTCCTTGACAAACACATTTAATCTCACCTCTACCCGTAGGCCTACTAATTTTCATCCCAGAATTCAAGTAGGGATGGAATTTCGGGACTAAATTAGAAATCCCAGCTTCGGGATTTTCCCGGAATTTTTATTACATAATCCCGGGATTTCTTGGGATTGACAAGACAAGAAAATAAAAATTGTACCGTAAATAAACAAAGTCTCTTTATTATAGTAATGGCGCAAAAACATTATCTCTTTTTGCACAACTCGAAAGCTCACGTCATTTCATTGTTCTTCTTCGTTTTTGTCATCTGCAACAAAAGTACTTGAGCAGTTTTTGAGCTAAAGTCATTTAAGTTTGAGTTTCTCGGCCATTATTACTTGTTGTCATTTTATGTTCCTCATTAAAGGTATCTTTGTCAGATCCGTTGCTGACATGCAACCTTTGAAGCGGACTTTTAGCCATGGCAGCAATTCTTTAGCGACATTTTTTGTGTCTAAGTCGATCTTTAGGTTGATCAATGTACGATAATTTCTTGAGGTATTCAAAAACACGTACAAGTTAATCGATTCGAACCCTGAATCTTTAGATTAAATGTTTGCTAATGTTTAATTGCAGTTCACCAAGTTTCTCCAATACAATTGCAAATATCTTTTCTGGTTGCAACATGTCTGCATCTTCACTGGCTAAAGCATCAACAGCTACCTTGAAGGAAGCAAGGGCTTCTCAGATCTCATTTATTTTATTCACCTTATTTCAGATAAATCAAAGAGAGTATCAAGCTGCACTATAGCCATTCAAGCTGCACCATAGCCGTTTATTTCTTTGTCGTAAAATCTTTCTAGCATTGTCAATAGATCATTTCATTTTGTTTTACAATCTAAAAGAAACTTCCAAAATTTTCTAAAATATAGGCCAGGAGAATGGTCATCAATTTTTATTGAATATTGCCAAAAACCCTTTACAATTTTTCGAACTTTTGGCCCACATCTTGTAAGTTATGTTCCAAAGGAACAGCGTTATTGGTTTCTACCTCCTCAGAATCATCTTCAACTTTAGCAATAAAATCGTTTTCGGTGTCACTTTCGCAATTATTCTTAAGCCAAATGAAATCTTTACTCGACTTGTGCTGTATTTTTTATATAAAACATTGTAGATTGCTAAATAAATAGCATGGTCATAACAGATCATATGTTCAGGAAAAGTATCTTTTCCAAGTTTTACCATAAGACTTGCACCACCTGCAACAGTAGCTACCACATCGTTATTCAGCTTCCGGCCAAACAATGGTAATTGTTCTTTAATCAGTCTAATTGCTTTTGCTGCATTGCCCAAAGTCTGATCATGTTGCATTGCTAAAGTTTTGACATAATGCGACAAATTTTCGTCCCAAAAAATTAGTGATGACTAAAATAAAGATCAACACTTTGAAAATGTCTCTAAATTCATCGTTTTTCTTCAAACAAACTAGTGATGACGAGGCACTCCTGTTGCGGAGCACTGGTTTATCCTAAAGTTTCTGATATGCTTATTCCTATCACACATCCGCCACATTAAAATATTTTGCGGTCCGCATTTGATCCGTGAGCCGCAGGTTTCCGACCCCTGGCATAGTGAATTTATTTATCCACAATTGCTAGAAGCAAATTGTTATATAAAGCATGTTGAAACTTTAACCTCGAGCAATTCTCAAGATCGAGCGTGTATGTCCTTTTTAAGCAGGTTTTTGTTATTCCGAATAAGCAAAGTTGCGGAGAGTAGATAGATTTGATAAAATTGTGTGATATCATGCAATTGATATAATTTGTACCAAGCAAAAGAGAAAAAAATTTCTAAAATTCACCGTTGTTCAAAATTTAGAATAAAAACTTTTTAAACTTTGGCTCTGTTTTGAACTGAACTTCAGTTTTTTCAATGCTTTTACAATAACTGAGTCTGAACTTTGCATTTGTTTCTAAAAATGAACGTGTTTAGATGCCAGGGGTGCATCATCGCCACAAAGCTCGGAGATAAGAAGCCTACTATTGCAGAAACACAAGAATATATTGGAACTAATTATTTGAAAAATTAAACAAATGAAATAAATTTTTGACACCAGATTTGTTTTATATTTGTCATCATAATATATAATGTATGCAAATTTGGCTTTTTTTTGAAAACTTTTATTTTGGAATTAATTGGGGTAACGAAATTTTTAGCTTTTAAATCAGGGATGTCCAACTTGCGGCCCACTTAATGTTTTTATATGGCCTACTGCCTACTCAAATTTTTTAGTTATATTTTCATATTGTATAGACTCTATACAATATGAAAATTAACCGCACGAGTTTCGTGGCGACTATAGTAAGTCATCAGACTTTAGCGTGCAGTTAATTACTGACAAAAGATCTGAGCGTGTTACAAAATACAGTGACAAGAGTAGTGTTAAGGTTAAAAAGATGTCGGCACAAATTGAAAAGAGTAATTGCAGGACTGGTGTTGGTAAGCTTACAAATGGAGACTCGTTTCTTGTAAAAGGTGTATGCGCGTCTGACAATAAAAATACTCTCTGTGAAGAAATGTCAGAGATATTTACTGAGTATGGTGTTGTGGCCTTCCAAAGGTCAGACACTTCTTGAGAGACAGGTCGAGATGACTTGCGGTCAACAGCCTCGTATCTCCCGTTTCTTACCAGCTGAGACGGACAGTAACGAGGAGAGTGTTGTAACCCACCAGTAAGGTTGTTCAAAATACTCCATGCTTTTCGACTAGAGTGTGAAAAGTTGATACTCCGAACCGTTTTGGACCATCAACCCCTCCGCTTCCTGTCAAGCTTGGCAAGCAGAGCTGTAGCCGCCAAACTTGAGTCGTCTCCCTGAGGAGACTGTAGGAAAATTGTGCGCTGTATAAAGTCAATCTACCGTTACAAATTAGTTACACTCGCAAGTAAAGCTATGTAGAAATCCAATTTATATCGCTTCAAAACAGGAAATGTCATCGTTTTAAACCGGAAATAAAATGATAACATTTAACTTTGAAAGAAATGATATCTTAACTCATTAAACTCAGCTCCCTTTCCTAAGCGTTCATTTTTTAAAATTTTGTGGTACTTTAGTATAACTATTACAGTTTAAATAAACAAGAAAAATGTTCATTTTTTGGTTTGTTTACTTGTACAAAATTTGAAGCTTTGCAAAAAATCAGCGTTAACAGTGTTTAAGGCAGGGATGTCCAACCTTTTTTTAAATTGAGCCAAATTACAAATTTATGTATGCCTACATTCAGCGGGCCGCAAAAATTACATATACGAGTATATAAAATTTCCTCTTTTTAGTATTAGATGTCATGACCAAATTGCCAGTATTAAAATATATATTTAAAAATGATTCACTAATTAGAAATATTTACTGTGAAATGTGAAAGTATTAAAATCATTACATTACTAGTACTAAAAGTGTTCATGTTGAGCTTTGAAGTGCCAATTACGTCAGTTTCTTTCTTCCTGCCAGCACCAACTCAAATTCCCAAAATCTGGAAAAGAAGGTTTTTGTGGAGATTCCAAAGTCGTTGAAGCCAGTAGGGAACCCGAAGAGTTATCGACCGTTATCTCTAATCTGTGTCTCCTACAAGATCCTCAAGAGGGTTATCTAAGCATGCGCTGAACCAACTCTTGATCCATTGCTCCAAGAGAGCAGGCTGGGTTTCGACGCGGGAAGTCAACCGTGGATCCAGACATTCTACTCACAGAAAACGACGAGTATTTTTTGTCGATTAGTTGTTACAGTCTGACACCATGGCTTTACATGCAAGCTGCTTGAGACTTTGGCCGAATAAGCACATGGTCAGAATCATCATGGAGCCTGTCCGAAACTGAAGTTTCACCCTTACTAGCGGTGACAGCAAGCAAAGCATAACGTTTTTCAGGCATCAGTCTCGGCTACCCTTATTTCCAACCTCTATAAGTACGTCTACATCTGCCCTCCACGATTTCCAAAAACTTCAACTGCGCTGACAATCTAGCACAGTTGCATAACTCTGGAAACTGAAAGACTTTTGAAGGGACTTTTAAGTCTAGACATGATCACACTTTTAGTAAATCCTCAGAGTTGGAAGTTGAAGTTCAGTTACACTAAGACGGTGATGGCAGCGTTTTATTTAAGTAACTGTGAAGCTAAACGTGAGCCAAATGTTTAGAGCAGCATTAGACTTTTACAATTTTACTGAACCCTACTTATTTCGTTATAAACTGGACAGATTGCTCACGTTCTATCACCATCTTGTGGCACTGCGCAAAAAACTGTCTTAACGCGTCACACTGCTGAGGCAACAGGCAGGTTCAGGATGGGGTGCTGGTGCTAAAACACCGCGCACAGCTGTCTTATTTTTGTTTCACTCAACAGCTAAGCACTGCGCACCATTTTGGTATCGCAGAATTCAGACTCGCCTCATAGACAGTGTCTTGAATGATGCCTTACTAATAGCCACCGAATGCCTGTGTCGCAATCCAACGGACCATTTACCCATACTTTCAGGCATCCGGCCAGCTGAGTTTCGCCGACTAGGAACGACACTTAGCCAACGGTGCAACCCTAAATCCTGGCCATAACTTAAATTCTTAGAAACTCGGCAGCGTGGTCGAGTGGTTAAAGCGCCGCACTCGTGACCAACACGGTCTTGGTTCAAAACCCACTTGTACCATTCTGTTGTGTCCTCGGAAAAGACGCTTTACGGCACATTACCCTGCTTGGTGGTCTTGGCAAGCAGTTCTAAATTACAGTCATATCTCTATTAAATTACAAGCGGACAGCAATATCTTGGCATCTCCGGAAGCAGGTTGGAGTAATTGCCTACCTCATGTATTAGCGCCTCCGTCGCTTTCCTGCAAATCAGGAGGATAAATATAGAGATAAAATAAAATAAAATAGAATCTCTAAAAGTGTCTGATTCTACTGCCACCCTCCTAATAAATCTACACGTTTCCTTTTTTCATCACTAGCAGCATTGCTGCTACTACTCTAATCTTATTCCAAATCACTTCGCATTGGTTCAAAGTTACTATCTTTACTGTTCCTGAAGTCATTGACAACTATCACTTGATATTATAAAAAATGTAAGGAAATAACATAATTTCTATTAAATTAATCGCAAAACTATGTGAATACTGAAAATGGTGCTTGGGTGAATAAGCGTCTTAATGTATCTCACTCGACGCAACAAGCAACTGACATATTCACTTTGTTTTTCTATAAGGTACTATGACAACAGTGACATCGAACTCTATACAATATGAAAATATAACTAAAAAATTTGAGTAGGCAGTAGGCCATATAAAAACATTAAGTGGGCCGCAAGTTGGACATCCCTGATTTAAAAGCTAAAAATTTCGTTACCCCAATTAATTCCAAAATAAAAGTTTTCAAAAAAAAGCCAAATTTGCATACATTATATATTATGATGACAAATATAAAACAAATCTGGTGTCAAAAATTTATTTCATTTGTTTAATTTTTCAAATAATTAGTTCCAATATATTCTTGTGTTTCTGCAATAGTAGGCTTCTTATCTCCGAGCTTTGTGGCGATGATGCACCCCTGGCATCTAAACACGTTCATTTTTAGAAACAAATGCAAAGTTCAGACTCAGTTATTGTAAAAGCATTGAAAAAACTGAAGTTCAGTTCAAAACAGAGCCAAAGTTTAAAAAGTTTTTATTCTAAATTTTGAACAACGGTGAATTTTAGAAATTTTTTTCTCTTTTGCTTGGTACAAATTATATCAATTGCATGATATCACACAATTTTATCAAATCTATCTACTCTCCGCAACTTTGCTTATTCGGAATAACAAAAACCTGCTTAAAAAGGACATACACGCTCGATCTTGAGAATTGCTCGAGGTTAAAGTTTCAACATGCTTTATATAACAATTTGCTTCTAGCAATTGTGGATAAATAAATTCACTATGCCAGGGGTCGGAAACCTGCGGCTCACGGATCAAATGCGGACCGCAAAATATTTTAATGTGGCGGATGTGTGATAAGAATAAGCATATCAGAAACTTTAGGATAAACCAGTGCTCCGCAACAGGAGTGCCTCGTCATCACTAGTTTGTTTGAAGAAAAACGATGAATTTAGAGACATTTTCAAAGTGTTGATCTTTATTTTAGTCATCACTAATTTTTTGGGACGAAAATTTGTCGCATTATGTCAAAACTTTAGCAATGCAACATGATCAGACTTTGGGCAATGCAGCAAAAGCAATTAGACTGATTAAAGAACAATTACCATTGTTTGGCCGGAAGCTGAATAACGATGTGGTAGCTACTGTTGCAGGTGGTGCAAGTCTTATGGTAAAACTTGGAAAAGATACTTTTCCTGAACATATGATCTGTTATGACCATGCTATTTATTTAGCAATCTACAATGTTTTATATAAAAAATACAGCACAAGTCGAGTAAAGATTTCATTTGGCTTAAGAATAATTGCGAAAGTGACACCGAAAACGATTTTATTGCTAAAGTTGAAGATGATTCTGAGGAGGTAGAAACCAATAACGCTGTTCCTTTGGAACATAACTTACAAGATGTGGGCCAAAAGTTCGAAAAATTGTAAAGGGTTTTTGGCAATATTCAATAAAAATTGATGACCATTCTCCTGGCCTATATTTTAGAAAATTTTGGAAGTTTCTTTTAGATTGTAAAACAAAATGAAATGATCTATTGACAATGCTAGAAAGATTTTACGACAAAGAAATAAACGGCTATGGTGCAGCTTGAATGGCTATAGTGCAGCTTGATACTCTCTTTGATTTATCTGAAATAAGGTGAATAAAATAAATGAGATCTGAGAAGCCCTTGCTTCCTTCAAGGTAGCTGTTGATGCTTTAGCCAGTGAAGATGCAGACATGTTGCAACCAGAAAAGATATTTGCAATTGTATTGGAGAAACTTGGTGAACTGCAATTAAACATTAGCAAACATTTAATCTAAAGATTCAGGGTTCGAATCGATTAACTTGTACGTGTTTTTGAATACCTCAAGAAATTATCGTACATTGATCAACCTAAAGATCGACTTAGACACAAAAAATGTCGCTAAAGAATTGCTGCCATGGCTAAAAGTCCGCTTCAAAGGTTGCATGTCAGCAACGGATCTGACAAAGATACCTTTAATGAGGAACATAAAATGACAACAAGTAATAATGGCCGAGAAACTCAAACTTAAATGACTTTAGCTCAAAAACTGCTCAAGTACTTTTGTTGCAGATGACAAAAACGAAGAAGAACAATGAAATGACGTGAGCTTTCGAGTTGTGCAAAAAGAGATAATGTTTTTACGCCATTACTATTGTAGCGTCGCCAAGACGCGAACCAGGTCCGTGTTCGCGCGCTAATTAAAGTTCGCTCATGGCGCCTGGTAATTGTGCGCGCTGCAATTGTCTTCCCTTTGGCGATCTCTGTTATGGTAACGATAGCACGAGACAGTTCTAGCCTTTTTGGTTTTGACCTTGCTACAAGAAGGTTACTTAGTAGATCCTGCTGGCCGCTTACATCTTTCCCTTTGGAATTTAAATAGCCTATTGGCTGAAGTGTTCGGAAAGGAACAAATTTGTTTAAACCTAATCTAATTTGGTGAATCTGATTTGGTGTTTTATATCTAATCTTGTGTATAATTGTAAAGTCTGGAATAAAATAATATTATCTGTCCAAGTTCTATTCATTTCCACTTCCGAACTAACAAAGAGTTTAAACAAATTTGTACGAGTTATAGCGAATTTGGCGCAAGTTATAACAAATTTGGAAGAATTTAGCAAATTTAATATTTATTGCTTCGACGATCGATTCAATTCAAATAAGATAATTCTAACTGAATAAGAACTTGATAAATTATTTGCTTTGAATAAGAACTTTGAACACATTGCAAGAAGCAGAGTTATTTTCGTTCCATTTGTCTGTGGTGTCAACGGACGCATCTGAATACAAGTCTTGAAAATTCCTAAGAAGTTGGAAGACCGCAAGGAAAACGGTATTTGAACATTTAAATTTGTCCGCTCCAATACAGAGCACGGAAAGTGTTGAAACTTTAAGTAACTAATTTACTATTGTTAATTATATATTGTGTCAATTTATATTTGTTTGAACATTTATTACGAATGGAGTCTAATACTCCCGAGATTAACCCGCTTCAAGACGATGTACAAAATGCTATCGAAAGCTTGCGATCTACACTAAACAATAATTATTTAACCGCCGAAAAATTAATGTCGTTGCGTAATCCGGAAATTAAGTCGTTGAACGAGAGCGTTGCTAAAGTAGAAGATTCATACAATGAATTAATGAAAATAATGTCAAGCAATATGACACCTGCGCGAACCATAGCCGATGTAGCAACTAATAAACGCGAGTTTGATGAGCGAATAAGTGACTGGTTCACTCGCACAGGGACTATGGGTTCTAATAAAGATTTTGCCCGTTTTAATGCCGCGCCCACTAGCTCGACTAAATCTAGTAAAAGCTCACGGTCTTCTTCTCTCACGGTTAGGCGACTTCAAGCCACTCTTAATCTTAAAACGGCGCAATTACAAGCTAATCATATGCGAGAACGGGCGGAAGAGCAACAACGTAAGTTACAACTAGATGCGGAAGAGCAACAGCGTAAGTTACAACTAGATGCGGAAGAGCAACAGCGTAAGTCACGACTAGATGCGGAAGAGCAACAGCGTAAGTCACGACTAGATGCGGAAGAGCAACAGCGTAAGTCACGACTAGAAACGGAGCTGGAAGAAAGGGAGGCTCTACGCAAAATAGCTCTTGCCGAGTTAGAGTGTAAAGTGTGGGAAGAGGCAGAAAGTAAGGATGTCAAGGGTCCCTCCTTTTCTAATCCAAATCCCTCAACTTTGTTAACTCCAAGTAGTGTAGGAACTCAATTTCCAACCGCTTCCATGGCTACTAAGAGGGTTACTTTTTGGTCAAACAGCTGTATCAACAGCTAATACTAGCCGTTCTGGTTACGAGGCGAATAGTGGGGCAACGCCCTTGAATGAAGATGCTTCTCGTCCATCTTTAGATGCTCCGCAACATTTACCTACCCGATCTTATTCGCCATTTACCAATACGCCCTAGCAACCGTGGCTTTACAACGTCGATTATGATAGTATGTTTTTGCCTAGACCTGAATTTCCTAAGTTTAAAGGGGATCCCCTCGAATTCAAGTCATTTCTTAATAACTTTGAAACATACCTTGAGCCAAGGGTTCATGATGAACGAACTCTGTTTTGCCTCTTGCTTCAGCATTGCAGCGAGGATATACAGGGCCAAATAAACCATTTAGCTGGCCAGGAAGCATGCTACCAAAGGGCCAAGCAAAAACTTGTTCGAGAGTACGGATCGCCATGGATCATATCTGACGCTTGCTATCAAAAACTTAAGGAATTTCCGGCAATTAAAAGTGGAGCAAGTCGACAATTGAAAACCTTTTGCGAACTACTAGAGAAGACCCTAGAGATAACAAAAGACATTCCCCGATACACAAATCTAGATACTTTAGATACTCTTACCGCCTGGTAGGAAAGTTGCCTTATAATTTACGAGGGCGATGGGTGAAAAGGTCAGTAGAGATAGAAAAAACTAGGGGCTTTGTAGCGGAATTTTCCGATTTAGTTGAGTTCGTGAAACAAGAATCTGATGTTGCTAATTCTTTGTTGGCCTCAGAACTTTGAATGATAAATCTAACCCCAAGTCCAAGCCCTCTAGCTCTAAAGCAACAGTAGCTTTCTTGGAGGAAGAAAATAAAAGGACGGGTTTAGGATCTTGTTGGTACTGCAAAGATACAAGACATAAGTTGCTGAATTGTGCCAGTTTCTTAAACTTATCGTTAAACGAACGTTATAAATTCGTAAAAACAACGAAGTTATGTCACAAGTGCCTAAGTTCTAAGCATCGGAAGCCAGCATGCAAAAGGACGAATACTTACTTGTAAGGTCGATGGCTGTTCTGGAGCATTTCACCATACCCTCCTTCATCGATCTGTCGATAGCAAAAAACTTCATACCTGCGAAAAATCCACATCGACTTCCGACACGATTGAAAATACTAACGTATCTAGCGCTTTACTTAGCAATAAAATTCGTGCTGAGAGTTCTTCTGAACTGTATACCTATGCGTTGTTCCAGTCCGCGTAGCTCACAAAAATAAAAGTATTTTGACCTATGCATTTCTCGACCAAGGTTCTACCCACACTTTTTGCGACGAAAACCTGGTTAAGACATTAAACCTTAACGGTCCTGAAACCAGCATTCAGATTAAAACTATAAATGGGTCCTCCAAAGTCTATAAAAGAATATTATGCGACTTAGAAGTATCTGCCCTTAATAACGATAACTCGTTTTCTTTAACCAATGTACATTCCATTGAAAGTATTTCTCTGCAACCTAACTCAATACCACCTAAAAGAGAACTCTCTCAATTTCAACATCTTAAGGATATAAGATTTGACACTATACCAGGCGCTTCGATTCAAATGTTAATAGGTGCTGACGTTCCAGAAATGTTTTGCGTGGGAAATATACGAAAGGGTCCTAAAGGCACACCTTACGCCATCGAAACCCCTTTAGGTTGGTCTCTATTAGGTCCCTCAATGACGCTTTCTTCCCAATCAAACTTCAATGTTAACTTTCTAAGTTGTAAAGATAATGAGCTGCTGCAAGCAACTGAACGCTTGTGGAAGTCAGATTTTGAAAGGGGTACATCAGTATTGAACGTTCCAAACTCTAAGGAGGACAGAGCAGCTTACGACGTGATGGAAACTAGATTATGCCTTGATGGAGGACATTACCAACTGCCATTGCTGTGGAAAGACGAATGTCAGAAGCAGCTTCCAGATAATCTACCTTTAGCTAGAAAACGACTGTTCCATCTGAGGAATCGATTGCTTAAAGACGAGAAGTTGAGAAAGGCATACACAGAAGCGATCGAGTCATACTTGAGTGAAGGATATGCCCAAGAAATTACTGAAGATGATATCCAAAATGCTTCCACTGTGTGGTACCTTCCCCATCATCCCGTAGTTAATCCGAGTAAACCTGGAAAGCTTAGTTGTGCGGCAAAATTTAACGGAACTTCTTTAAACGACAAACTAATGAAGGGTCCAGATTTGGCCAATAGTTTAGTTGGTGTCCTTACTCGCTTCAGAAAGAATAAAGTCGCCCTAGTAGCAGACGTAAAGGCGATGTTTCATCAAATTAAGGTAGACCCCCAAGACCAAAACGCGCTCAGATTTTTATGGTGGAACAAAGGAGACCTATATAAAGAACTGAAAGTTTATAAAATGGTGGTACACCCCTTTGGTGCAACCTCATCCCCGAGTTGTGCCAATTTCTGTTTGAAGCAAACCGCTCGTGAATTTGGTCATTTATATCCATCTATGATATCAGGAGCCGTGCTTCATAATTTCTACGTTGACGACTGCTTGGTTTCAGTTCCAACAGTTAAGGAAGCAGTCACGATGCAACAAAAATTCACAGAACTTTTGGCCCGACGCGGTTTTCACTTGACGAAATGGATTTCTAACGATGACAAGGTGTTGGAATCTATCTCCGAATTAGAAAGATCAAATTTAGGCCAGTTTATGTTAGATAACGGTGTGAAGGAAAAGGTCCTGGGCATTCAATGGCATGTAAAAGCCGATTACTTTACTTTCGACATTCATGTCAACAAAAAATCTTTCACAAGACGAGGGTTGCTTTCCATGACAGCAAGTGTTTACGACCCATGGGATTTGTAGCGCCAGTAATTTTGGAGGCAAAATTATTGCTTCAAGATTTGTGCAAACAGAAAGCTAATTGGGATAGCGTTATTAGCGAAGAAGAAAGAGTTAGATGGTCTCGCTGGCTCGAGGAATTGCCTTATTTAAGTGAGCTTAGGATTCCCCGGTGTTTTACCCAAGTAGCTGCTGCTAGCTATGAGATTCACTGTTTCGCTGACGCATCTTCGTTTGCATACGGC
Organism: Diplosoma virens; assembly: GCA_963680785.1. Lineage (NCBI taxonomy): Eukaryota > Metazoa > Chordata > Ascidiacea > Aplousobranchia > Didemnidae > Diplosoma > Diplosoma virens. The sequence continues at coordinate 30,400,629 of OY796895.1, read as the reverse complement.
GCATGTTCGTATCTTCGTATAATTGATACAAAGGGTTTTGTCCATTGTTCGTTTCTTTTGGGAGAATCTAGATTGGCCCCAATTAAGTCTATATCAATACCTAAATTAGAATTAACAGCCGCTGTCCTAGCCGTACGCTTATCTTGCTTATTGAAGGCGGAGTTAGACCTACCAGTAGTTTCAACTTTCTGGACCGACTCTACAGCCGTACTTCATTGCATAAAAAATAACACCAAACGCTTTCCTGTGTTTGTGGCCAATCGTTTAACAATCATTGAACAAAATACTGAACTTGATTGTTGGCGCCATGTGCCGTCAAATTTGAATCCTGCCGATCTTGCTTCTCGTGGCATACGAGCTAACTCTAACGAAGTGAAAAGGTGGTTAAAAGGACCAGAGTTTTTGACAAAGCCCCGCACCGAGTGGCCTACAAATAAGTTGTCAAACCTAACTCCGCCCGAAGAATTTATATCGGCTAAGGAGCAGACTATTTGTTCAGCCTTGGAATCTCGCTTTACAGGTGAGCTAAACTCAATAGATAAACTCATTAATCGCTGCTCTAATTTATACAAACTGAAGCGTTTGATGGCCTGGATTTTGAAATACAAATTCTTCTTGCAGAATCGCAACAGTTTTGATTGTAAATTGAAAATCCTTAAACAGATTACTGTCGAGAACTTGCAAAATGCAGAAATTGAACTTGTTAAATACACCCAGAGGCAGCATTTTCCATATTTGTTTACGAAAACATCTTCACATAGATGGCCTTTATTCATGCGAAAGATTAACCCTATTTTTCTTGACGGAGTAGCGCGGGTAGGTGGCAGGCTCGCACAACTTGATATTGACGTAGACATAAAACATCCAATAATTATGCCTCAATGTTCTCATTTGACTGAGTTAGTTATAAGACAGCATCATGACAAACTCGGCCACGCAGGCACTAGTCATACCTGGGCCTCGTTACGACAGCGCTTTTGGGTTGTCAAAGGTGCAGCTGCTGTCCGCCACTCTATAGGTCAATGCATAAAATGTAAAAGACGCAATGCTTCGGTAGGCAAGCAGTTGATGGCTGATCTTCCGAGCTGTAGGGTACAGACAGACAAGCCACCCTTCTATAAAGTAGGCGTTGACTACTTTGGTCCTTTTTTGGTTAAGCAGGGAAGAAGTCGGATTAAAAGATACGGATGCATATTTTCATGCTTAACAACAAGAGCAGTGCACATCGAGGTGGCTAGTGACCTATCTACAGACTCCTTTATAAATGCATTGAGAAGATTTATAGCCAGAAGGGGTCAACCCGATGAGATTTTCAGTGACAATGGCACTAACTTTGTAGGCGCCGAACGTGTTTTGCGCGAATCACTTCAGAGTCTACAACAATCAAAATTGAATAATTTCTGCCTTCAGTTAGAAATTAAATGGCGCTTTAACCCTCCCTATGCAAGTCACATGGGTGGCGCATGGGAGCGAATGATACGCTCAGTGCGCAGAATTTTAAATGCATTAACTCAGATGCAGACATTGACCGAAGAAGGTTTAGTGACTTTAATGACTGAGGTGGAGGGGATTTTAAATTCCAGACCTTTGGTCCCATTAATGCTCCATGATTCTGAAGAGGAGCCTTTAACCCCCAACCATCTGCTACTGCTAAGAGGCAACCCTAACTTACCGCCTGGCACGTTCGACACAAACAGTTGTTACACACGCAGGCGTTGGGCCCAAGTGCAATTTCTAGCCAAACAATTCTGGCGACGTTGGGCCAAAGAATTTCTTCCCAATCTTTTGCAGCGGCAAAAATCCTTCAACCGCAATAGAAATTTCGAAGTAGGGGATGTGGTATTACTAGTTGAAGACATGCAACATAGATCAAATTGGGTAGTGGGGAGAGTGATTCGAACCTTAACTGATAAGGAAGGCCTTGTGCGAGTGGTCCAAGTTAAGGCGCGCAATACCGTATTAACTAGACCCGTTACGAAATTGTGTTTAATTGAAAAAACGGCTCAGTAATTTGAGTGAATTTACGTTGCATTGTTTATTTGCTATTTATGATAATTTGTTTACAAAGACTACGTTGAATAGCGTAATTTTTGTTTATTCTAAGTTCAATCTCCATTTGTATTATTAATTTGATGTGTATTTATGTTGGATTTACTTTATTTGTGAACTGCTGTTACCGCCGTGTTGACGACGCCTTTGTAATGTTTAAAATGTTAACGTAACATTTTGGGGGGGAGTGTAGCGTCGCCAAGACGCGAACCAGGTCCGTGTTCGCGCGCTAATTAAAGTTCGCTCATGGCGCCTGGTAATTGTGCGCGCTGCAATTGTCTTCCCTTTGGCGATCTCTGTTATGGTAACGATAGCACGAGACAGTTCTAGCCTTTTTGGTTTTGACCTTGTTACAAGAAGGTTACTTAGTAGATCCTGCTGGCCGCTTACATCTTTCCCTTTGGAATTTAAATAGCCTATTGGCTGAAGTGTTCGGAAAGGAACAAATTTGTTTAAACCTAATCTAATTTGGTGAATCTGATTTGGTGTTTTATATCTAATCTTGTGTATAATTGTAAAGTCTGGAATAAAATAATATTATCTGTCCAAGTTCTATTCATTTCCATTTCCGAACTAACAACTATAATAAAGAGACTTTGTTTATTTACGGTACAATTTTTATTTTCTTGTCTTGTCAATCCCAAGAAATCCCAGGATTATGTAATAAAAATTCCGGGAAAATCCCGAAGCTGGGATTTCTAATTTAGTCCCGAAATTCCATCCCTACTTGAATTCTGGGATGAAAATTAGTAGGCCTACGGGTAGAGGTGAGATTAAATGTGTTTGTCAAGGAAACTCTGTCCAGTGCCCTTTCCAAACAAATGGATTAGGCCAACTCTCTTGTAGACAGAGAAGTTTAAGTATCTTGGAGTCACATTCTCGAGTGATGGTAGACAAGACAACAAACTGGACACACGTATTGGAAAAGCAAGTGAAGTAATGTGCCAGATTCGCCGATCGATATGTCGTACTGAATCGAGAGCTGTGTACAAAAGCAACGCATTTAGAATTCAGATCAGTTTTTTTGTTCCTATCCTCACCTATGGTCATGAGTGTTGGGTAATGACCGAAATAGTGAGATCTCAAGTACATGCGTCCAAAAAGGATTTCTTGCGAAAAGTCAGAAATTTATCCCTACTTAACAAGGTTAAAGCACTTATATTCGTCAATCTCTCAACATTGAACGACTACTACTCCGCATAGAACGATCGCAACTGCGCTGTTATGGCCATTTGGCACGAATGTCCACACAACCGAACAGCAAAGCAACTAATAGATGCTTTTCCGAGTGGAAAAAGGCTTAGAGAGCGACCCAGAATTCGCTGGCGGAATTATGTTAAAGACGTGGCCTGATCGCGTCTTGGAATTCCACGTTGCAGAATTGCCGCTATTTGCAGAAGATCGGAATCCTTGGAGATTCCGACTCGAGCTGCTGTCCCCGCAACCCCAATAGGACAAGCGCGCAAAGGGAAGTACATTGAATTAATTCAATGTTTTTCCCAAAAATGATGTGATGATGATGATGATGATGATGATACACATATAGTCATTCATGGTGGATATGAGCAGTACAGTGATCACTTAATTTTTTTGTTTTAATTTTTTTTGTTTTAACTTTTTTCGTCGCTGCAAAGTCTTTCATCCTTTTTAGAAGTAGAGCTCTGTTGAACAACACTCACTCTGTCGTTCACACCATACTCTGGCGTGCCACCATTTTAATACTGATCTGATAATCGGCGTTCTACTGTAGTTATTTTTACATTTTACACTTTATTTTCTAAAACTATGATTTATTGTGAACTAAATAGGCTGCTCGTTTAAAAATTTCTGGCACCGTGATTAAGTAAAGATATACGTATAGAAAGCCGGTATGAGTAGGTCTTTTTTCTAAAATAATATAAGAAAAAAAAAAAAAAAACTTTCAATAGTGCTTTTCAATAAACTGCAATGCTGTACTGTATAATATTTTTAATAGATAGCAATATATTGACTCCTCTGAAAACAGATAGCAATGTATTGACTCCTCTGAAAGCGGGTCGGGCAAAAACTAAATAAATCTTCTTAAAATTTACCAAAAATTTAAACTCGCACTCGAAGTTAAACTTGCGTTTGCTTTAAAACTTAAATTAACGCAAAACCGTTCCAAACAATCTAAAAGTGAAATAATAAAAAAATAAAGACTTCTTTAAAACTTTGTTATCTTATTCCTTTAGCTCTTTAAAAAAATAAATATCAAAAACCCAATAATCTTAATGCTTAAAATAATGGAACAAATCTTTTAAATTAATTTTTATTTTAAAAAATTAAAAGACAAAATAAACATTAAATTATATCAGAAAATATTAAACAAAATCGTCTATTTCGATGGAAGTTCCGGAAGACGTACGAGTTAATATAGATTTGAACATTGGCGGTTGTCCTTCCTCGGTTTTCATTGTTGCTGAATTGTTTGAAGAAACATTATTAGATAAACATAAATGATTGGGTTCATTTATCCATGGCGCTTGAGAAGTTGAATTTGTATTGATTATTGGCTTGTCATTTGCACGTTTTGAAAAATTCCAAGAAGCTTTGTTATTCTTATCCAAAAATAAACTCTTTTCGTTTGAAATATTTGAATAAGTCTTGTTAGATTGGTTTTGTAAATTTGGGATATTGTTGGACTTGTTAACTGTTGAGGCGGGGGTTGTGGCTTGGGAGGCTGCAACGTTGACATTGTTTTTAATTGTTGGTTGTACTTTAGAAAAGAAATTGGAAAAGACCGATGAAACGTTATTTGAAATCAAAGTAAATTTTGATTTTTGTTCGATAGTCGAAGATTTAACTTTTATACTAGAAGCTTGTATTTGAAAAGTTGGAACAAGACACACAATGCTCTTGTTTTCTATCTTGAATAATTGCGGTTTCCTCTCAGACAATTTATTAGAGTTAACATGCATTTTATTTTCATTTTTTTCTATTGCGTTATTTGTAAAGGACTTTGAATGGCTTTTTGCTATTTGTGATTTTTGAGCAACGTGATATTGAGTTGTAGGAAGGTAGGCAAAGGAATGATCTTCCTTAAAAGTATTTGGTGATTGTGGTTTTTTATTGAAAGGTAGATGAAACGGTGATTTAAATAACCAGTTAGGATCGTTAGCTTCCATGTTATTGCCAGTTGGAGGGATGTTGGCTTTGTCTTGACTTCCGTTAAGAGTTTTTGATATAGGTTGGTTTTTATTAAAAGATGGTTGGGATGGTGCGTTTAATATCCACTTTGGACGGTTAGCTTCCACGTTATAGAAAGTTGGAGGGATGTTGGTACAAACTTGACTTTTGTTAATGGTGTTTTGTAATTGATGACTTTCATTCAAACCTGTATCAAATGGTGCATTGACCGTGACCTTTGGATTGTTAGCTTGCAGGTTATAGCCAATTGGAGAGATGTTGGTATAAACTTGATTTTCGTTAATGGTGTTTAATAATTCTTCGCTTTTGTTCAAGCCTGTTTCAAATGATGCATTGACCGTCACGTTTGGATTGTTAGCTTCCAAGTTATAGAAAGTTGGTGGGATGTTGGTATGAACTTGACTTTCGTTAATGGTGTTTGATAATTGATGGCTATCATTCAAACTTGTTTCGAATGGTGCATTGACAGTAACGTTTGGATTGTTTGCTTGTAGGCTATAGCCAGTTGAAGAGATGTTGGTACAAACTTGATTTTCGTTGTTGGGGTTTGATAAGTGATGACATTTGTTCAAAACTGTTTCAAATGGTGCATTAACCGTCACGTTTGGATTGTTAGCTTCCAAGTTATAGAAAGTAGGTGGGATGTTGGTATAAACTTGATTTTCGTTAATGGTGTTTGATAAGCTTTGACTTTTATTCAAACGTGTTTCAAATGGTGCATTAACCGTCACGTGTGAATTGTTAGCTTCTACGTTATAAAACGTTGAAGGGATGTTAGTGCAAACTTGAATTTTGTTAATAGTGTTTGGTAATTTTTGCTTTTCATTTAAACGTGTTTCAAATGGTGTATTGACGGTCACGTTTGGATTGTTAGCTTCCAAGTTATAAAAAGTCGGAGGGACGTTGGTATAAACTTGATTTTTGTTAATGGTGTATGGTAATTGTTGGCTTTCATTCAAGCCTGTTTCAAATGGTTTATTGACCGTAACGTTTGGATCGTTAGCTTCCATGTTATAGAAAGTTGGTGGTATGTTGGTATAAACCTGATTTTTGTTTATGTTGTTTGATAATTGATGACTTTTATTCAAGTCGGTTTCGAATGGTGCATTAACCGTGACATTTGGATTGTCAGCTTGCAGGTTATAGCCAGTTGGAGAGATGTTGGTACAAACTTGAGTTTCGTTAATGGTGTTTCGTAATTTTTGACTTTCATTCAAATCTGTATAAAATGGTGCATTGACCGTCACGTTTGGATTGTTAGCTTCCAAGTTATAGAAAGTTGGAGAGATGTTGGTATAAACTTGACTTTCGTTAATGGTGTTTGATAATTGATGGCTTTCATTCAAATCTGTTTCGAATGGTGGATTGACCGTGACGTTTGGACTGTTAGCTTGAAGATTATAGCCAGTTTGAGGGATGTTTGTATGAACTTGACTTCCGTTAATGGTGTTTGATAATTTTTGACTTTTATTCAAACCTGTGTCAAATGATGCATTTACCATAACGTTTGGATTGTTAGCTTCCATGTCATAGAAAGTTGGTTGGATGTTGGTACAAACTTGACTTTTGTTAATGGTGTTTGGTAATTGTTGGTTTTTATTTAAACCTGTTTCAAATGGTGCACTCACCGTCATGTTTGGATTGTTAGCTTCCAAGTTATAGAAAGTTGGAGGGATGTTGGTATAAACTGGACTTTTGTTAATGGTGTTTGGTAATTGTTTTCTTTCATTTAAACCTGTTTCAATCGATGCATTGACCATAACGTTTAAATTGTTAGCTTCCAAGTTATAGAAAGTTGGATGGACGTTGGTACAAACTTGCCTTTCGTTAATGGTGTTTGGTGATTGTTGGTTTTCATTTAAATCTGTTTCAAATGGTGCATTGACCGTAACGTTTGGATTGTTAGCTTCCAAGTTATAGAAAGTTGGAGAGATGTTGGTATAAGCTTGACTTTTGTTAATGGTGTTTGATAATAGTTTTCTTTCATTTAAATTTGTTTCAATTGATGCATTGACCGTAACGTTTGGATTGTTGGCTTCCAAGTTATAAAAAATTGGAGGGATGTTGGTATAAGCTTGACTATCGTTATTGGTGTTTGATAATTGTTTTCTTTCATTTAAACCTGTTTCAAATGATGCATTGACCGTAACGTTTGGATTGTTAGCTTCCAAGTTATAGAAAGTTCGAGAGATGTTAGTGCAAACTTGACTTCCGTTAATGGTGTTTAGTAATTGTTGGTTTTCATTTAAATTTGTTTCAAATGGTGCATTCACCGTCAGGTTTGGATTGTTGGCTTCCAAGTTATAGAAAGTTGGAGGGATGTTGGTATAAACTTGACTTTTGTTAATGGTGTATGGTGATTGTTGGTTTTCATTTAAATTTGTTTCAAATGGTGCATTGACCATCACGTTTGGATTGTTAGCTTCCAAGTTATAGAAAGTTGATGGGATGTTGGTATAAACTTGACTTTCGTTATTGGTGTTTGATAATTGTTTTCTTTCATTTAAACCTGTTTCAATTGATGCATTGAATGTAACGTTTGGATTGTTGGCTTCCAAGTTATAGAAAGTTGGAGAGATGTTGGTATAAGCTTGACTTTTGTTAATGGTGTTTGATAATAGTTTTCTTTCATTTAAATTTGTTTCAATTGATGCATTGACCGTAACGTTTGGATTGTTGGCTTCCAAGTTATAAAAAATTGGAGGGATGTTGGTATAAGCTTGACTATCGTTATTGGTGTTTGATAATTGTTTTCTTTCATTTAAACCTGTTTCAAATGATGCATTGACCGTAACGTTTGGATTGTTAGCTTCCAAGTTATAGAAAGTTCGAGAGATGTTAGTGCAAACTTGACTTCCGTTAATGGTGTTTAGTAATTGTTGGGTTTCATTTAAATTTGTTTCAAATGGTGCATTGACCGTCAGGTTTGGATTGTTGGCTTCCAAGTTATAGAAAGTTGGAGGGATGTTGGTGCAAACTTGACTTTTGTTAATGGTGTATGGTGATTGTTGGTTTTCATTTAAATTTGTTTCAAATGGTGCATTGACCATCACGTTTGGATTGTTAGCTTCCAAGTTATAGAAAGTTGGTGGGATGTTGGTATAAACTTGACTTTCGTTATTGGTGTTTGATAATTGTTTTCTTTCATTTAAACCTGTTTCAATTGATGCATTGAATGTAACGTTTGGATTGTTGGCTTCCAAGTTATAGAAAGTTGGAGAGATGTTAGTGCAAACTTGACTTTTGTTAATGGTGTTTGGTGATTGTTGGTTTTTTTTTAAATTTGTTTCAAATGGTGCATTGACCATCACGTTTGGATTGTTAGCTTCCAAGTTATAGAAAGTTGGAGGGATGTTGGTATAAACTGGACTTTCGTTAATGGTGTTTGGTAATTGTTTTCTTTCATTTAAATCTGTTTCAATTGATGCATTGACCATAACGTTTAAATCGTTAGCTTCCAAGTTATAGAAAGTCTGTTGGGTGTTCGTACAAACTTGACTTTCGTTAATGGTGTTTGGTGATTGTTGGTTTTTATTTGAATTTGTTTCAAATGGTGCATTGACCGTCAGGTTTAGATTGTTGGCTTCCAAGTTATAGAAAGTTGAAGAGATGTCGGTACAAACTTGACTTTTGTTAATGGTGTATGGTGATTGTTGGTTTTCATTTAAATCTGTTTCAAAAGGTGGATTGACCGTAACGTTTGGATTGTTAGGTTCCAAGTTATAAAAAGCTGGAGAGATGTCGGTATAAGCTTGACTTTTGTTAATGGTGTATGGTAATTGTTGGTTTTCATTTAAGCCTACTTCAGATGGTGCATTGACCATCACGTTTGGATTGTTAGCTTCCAAGTTATAGAAAGTTGGAGGGTTGTTGGTATAATCTTGACTTTCGTTATTGGTGTTTGGTAATTGATGGCTTTCATTCAAATCTGTTTCAAATGGTGCATTGACCGTCAGGTTTTGATTGTTAGCTTCCAAGTTATAGCTAGTTGGAGGCATGTTGGTATAAACTTGACTTTCGTTAATGGTTTTTGATAATTTTTGACCTTTATTAAAGAATGATTGAAATGGAGCTTTGGACATCGAGTTTGGATTGTTAGCTTCCAAGTTATATTCAGTTGTAGGAATGTAAGTATCATTATGATTTTCATTAATTGTTTTGGGTAATTGTTGACTTTCATTCAAACCTATATCAAATGGTGCATTGACCGTCATGTTTGGATTATTAGCTTGCAGGTTATAACCAGTTGGAGGGATGTTGGTACAAGCTGGACTTTTGTTAATGGTGTTTGGTGATTGATGGCTTTCATTCACACCTGTATCGAATGGTTTATTGATCGTCACGTTTGGATTGTTAGCTTGCTGGTTATAGTCAGTTGGAGGGATGTTGGTATAAACCTGATTTTCGTTCATGCTGTTTGGTAATGGTTGGCTTTCATTCAAGCCTATTTCGAATGGTGCATTGACAGTCACTTTTGAATTGTTAGCTTCCAAGTCATAAAACGTTGGAGGGATGTTGGTACAAACTTGATTTTCGTTAATGGTGTTTGATAATTGATGGCTTTCATTCAAATCTGTTTCAAATGGTGCATTGACCGTCACGTTTGGATTGTTGGCTTCCAAGTTATAGCCAGTTGGAGAGATGTTGGTACAAACTTGACTTTCATTAATGTTGTTTGGTAATTGATGACTTTCATTCACACCTGTATCGAATGGTTTATTGATCGTCACGTTTGGATTGTTAGCTTGCTGGTTATAGTCAGTTGGAGGGATGTTGGTATAAACCTGATTTTCATTAATGCTGTTTGATAATTGTTGACTTTCATTCAAGCCTGTTTCGAATGGTGCATTGACAGTCACTTTTGAATTATTAGCTTCCAAGTCATAAAACATTGGAGGGATGTTGGTAGAAACTTGATTTTTGTTCATGGTGTTTGATAATTGATGGCTTTTATTCAAATCTGTTTCAAATGGTGCATTGACCGTCACGTTTGGATTGTTGGCTTCCAAATTATAGCCAGTTTGAGGGATGTTGGTATAAACTTGACTTTCGTTAATGGTGTTTGATAATTTTTGACCTTTATTAAAGAATGATTGAAATGGCGCTTTGGACATCGAGTTTGGATTGTTAGCTTCCAAGTTATATTCAGTTGTAGGAATGTAAGTATCATTATGATTTTCATTAATTGTTTTGGGTAATTGTTGACTTTCATTCAAGCCTGTTTCAAATGATGCATTGACGGCAACGTTTGGATCGTTATCTTGCAGGTTATAGCCAGTTGGAGGGATGTTGTTATAAACTGGACTTTTGTTAATCATGTTTGATAATTGTTGACTTTCATTAAAGATTGATTGAAATGGCGCTTTGAACATCGAGTTTGGATCGTTAGCTTTTGCGTTATAGTCTGTTGTAGGATTGTAGGTATGCTCTTGATTTCCGTTAATAAGTTTTGGTGACTGTTGATTTTCCTTGAAGGTTGGTTGAAGTGGTGATTTCCGTATCAAATTTGATTTGTTCAGTCCAGAGTTACTTTCTGTAGTAGCAATGAATATTTGGTCTTGATTTTTTAGACTAGGTATTAGCATTTGTCCGGTTAAGTTAATTAATGTTGAGTATTTGTTATCTTTGAAGAGTTCAGAAGGTTGTGTTTTCTGTAACAAGTTAGACGGTGTGTTAAGTATCAAGTTTGGATGTTTTGATTTATTGTTATTGCCAGTTGCAGGTAAGAATGTTTGATCTTGGCTTTCCGTTTTAGCCGTCGACTTTTCCGTTTGTAAAATACTTTTTTCTAAATCTTCAATTTTATCAAATGTTTGTTGAGGTAATGACTTCATCGTTATGTTAGACTGGTTAGGATTATTATTATTGGCAGTTGTAGACAAATATGTATTATTATAATTTTCTGAACTGTTTATTGGCATTTGTTTTTGTATACTAAATTTTGGTAAGTATGCGTCTACAATCAATGTTTGATTAGTTGGTTTGTGTGTCATATCGGGTTTTGCTGAAGTTAAACTGCCATATGTATATGCATTATGTTCTGATTCTGCTTTTTTTATAAGATAAATACATAAATCGATTGTTTTGTGCAATTGTTTTGTTTTTTTGTTTTCTTCATTTATTTCTCGTTCCATTTTAATGGATTTGTTTTTCCAAAATATTTTTCTTTTTGTAGCATGACATTTCAACTGTTTCTCTTTGTCAATTTTTTCTCGTAATTTAAGTACATTCAGACTTGTTAACGCTTGTTTTGTTTCAAGTTCTTCTTGTTTCATTTGAAGTCTTTTAATTTCGGTTTTTGTTTCATCAACTGAGTTTTGAAATTTTTTTTTATCTATTGTCAATACTTTTCTATTTTCATCTCTTAACTCATCATATATCTTTTCAATTGTTAATTTTTCCTCATTTGTCTTAACAGATGAAGCATCAATTTTGGTTTGTACACAAATTGATAGTTTTTTTGTTTTATAAAGATTTTTATCCCAAAGTACTTTCGAATTTGTTTTCTGGTTCATTTCTAGTTGTTTTGAATCTTTAGAGGTTTGTTTATTAGTTTTATTTATGTGTTGGTTTTCCATCTTGAAATGTTTTTTCATTTGTAACTTTTGTTTATATTGGATAAGTTCGTTTTCTTTGTTGTCCATTTTATTTTCATAGTTTTTCAACTGATCCAATTTATCAAATAAGATATTAGGAATCGAGTAAGTTTTGTCAATGATTGCGGCTTCGATACGTTTTTGTTCCAAAAAAGTTTGCAATATGTTATCTCTTCGTTTTCGATACGCCTTATTTTGCTTTAACATTGTTTTGTGTGATCGTTTAGTCTGTAATTTCTTTAGTCCAGTTGGAGGACACAAAAAGTGTGCTCGACGTCTGGAGAATGTAACATTATTTTTTGGGTTCTCATGTAAATTCTGGAAAAAAGAAACCTCTATTAAAACTTTGAGCTTTTAAAATTACAAACCAACGACAAAGATAAAGTATTTTTTTTATTTCTACACATATATTTCTTTAAATTTAACATTTTATATTTAAAAAAAGTGTAAAATTTTATATTTAAAAAATATATTAATTCAAGTTGACTACGGTAGGTGAGGGCTATTTTCTTATTAATAAAAAAACAGATTCACTTTTTGGATAAACAACTATAACTGTATCAGAGTACAACTATAGCTGTATCACACTTTCGTGTCTTTAAGCATCTTGCAATCTAATTTGAACGAAACTTTTTTAGGTCTTCGCTTAAATGTCATTTATAATTTTATATAAAAAAGTGTAAGTCTGAATTTCATACAAAAATTTAGGAAATCAATTTTTTTAATAAACTGTCATTTCGATCAAGTGTCGTTTTGATCATGTGTCATTTTGATCAAATGCCGTTTCGGTCAAGTGTCATTTCGATAAAGTGTCGTTTCGTCGATAAAGTGTTGCTCGATCAACTGTCGGGTCACGAGACTAATCTGAGGTCATGTAATAATATGGTGATAAAAGATGAAAGAATTAAAATTTCTATTCTTCATTTGTTTATTATTGATCAACAGTTATCCCGTGAAGTTAGTCATTCTATGCGGTATTTTGTTTGTGATCGGAGAATGTTACGATTAAAAACATTTGATGTTTTCTAGATTGAAATGAATCGATTTTGCGGGCAAGAAACTGAAAGTTTTAGTAACATCTTCAATTTATTTCTTGGACTATTTCATATTTATTTTAAATTAAATCAATGTGTGTTTCAGTAAACTGCACTTTATCAAAACCAGCCACCAGCAGCTGCGAGTTTCTTTTTAAAACAGCAAGTTTCTTTTTAAAATTTGGTTAGAAGCGGAAACAAGCGCTTTTTTGCAATGATCAATCACTTAATGATAAATTTACCTTTGTCGATTCTTATCCATTGCCCAAGATGCATGGTGTAATTCAAAAAGTTGAAATACCTGCCTGTGATAGAATGTATACCGCCTATCAAGCCGAAGGATCGCTTTGGCAATGGAAAACAATTCCCTTCGGATTGACAAATGGAGTCCCATGTTTTCAAAGAATTATGATGATGATGATGATATTTTATTTATGCTTAGTAACATTATTAAGTACATGCAATGTAGAGTACTATGAAGCATGAAAAGGAAACGCGACACAACGACGAACGTTAAACATGCAGAAAATATAGAGAGAGTTGAGAAAGATAAAAAAGGAAGCACGGCCGCGTTACCTAATTCAAACTAAATATTAATATTTAAAAAGACAAAAAGACAAAAAATGACAAACATTGTGCAGTGCAGGAACGGTTATGTTAATCATTGAAAGGCACAACCGCCAAGGGCATAGCTAAATATGAATTCAGCTCAACTGAGCATGGTGAGTAAAGAAAACCTCCCGGAAAGAAACCTCACCAGGTCTGGAAACCGTTTCTGGATGCACTGCAAATACACAAACATGGAAATAAAACAAAATATACTTGTATATATATGCATTGCTCATCATTTCATATGATTTGAGCACTCTTGGCATCAGTGGGCTTTGATTTTACTTGTGGCTTAAAAACCACAAGTAAAAGATTAGCCACAAGGTACAAATTGGTGTGCCTTGTTCTTTCTCAGCATAACTTCACTGGACTGATAAGACCACTTATTAATAAAAGCACTAAAATAGATTAAAAATTAACAATTAAAATCCACGACAGCCTGTTTCATCCTAAGAATTATCAGGTGGAAACTTATTCAAATAGAATTAAAACATTCAATTAAAACATTAAGTTTCCACATGACGATTCTTAGGATGAAACAGGCTGTCGTGGATTTTAATTGTTAATTTTTAATCTATTTTAGTGCTTTTATTAATAAATACTGCTCTAACTATTTGGTTATTGAGCTGTGTACCGGCGAAGTAAAGCAAACAGATATATATACTGTACATTTCGAAGAGATAATAAAGAAGTATAAAGTTTAGAAAATAAAAGAACATGCCAAATGTGTAAATTGATTTGAATAATCAATTAAAAATAAAGTTGATTGTCCATTCAACGGTTTGAATTTGTTATATCAATTGATTCCAATTCTCTTGCGTAGCATACACTCTTTCTTGATGTAGATTGAAACTGTTTTGAAGATTGTGGCCTGATTGAGAATTCATAAGAGAATCAATGTTGATGATTGCTCATTAGCTTTATTAATTAAATAATTAAAAGCAACAAAATGCACGGGTACGTATGCTTATTTGAACAACATCACAGTTGGAGGAAAAACACAGGAAGAGCACGATGTTAATTTAGCAAAGTTTTTAAAGGTAGCTAAAGATTGAAATTTAACCTTGAATAAAGACAAGTGTGTTTATTCTGCTGAGTGTATTAACTTGCTGGGTTATCAAATCAACAGCGGTTTTTTGAAGCCTGGTCCGGAACGAGTCGAGACATTGTTAAAACTTTCTCCGCCACGCAACAGCAAGGAGCTGCAACGAGTTGTAGAACTGTTCGCCTACTACGCCCAGTGGATTGAAAAATACTCTGATAAAATAAAACCTTTAATCAATAACAGTTGTTTTCCATTAACAGGCAGTGCTCTGGAAACCTTCAAACTTCTAAAGTCAGAATTGGCGGACGTCTCTCTGGGGGTCATTGACGAAAAGGAACAGTTTGTTGTAGAGACAGATGCTTCTAATATAGCACTTTCTGCTACTTTAAATCAAAATAATCGACCCGTAACATTTTTTCTAGATCTCTGACTAAAAGTGAGCTTCAACACTCCAACGTTGAAAAGGAAGCGGCTGCTATAGTGGAAGCAGTCCGCAAGTGGAGCCATTTTTTGGCAGCTCGTCGTTTCAAACTAATCACAGACCAGCATTTAATTGCCTTCATGCTTGATGACGAGAATCACGGAAAAATTAAAAATGCAAAAATATTGCGTTGGCGAATAGAACTTTCTCAGTTCGACTACGAAATTGTGTATCGTGCGGGTGAGTTTAATACAGCACCAGATGTGTTGTCTCGAATGTATCGTGCTCAAATTTCGCTCAATCAATTGTATGAAGTTCATTCGAATCTGTGCCATCCTGGGGTTACCCGAATGTATCATTATGTTTGCGCTAAGAACTTACCGTATTCGCTTGATGAAGTAAGAAAAATGACCGCTTCTTGTAAAATATGCGCTGAAATAAAACCGCGTTTTTACAAACCACCAGAAATGCAGAAATCCACCAGTAATGAAGGCCACAAGGACCATGGAACGACTTAGCACTGATTTTAAGGATCCTATTGGAAATCTTAACCGTAATAACTATATGCTTACTGAAATAAATAAGTAGTCTAGATTTCCGTTCGCATTTCCTTGCTCTAATATTAATGCCGAGACTGTTATTAAGTGTTTGACGCAGTTATTTTTGTTATTTGGGTTTTGTTCATGTATTCATTCGGATAGAGGATCTGATTTTATGTCAAAAGAGTTTATTGCATTTTTACGAGGCAAAGATATCGCTTATAGTCGGACGTCTGTGTATAACCCGCGTGGTAATGGTCAATGTGAAAAGTACAATGACATAATTTGGTCTGGTGTCAAATTAGCTTTAAAATCGCGAAATTGGCCTTTATCAAAATGGGACGTTGTTTTGATCGATGTATTGCATTCCATCCTTTCCTTGCTATGTACGGTTGCTAATACGAACCCCCACGAGCGATTTTTAACGTTCAATTGTTGCTCCACTCTCGGAATTTTTGTTCCTTCTTGGCTGTCTTCTCCTGGATCTGTCTTGTTGAAACATCATGTCCGAACTAGTAAATACAATCCTCTCGTTGATAAAGTCGAGCTCATCCAAGCTTCTCTTACCCATGCACGCTTGAGGTGGCAAAATGGTCGGGAAGTTACAGTTTCATTACGAGATGCGTCACCCTTTGGAGAAAAAGAAATTCTCGATGACGTAGGCCTACAACCTTTGAACAACACTGAACTGCTTCGTGAAGAAAATTCGAATAACTCCCAATCTTCCTCAGACACAGTTGTGACAGATTCTTCAGCCGAAAATGAACCAGCAAACGTTTCTGAACAACAGGTTCTACGTCGTTCCACCCGAGAACGGCGTCCTCCAGATCGCCTTACTTATGACCATAAACACATGCACTAATCTTGAGGGTGGGGTGAATGATGTAGTATGGAATCGAACTTTACTCACCAAAAGACTGTAATTAGTTTATTTGTTTCGCTTTTGTTGTTACACGCTTGTACTGTACAGTCAGTAATCAAAGAATAATCATCTTAACCGAGTTGTTTAAGTTGCGTTTTTGTGCCATCTCTCAGTTTAGTTATTCTTTATGTAGTGTTTATGATTAACGTGTATTTAATTGTGTTATATGTCTTTGCAGCGTCTTAAGTTGATTAAACCTAAATTACAGGAAATGGGTTCTTTTTAATTAACGGTTCAACTCAATATCTAATAGCTATTCTTTTAGTATTCATTCTTTTAGTATTCCGCCTTTCAAACGAAATGCTATCAACATCATAGAAAAACTTTAAATTATAGGCTTAATTTTATTTTACCGAATTATAATTTATAGGTTAGATTTGCACGAATCAGAATAAGGTTCCCAAACAAATTTTTTTTGATTGCACCTATTTTTTGTTGATATCAATCAAATGAGCCAGTTTTAAAAGGCAGTAGTGGTAGTGGTGGTGGAGTAGTGGTGGTGGTGGTAGGGAAGAGGATTACAGGTTCACAGGCAAGATGTAGGTTAGGGGTAAGGTTATGTGATCTGGAGAAGGATCTCCATGAGCTCTTCTTGAGACGTATACAGGGGTTAGAGTTCGCAAGAGAGGCTATGGGAAAGGTTGAAGGTAAACGAAGGGCTTGTTTAAAGAAGGAGAGGAATTTTTGGGTGAGGGTGACTCGTAGTGGAGGTAGAAGTGCTTCTATATAAAGTAGAGGGATGGGAGTGGACGATAGACAACCTGTGATTACTCTACAGGAAGATCTATGCGTCCTCTGCACGGAGGTGATGTGAGTAGAAGATGAGAAAGGAAACCAGCCTGGGGAAGCATAGGTGAGGATGGGGCGAATGAAGGCTTTATATACGGTGCACAAGGATTCTTTTGATGGACCCCAGGAAGCAGAGGCGATGGAGCGGAAAGCACAAAATCGGCTATGAAACTTTTTCCGTAAGGATAAGACATGATGTTTGAAAGAGAAAGTGCGGTCGAAGGTTACACCGAGAAAGATTGGATGAGGGTTAAATTTAAGAGGGCTGTTAAGAATGTACAGAGAGTTTGTATATGTGATTGGTAGGGGTCTAAGCTGAAGAAGGATGTTTCACATTTGAGGAGTTGAGAGGAAGGCGCCATTTTGAGTACCATTCCACCAGTCTGTTGAGGGCAGCTTGTACTACGGAAGTTGCACACTCAATACTCGGGGAGGAGGCCCAGATGGCTAGGTCATCTGCATAGAGAGAGGTCTTAACAGATGTAGGAAGGAAAGTGGGAATGTCATTGATATATAAAGAGAAGAAAACTGGTCCTAGAACTAAACCTTGGGAAACTCCTCTTTCGAGACGGAAAGGACAACTGTATGAATTACAGATACGGACTTTCGAACGGCGATCTGAGAGGTAGGATCGTATCCAATCAACAAAGCATAGAGGAAGATCTACAGGGTGATTCACCGAAGTGTTGACAAATTAAAACTGAATTATCCAACTTACTATAAGGGCAAAAGAAACAAGTTTTTAATAGTAGAATGGAAATCTAATGGGCTTTCACATAAAATTCAAATTATTCAATGTAGCCCCCTTTGTTTTTCACAAGGCGCCTAAGACGTGGAAGTACTTGGGCGCACGTGGCACGCACCACTTCTGGGTCAATTTCTTCCCATGACGCCTTCAGTTTTCGTTTAAGGGTTTCGATATTTGGATGGGATGTTGAGCAGGCTTTTTGCTCCAGAATGGACCAAATCCCAAAGTCCATTGGGTTCAAATCGTGTGAAGAAGGGGGCCATACTTCCTTCTCCCAAAACCCTTTAAAATTGGTCTTGCACCAATGTTTTCTGCCATGACTTAGGTTTAGCCTTAGAAATTACAGTGGAGGTATATCTGGAAGTAGCGATATTGTGCTGGCGGTCTTCTTCGTAACAATGTGCCTTTGCAAATGCCTTTCGACGTTTCGCGACGACATCTGCGACTTCATAAGACCACCAGGCTTTAGTAGGGCGGTTGATGCTGTCCAAAGGAATGGCAGAAGTGGCAGAATCATTGAGGAGTTTGGTAAAGGTGTGAGTGGCTTCAGAAAGAGAAAGTTTTATAAAGTTAGAGGGAGTAGGGCAGTGGGTATCAATATAAGTAAGCTAATCGTCCCAGCGAGCTTTATTATAGTTAAATGAGGGGGGCGGTGGATAGAGTTAATTAAGGGGGAAGTTAAAGGGGAATAGTGATAGAGATAAGAAGATGATCTGAGCCGAGATCCGGGAGGGTCTGCCATGTGCATTTAGAGGCTATTTGGGCAGGAATTAGGGAAAGATCAGGAGAAGAGCGGTTTTCGGTGGCACGGTGTAGTAGGGTGTGGTGTTCGGGGTTATGAAAATATGGCCACTGATGAAAATAAGCATAAAGACAAGAATCAGCGGTGAGTGGGATAAGTAGTGAAGAGGTTTGGGGTGGAAGGAAGGACTAAGAAGAGTTGTCCGAAAGAAAGTAGAAGAGATAGGGGGCGGTCAATTGGGTTTAAGAATGCTGTCCATATGTGACCGCGCATTGGACAGCAGGGATAAAAAATGAGAAGAAGAATCGTCCAAGGGAGAATCACCCGAGGATGAGACCCTCCCCAGTGCAAGGAAGGGGACTGCACCACCACGTTGAGGTGGCTTGTCGTTGGTGCAGTTTAAAAGGCAGTCGGCAGAATGATCGAGTGGTTAAAAGCGCCGTATTGATGACGAACGTGATTGACACAGCCTTGGTTCCACTCCTACTTGCGTCAGTCTCTGTTGTATCCTTGGAAAAGACACTGAATAGAAATTTCTTATTGCTTGGCGATCTTTGGAAGCAGTTCTAAGTTTCAGTCATACCTCTAAATAAAAAAACAAAAAACTAAATAAAAAATTTCAACAAGATAGCACTATTTTAGCATCTCCAAAAGCAGGCCGGATAGTCGCTTGACGATTATTCTAAGTATAGCAACTCCGATGTTTTCTTGCAAGTCAGGAGAGGATAAACAGAAATAAGGCAAAGAGAAAAGAGACATTTTTATTGAAGCTGTTTGGCCAATAAACTAAACTAAACGAATTTAAAATCTATAAAAAGTTACCTTGTCTTGAACTGATTTTGTAGATGCAACTTCAATTGGGATTTGCTCGCAATCTGAGTAAAGAAGTTATTATTTGTTTTAACAAAAGTTAGCCACGATAAGTGTTATCATTAGCTTACATTAGCATGAATCCAGGCACGAATCAAACAAATATGGTTTTATAAAACTAAGCTCAACTTTTTACCCAACCCCCAAAAAATAACATTGTTCGGATTATAATAATGTAAACAATGGTTTTATGTTTACACCAACAACCAGTACCTTGGATAAAATCGCACATGTCATCAATTAAGTCAATGCTTTGATTCGACTCATATCCAGCTTGGACGTTCTTTAATGAAATATTCATCATCTTTTACAAAATTTGAAATTTTGTTTTGCGTTGAAAATACAAAAGCTGGTAAGGTTTTACAATTTTTTAAAATCTCTAAAAAACATAAATAAATTTTTTTAATATTTAAAATATATATTGTTAAACTGTGGGACGTAATAGGTTCATACGGGGACGCGAGCAACTCGCTGCAAACTAAATAAATAACTGCATTGACATAAAATAAATGCAAAAAAGAGAAGGCATGACAGTGATTATTTAAAGCATGGTTTTATAAAATCTACGGTGAATAAAATGTAATCATATTACAATCAAATACAGTAATACACATACATTCATGCTAAAATCAAACAAAACGATTATAATCAAGTGTCATGAAACTCTGAGATCCAGGTCTTTACCTATTGCCACGAGAGATAAGCTTGCAACAATCATACGAGCCGTGAACTACGTTAAAGCGAATGCTGTCACTACAAAACTGTTTACCACCTTTGCAAAGATATGAATTTCAATCGTGAAACTCTGTTTTTTTATATATTTGCTCGGTGGTTATCAAAAGTTAACATGCTACCCTTCGTGTATAAAATAAAAGATGAACTTATCCTGTTTTTTGAAGCTCGCAGGAAACAAGGTCTTTTTTTGTCAATCAAATCAAAGTTTTTATTTGACGTTAGCAAACTTGGTAGATATTTTTGAAACGCTAAATAATATAGGAGATTTGATCTTTCTGGGCAACTGTATCAATGACTACGATGCCATCAACGCTTTCGTGGCAAAACTGGAACTGGACATAGTCAAATTCAAAAAGGAAATGCAGCTTTCTTTCTTAAACCAGATATTGCCCTTGAGAAAAACCAAATTGAACTTCAGGGCGAGCCTAAAATCGAGATGGACAATGATCTGCGACTTTTAAAACAAGAATTTGAACGCTACTTTCCGGATTCAAGCGACACTGAACTTCCAAAATTGAAGATGCCAGGTTATCTTTTTTGTCTGAAAAAGGATATTCTTTCCGAAGATTTGTGGCAGGAATTTTTGGAAATAAAATGTCACTCCAATGCAAAAAATAATTTTCCAGCTATGTCACTGACTGATTTCCGGGCAAAATATGTGCACATATACAGTACAAGAGGGTAGGTGCTGTAGCTATACGAATACTTCTGTTTTTATCGAGTTACATGTGCAAAAGTGGCTTTTCTTCCTAAGTATAAAGACAAAACACAGCAATAAATTTGAGTGTGAAGCCAATCTGAAGGGTATTATCTGGTACAAAGTCACGAATTAAACTTTTGGTTTCCAAAAAAGAGTGTTTCTCTGGAATCGGTCTTGATACTATCTGCCTTCCACAATCTACAAAAATTTTTCCTATACGAATGATTTAGCACTGTTGCACTCTGCAATTATAGAATTGTAGTATTGTGACACATATGCTTTGCGACACTAGACTGGTGAGTAATACTCAGCAGTCAAATAAGCTAGAGATAGGACAAATATACGCAATGTTTTAGCAAAAACACTCTATATTAAGCACGTAAGTCGCCTCAGCAATGTGAAGCGTAAAGATAGTTTTTTGCATAATGCGACGAGATGGTGACAAAACGTGAGCAATCTGTCCAGTTCTGCAAAAGAAAATTAGGAACTGGACAGAATGGTAGACGTCTATTGTTGGTCTAAACTCTTAGTTCACGTTTGCATGGCCTCTCGATTGTCTAAATAAAAGCTGATGATGTCACAGACTATAGAAGTTATTAATTAATCTTCGTTCATGTGACGTAATAACTAGCCACTGATTAGCTTTTATACTATCAACAACAAAAAATTGCGATAACAGAAAAACTATTATGCAATTGTTGATGTGCCCAACCGTAAATAAACTTTCAACACTAAGCGGCAGAAAATTTACCGATATATCAATCGCCTCCAAAAAAATTCATTAGTCGGTTGCTTTGTAGAAAAACTAATAGAAGCGAGGTTTTTTTCTGTTTTATTTAATCCGAAATGTGCCCTCGGCGAAACCTCAAAATATTCGTGTGTTAAATAACTGTTGCTAGATTGTTTTTAATTTAAATTAAACTTTAACACTCACTTTTTTATATTTTTTCTGGAACGTCTATGTCAAAAATGTATCCATAAATGTTATACAACAAATAAAATTTCAGTAACTTTTTAATAAATATTAATTGTGACATTGTGACGTTTCCAATGACAAATAATCAGACCAATGTTTAATGTTAATGCGTAATGTTTTTTAATCTTGAAATTTGAGAAAATTTTCGGAGCATGATGATTGGAACGTTTAAATATTTTTAAAACGAAAGAGTCAATACTATAAAAATGTTTAATTATTATTTTTGATTGTAAGTTAAGCAACGTACTTGAAGCGTTAAAATTAATAAAATGATAATCGTAGTGTGACGGGCTCGCAAACCTGTTCTTGTTATTTTTGAAATTTCTCACAAACGCGCTTCACGACCAGCTCCAAACTTTTTCAATTTTATTTTTACCATTCGAAAGCGGTGATCAAAACCTCAACCGAAAGCGATAGTCGAAAGGCGACAATCAAAACATTTGTCGAAAAACGGTTTTCCACAAAACGGTCACTGCATAAATTAATTTTATCACATTTATCACATAAGCACATTGCTCACTCACTTACCGATGAGGTGAAGCGGATGAGCAAAGTACTAGTCGATATCCAACAAATTTACAAATTATACTCTACAGGAGTAGTCAATGTCCAAAAGGACTAAAACATTAATAGCAACAATCAGTGGCCTACCGAGGATTTTTTAAAGGGGGTCATATAACTATTACAATCAAATATACTCCTACTTTGTGAAAAAAATGTTTTCAAGTGAAAAATAAAAAAAAGGTCTTCAATTTGAATCAGTGTCGGATTTTGTGATTTTCGCCCGAAAAATAAAGTGTTCTCCATAGAAAAAAAAGTTTAAAAAAAAAGGTCTTCAATTTCAATCAGTGTCGGATTTTGTGATTTTCGCCCGAAAAATGAAGTGTTCTCCATAGAAAAAAAAGTTTAAAAAAAAAAGGTCTTCAATTTCAATCAGTGTCGGATTTCGTGATTAAAGTTAAAAAAACAAAAAAAGGGAATCTGTCTTCGTTTTCTGACGGGATTTCTGCCCTAAAGTATTAGTAATCATAAGGGTATTAGAATAGAATAGGATATTGAATAAAAAGCATAACATTAGAAATGCTATCCTATCTGTAGTAGGCCTACGTATTAGTAATCTTCAAAGGGGGGCTAACTCAATGCCACTCCTAAATTTGCTACTGGCCGCAAAAGATTAAATTATGAATTTCTGCTACAAGAAATGGATGTTTCGACTCGATCACACCCAGTCGTTCAATTATATCGGTCAAAATCTATTGCGAAATTACCATATGACATTACTCAGATACCAGTAAGCTACTCCAAAAAGCACATATAAGACCGCGCTGATTATTTAGCGCAAGAGCAAAAGGCCTGATCGTTCGAATCCCGTGGGCTCACTTTTAATATGACGCTTAACATTTAGGCGTACGACGAAACACGGCAGCTTTTTGTTTTATTTTGAAAAAAATCTAGTTCACGGTTTAAAATTAAGATTTTTTTGAAAGGATGAAGGTGTAAAAAGCTGAATAAATACATGGACTCGGCTAATAATTTAAGCACATAGATTACTTTAATGTTGGTATACGAATATAATGTAACGTTTTAAAGAATCAGCGTTTATTTATTGTGTTGTTGCATGCAGCTTCAGTTGTCTTTGAGTATATGAGCTAAGTTTAGTTTAGTTGCCGTCTCCTTAATTGCAAACTTTGCTCTATTTTGTTTTCAATTATTAGCAATTGTTCTTTTGGATTCAAATAAAAACAAACTACTACTACTACTACTAAGTTGGTTCTTTTCCGAATTTCATTGGTCGCTGTAGTTATTAATAAAAAGGCACGTCACTCAAAAAGACTTGAAATATTTCAATGGAGATAAATTTTCAAATTAGCTGCATGTTTCTAATTACCAACTTACTTTATAGCTATTTATAAATTACTTATTGACCTAAATTTCTGATTGACCACTGGTCGTATAACAAGAATTGCTTGTGATCCATAAAAAGTTTTATAAATCCTTTGAGTTTAGTGATCAATATGTAATGGAGTTTGGACTAGTTTACGAGACGTCAGCATAACAGTAGTGGGAGATTGGTTATTTTTTAGAAAGATGGTATATGGGCCGAAAAATTTTGAGAATTTCTGCTTTAGATCAACACTCTATGATTTAGCGAAACAATTGTCAATTTTATTGAACTTTAAGCATATTTATATTAAAAGATGGAGGAATTTTGAATAATGGAATCCGTTCAAGGAGGTAAACGTATAACCCAGTTGCCGTTGTTTGCTCGTTTTGCAATAAGAATTGTTTAAATACAGTTTAGTTTTTAGGAAACATTTTTGTATGAAAAATTACTGTAAAATTTAAAACCTAGTAAGCACATTAGTTGATATGGACCATTCATATTTTGCTAATAATGCATAAATAATCTACAAATAATTAACATAATTTCATATATTTCATAATTTTTTGTTGATTTAAAATAAATAAATTTCATTTTGTTTTTTGAAAAAAAAGGTCGGTGTTAGAAGGCACTGAAAGCAATGGGTGATTTGCTTTAGCTACCACGTTGGACAGCGAGGCCTGGACTCCAGATTTTACAGATTACATTTCTCACAATCGTGTGGTTGTTTATTAAATTTTAATTCACTCGTTTATAATTTTATAGCACCTTATATGTACAGCGTTACATTTTTAATAATTGATGTAGTTCAATGTTAGTGATCCAACTTATAAATGCATCACCCAAAACAAAAAAAGTTAGAGGGCACCAAAACGGTAAGCAATTTCTTCAAAACAAAAGCATAAGTTTATTGAAAAATATTTTTCATTAGGCCTATTAAAAATAATAAAAAAATACTTTAGTAATACAAAACTTTATATTTTATAGCTTAACACAAGTCAACTCATAACAAGTTAGATTAGTATTAATAGCTTTATGTAAAATTTAAAGTAACATGAACTTTAATTTTTAGTCGACAGAAAGTTGCAGTTTTGTGAATGACTATAATTTTAATCGTGATAATATAAAGCGAGAGAGGCCAAGCTTAAAATGTCAGAAACTACTTAAAGAAATTTAATCGAAAAATGAATTTTATTAACTATATTGAATTCTTATTTCATAATTGATTGATTTAACGTCTTGGAACCCGCGCGGCTTGAAACGCGTGCAAATTAATTGTAAGCTTTTATTTGTCGTTTTATTTTCAGTTCATCATTTGTGTTTGGAAGCTTGCTGCGTTTCAGTTAACCTGATTTCTTGTTTAATTATCGTCTGTTTCTATTCGTTTTGCTTCAGGTTTTTAACTGAATCAAAACCGCCAGTTTGGTTTTTTTTTAAAAGCTTTACAATTTTATGCAGTTAAAAATGGATAAATTATTTAAAAAGGGAACTCCAAAAACGGAACCGAATGAACCAAAAGCTGAGCAAATATACAAACACTGGCTAAAAACTTTTTAATATTTTCTAACTTCAACCGAAGCGACAAGAATGAAAGTAGACGATGAGTCGCAGCTTAATAAGACATCTCTCTTATTTAACAAAACTAATCCAAACTGTCGAAAACTAAACTAGGCCAAACTTGCAATCAATGCTAGATGCATTGTAGGATGCATAGACCGGGAAAATTAATTTTAAAAACTTTTCTTAACAAAAAATCCCAGCGAAATACCATTATAAGCTTTCGTTTATTCAACTTCTTCAGATAACGTTATTTAAATAAAAAGATAACTTCAAATAACTTATTTATATTCTATTTGAATAATTAAGTTATCTGAAAAACTTGAATAAAAGAAAGCTTATAGGCTAGTATTTAGCTTGAATATTTTGTTAAGAAAAGTCTCTTGTTTAACTATGATTCGCATCAAATTTATTTATACATTGAACAAAGTAGCCTACTACTCACGAACATGCAAAACAAAGGTTAGATCGAACTTACATTTAGCCTATATTTGAAATATTTGCCAGTTATTTCTTAATTACAACCAATCAAAAACAACGAATCATTTGTTGAATTTGTTAGAACGCTTAAAGGACGATCAAAAAATTGCAATTTTCAAGCAGTTACCGCCAAATAACACCGCGACCAAATGATACTTCATAAAGAGGCTATCTAATTCTTCCAATAGACTAAGGTTCCTGGAAGAAAAACTGCATTTCCAAGAAGCCCTTGCCAAGGCCGAGGTATTGGACCGAGCTCAACGACAATCTCATAGTTTCATTGACAGCAACCAAGTCACAAACGTAGAGATCAAAGAATTCTGTGCTTTCACTCCTCGAAGTCGTAAGTCTATTTGACAAAAATGCTACTTTTATGGAGAAGAGTCTCACCTAAAAGAAAGATTTTGCCCTGGCAAAAACCAAAAGTGTTTTAAATGAAAAAGAGTTCGTCGTTTCCGGCGTGTCTGCCAAAGCTTAAAAAAATGATCACTTAAAAAAATGATCATTGTGCCCTTGCAAGATGACAACTTGAGCTTTAAAAAAGTTTTTGATCATCCAGAAAAATGTTTGTTTTCCGCACTTCCTCAACTGTTTTCTATTGTTGCTTGTGCCCCAGATTCTCTTAAACATTTTATCATTCCAAGCATGTTAAGAGGACACCCAGTGGATAGTCTTTTTGAGACAGGTGCTTCTGAAAAATTTATCAGCAAAGGAATTCAAGGACGAACGTATAAAAACTTTTTGTTTGGAGTAATCTCTAACTTGTGTGCTGATATAGTCCTGGGACACTCAGTTCTAAAAGAACATTTCACAAATTCTGCTCCAGTTTGAAGGACACACAAAAGCGCTTAGTAATAGATTATAAACTTTATTGTGGAGTATTAGCCTCAAACTTTGAAGAGCACCAATTATTTCAGAATCTTCAACCCGACCACAAGCCAATTGCAACAAAGCTGAACAACTTTGACAAAATATTCATCAAAAAAGAGGTAAGATACTTCCTAAAAGAAGGAGTTATTGAACTCTCGCTTTTGGTACTACGACAGTTGATCGAACAACATTTAATCGAAACGACATTTGATCGAAAGGATGTTTAATCGAACGATACTTGATCGAAACGACAGTTGATAAAAAAGGATTTACCTTTGTGTGTTTCTACGATTAAGCAAATCTCTTTGTTACTGTAAATTAGATTCATAAAAAGCAGAGGCCATCAGTAAGAAGACAGTTTGTTTTTTAATTTTTATAACTTTTTTGCCAATGTCAAGATCAGCGTTTCTCAACAAGGTTCCAGGCAAAGCATTTTTAAGGAGGTGGCAACAAGTAGATCTCTTGTCATGGTTGTGTTTTGTTCGATGACTATTGCTGCCATTTTTTGCATTCTTTTTACATTGTAGTCAGTAGCGTATTTAGAAAGAAGCATTATGCCATGGCCCCATACTTGGAGACCCCTTGGAGGAATCAGAAACAGACTAAAGTGGAAGACCTTTTTTAAAGATTACTATGTTTATGGGACAAAAAATCAATAAAACCGGGACAGATTCAAGTAAAAACCATTTTGTAGAGATTACTTATGTTCCTGGGGACGAAAAATTTCACAAAACCAGGACGGATTCAAAATGAAGATATTTTTTCCTCTTTAACTACCACTTGAAAAAATTTTTCTATTAAGCATATTTGATTGTGTTTGTATGCTTCCCCTATTCAAAAATCGTCGGTATGCTACTGATTGTAGTTATAAAGATTTTAATGTTTTGAGAGCAGTATAATCAAATTTTGCCTTTCCTTGCTTTTTTTTTTTTGGTTAACTTGCTTCTTACGTAAAATATAACTTTTCATCTGTACTATCGCTCTTTTCGCTGGTCCGATAGAAATTTAAAATTTCCAGTCGCAACTATTTCTAAAAATTATAAAACGAAGATTTTTTCCTCCACAGAAAATCAAGATGGCTTTGCAATGTTTTGTTGTAAATTTTCTCTTTCATTATTCGATGAAGTGTCGTTTCGATCTAATGTTGTTTCGATCAAGTGTTGTTCGATCAACTGTCGGATCACGCTCGCTTTCACAGTTGAGAACTCAAGTTTTAGTAACTTAAGACAATCACAATAAGCGAAGAATGGTTCTAGACTACTCGCAGACCATAAACAAACTCACTTTACTCGATGCCTTGCTCTACCAAATATAGACTAAATAATCTCTCGTCTATATTTAATGTTTCAAAATGTATTTACGGCGTACTGAAATTGAGTTGTTGGGCTATAGAGTTTCCTATCAGTTGTTGGGCTATAGAGTTTCCTATAACAACCTGACCCAAAATGTTTGCGACCTTTGCTCAAAATGAAATGCCCTAAGAGTAAAAGCGAATTACGAAGAGTAATAAGAATATTTTCGTACTATAGTAAATGGGTGACCTTTGCTCAAAATGAAATGCCCTAACAGTAAAAGCGAATTACGAAGAGTAATAAGAATATTTTTGTACTATAGTACCAAATGGGTGCACATTTTTTTGCAAAAAGTTTGACCTTTAATATAAGCTCATCTTTTGTCTAGCTTTCCCCTGTCTAAGAAACCTCTGGCTCGCTTTACGCACTTTGAAAAGAATTTTGCTTAGCTTGTTGAACTCGTATCAAAGAAGAAGTACACTTTGTAGTTGAATGTAATGCTTCAGACCATACATTAAGCGCGACACTTAAAGGGACGTCCATTTACTTTTATACGGATCACAAACCATTAGTTGTGCTATATCTAGAAAAAAACTCCTTTAAGTAACAGGCAAGCTCGACACCTATCGTTTATCTCAGAATTCAAAACTGATGTTAGACATATTGAAGGAAAAAACAACATGGTTGCCGATTGCTTGAGCCGTCCTGAAATCACTGCTGCTTTTTCGCCTTCTTTCGCAGATTATACCGAGCTGGTTTTAGCACAGAGGGACGATCCATCGATTCGCGAGCTTTCTCAATCGATGATTTCATTAAAACTATGTGAACGTGCGATTCCTAATTCAGGCCTTTTGTTACTTGGAGACACTAGTACGGGAAAATTTCGCCCCATCATTCCAAATTCATTACGAACCACACTTTTTGATCGCATGCACAACCTTTCCCACCCAGGCATTAAGGCTACTAAAAAGCTCATCGGAGAGCGATTTGTGTGGCCGAATATGAGACGAGATATTGCTGAAAAGTGCCGTACCTGCATTTCTTGCCGACAAACGAAAATTACCCGACATCAAGTTACACCCTTACAGCATTTCAGAACCCCAGATGCCAGATTTTCACATGTACACGTCGATATCGTCGGTCCTCTTCCCGATTCTTCTGGCTACAAATATTTACCGACAGTTGTAGACAGACTTACGCGTTGGTCGGAGGCCATACCTATGAAGGATATCACTGCGCAATCTTGTGCAGATTCTTTTCTTTTACATTGGGTGGCCCGTTTTGGATCTCCTACAATAATCACTACAGATAGAGGGGCCCAATTCACGTCTCTCCTTTGGACAGAAATGTGCCAATTTTTGGGTTCAAAATTATGTCACACAACAGCTTTCCATCCCGCTGCAAACGGATTAAACGAGCGATTCAATCGCAGCCTCAAAGTTGCAATGAAATGTTAATCTTCTCCCAATCTTTGGTATCGAAACTTGAGTCTTGTACTCTTAGGCTTGCGATCGGCCATAAAAGAGGATATGGGCTGTGCTGCAGTTGAAATGGCTTAAGGGACTTCTATACGTCTCCCCGGGGAATATTTTGAAAATTCGACTCCTGTAGAGTTGTCCGAGGAAAACACAGTCCAACCAACTTCACAGTATATTAAGACACTTTGTTTTTTCATGAACTCATTACGTTATACTGTACCACGTCATCCTAAAAAACAACAAACTTATGTCGACCCACTTCTTTTCTGGTGTTCCCAAGTATTTGTTCGCATTGACAGTGTAAAATCTCCGTTACAACGACCTTATTCGGGACCTCATTTTGTACTTGAACGACACGATAAATATTTGTCATCAAAAAAGACGGTCACACTGACTCCGTATGAGCCGTAAAGGCGAAACAGACTGTTGAGGTTTTAATAAAATCTCTTTTGTGGCTTTTGTAATTTAATATATATATATATATATATATATATATAAACACTAACTGCTACAAAGTATAAAGCATAAGTACTTAATACCATGTAAAATTTGATTTAATTCATACACAGTTGTTCCAATCCGTGCCAATCTGTTCCATAGAAGGCAGTCTATCTGACGTTGGATCACTTGACGCTAATCCGTCGTTTAGAGGTCAGTCGGCCAACTGAGGTTCACCAGACATTAAACAGAGAAAGCGTCGGAGAAACGACATACCTCCGACCATGAATTACTATCTCCATACAGTTTGAAACGATTCTCTTACTTAATAAATACAACTGCTAGACCGGTGGTTTCTGACATCTTTTGAACCAGCTTTTAGTGAATGATTTACAGGATATCGCGATCTAAAAACAAGCGCGGCGCCAAGCTTTTTTATCGACCCGAGAAAACATTGTTTTGTCCTCGAAAGCGAAGTGAAGACCAAAAAAGGTCCATCTTTACTTCAAATCGAGAGCCCAAAAAGCTTTTGTTCAAATAAAAAGACAAAAATCTCATGTTCTAAAATATCGACCGATAACTTTCATGTACAAGCTTCTCTGTTAAATTATGCAAAACTTATTTTGAAGTTAGTAAAGAAAAAATAGTAGCTAAAAATTTGTAATTGAATTCACTGGTCTTTTTAGAAGACGCTATTGCCCCTTTAGTTAAAAATTACCTTGATTAACGATTTCAAAAATTTTTGTAACAGAAGCAGACGAACTTTTAAAGTAAACTTTACTGAGGCTGTAAGCTACAAAACTATAGCCGTACCAGACCAAACCAAAAAATTTTCGACGATTGCCCGCATCATGATTTTGCATTATTTTTCGGTGATGCCCAAATTTCATTTAGATTTAATGTGAAAACCTTTTTTATTTTTTGCTTTTCATTTGTCTTTTTAGTTGTGAGTAGAAAAGAAATGACTGGTTTTGTCGAAATATATTTTTGAAGACAAAAAAAATCTTTACATTTAGTGATAATCTTACAAAAGGGAGGCGGTACAAGAAAAATAGGGGGCTACTTTTCAGTGTGCTGAGTTTTTTATATTTTAAAAAAATAAAGTAAATAAAGTGATCTTTTAAAAAAAGATTATCACTTTTAAACAATGTCCAAAAATTTTTTTTTGCCCTAAAAATATAGTGACCTTTAAAATAAGATTATTACTTTCAATCGAGTACATTATATCTACCTTCGTTCTAAAGTTAAGGTGCGGACGGGGGGCCACTGTCATAGTCTTACTATGATAAAAGAAAGCAATATTTTGCTATTTTACAGCAATATTTTTGCTTATGGGGCTACTTTTTGACGCTTTTAGGGAGAGGGCGATGCGGCCGCTCCGTATTAAAGCCATCACTGTTCACATTAAATCTTAGTTGTTTTTGCAAACTGATCTGAATTGTTTTAAATTGAATAACTTTCTCCTACCAAAATAGTGAATGGTCGGTGCCCGAAAACTTTTGATTCTGTCTGTTTTAGGGACAATTGTCCCCAGCTCGTGCGCCTATGTACAAAACAAGAAGTTAAATGCCGATTCTCTGGAACGACACAATAGCATTTTATGTTCCGAAAATTTTTAGGCAAGTCCATAATATATTCATTCAGCTTTTTTTGACCTCATCTTATAAAAAATAAAAAATTCACTAAAATATCTTTTATTTTTACTTTAGAAAAATGTTGCGTATTATTATGAAACAATTTCCGATTCTGATTGATTAAAATCGTCACAATATCGCAATTGAGAATTCGCAGAATCACATAACAAAACCAAACGGAAAAACATCACGGTTGCATAAGGTTTATAACACAGCAACTCACGAATAAATTTTTTTAGGAATTTAAAGATTTTGTGAAAATTGTACACTCACAGTTGATTGTTTCTTATGGTAAGATTACATTAAGTGTTTAAATAATGGTTGCTACGATATTACAATTTTTAAAAAAATATTAATCAAAAAAAGTCTGAGATCATAGCTGATAATATTTCAATGTTTGAATATAATTTTCATAATCTTGATAACAGCAAATAAATTCAATGAACAAACGTAATACGATCGCGTGGGCGAGATAAAAGTCTGGTGTGGAACATGCCCAAAGCTGTGCATGACCCCATATGAAAGCGTGACATCTGAAACACCAGAAAGTATACTAAAAAGCGGCAAAATTAGAAACTTTATGTGTATGATTATTTACTTTCGAAATTCAAGTGAATACTAAAAAATGGTCTTTATGTAAATTTCGAGACAAAAAGCAACTTTTCGTCTTTAATTTCAAGTTAACTCTTTTTAGTCCTGGTCATATAGATTTGGTTCACGCTCGAAACTGTGTTTATTCTTACAAACTTTATTGAGAGAGAAAATGTTTAAGCCTTAAATAATGTTTTTCAGTTTATAAATCAATTAGCAAATTAAACAACCAAGTTTATTGCTTTTACAACAGGGCTGCCAAACTCGTGAATGCATGCGGACCGGATCTGTAAAATTTTAACCCAAAAAATTTGCACGAGAAGACTAAAACAAGGTATTCACCTCAAATCTTAATCGTTTTCTGAATTTCGGAACTTTGTCCTGCAGTAGTAGTTCATT
Organism: Diplosoma virens; assembly: GCA_963680785.1. Taxonomy (NCBI): domain Eukaryota; kingdom Metazoa; phylum Chordata; class Ascidiacea; order Aplousobranchia; family Didemnidae; genus Diplosoma; species Diplosoma virens. Next base: position 30,368,065 of record OY796895.1, on the reverse strand, counting down.
TTGTATGCACAAAAAGTTTGTTTTTCCCAAGTATCGCTGCCCGAAAATTTCTGATTTTGACCAAACTTTTTGAGTTTGAAAGAATTTTTCAAAAGACTTCGCGAGCCGCGAGTTAGTCATGCCTGGTTTACAATGTTATATTTCATGTTTAGATCTTGGAAATCGAATAAAATTTGCTTTTGCTAATGTCATTGAACTGAAATGTGATAAGATAAAAAAAAGATTTTTAATTATCACAGCAAAAATAAATTTAATGAAGCACCAAATAATTCATTTTCTTCGTAAAGTTGATATAATATCCTAATTTCAGTCGATGTATTTTTGAATTTCCAAGAAGAACGACAATTGACTAAAATTTTATAATGTCGGCATATGGCACACGGTAATTGGTAGCCTAAATTCACGATAGAGTTACGGTTAGTTTAGAGAAAAGATTTAGAGAAAAGATTGGTTGGTTGAGTTAGATTGAATTTTACAATAACATTGAAATTAGGATTGAGGTAAAAATTAGATTAACCCGTTTTAATTTTACCCTTAAGTTAGGGTTGGGCTTTTTTCAAAATTTTATTAAATAACTTCATTTTCTAATTGGTACAAAAATAACGAAAAAACTCGACCACGAAAATCAGTGAAAATATTATGCTGCAAAAGACAAACATTCTAAGAAAATAAAATCTATGAAACATTCTAAGAAAATAAAGTTAGGGTTTGAAAACCGGGACCCCGGGATTTAGTGATTTTTGCATTCCAGTTTCCCGGTTTTGCGTAAAAACAATTCCTGCTTTCTTCTAATGGTAAATATAACAAAACTATGTATACTCATAAATTTAAAGGTCATAAATAAATTTAACTACGTCAACATCTGCTGTTGGCTCAACTACTCATGATAATGCTACAATGCTAGAACTTCAGCAGCCTTGCTCAAGCTCAAGCACTACCAAGCAAGAACAACAGGAAGCAACCGAGGCAATGGAAACTCAACAGCCTTGCTACTCACCAACATTTATCGTTTTAGATCTGGCAGCTCCATTCAATGACTAGGGAAGTGGCCTCTAATTCTTACTTATGAACAAAAAAGAAATGGGTAGCAAGAGGCAGCTCAGAATGTCAACACATGAACAGTAACTTTACCAAATCAAAAAGATTCTATGCGGCTGAAGGTCACAATAGATTTTGTAAAAAGCAATATTTACTCATGTGCATAAAACTATAAATGAAAAGCGACTTAGGGAGTGTTTATGTTACAGCGAGAACAAAGGCAATCTGTACTGTTTTACCTGCAAACTAACAGCCTCGCCAAACACAGAATTGCACATATTTTATTAAGGCTTCAATGATTGGAAGAATGCACAGCTGCTCATTGAGAGAGACGGGTTAAGTTTGATGCACAAAGCTGGGGTCCTGTATCTAATCAATCTCCGAAAGCATGGAAAAAAAATTGATGCTGCTCTGACAAAACAACTTGAGGACGAAAAGAAATACTGGGGTTCCTACTGGAGAGGATCTAAAATTTCATGAAGTTTTGTGTGAAAGGAGGTTGGCCTTCAGAGGAACAGATGAAACAGTAGGGTCTCCTGTTAAACGAAACTATTTGGGACTGTTGGAGCTTCTTGCAATTGCCGATCCATTCTTTTGCCAACACATCAAGATGCATGCCAATTGTGGAAAACAGCACACTTCCTACTTATCAAAGGCCATTTTCGAAGAGGTAGTCAAAATATTGAGAAAAGCAGCTGAAGATATAATCGTCAGTAAACCGAAAGAATCTAAATACTTTTTTATATCATTAGATTCAACCCCGGATATTGCTCACGCGGACCAGCTTTATTTCACTGTAAGACATGTCAAGCCAACAGGGCCTGTGGAAAGGTTTCTGGAATTTCTGCCAATGGAGGGCCATACTGCTCAGCAGATTTTCGACACCCTGGTACAGTACACCAATAAGAATTGAGTATCAATCTTGCCGATTGCCGTGGACAGAGTTATGAGAATGCGTCCAACATGAGCGGCAAATATAACGGAGTCCAGGCACTTGTCAAAGAAAAATTTGGCGCTGTTGCAGAATATGTTCCATGCTACGCTCATTCGTTGAATTTAGTTGGTGCATGCACTGCACAATTGTGTCCAGAAATAGTTCAGTTTCTTAACTTTGTTGAAAATATCTATATATTATTTGCTGCTTCAACACACCGGTGGTCCATTCTGCGTCAGCGTGCGGGCGGTGGAGTGCTAAAGAGCTCTCTGCAACACAATGGTCCGCAAGAGCTGATGCCATTAAGGCTATAAAAGAACATTTTCTTTTTATAAAGGAGGCACTGGAGAAACTTGCGAATGACTAAAAGGCAGAATGCCGACAGCAGGCAAATGGACTCTTCGAGAAAATGGAGTTGCTCGAAACTAGAATCTTAGTGCTTTTTTAGAATAGCTTACACGAGCGCTTCCAGGCAATTCAAGCCTCTCTTTAAGCAAAGCAGCTAAATATTAACATTAGTTCAGGGTTGTGTGCCTCTTTGGCAGGATCCCTACAGAATTTCAGAGAACAATTTGCTATGTTTGAGTCAGAGGCGCAGAAGCTGACTCAAGTGCAGGATTACCGACCAACAAAGACAAAAGAATTGTCCAAAATCGAAGGCGAGATAATGATGTAGGTAGTGGCCGTTCAGTTCCAGAAGCAATAGATAATCAATTACGTAAACACAGATTCCGGGTGGATGTTTTCCTTGCAGTATTGGACAGCCTATTATCTGCACTGAAGTAACGTCGCAAGGCATACACCCAATTGAACACAAGGTTTAGTTTTTTGCAAAATCTGCATGACCTAACACCAGCAGATCCAAAAAAGTGCTGACAGAGTTTTAAAAGTATATCCCCAGGATTTGGAAGACAGATTGAAATATTAACTACTTCAGTTTTCAGAATTCGTAAAGCACATTGGTATTGATTGCTCCTCTCCAGAACTCAACTATTTCACTTTGATTAAAGAAAATGATGTTGACACCACGTTTCCTAACATTAACAATTTGTTACGCATTTATCTATGTATGATGGTAACTAATTGTACTGGAGAGAGATCATTTTTCAAAAATGAAGTTGATTAAAAACTATTTGCAAAACACGATGGGCCAAGAGCGGCTAAACTATTTAACTCTTTTGAATATTGAAAATGACGTTCTGAAGTCACTAACGCGTCAAAAAGACCTTTAAATGATGTTGTTGAAGTTTTATATTTCTCCTTGCAAATAAAAAATTACATTAGACTTTTGTTGTTGTAGAATGTAGATCAAATCCATAAAATATTTAATTACTTCCCGGTCATTATCTGTACATCAAATCAATCTGCTACAGGTCCAGCACTTGGTCAATCCGGCACTGCTAACCACATCATGTCAGCTAACACAGATCGGGTAAAGTCAAGTTGCAGTTCTGCTGTTCACATTGCAAACATTAAACCTGCAGTTTCATTGCAAACATTAAGTAAAACTTACTCAATAATTGTTCTTGTTGTTGCTATGCAATTAGCTCAAGTTCGTTTTTGTCTGATATCAATTCAATCAATTTAATCTCCAGTCAGTGAAACAAATAAAGTATAAACAAATTTATTGTTTTAATCATTAAATTTATGTTTTAAGACTATTAAGGGCTTTTCGCTTGAATTACAGTAACGCTGAAGTAACATTGAATTACAGTAACTTTATTACAGTAACGCTGAAGTAACATCACATACAAATACAAATGACTGGTCAGAAGCTCTTTGATGGCAATCTTTTTAAGCATATGCCATGCATCTCAAGCATCTATTTTTAAAACAACGATTCCACGTTAAATCCTCTGGGAAAATTATTCATGAAATTTTTTGAAAACATCTGGAAAAGATGTGATCATATTCTATATTAGCTATGCAAAATATCAAGTCACTTTCATTTTCAGTTTCTAAATAACGAAAGTTTTTTTAAATCTCGTTTTTGAACAATAGGTGACGGTATTTTTGCGTGTTTGCTTATATTTTTATTTAATTTTAGACCGATTTTTTCATTAAAACATCAATACAAAGATCTCAATAAACTACATCATGGACTCCTAAATAATAGAACCTGGACTGGAAACGGAATTGAAAATCGCAGAGCGCGTGTACAAAGGTAGGCCAGTTGTAAAAAGCTAAAAAATTAGTTCGATTTTTTAGAAACTATTCACTGTTAAGTTATTAAACTTAGAAGTATGGCTTGCCAAATATAATGAACAATAGATTTATGATAAATGTGAAAAGAATGCTGGAAAAAAATCAGTGTAGGTTTATTAGAAAAAGATTAATGACTAAAATATGTAAGAATCACAAATATTGCACACATTAATTTACAAATACTAGCAAAATTTATATTCTACTTCTGGTATTCAGGTAAAATTTTTTATCAGTTAATAATGTAGGCAACTTACGAATGAACAGCTATTTTCTATTTGTTGTGTATTTTTTCACAGAATCAAGCTTGATCATTGCATAGTTTAACAATGGCATTATAATTTATTCACTATTATTTTTGTGACATTAGTAAAAACAATAAAAGAAGTAATACATTTTTTTATTTTTTAATTTATATGCAACAACATTTATGTCTTATCTATCTGCTACTTCAATTGAATGTTACTACTGAATAAATTATTGAATTTAATACAATTAGTACATTTATTATTGAAGCACATAATTGCATTTTAAAGTTTAGTGTTTTTCTACTTTATTTTTTGATTATCTTATTTTAAAAGTGTATTTAAAGGTTATTATTTTTTGGTTATCTTATTTAAATTTAAAGAAAAGGCATTTTTTTAACCTTTTAATTACCTTTTTTTGCATAGAAAAATATTTATTTAAAAAATGGTTTATAAATGTGCTGCCATTGATTGCAAATCTGGATACTCTTCAGAAGAAAAAAAGTTAAATGTTACATATCATTCATTCCCTTTAAAAAATGAAGAACTTTTATGTAATTGGTTAAAAAACATAGCTAGGAAAAATTTTAAACCCTCAAAATACTCAAGGTTGTGCTCACTCCATTTTAAAGCAGATGATTTTATTAAAGTTTCTCATGATTCAAACCAAAGACGCAAAAGAAAAAGAGATAGTGAGCACTTATGTTATAGAAGACTAAAACCTGGTGCTGTTCCTTCAATTTTCAAAAATATTCCTTTGTATTATACAAATAAAGATATACCTTTAAGAAGCGGTAATGCTCTTTCAAAAACTAGGCATGATAATGAATCAGCAATACTGCAAAAACAGTGTGAAAATTTTTTGCAGTCTGACAATTTAAAAAATTTTGATGATTTGTTAGAAAAACTTTCATGCACAGTTTTGTCTCCACAGTTTGTTTTATATAAATCAGAAGCAGGAATTTCTTTAATATATTTGTCTATTGAACAACCATTCTCAATTTTGTTTTCCATAAACATTGATAAAGATCTGCATGTGCAAATCTATCATGAAAAAAAACTTATTTCTCCTTCTTGTTACCATCACATTTTGTCTTCTGAGAAAGTAACACTATTTTCTGAAGTAGAAAATTTAATAGCCTTTGCAAAAAATTTAGACCAAAACATCACAACATTAATGGAAACAATTAAAGCAAAATTATTAAATCTAATAGAAAAATACATTGATTTGTGCCAGGATGACTATAAAAAAAAACCATTGAATTTTATATTGGAGCAATTGAAATTACTTTTTATTACTAAAAAACAACGTCGCTATTCAGTAGAAATGTTGGTCATGTCTTACATAATGCATGCAACCAGTTCTAAGGCATATGAAAGGCTATGTCAAGAGCAAATTATTATATTACCTTCAGTGAAAACGTTGAGAAAAATAACAATGAATCTAGACCAAAGAACTGGACTTGATGATTCTGATTATCTTAATATAAGATTTTCAAAGTTAAACTTTTTTGACAGAAATGTTCTCTTGATGATTGATGAAATATATCTTTCAAAACGTGTCGAATCAAGTGGAGGACAGGTTTTTGGCTTGACTGAAAGTTGTGCTGTAGCTGCCACAGCTTTGTGTTTCATGATTAAGTCTTTATCTAGTGGCTATCAAGATATGGTAGGAATTTACCCAATTAAAAATTTAAAAGCTGAAACACAAAAAGCTTGTTTTGATAAAATTATGCTACTTGTTCATGAAATTGGATTTAATGTTATTGGAATCTGTGTTGACAATGCTTCTGCAAATAGAAAGTTTTTCAAAGATTTTCTTTGTAATGGTGCATGGAAAGCATCCATTCCAAACAAGTATACAGATGGAAAAATCTTTTTAATATTTGACCCTACTCACATAATTAAGAATATATATAATAACTTAGTGAACAGAAGAGTGTTTGAAATGCCTTGTATGACTCCCATACTTGATACTCCACTTACAGCCAGTTTTGCAGATATAGAGAAAGTTTACAATCTTGAATGCCAAAAACCTTTAAGGATTGCCCATCGTCTAACAGAAACAGTTTTAAAACCCAATAGTATAGAAAAAGTTAATGTTAAACTTGCTCTGGCTGTGTTTCATGAGTCAACTGTGATTGGATTAAAGGAATATGGATTTCATGAAACTGCTTCTGCTATTGATTTGTTTTTGAAGCTGTGGAATATTTTAAATGTTTCAACATCAGAAATTGGAAAGCATAAACGGGATATTTCTCGTGACCCAGTTCGATCCACTGCTGATTGGAAGTTGAAATTTTTGACGGACTTTGGCCATTATATTAGTTTTTGGAAAAATTCAAATGTAAGTATGTTTTGCAAACTTTTTTTGTTTAAAAATATAAAACAGATTTCTTACCTATATCTGATATGTTAATTTTCAAGAGTAGTGTCATAACGTAAGTTTTTAATTGAAACAAAATTATTAGATCAGCTGCTTGCAATTTATTGTATTCACATCCGACTGGCTGTTTGCAAAATCTTTGTATTACTTAATGATCTTTCTGTGATTTTCTTTGTTACAATGTTTTCATTGTTATGTTTATATGGGTATTTTCTTAATATCTTTTTTTTTTTCTATTCAGCAACCTGGATTAACTGAACACACTTCCCATGCTTTGCATCAAACATGTGAAGCAATAACGCAGATGTCAAAATACTTGTTGGAAAACTGTGGCTTCAATTATGTGCTGTTGGGAAAAATTCAATCAGATATGATTGAACGAAGATTCAGCCGAATTCGTCAACTCAGTGGAGCAAATTATTATATTTCTATGAGACAACTTCAAGAAAGTGACAGGAAAATCCGCTCAATCTCGTTGTTGAAATATTCGCAAATATCTATCGCTGAGATTGATATCATAGTCAAAACAAAATGCACTAGTAACAATAAATTAATGGCCACAGCAGAAGCCTTGCAAGCTGAGCTACTATTTAATATATTGCCGACAGAAAATGATGCAGCTGTTATATTTTATGTTACCGGATACTGTTGCAAATCACTGGTTAAATCAACAAGATGCGTTGAATGCAAAACAGCTACAGTTGCAACCATAGTTGAATATGTTCCTCCTTTAACAACAACTATGCATGAGTATGCAAACAAATTTTTTGATGGCATAAATCGTGGGGGTCTTTGGAAACCAACAACCGAGTTATATGAAATTGGTTGTCTTTGTTGGAAGGTTTTTGCTGAACTTTGCAATAGTGATTTGAAAAAGTCATTAAGTGCCGAAAATCAGCAGGAAATTTTTAAAGAAATTGTAAACATATCTTATTTTAATGATGATGTTGCTTTTCGGTCGCTTCCAGTATTGTGTAGCAACGGGCACAATATTGTAGAAGGAGTGTCAATACGTTTCTACAATTGCATGTGCAAAAATTTAATTCGCCAATTAACGGAAAAGGGGCGTAGAGGTACTAGTGCCAAAATTAGAAAACTTAATAGTAATTAAACTGTAAATACTCCCAGTTAAAATTATTGATTTTTGCAAATATTATTACTAGTTTTTTTTAGATAACGTCTAGCTATGCGTAAAAATAATAATTCGTTTGTTGTTGTCCGGATTTAAACATTTAGTAATGTTACTGTTTTTTATAAACCATTTAAACTCGTCAAGCTTCTAAAATTTGCCGAAATTCATTAATGTTTTGCTTTTTTTAAGTTTAGGTTTGTGTTACTTTGTATCACATCCTGAAGTATATTTTTGTTAAAGCTACTGTTACATAAACCACCTTAAAACGTTGCAAATGAACTGTAAATTGCAGTCCAGTTACTTATAAAATATTGTTACGTAGTTTTTTCATTCTTCTGTTTTGGTCTTTCATTTTGTAGTACTTGTGTACATATCAAACGTACTTTATGATTGATCTTAGTTACCTACAAGCTTTCTACAAGCTTCTCCCAAAACCAAGCTTGTCACAACGTTTATGCGTTCGAAAATAGTTTTTACTTTACTCATGTATGCATTTTATTTTTTCATATATATTTTTATCTAATTGTTTGTTACATATTTTTGTTATTCTATTTTAGAAGTTGATGTTATTCTACTGTTTGTTTTTCAATATAGCCTTTTAGTTTGATTGTAGCTTTTTAAATCATGCTTATACCAAATCAGAGAAATAGTCGCTAGACTAAGATGATGTTTATCATAGAATCTCATTCGTACTAAATTCAAGTCGACTAAAAAAGAACATTTTTGGTTCAACTAGGCTGTGGGCCGACCCAAACGTTTCCGCTGCAAATATCAATCAAGTAAAGCTTTAATTTAACCAATTTATGCTTTTAAAAAAAGCATCAATATTTTTTTTCTAAAAAGACAATTTTACTGCAATGGCCTACTTTTGTACACTCGTAATTTCTCGTTTCCAGTCCAGGTTCTATTATTTAGGAGTCCATGACTACATCTAAACGCTAAATATTAATTTTGTAGTTGCTAAAATCTATGATATTCAACTTCAATCAAAAACTGCAAAAAAGTATATTTCAAAATTTTTTACAATTTTTTTGAAATTACCGTAAATCATTGCGATTAATATTGTGACTATTTCTCGATGGAGTTTATAGATAACTTGAATTTTTACGATTTTTTTTGAGCGTTAGAGAGATTCCATGATAAATCATCCAAGAAAATGTTTCATGATCTTGAAATATTTTCATAAAAATTAAGCAATTATATGTAGTTCATTGAGATCGTTTTTTTATTGTTTTAATAAAGAAAATCGGTCAAAAATTGAATAAGATGTAACTAAAAAACGCAAAAATAGCGTCACGTAGTGTCCAAAAACGAGATTAAAACAAACTCATGACTAAGAAACTAAAAATAGATTTGATATTTTGCATAGCTCCAATAGAAGATGATTACATCTTTTCCAGAAGTTTTCAGAAAATTTCATGACCAAGAATAATTTTCTTAAATGATTTGATATAAAATGGCTGAGAGGCAATGCAACAAACAAAGAAGCTTTTGTTTTGTTTTTTTGCACCTGGGCGATGTTTCTTCTTATGACGGAACAAAAAGCTTGGCCGACTTATCAAGAATCGCTTTCTAAGAATTAAAACAAAGAAAGCTTTTGAAAACAACTGAGTTACAGTAATAGTCTTTTGCGCTTTTATCTGTGACATGAAGCTCAATTTAATTATTTCATTAGCACTTTTAAATCTTCAAAAGCCAAATCTTTTATAAACATTTTAACCCTGCTCTGGTAACATGAAAAATCACGTTAACAGTACCTTTAACAGTTTACAATTAATCAGGTAAACAACATTATTATTAAAAAAAATTTACTTGTCTTGGTATCTCTAAAAACAAGTCGTGGTAATCACTTGATGTTTACTTTAACATACCCGACGTTGTCTAGCCTCTAGTTGATCAAGAGGATAATATGATATGATGACAAATTTATGCTCTTCCGTTCAATTGTGGCCCGCAAGCTCTAACAATTTTAGGAAGTGATCCCCAGATTGAAGAACTTGGACAACACACCAACAAAGATAAACTGAAGAGCTCGTGTTTTATATCAACCACATCCGACAAGTAAGACTTATTAATAAATGCGCTGGCATAATGACAAAAGGAAAACAATATAAATTGTAATTGTAAATAGATGAGAAGCGATCAAATAGCTGTAGTTTTAGACCTCAATGTTGTGTTTGAAGAAATTGTCATTACAAGGTGTAAATTATTCTTAAGAGTTGTTTAAAACAGTTCTATCGAAAATGACAGGACTGCTCAGCTTTGACCTGTTTGGATACTTTTAGATTTGAAGTAATTAACTTTAATAGTTATGAGTCTTTGTTAAAAATTGCTTTGTTTCCTGCGATTCTTACTTCTTAAAACTTCTTTTATCTTACGACCAATGAGATGAAAGATAATTTGGACTTTTTTATTTTTTTGGCCCTGATGGTAGGTGCTTTCACGCAGCCTGGGCCGTGAGTAAGTCTGTTCATTGATTTTAAAATGGCAGACCGAAACCGAACCTACCAAAACGGAAGGGTATCCACCCATGTTCAGTGTGGGTCTGCTAATTGGCAAACGTCCTTTTCAGGACGGGGCAATGTCAGGATAAAACTGCCCTTTTCAGGGCACATTGCCAACAAGTTCCGAAGACCCACTATTCTTCAGTTGAACATCGAAGGCCTCACTGCAAGCAAGATGAACGTTCTTTATCACCTCGCTATGCAGTCTGAGGCACTCGTCACCCTACTGCAGAAGACCCACTGCACTGATGCAGAGAAGTTGGTGCTACCAAACTACCAACTAGCTGGGTCTTCTTTAAGCAGGAAGCATGGCCTTGCCACGTTTGTCCACGAGCGACTGAGATACACGCTTTTAGACCAATCTCCACCGACATCGGAGATCGAGTGGTTGTGTGTGGACGTTAATGGTTATAAAATAGTCAACGTCTACAAACCACCGTCAACGCGATCGCGAACCCTGGATCTCCCAGTGTTTCCTCACCCTGTCTTTACGCTGGCGATTTTAACTGTCGTCGTGCTGACTGGGGTTATGACGACAACAGTCCGGACGGTGAGTGCTTGGCTGGCTGGGCAAGTATTAATTGTCTTGCCCTCCTATATAATGCCAAGGACGCTGCCAGTTTTTATTCCGGCCGCTGGAACACTGGTACCAATCCAGATCTAGCTTTCGCTAGCGTAGGTCCAAACAGTCGCTTACCGGATAGACGTGTCCTTGACAAGTTCCCCAGGTCACAACATCGACCTTCGCTTATTACACCACCAAGGTTTGCTATGGCAGTGCCAAACATGCCTGTTAAGCGATGGAACTTCCGCAAGGCCAAATGGAGTCACTACATTGCTTTGACGAATAAATTCGCAAAGACTTTGTTGCCGCCTGATTCACTTGATGTGGATGCGGCTTACCAGGACTTCTGCAACACCATTAAGAAAGCAGCCAAAAAGATTATCCCACGCGGTTATCGCAATAACTATATTCCGTGTTGGGATGCAGAATGTGAATCCCTCTATAAAACTCTTCTGCAGTCTCCTCAGGGAGACGACTCAAGTTTGGCTGCTACAGCTCTGCTTACCAAGCTTGACAGAAAGCGGAGGGATCGATGGTCCGAAACAGTTCGGAGCATTGACTTCTCACACTCTAGTCGAAAAGCGTGGAGTATTTTGAACAACCTTACTGGTAGGTCACGACACTCTCCTCGTCACTGTCCCGTCTCAGCCGATGCTATTGCATCTCAGCTGGTTAGAAATGGGAAATACGAGGCTGTTAACCGCAAGTCATCTCGACTTGTCTGTAAAGCAGTGTCTGACCTTTGGAAGGCCACAACACCAGACACAGTAAATATCTCTGACAATTTTTTACCGAGAGAATTTGCTGCTGCCCTTCAACATTTAAAACCAGGTAAAGCTCCGGGACCTGATTCCATCTGCCCCGAGCTTATACTCCATGCCGGAGCTGCTTTGAAGTCCTGGTTACGTGACTTCCTTTCTTCCTGTTTGCGCCGACTCAAAATTCCCAAGATCTGGAGAAGAGCGCTTGTGGTCGCGATCCCAAAACCAGGAAAGCCCGTGGGGGACCCAAAGAGTTATCGACCGATATCTCTGCTCTGTGTCCCCTACAAGATCCTCGAGAGGCTTATCTACGCCCTCGTTGAACCATTAATCAATCGACTGCTCCCTAAAGAGCAGCTGGGTTCCGACGCAGGAAGTCAACCGTAGATCAAGTTGTTCTGCTAACCCAGAACATCGAGGATTCTTTCGAGGTTAAAAAGAAGGCCGGTGCCGTATTTATCGATCTGACAGCTGCTTATGACACTGTCTGGCACCGTGGCCTTACCTGCAAGCTGCTGAGACTTCTTCCGGATAAGCACATGGTCAAAATCATCATGGAGCTTGTCCGAAATCGAAGTTTCACCCTTACCACCGGTGACAGCAAGCAAAGCAGGCTACGCTACCTTAAAAACGGCGTTCCTCAGGGATCGGTCTTGGCTCCCCTCCTATTTGACATCAATACGTACAATCTGCCTTCCATGATTTCCAGAAAATTTGCTTATGCTGATGATTTAGCATTGTTGCACTCTTCTGAAAACTGGAAGGACTTGGAGGGAACCTTAAGCCAAGACATGTCCACACTGTCAGCGTATCTCCAGTCTTGGAGGTTGAAGCTCAGTCACACTAAAACGATGACGACAGCCTTTCACTTAAACAACCGAGAGGCCAAACGTGAGCTAAAGGTCTACAACAACGGTAGACTTTTACCGTTCTGTCCAACCCCTACTTACCTTGGGGTAAAACTGGACAGATCGCTTACGTTTCGTCACCATTTAGTGGCATTGCGCAAAAAACTATCTTCCCGCGTCACACTGCTGAGGCGACTCGTGGGCTCGGGATGGGGTACTGGTGCTAAAACACTACGCATAGCCACCTTGTCTCTAGTCTACTCAACAGCTGAGTACTGTCCGCCAGTCTGGTGTCGCAGTGCTCACACTCGCCTCATTGACAGTGTCTTAAATGACGCCTTGCGCATAGTTACTGGATGCCTGCGTCCCACTCCAACGGACCACCTACCTGTACTTTCAGGCATCCAGCCAGCTGAGCTTCGCCGACTGGGAGCGACACTCTGCTTGGCTTACCGTGGATCTCTGGACCCCGATCATATCTTGCATGGTCTTTTAAGTGGGTCCTCAGATACTGGCCAAGTGAGACTAAGATCCAGACGACCATTTGTGCCAGGTGCGCGGAATCTCTTGGACAACTTTGCCAGACTTGGCATCCGCGCTTCTGAATGGACAAACCACAAATGGAACGCGGAGTACTGTGAAAATGCTCCCAGGCTCCGTGCTTTTGTGCCCGAGACCAGTGCCAGGCATGTTGGAATGGGCTTACCCCGAGCAGCTTGGGTTAAGCTCAACCGCCTGAGGACTGGTGTTGGGCGATTCCATTCGTCCATGCACAAATGGGGTCTCGCTCCTTCACCGAATTGCGAGTGTGGCGCCTCAGAGCAAACCGCAGACCATGTACTAACAGCGTGCCCTATACATCGGGCACCACATGGAGCACGAGGTCTGACGGTTTTGGATGACAAAACTCGATGCTGTCTTAATGACATCACTGCCAGCATCTGATCCAGGTAGTGCAGCAGTCTGGGGTAGTAAAAGAATAAACCCTTGGCCCCAGTCCTGTTTGTGTCTGGCCTGGAGTGGATATCCTTCAAACGACGACGACGACGACGACGCTTGAATTTTAATAGCAAAATGGTGACAAAGTTTTAAAGATATAATTCTGATATATTGTGTACAATTGTACATGATGACATTTACAGTCCACTTTTATCATTAATGCTTTCACGACGGGTAGACATTTGTAGAGCAGTGCTTTCGGGTCGGGTATTTTTTACGCATTTTTTTTTATTTTTTATTTTTTAGTAAAATAGAATACTGTAATATTTTTTGGCATCGTTCAAATTTTTTGGTTGTTACCTGTCTCTAGAGTTCTAGTTTATCTCTGGAAAAAGTTTTGTCTCAACACGTCAAGAAACATGGAAGTTATAAGTGTTGTTTACTGTTATAAGTGTTGTTTGTTGTTGTTTTTTGGCCCAGATGGTAGGTGCTTTCACGCAGCCTGGGCCGTGAGTAAGTCTGCTCATTGATTTTAAAATGACAGACCGAAACCGAACCTACCAAAACGGAAGGGTATCCACCCATTCCGATGTTCAGTGTGGGTCTGTTAATCGGCAAACGTCCTTTTCAGGACGGGGCAATGTCAGGATAAAACTGCCCTTTTCAGGGCACATTGCCAACAAGTTCCGAAGACCCACTATTCTTCAGCTGAACATCGAAGGCCTCACTGCAAGCAAGATGAATGTTCTTCATCACCTCGCTATGCAGTCTGAGGCACTCGTCATCCTACTGCAGGAGACCCACTGCACTGATGCAGAGAAGTTGGTGCTACCACATTACCAACTAGCTGGGTCTTCTTTAAGCAGGAAGCATGGCCTTGCCACGTTTGTCCACGAGCGACTGAGATACACGCTTTTGGACCAATCTCCACCGACATCGGAGATCGAGTGGCTGTGTGTGGACGTTGATGGCTATAAAATAGTCAACGTCTACAAACCACCACCAACGCGATTGCGAACCCTGGATCTCCCAGTGTTTCCTCACCCCTGTCTGTACGCTGGCGATTTTAACTGTCGTCATGCTGACTGGGGTTATGATGACAACAGTCCGGATGGTGAGTGCTTGGCTGGCTGGGCAAGTATTAATTGTCTTGCCCTCCTATATAATGCCAAGGACGCTGCCAGTTTTTATTCCGGCCGCTGGAACACTGGTACCAATCCAGACCTAGCTTTCGCTAGCGTAGGTCCAAACAGTCGCTTACCGGATAGACGTGTCCTTGAGAAGTTTCCCAGGTCACAACATCGACCCTCGCTTATTACACCACCAAGGTTTGCTATGGCAGTGCCAAGCATGCCTGTTAAGCGATGGAACTTCCGCAAGGCCAATTGGAGTCACTACATTGCTTTGACGAATAAATTCGCAAAGACTTTGTTGCCGCCTGATTCACTTGATGTGGATGCGGCTTACCAGGACTTCTGTAACATCATTAAGAAAGCAGCCAAGAAGACTATCCCACGCGGGTATCGAAACAACTATATTCCGTGTTGGGATGCAGAGTGTGAATCCCTCTATAAAACCTTTCTGCAGTCTCCTCAGGGAGACGACTCAAGTTTGGCTGCTACAACTCTGCTTGCCAAGCTTGACAGAAAACGGAGGGATCGATGGTCCGAAGCAGTTCGGAGCATTGACTTCTCACACTCAAGTCGAAAAGCGTGGAGTATTTTGAACAACCTTACTGGTAGGTCACGACACTCTCCTCGTCATTGTCCCGTTTCAGCCGATGCTATTGCATCTCAGCTGGTTAGAAATGGGAAATACGAGGCTGTTGATCGCAAGTCATCTCGACTTGTCTTTCAAGAAGTGTCTGACCTTTGGAGGGCCACAACACCAGACGCAGTAAATATCTCTGACAATTTTTCACAGAGAGAATTTGCTGCTGCCCTTCAACATTTAAAACCAGGTAAAGCTCCGGGTCCTGATTCCATCTGCCCCGACCTTATACTCCATGCTGGAGCTGCTTTGAAGTCCTGGTTACGTGACTTCCTTTCTTCCTGTTTGCGCCGACTCAAAATTCCCAAGATCTGGAGAAGAGCGCTTGTGGTCGCGATCCCAAAACCAGCAAAGCCCGTGGGGGACCCAAAGAGTTATCGACCGATATCTCTGCTCTGTGTCCCCTACAAGATCCTCGAGAGGCTTATCTACGCCCGCGTTGAACCATTAATCGATCCACTGCTCCCTAAAGAGCAGGCTGGGTTCCGACGCGGGAAGTCAACCGTAGATCAAGTTGTTCTGCTAACCCAGAACATCGAGGATTCTTTCGAGGCTAAAAAGAAGGCCGGTGCCGTATTTATCGATCTGACAGCTGCTTATGACACTGTCTGGCACCGTGGCCTTACCTGCAAGCTGCTGAGACTACTTCCGGATAAGCACATGGTCAAAATGATCATGGAGCTTGTCCGAAATCGAAGTTTCACCCTTACCACCGGTGACAGCAAGCAAAGCAGGCTACGCCGTCTTAAAAACGGCGTTCCTCAGGGATCGGTCTTGGCTCCCCTCCTATTTAACATCTATACGTACGATCTTCCTTCCATGATTTCCAGAAAGTTTGCTTATGCTGATGATTTAGCATTGTTGCATTCTTCTGGAAACTGGAAGGACTTGGAGGGAACATTAAGCCAAGACATGTCCACACTGTCAGCGTATCTCCAGACTTGGAGGTTGAAGCTCAGTCACACTAAGACGGTGACGACAGCCTTTCACTTAAACAACCGAGAGGCCAAACGTGAGCTAAAGGTCTATAACAATAGTAGACTTTTACCGTTCTGTCCAACCCCTACATACCTTGGGGTAAAACTGGACAGATCGCTCACGTTTCGTCACCATTTAGTGGCATTGCGCAAAAAACTATAATCGCGCGTCACACTGTTGAGGCGACTCGTGGGCTCGGGATGGGGTGCTGGTGCTAAAACACTACGCATAGCCACCTTGTCTCTAGTCTACTCAACAGCTGAGTACTGTGCGCCAGTCTGGTGTCGCAGTGCTCACACTCGCCTCATTGACAGTGTCTTGAATGACGCCTTGCGCATAGTTACTGGATGCCTGCGTCCCACTCCAACGGACCACCTACCTGTACTTTCAGGCATCCAGCCAGCTGAGCTTCGCCGAATGGGAGCGACACTCTGCTTGGCTTACCGTGGATCTCTGGACCCCGATCATATTTTGCATGGTCTGTTAAGTGGGTCCTCAGATACTGGCCAAGTGAGACTAAGATCCAGACGCCCGTTTGTGCCAGGTGCGCGGAATCTCTTGGACAATCTTGCCAGACTTGGCATCCGCGCCTCTGAATGGACAAATCATAAATGGAACGCGGAGTACTGTGAAAGTGCTTCCAGGCTCCGTGCTTTTGTGCCCGGGACCAGTGTCAGGCCTGTTGGGATGGGCTTACCCCGAGCAGCTTGGGTTAAGCTCAACCGCCTGCGGACTGGTGTTGGGCGATTCCATTCGTCCATGCATAAATGGGGTCTCGCTCCTTCACCGAATTGCGAGTGTGGCGCCTCAGAGCAAACCGCAGACCATGTACTAACAATGTGCCCCATACATCGGGCACCACATGGAGCACGCGGTCTGACGGTTTTGGATGACGAAACTCGATGCTGGCTTAATAACATCACTGCCAGCATCTGATCCAGGCAGTGCAGCAGTCTGGGGTAGTAAAAGGATAAACCCTCGGCCCCAGTCCTGTTTGTGTCTGGCCTGGAGTGGATGCCCTTCAAACGATGACGACGACGACGACGAAGAAACATGGAAGTTATAAGTGTTGTTTACTCAAGGAAATCGGGTGGACAGCTCATTAGTTATTCGATCCACTATTTTCTGAACTTTTCCAAGTGTATGTGTTGCGCGCCATTGTTGGAATTGTTGCACGCTTGACAATGGTGGAGAAAAAAGTTTTGTGGTTTTTTTAATAACAATAAATTTAAATTAAGTTTTTTTAATAACATTAAACCTATCTGGTGTCAGAAATTTATTTTATTTGTTTATTTTTTTGAATGATTATTTCTAATATATTTCTGTGCTTTCGCAATAGTGGGCTTTTCATCTCCAAGCTTTGTGGCGATGATGCACCCCTGGCATCTAAACACGTTCATTTTTAGAAACAAATGCAAAATTTAGAATCAGTTATTGTAAAAGCATTGAAAAAACTGAAGTTCAGTTCAAAATAAAATCAAAATTTAAAAAGTTCTTATTCTAAATTTTGAACAACGGTGAATTTTAGAAATTTTTTTCTCTTTTGCTTGATACAAATTATATCAATTGCATGATATCACATAATTTATCAAATCTGTTTACTCTCCGCAACTTTGCTTATTGGGAATAACAAAAACCTGCTTAAAAAGGACATACACGCTCGATCTTGAGATTTGCTCGAGGTTAAAGTTTCAACACGCTTTATATAACAATTTGCTTTTAGCAATTGTGGATAAATAAATCCATTATGCCAAGGGTCGGAAACCTGCGGCTCACGAGTCAAATACGGACCGCAAAATATTTTTATGCGGACCACAAATTTACAAAAAACTACTAACAAAAGTCAAGACCATACCTACATTTCTACAACAGGCTGTAACGCAAAAGCTAACGATCCAAATCCGAGTTCAAAGCGCCATTTCAATCATTTTTCAATGAAAGCCAACAATTACCAAACACCATTAACAAAAGTCAAGTTTATAAAAACGCTTTAAAAGCTAAAAAATTTCAAAATTTTAGAATTTTAGAAAATTGCAGACATGCTGCAACCAGAAAAGATATTTGCAATTGTATTGAAGGAACTTAGTGAACTATAATTAAACATTAGCAAATATTTAATCTAAAGATTTAGGGTTCGAATCGATTAACTTGTACATCTTTTTGAATACCTCAAGAAATTATTATACATTGATCAACCTAAAGATCAGCTTAGACGCAAAAAATGTAGCTGAAGAATTGCTTTTCAGATCAGTTTTTGTTCCTATCCTCACCTATGGTTATGAGTGTTGGGTAATGACCGAAAGAGTGAGATCTCAAGTAAATGCGGCCAAAAAGGATTTCTTACGAAAATCAGAGGTTTATCCCTATTTAACAAGGTTAAAAGCACTTACATTCGTCAATCTCTCAACATTGAACGACTACTACTCCGCATAGAACGATCGCAATTGCGCTGTTATGGCCATTTGACACGAATGTTTCACAAACGAACAGCAAAGCAACTAATGGATGCTTTTCCGAGTGGAAAAAGCCTTGAGGGCGACCCAGAATTCGCTGGCAGAATTATGTTGAAAACGTGGCCTGATCACGTTTTGGAATTCTACGTTGCAGAATTGCCGCTAGTTGCGGGCGATCGGCATACTTAGAGATCCCGACTCGAGTTGCTGCCTCGCAACCCCAAAAGGAAAAGCGCGCAAAGGAAATACACTGAATTAATTCAATGTTTTTTCCAAAAATGATGATGATGATGATAATACACATATGGTTATTTATGGTACATTATGAGCAGTACAGTGATCACTCAATCTTTTTTGTTTTAAGGTTGTTACTTTTTTCGTCGTTGCCAAGTCTTTCATCCTTTTTATAAGTAGAGCTCTGTTGAACGATACTCATTCTGTCGTTCACACCATGTTATGGCGTGAACGTTATAGCCAGTTGTAAAGATATAGGTATAATCTTGACTTTCGTTAATAGGTTTTGATGAATGTTGATTTTCCTTGAAGGCTGGTTGAAGTGGTGATTTCCGTATTAAATTTGCTTTGTTCAGTCCAGAGTTACTTTCTATAGTAGCAATGGATATTTGGTCTTGACTTTTTTGAACTGGGTATTAGCATTTGTCCCGGTAAGTTAATTAATATTGAATATTTGTTATCTTTGAAGAGTTCAGAAGGTTGTGTTTTCTGTAACAAGTTAGACGGTGTGCTTAATATCAAGTTTGACTGTTTTGATTTATTGTTATTGCCAGTTGTAGGTAAGAATATTTGCTCTTGGCTTTCCGTTTTAGCCGTCGACTTTTCAGTTTGTAAAATACTTTTTTCCGAATCTTCATTTTTATCATATGTTTGTTGAGGTAATGACTTCATCGTTATGTTAGAGTGGTTAGGATTATTATTATTGGCAGTTGTAGAAAAGTATGTTTTCTCATAGTTTTCTGAACTGTTTATTGGCATTTGCTTTTGCAAACTAAATTTTAGTGAGTATGCGTCCCCAGTCAATGGTTGATTAGTTGGTTTGTGTGACAAAGCGGGTTTTGCTAAAGTTAAGCTGCCATAAGTATTTGCATTATGTTCTGCTTTATTATAAGATAAATATATAAATCGATTGTTTTGTGCAATTGTTTGATTTTTTTGTTTTCTTCATTTATTTCTTGTTCCATTTTAATGAATTTGTTTTCCCAGAATGTTTTTCTTTTTGTAGCATGACATTTCAACTGTTTCTCTTTGTCAATTTTTTCTCGTAATTTAACTACATTTAGACTTGTTAACGCTTGTTCTGTCAAGTTGTTCTTGTTTCATTTGAAGTCTTTTAATTTCGGTTTTTGTTTCATCAACTGATTTTTGAAATTTTTTTTATCTATTGTCAATACTTTTCTATTTTCATCTCTTAACTCATCATACACCTTTTTAATTATTGATTTTTCCTCATTTGTTTTAATAGAGGAAGCATCAATTTTGGTTTGTACACAAATTGATAGTTTTTTTGTTTTATAGAGATCTTTATCCCAAAGTACTTTCGAATTTGTTTTCTGGTTCATTTCTAGTTGTTTTGAATCTTTAGAGGTTTGTTTATTAGTTTTATTTATGTGTTGGTTTTCCATCTTAAAATGTTTTTTTATCAGTAATTTTTGTTTATATTGGATAAGTTCGTTTTCTTTGTTGTCCATTTTATTTTCATAGTTTTTTAACTGATGCAATTCATCAAATCAGACATTAGGAATCGAGTAAGTTTTGTCAATGATTGCGGTTTTAGTACGTTTTTGTTCCAAAAAAGTTTGTCATCTCTTCGTTTTCGATAAGCCTTATTTTGCTTTAACATTGTTTTGTGTGATCGTTTAGTCTGTAATTTCTTTAGTCCAGTTGGAGGACACAAAAAGTGTGCTTGACGTCTGGAGAATTTAACATTATTCTTTGGGTTCTCATGTAAATTCTGAAAAACAACTCTATTAAAACTTTAAGTTTTTATAATTGCAAACCAAAGACAAAGATAAAATATTAACTTGTTTCTAAACATATATTTCTTTAAGTTTAACATTTTACGAGTTATTTTGAACTTGTTCACTCGTATATTTTAAAAATAGTGTAAAATTTTATATTTAAAAAATATAGGCCTACTAGTTCAAGTCGACTACGGTAGGTTCGAGCTATTTTCTTATATATATATGTTGGGGCTATATATCAGCGGTCGCCAACCTGTGGTCCGTGAAAATATTCAGGTGAACCGCGGGAAAAAATGGGTCATTATTTATATATCATAAACATTCAGAATAAAAAAGATACGATTAACAAAACTTAAGATAGCTTTTTTCACCTACTTTTTTTAGCGAAATTCTTTCTAAGTGAGTGATGTTTTAAGTACTTTTGCATGTGTACTTAGTGACATTTGAAAATGATAGTTGGCAACTACAGTTTGCTGCCATGAGTATGACAGAGTTGTCACTTCAGTTCAAATTTTTGACATCGCTTTGCAGGTTTGTTCTTTCTTTTCGTGAAGTTTATTATAAGGCAGCTGCAGATAATATAACCATGCTGGTGAAATGGCCCACTGCTCCGATCTCCGGATCTAAGAGAAGAAATATTTTCTATCAGCATGAACTTGGAGTGGATCCATACTTGTACTGATTCGGACAGTTGGGGTTAGATCCAAGCTGTAATGAGTTTGCTACAGCGAAACAAAATTTTGCAATCTTGGAATGGAGCGATTTTATAAAATCTGGGATTTTTCACCTTCCAAAACTGAGGTGTATGGTTGAGAAAATTTCAATTTTTCTTCAGCAGAGCAGGAAAGGATTGTTTCAGTTAATTTCGGTAGTTTTGTTTGGTTAAAAAGATTTAAGCATTAGCTTAATTGATATGAAATTGTTTGAGAGCCTTTGCTGGTAATAAGACTCAAGCTCTATTTGTAGTGTAGGTGCCAAAAGTAATTACACAGAAAAGCTGAGTTGTTTAACATCTTCAAAAAGAAGACCTTATAGCTATTTTACAATTTTTTGAGGATTCATTTGTGACTTTAGCATACTCATTTAAGTTACTGGTAATGGCAGGTTACTTTAGTTAGGCTACTAAAGTAAGTACCAGTACAGTACCATGGGGCCAGGCTAGTAGGCTAATGATAGCTTAAAGCTGTACAATAAAGTAAGAAGGTAAGCTTAATTGTTGAAGTGGGTGTTACTGTATTAAGAAAAATAGGCTTAGCAAGCGTTCAGGTACAAAATCATTCATTTCTTGATTTAAAAGGTAATCTGTATCAGGCTACAATATGATGCTGGTACCAGCATCTTTAAGGCGTCTACTTGACTTTTTTTTGTTCCCACTTTTGGCTAAGGCTCAAGTTCTATCAAAAAAACTTTTTTCTGACAAAGGATCAACTACAAGTTCAGCCACTAGTTCTGGTAAGAAGGGTAACAAAATAGAAAACATCTAAAAGAGTAACAAAATGTTGCTGTATCCGTATAATTTTTTAATTGAGCTTACCAAAGATAATGCGATACTATTACTCCAAGTTCTAATTCATCTTCTTTTCCAGATTCAAATAAAATAGATAATAGAACCCACAATGAGTGAGAAAAATCAAATGAATATTTTGGATTTCTTTAGTAAAACTAAAGATAAAATAACTAATAAAAATAGTAATACTTCAGTTAATAGTGAGCTGATCAATGAATCAGAGCATCCACAATCCTCGTCAGGCGACTTTAGAAAGAACGTGCAATCTGGAGGCGAAAAGAAAAAACGCAAAATCTCAAGAAAATATGATTCAAGCTACGTGAAATTTGGATTTAGTCAAGAACAAAATAATGAGCTGGATCCACGGTCTCTTTTTAGTGCGTGTTGTGCGAGTTTATTTAACGATGTCATGAAACCGTCAAAACGTGAAAGACGGTTGCGATCAAAACACCCAGATTTAGCTAAGAAACCACTTGAATATTTTTAAAGAATGCATAAAGGTATGAAAAAACGAAAAAGTCTAAAAAATATGGTTGTTGAAGATAAGTCCCTATTAAAGGCTTCCTACTTGATAGCACTTCAAAGTGCGAAAAATAAAAAGCCATATATGATTGGAGAAGACTTAATTAAACTTTGAATGTTACAAGCCTGTGAAGCAGTTTCGGCAAAACAAGCTGTTAAAAGACTGAAGGTAATTCCTATGTTTGGTAATACAGTTAAGCGCAGAATTAATGAAATAGCTAATGATATTGAAAATCAAGTTACAAAAATGGTAAAAAAATCACCATTTTATTCAATTCAACTTGATGAATCTACGGACGTAAGTAACAAAGCTCTTTTCCTTGCTTTGTGAGGGTTGAGTGTGAAGGAGAATTATAGGAAGAACTTCTTTGCTCACTCAACTTGCCAGGTAGAACAACTCGTTTTGAGATTTTTAAAGCACTTGATACTTATTTCTTGGAACAAGAAATTGAAAGGAAAAAATGTATTGGCATATGTACAGATGGTGCTGCAAGCATAACCGGACATCGTGCAGGAGTTGTTGCAAAGGTAAAAGATATTAGTCACCAAGACATTATGTCTACGCATTGCATTATACCATTGTGAGCATCTTGTGGCAAAAAAATGTCTCCAGAACTACACAAAGTATTATCAGATGTGATTAAAATCATAAATGAGATTCGACATAAAGCGCTCAATTCTCGAATATTTGAAATCCTCTGCAAAGAAACGGGTTCCCAGTATACTCACCTTCTTTTTCACACTGAGGTAAGATGGCTTTCGAGGGGCAAAATACTGACCCGACTGTTTGTCCTGCGTGAAGAAATTTAATTATTTTTTCAGCAGCAAAATAATCAGAAATTTCAAAAACTCTTGTCTGACGACGAGTGGGTAGCCAAGGTTGCATACTTGGCGGATGTGTTTTCTCTGTTAAATGAACTAAACATATCTTTACAAGGACAACTTAAGGACGTGTTTACAGTACAAGGTAAAATGGATGCTTTTTGAAAGAAACTATCACTGTGGCAAACGCATTTGGCAGAAGAAGATCAACAAATGTTTACAAATTTAATGAGTATATGGGAGAGAAGGATCTCAACGGACAAGTGGTATCCATTATTCAACAGCATTTACAGTCACTGACAGAATATTTGATTTTTATTACTCGAGTGAAGAAGATCCTAGCCCTTGAAATATGTGGATAATAGATCCATTTCTAGCTGATATCGAAGAGAGCAAATTAAGCATGAATGAAAAAGAAAGCCTCAATGATCTATCTTGTGACGACAGTCTTAAAGTTAAATTTAAATTCCAGTCATCTTTATCAAGACCTGGTTTCTGGGTCTGTAAAAAATGAATACCCATCACTGAGTGAGAAAGCAATGAAAAGTTTGATCCAATTTTCAACAACATACTTATCTGAGAAGACATTTTCATCTGTCACAGTAATTAAAACACGGTACCGTTCTCGCCTTGAAATAGACATAACTCTTCGTCTTGCAGTGACGCATCGGAGCTGAATCTCCACATACTAATGTCAAATAAACAAGAACAACAATCACACTAAAAAAGGGTATTATTGAAGTAAACTTACTTTTTTTTCTTTTTTTAATATTTAGTATAACTAATTAATTGTATAGTTAAATTAATATGTTTATTGCAGAATACGCATAACTTACCCTTAACGTTTTCAAGAATTAATGTTTAAACAATATTGAAATAACATTGTGACGATTAACTGATCTCGGTGGTCTGTGTTCCCGTAATAAATATTCATTTGTGAAGTTATTTAAAGCGACACCCCGCATCAGGCGTTTAAGGGCTCGTGGGACTTGTTCAAATAGAATTAGGGTAGGTGTTTTACAAGAAAGCGTATAGCACCATTCTCATCACTACATCACTTAACATCTTCTAAAATTTTGCAGCCAGAAAACTCAATGCTGCTTTCCTACACTCAAATCTAGGTACAGTTTTGGGATTTGATTTTCCTGGACCTTTTAATCTGTTCAGTAAATACTTTAAAGCCCTGGTTACTTGACTTTATTTTTTGCTTTGACTGCGCTGACTCAAGCATTTCTGTAGAAGATCGCTCTTTTATTTGCGATCCACAAGCGGATGATACTTGCAAAGAACCAAAAATTATATTGACCGATATTTCTGCTTTATGTCGTCTACACCAGCGTTTCCCAACCTATTTCTACATAGCCAAAATGGGCCACAGAAAGTTTCTTATTTTTACCGGAGAAAAGCTTACCGGTAAGTCAAGCTTTTTTTTGTCTTTACAAGTCAGTTTTTTTAACTGAAAATAAAAAAATTTCACTCAGAATTAATACTACAGCTCTTTTTTTTTGGAGGGATTTACAAGATTTTTTTTGATGAAAATGAAGCAGAAACGATTGGTTTTTCACTATAAATATCTTAGTACTGTAGCAACATCAGTTATTACACTTTTTTTATGGAATGTTTATTTAAATGAAAATTTTTCATCATAAAGATAGAAACTACCACCTTCTACTGTAAAGTCCACACAGAAAAGTGGAAACCATAGGCTGAAAAATAAAGAACAACACGGCTGTTTGGATCCAGCATTGCTGCACTATTTTAAAGGTTTTTGAAGGGAGTTTGGAGTCAGTATCTATCTTTTAATGCTTTGATCAAACCAACAAGTTGTCACGCTTTAAAGAAAAATCATTGATTTCACGAAAAGAAAAATAAATAATTGTAGAATTTACTGCCAACTTAACTGCTTTTATGGAGGCTCAGAAATAATTCTCATATTATTAATATTTCAAAGTGATTTCAACAGCATAATGAATATCACTTCATTAAAAACTCACTGACTTGATGCAAACAAATTAAGAAAACTTGAAAATAAAAATAGTAAATCTTTGACATATTCGGTCTTATCAAATTAAAATTGCGATATACTGTATAGACCAATGGTTTTCAACCAGGGTTCCGCGGAACCCTAAGGTTCCATCAGTACAGTCCAGGGGTTCCGCAAGTTTACATTCAAACCCCAAGTCTAGTTTATTATTATATGCATATTGTTTAAAAATACAGTGATTTTTGATCTATTCTTCAAACCAAACGAAGTATAAAATCTAGGTTAACGGAACATCAACGTTGTATTAACTATCAAAGACCGGATCAATCAGCGCTTTGTGAGCACTCAATGATTATGGATCATAAGATAGATTGGGAAAACAATTATGTTAAAAGTTGAAATTGAGTAAAATAAAAGATTTTTTGTAGAAAGTTGGTATAAATTCAAAATCAAGTGTAACTAACAGAAACGACGGCAAATTCTTTCCCTTTAGTCTATAAAAAATTAGATTGTAATTGAAAAATTTTAATTTGCGTCCTGTTTTAAGTTTTTTAATGTGAACAGTTTGAATTTTCTTTACTAGTTAATTTGACTTGAAACTTTGTATTGCAATTGTACGATTGACTGTTGTGTTTTTTAAATTAAAATGTTCTCGGGCTTGTTTATCGCTGTTGGTGGATGCGCGTACGCTCGGGGTCGGTTGGTTTCTTCACTGATCACTATGCTTTGCTTCTTTATTACTCTTTTTTGCCACAACGATCAATGAAGTTAATGACCAGCTGTTTGACGTTGGACGCATTTCAATTAATCAAATGATGTTTGTTGCACAAAACAATTAAATTATTGCACAGGGGTTCCTCGAGCCTCTGGAATGTTTCATGGGGGTTTCGCTCCTACAAAAAGGTTGAAAACCACTGGTATAGACTAATCGGTGCTACGACACTTGATCGAACGACACTTGATCGAAATGACGGTTCGTAAAAAAAATAATAATTTAATTGTGTATTTATAGAAAATAGGTTTTAAAATATAATTTTTTTCGTTTCAATGATTTATCATAAATTTATTTGTCTATTTTGGACTATAAATCTCTTTTTGAAGTGAACTTTTGTTACTTTGTTTTTTATTTGAAAATTGCAAGTTTATATTAAGTATAGCACTTTTCACAACCGTCAACAGTTGTTAATATATTTTGAATGAGATAAGTTTAAAACTTTGTTAACTTTGCTAGTTATATCGTCTTACAACAGAAAGAAAGAAATGGCTGCTTAAAATAAAATCTAAAATTGTTGTTTTACAAGTTAGGGAAAGAGTATACTTTTTTCAACCATACCACAATCATATACAACAATACATATACTGTATCGTATATTCATACTAAAATAAAACAAAAGAAACCATAAGCATAAACGTTTTCGGCTTACACGTTGGTTTCTTTTTGTTTATTTTTGTATGAATAATGTGCGTTGCTGTATATAATAGTGGTATGATTTTTATTTTAATCACGGGTTGGGAGTTAGTCAGCGTAATTCTTTTTGCTTTTCTTTGGCAATAAAATCCAGATCTGTGAAAATATAAGCCGAACCAATACCTAACACGTTTGATGTCCAAAACCGATAATTCCAGTGGCGGACGGCGAATTTTTTTAAAGTGAGCACGTAAACGGAATTATTTACCATTTTTGCAAATGCGAACCAAAACAGATAAACAACTATAGCTGCATCAGAGTACAACTACAGCTGTATCACACTTGCGTGTCCATAAGCATCTTGCAATATAATTTGAACGAAACTTTTTTAGGTCTTTGCTTAAATGTCATTTATAAATTTATATAAAAAAGTGTAAGTCTGAATTTTATACAAAAATTTAGGAAATCAATTTTTTTTAATGAACTGTCATTTCGATCAAGTGTCATTCGATCAACTGTCGGGTCACGAGACTAATCTGAGGTCATGTAATAATATGGTGATAAAAGATGAAAGAATTAAAATTTCTATTCTTCATTTGTTTATCATTGATCAACAGTTATCCCGTGAAGTTAGTCATTCTATGCGGTATTTTGTTTGTGATCAGAGAATGTTACGATTAAAAACACTTGATGTTTTCTAGATTGAAATGAATCGCCTTTACAGGCAAAATAACTGAAAGTTTTAGTAACATCTTCAATTTATTTCTTAATCTATTTCATATTTAACAAGTGTGTTTCAGCAAACTGCACTTTATCAAAATCAGTCGCCAGCAGCTGCGAGAAGCAAGTTTCTTTTTAAAATTTGGTTAGAAGCGGTAACAAAGCGCTTTTTTGCACTGATCATCTTCTAGTGCAGTGGTTCTCAACAGGGAGGAATTCCCCACTAGGGGGAAATTTTGTGTTTTCGAGGGGGAATTTTTTAAATGTAATTGAACGTTTTAGAGTTAACGGTAATAGTTTGTAGACTACCTATGTGAAGAACATTTAAAAGGTTTGATTCATTTTGGTAAATTTGACTTTCATTTAAGCCAGTGGTTCACAACCTTTTTGCTAGCAAGTACCATCTAAAAATTTTTCTTTATAATGCGTACCACAAAGTTCACCAAAAAATTAATTATTTTGATGTTTTTTGTATTTTTTTAATTTTTTAATTTTTGTTTCAAAAATTATATGTTCTCTAAAAAAAGGTCTTCGCTGAAAATCTGGCACATCTAAAAGACACAATTAGACTGGTGAGTAATACTCAGCAGTCAAATAAGCTAGAGATAGGACAAATATACGCAATGTTTTGGCAAAAACACTCTATATTAAGCACGTAAGTCGCCTCAGCAATGTGAAGCGTAAAGATAGTTTTTTGCATAATGCGACGAGATGGTGACAAAACGTGAGCAATCTGTCCAGTTTTGCAAAAGAAAATTAAGAACTGGACAGAATGGTAGACGTCTATTGTTGGTCTAAACTCTTAGTTCACGTTTGGCCTCTCGATTGTCTAAATAAAAGCTGATGATGTCACAGACTATAGAAGTTATTAATTAATCTTCGTTCATGTGACGTAATAACTAGCCACTGATTAGTTTTTATACTATCAACAACAAAATATTGAGATAACAGAAAAACTATTATACAATTGTTGATGTGCCCAACCGTAAATAAATTTTGAACACTAAGCGGCAGAAAATTTACCGATATTTCAATCGCCCCCAAAAAAGTTCATTAGTCGGTTGCTTTGTAGAAAAACTAATAGAAGCGAGGTTTTTTTCTGTTTTATTTAATCCGAAATGTGCTCTCGGCGAAACCTCAAAATATTCGTGTGTTAAATAACTGTTGCTAGATTGTTTTTAATTTAAATTAAACTTTAACACTCACTTTTTTATATTTTTTCTGGCACTGCTGTTTCGAAAATGTATCCATAAAAGTCATACAACGAATAAAACTTCAGTAACTTTTTAATAAATATTAATTGTGACATTGTGACGTTTCCAATGACAAATAATAATCAGACCAATGTTTAATGTCAATGCGTAATGTTTTTTAATCTTGAAATTTGAGAAAATTTTCGGAGCATGGTGATTGGAACGTTTGAATATTTTTAAAACGAAAGAGTCAATGCTATAAAAATGTTTAGTAATTATTTTTGACCGTAAGTTAAGCAACGTACTTGAAGCGTTAAAATTAATACATGATAATCGTAGTGCGACGGGCTCGCAAACCTGTTCTTGTTATTTTTGAAATTTCTCACAAACGCGCTTCACGACCAGCTCCAAACTTTTTCAATTTTATTTTTACCAATCGAAAGCGGTGATCAAAACCAAAAAATGATCAAATCGAAAGCGAT
Source organism: Diplosoma virens (assembly GCA_963680785.1). Classification (NCBI taxonomy): domain Eukaryota; kingdom Metazoa; phylum Chordata; class Ascidiacea; order Aplousobranchia; family Didemnidae; genus Diplosoma; species Diplosoma virens. The sequence continues at coordinate 30,338,693 of OY796895.1, read as the reverse complement.
AGTCAAAAGGCGACAAATCAAAACATCTGTCGAAAAACGGTTTTCCACAAAACGGTCACTGCATAAATTAATTTTATCACATTTATCACATAAGCACATTGCTCACTCACTTACCGACGAAGTGGAGCGGATGAGCAATGTACTTGTCAATATCCAACAAATTTACAAGTGGTACTCTACAGGAGTAGTCAATGTCCAAAAGGACTAAAGCATTAATAGCAACAAACAGTGGTGTACCGAGGATTTTTTAAAGGGGGTCATATAACTATTACAATCAAATATACTCCTACTTTGTGAAAAAAATGTTTTCAAGTCAAAACTAAAAAAAAAGGTCTTCAATTTGAATCAGTGTCGGATTTTGTGATTTTCTCCCGAAAAATAAAGTGTTCTCCATAGAAAAAAAAGGTTCAAAAAAAAAAGGTTTTCAATTTGAATCAGTGTCGGATTTCGTGATTAAAGTTAAAAAAACAAAAAAAGGGAATCTGTCTTCGTTTTCTGACGGGATTTCTGCCCTAAAGTATCAGTGATCATAAGTGTATTAGAATTGAATATTATTAGAAAAGAATAGGATATTGAATAAAAAGCATGACATTAGAAATACTATCCTACCTGTGGCAGGCCTACGTATTAGTAATCTTCAAGTCGGGGCTAACACAATGCCACTCTTAAATTCGCTACTGGCCGCAAAAGATTAAATTATGAATTTCTGCTACAAGAAATGGATGTTTCGACTCGATCACACCCAGTCGTTCAATTATCTCAGTCAAAATCTATTGCGAAATTACCATATAACATTACTCAGATACCAGTAAGCTACGCCAAAAAGCACATATAAGACCGCGCTGATTATTTAGCGCAAGAGCAAAAGGCCTGATGGTTCGAATCCCGTGGGCTCACTTTTAATATGACGCGGAACATTTATGCGTACGACGAAACACGGCAGCTCTTTGTTTTATTTTGAAAAAAATCTAGTTCACGGTTTAATAATAAGATTTTTTTGAAAGGATGAAGGTATAAAAAGCTGAACAAATACACGGACTCGGCTAATAATTTAAGCACATAGATTACTTTAATGTTGGTATACGAGTATAATGTAACGTTTCAAAGAATCAGCGTTTATTTATTGTGTTGTTGCATGCAGCTTCAGTTGTCTTTTAGTATAAGAGCTAAGTTTAGTTTAGTTGCCGTCTCCCTATTTGCAAACTTTGCTCTATTTTGTTTTCAATTATTAGCAATTGTTCTTTTGGATGCAAATAAAAACAAACTACTACTACTACTACTACTACTACTACTACTACTAAGTTGGTTCTTTTCCGAATTTCATTGGTCGCTGTAGTTATTAATAAAAAGGCACGTCACTCAAAAGGAGTTGAAATATTTCAATGGACACAAATTTTCAAATTAGCTGCATGTTTCTAATTACCAACTTACTTTATAGTTATTTATAAATTACTTATTGACCTAAATTTCTGATTGACCACTGGTCGTATAACAAGAATTGCTTGTGGTCCACAAAAAGTTTTATAAACCCCTTGAGTTTAGTGACTAATATGTAATGGAGTTTGGACTAGTTTACGAGACGTCAGCATAACAGTAGTGGGAGATTGGTTATTTTTTAAAAAGATGGTATATGAGCCAAAAAATTTTGAGAATTTCTGCTTTAGATCAACACTCTATGATTAGCGAAACAATTGTCAATTTTATTGAACTTTAAGCATATTTAAATTAAAAGATGGAGAAATTTTGAATAATGGAATCCATCCAAGGAGGTAAACGTATAACCCAGTTGCCGTTGTTTGCTCGTTTTGCAATAAGAATTGTTTAAATACAGTTTAGTTTTTAGGAAACACTTTTGTATGCAAAATTACTGTAAAATTTAAAACCTAGTAAGCACATTAGTTGATATGGACCATTCATATTTTGCTAATAATATATAAATAATCTACAAATAATCAACATAATTTCATATATTTCATAATTTTTTCTTGATTTAAAATAAATAAATTTTATTTTGTTTTTTGAAAAAAAGGTCGGTGTTAGAAGGCACTGAAAGCAATGGGTGATTTGCTTTAGCTACCACGTTGGACAGCGAGGCCTGGACTCCAGATTTTACAGATTACATTTCCACAATCATGTGGTTGTTTATTAAATTTTAATTCACTCGTTTATAATTTTATAACACCTTATATGTACAGCGTTACATTTTTAATAATTGATGTAATTCAATGTTAGTGATCCAACTTATAAATGCATCACCCAGAACAAAAAAAGTTAGAGGGCACCAAAACGGTAAGCAATTTCTTCAAAACAAAACCATAAGTTTATTGAAAAATATTTTTCATTAGGCCTATTAAAAATAATAAAAAAATACTTTAGTAATACAAAACTTTATATTTTATAGCTTAACACAAGTCAACTCATAACAAGTTAGATTAGTATTAATAGTTTTATGTAAAATTTAAAGTAACATGAACTTTGATTTTTAGTTGACAGAAGGTTGCAGTTTTGTGAATGACTATAATTTTAATCGTGATAATATAAAGCGAGAGAGGCCAAGCTTTAAATGTCAGAAACTACTTAAAGAAATTTAATCGAAAAATGAATTTTATTAACTATATTGAATTCTTATTTCAAAATTGATTGATTCAACGTCTTGGAACCCGCGCGGCTTGAAACGCGTGCAAATTAATTGTAAGCTTTTATTTGTCGTTTTATTTTCAGTTCATCATTTGTGTTTGGAAGTTCGCTGCGTTTCAGTTAACCTGATTTCTTGTTTAATTATCGTCTGTTTCTATTCGTTTTGCTTCAGGTTTTTAACTGAATCAAAACCACCAGTTTGGTTTTCTTTGAAAGCTTTACAATTTTATGCAGTTAAAAATGGATAAATTATTTAAAAAAAGAATTTCAGAAACGGAACCGAATGAACCAGAAGCTGAGCAAATATACAAACACTGGCTCAAAACTTTTTAATGTTATCTAACTTCAACCGAAGCGACAAGAATGAAAGTAGACGATGAGTCGCAGCTTAATAAGACATCTCTATTATTTAACAAAATTAATCCAAACTGTCGAAAACTAAACTAGGCCAAACTTGCAATCAGTGCTAGATGCATTGTAGGATGCATAGACCGGGAAAATTAATTTTAAAAACTTTTCTTAACAAAAAATCCCAGCGAAATACCACTATAAGCTTTTGTTTATTCAACTTCTTCAGATAACGTTATTTAAATAAAAAGATAACTTCAAATAACTTATTTATATTCTATTTGAATAATTAAGTTATCTGAAAAACTTGAATAAAAGAAAGCTTATAGTAGTATTTAGCTTGAATATTTTGTTGAGAAAAGTCTCTTGTTTAACTATGTTTCGCAACAAATTTATTTATACATTGAACAAAGTAGCCTACTACTCACGAACATGCAAAACAAAGGTTAGATCGAACTTACATTTAGCCTATGTTCGAAATATTTGCCAGTTATTTCTTAATTACAACTAATCAAAAACAACGAATCATTTGTTGAATTTGTTAGAACGCTTAAAGGACGATCAAAAAATTGCAATTTTTAAGCAGTTACCGCCGAATAACACCGCGACCAAATGATACTTCATAAAGAGGCTATCTAATTCTTCCAATAGACAAAGATTGATGCAAGAAAAACTGCATTTTCAAGAAGCCCTTGCCAAGGCCGAGGTATTGGACCGAGCTCAATGGCAATCTTATATTTTCATTGACAGCAACCAAGTCTCAAACGTAGAGATTAAAGAATTCTGTGCTTTTACTCCTCGAAGTCGTAAGTCTATTTGACAAAAATGCTACTTTTATGGAGAAGAGTCTCACCTAAAAGAAAGATTTTTCCCTGGCAAAAACCAAAAATGTTTTAAATGCAAAAAGTTTCGTCATTTCCGGCGTGTCTTCCAAAGCTCACCACTTAAAAAAATGATCATTGTGCCCTCGCAAGATGACAACTTGAGCTTTAAAGAAGTTTTTGATTATCCAGAAAAATGTTCGTCTTCCGCACTTCCTCAACTGTTTTCTATTGTTGCTTGTGCCCCGGATTCTCTTAAATATTTCATCATTCCAAGCATGTTAAGAGGACACCCAGTGGATAGTCTTTTTGAGATTACTTTAATTTCACTATATAAACTGCATTTTCGCAAAATTCTGCCTCTCCCAGAAGTTTTACCTCTCCCCCCTGGAAATTGGTTACGGAACGCCCATGTATGCTAGCTTCATCACCAACGTCAATCGTCGCTCAAACAACGTCAACCAACACGCAATCAACGCACTCGAAAGCATGAAGGAGGAGGACGAATATAGCAACTACATAGCTAATAAAACCACAAATAAAAGATTTTTATGCAGTCTACACAAATATACGAATTTCGACTAACATCATTCGGGAGTCAACTTCAAACTGTTCTATAAAAATGTCATTCTCTTCAATTACACAGCACAAAAAAAACTGCTCGAAATAATCATAACTAAAATGTCCTCCCTAATTCGAATGCATGCCCTTGAACTTCGTAATTTAACTGAAACATATAACACACAAATATCACCAACTTTACTAAACGAAACTGATTACAAAATCAAATGTAAATTCAAATCATTCACTAAAAAAAATTTCCTATAACCCTTAACTTATATATACTCATTACTTTAAACACAATTGGACATAATACTTTCAATACTGTTACCTATTAAACTCTGCAATGACCCATTGTGTTTGCAAAGATAAATAATTTGACATCCTGTGTTTCTTTTTTATTCTACTAATTAAAAAAAAAAAAAAGGACCTTAAACAAAATTGCATATTTGAACAACAATTTTGTCTATTTTATTTGTTTCTTTTATTGCTTATGTGTTATATAATATAAAAAAAATAATAATAAAAAAAAATAATGGTACATAAAAATTCTTGTCATATTCTTTAAAATGTGTGTTCCTTTTAATTTGATTTTTGTGTGTGATTATAACTATTATTAAAATTTTTACACAAAAAAAAAAAAAAAAAATCAACTGCCGGACGCGTTCAATCGTTTATAAGCAACGTAACGAGGAACCGTCACGTGACCAACACGAAGCCAAGTGGAACATTCCAACGGTTTGTTGGTTAAGTTCGCAACAGTTGTAATGATGCATGGTGGTACAACTATACAAAATGGTAGAATCCACCTCACAAAACTCTGGGCCAATGTTTCTTAAGTTGGTAGTTAGCGTTTTACCAACGTTGGTAAGATTGCTGAAGTAGTTGGGCAGCTGCAGTAACATGCGCTGGTCATTCATAGTTAGCCAACTCTACAGCGTCTGGAATTTCAGTGTTGGCTAAACGCTGGCAAAGCGCAGTTTATCAGTGTTGGCGGAAAATGTGATTTTGGTGCACTTGACTCTGGGCCAACATTGGACGCCATCATCTTGCCAACATTTCTGCTGCTGGAAAACTGCCTTTCGCCAACGTTGGCTCGATGAAAAATGTTTATGGGGTAATTAACTTAGTCTTAGTAGACCATTAAACATTCTTCATTACGACACAATTGTTTGTTGTTGTTTTTTTTCAGTAGTTTTGCCTTTTGTCACACGCTAATGAAAAATCTAATGAAAAGTCACGCGCTAATAAAAAACGCAAAGAAAAAAGTTTTGTACAATTGCTTTGTGTTATTTTGTGTTACTTCAAGAAATGCATTTTATTAGTATTTTGAAAATGAATTAAGTTATACTCGAAAGGTCAAAATTAATAAAATGATAATTACAGTATTGGCTCTGTGTTTTATTTTAAAATTAATTAAAAAATATTGAAACAATGATAATAAAATAAATTTTGTGAAAATTATTTTGATTTATTCATAAAAAAGATGGTAATTAAAGAAGTTCAATTTTTGTCAATTACTTTTGGCTTATTAATGTTTTCGACTGTTCAATTTTGAAAACTTTGTTAAAACTATTATTGTAACTTTTTTTAATTATCTGTTGTTAGATAAAAAAAATAGGAATTGTAACACATACAATTTTTGTCAAAAAAAGTCAATTTCGGTTCGGTCACACAGTTCGCACCCTATTAAAGCTATCACTGGATAGGCTTACAATGTTCTACATGAATCACAAGTGTTAAAGATGACCAACATTTTCGTAAGTTACCTCTTGACTTTTTAACATTGATTAGGCCTACCCAACCTTGTACCAACGTCGGTTCCACATCACCACACCAAACATGGCTTCAAATAGTCGAATGTAATCGTAAACCGACGTCTTTGCGACGCAGATAAATTGCTTAAATTGATATATTGTACAATCAAAGAGTTTTTTTAAATACACCTAAATTATGGTGGTTAAATTGAGGTTTTTAAACCAAAAATTCACCTATTAATGATGTTGATAATCCAGCCATATACCAACGGCCGCCCGACATCGCTGGGCCAACATTGCTTACACTTTGAAGATAGTTGCTAACTGACGTCTTTTCGACATAAATAAAAAGTAATACTCTAATTCATATTATTTAACAAAAAAATATGACAAAACAAAAACTTGTTCAAATACAGGGATTAAATTAATTGTTTTAAGTAAAAAATTTATAGCCTAAATTATTAATTTGGTAAAGGAAAAGTATGAAAATAAATCAAGAAATCAGCTGTTAATTATTTAGAGGAATGATGCCAGACTGCCCTTCGACTGTATTAAGACAGTCATCGGGAAAAGTCAAGCAGGGAAAGACAAGAATTCCATAAAGTAAATCCATTAACTTTTCGAAATTTAAAATTCTAACCAAGAATCTATAATTCCAAGCTTAAATAAGAGCAGTGAACATCGAAAAAAAAACAATCAGAAGAGTTGAAAAAATTTTGAATTTCAGACTTCAACGAACCAAATGGACTAATTGCATAGAACAGAACCTTGAAACAACATCGAAAAGAGTTAATCAAATTTGAATTTCGGATTTCATCGAATTAGACGGAATAAATTACATTAAAAATACCTTGAGGCAACATCAATTGAAAACCACATTAAAAAAAACAATCAGAAAAGAGTTGAAAAAAATTTTAAATTTCGGACTAAGTGAGACAAATGTAGAAATTAAAAAAATTTTAGCATGAAAAATAAAGATTTTGGTTAAAAATATGAAAATAAAAGTGTATAGAAAAAACATCTACACAAGTGTCCAAAATCCTCTGCCAGACAGCTGTTTCGATTATTAAAATCTCGTCAGTGACAGTTTAATCTTGCAAAGGAATATATGAGCAAAAGAAAATTGAAAGGTAAGTAAAAGAAAGTTAAAAGTACGTTGTAGGGCTCTACTCAAATTGGATCATCAAATCAAGAAAAACAAGCAAACATTGTACCAACGTCGCTCTGACGTTGGTACAATGTTGGTTTGCAGCTATAATGCATAAGACATTGGATTGTAGATATAACATATCGTGCTACCCTATTCTGCTTCATACTTTTAAAAAGTGACCCTGAATTACAAACAAAAAAACTTCAATTGATATTGTTTTATCAAAATGTATGAATAAATAAATTACAGCCTATTAATGGAAGTCTAAAAAAATTTCTATTTCATGGCTGCCAATAGGCTATCTTTGAATCAATCATCGTTACACAAATACAACTTAATACTTTTAAAAAGTATTAATAGTTGTAAATCGAAGTCTTTGTGACGTAAATGAACGTATTGTTATCGATAATAATTAATCAAGGAGTACAAAAAATATTGCTAAATTCTACTGATTCAAGAAACTTTTTTGTAGAATTTTATATTGTCATTATGTAAATAATTTTTTATAACATAGTGATTGCACTAATTCTGCTGTACGTCTTGACTGGTTAATTAGCATTGATGGGCGCGAAAAAGATGTAAGGTTTAGTTTAAGCCACCATCTATAGTGGTTACATCGATGTCGAAAACTTTAGAATTAATTTGAAGCGAAATCAAGTGGCAGCGAAAATAAGTACTGTATATCGCCTAATTACAAATTGGTGAGAGATTTTATGCAATTTTTGAAGCGGTCGCAGACACTTAGGGAGATAGCTGGACATAATGCTATAGGCTAATTAATAATTGGGAGGGGAAAAACTAAAGCAATATTGGACAGCTTAAACTTAATAGTTATCCTTCATAACAATAAACTGCGTAGTTACAACTCAAAACTACGGTCAAACATATGATTTTGATGTGAAAGTTGCTAAAAATGATTCTTTTTGCTGTAGCAATGCATTTCTTAAAATCAAAAACCTTAATTTTTTAAATTAGTGGTTTATTGTACAAAATTTGAAAATAGCCAACAAAAAACTCATCTCTACAGTAAGCATTTCGTCCAACACTCGTCAGGAAATAAACGTAGAAATGAGAAAAAAATTTTCATTGTTATTATTATTTTATTTGTTTATTGGAAAAAGTTTTTTTTTGTTTATACATGTAATAACATTTGCATTACTTGCGGTTTCATTACTGGCGAATAAATAACATTTTAGATCTTATTTTTGATATTAAATTGTTAAATTTCAAAAGCAACTGACTTGTACAATATTTGACTTTGGAAATATTCGACAGCGTGGTTAACGGTAATCAACATGGTGTCGGTTCAAAACCTACTTGCGCCATTTTGTTGTGTCTTTGTGAAAGACACTTTACGGCACTTCCCCCTGCTTAGTGATCTTGATTAGCAGTTGTACTGTATATTTCAATCATATCTCTATTAAATTTCAAGCAGAGAGCAATATCTTGGCATCTCCAGAACTAGATTGGTGTAATTGCTTACCTTATGTATTAGCGTCTCCTTCGATCTCCTGCGAGTCAGGAGAATAAAATAAAATAATAAATTTAGCCAAAGTCAGAATTTTTTGGGCAGCGAAAAAAAATATTTGGACAACAAAAAGTTTTTGAGCACAAAAAATGAACTACTTTTGCAGGACAAGGTTTCCAACTTCAGAAAAACGATTACGGTTTGAGGTGAAGATTTTGTTTAGAGATCACAACTTTTTTGGGATAAAAATTGAAAAATCTGAGACAGATTCCAAATAAAGATTTTTTTTGGTCTTCACTATAAATTTGAGACAAAATTTTTTCTCGTTTCTGTAAAGTGCTAAAAATCATAATTCGAGCAAAGTCATAGAATTTGCGCAAAACTGTATTGCCCTCCCAACATTTTTTCGGCTGGTACGCCAACATACTGTAATAGCCTGTTTCATTATTTCTTTTTTGTTTATCTCTTGATGGTAACCTTCCAAGTTTTTGGGTATTGGGTATTGGGTAGATAGGTTTAATCGAGTTTTCAATTTTTACAGCATCAAATGGAACTTGAACTTAAACTCGAAAAATTAAATATTAAAGAACTCGAACTCGGACTTGCAAATTTTTATGAACTCAAACTCGAACTTGAACTCGAATAAAAATCTATCGAGTTCGCAACACTGATTTTATCATTCATACCTGTTTAGAAGTGCTTATAATCGTTTGTGCTACTGTTGCCTGCATGGTGTTGTTTAAGTAGTCAAGAGTCAGTGTTAAAATTTATTTAAAGATTTCTGGATGTATGGGGATTGTAGTGAAATAGTGAAAAAGGATATAATTGTAGTGAAGTAGTAAATGGTTGTAGTGAAGATTGTAGTGAAGTAGTGCAGGGGTTTGTAGTGAAGTAGTGAAGAAGAAACAAATAAAGATTTTTGGTTATAGTGAAGGAGAATATGGCGGAAGTTGGTGCGAGGGAGAAGGACCTTGGAGACAGGATGCTGTGGAGGAGCATCATACGCTATGGCAAGCCCTGGTTAAAGGGAAAGGCCGAAAGAAGAAGTCAGTGTTGAAACTTTAAAAATTAATTCTATAGTAAAATTTAAATTATTTTTGTCTGTGTGGAGAACGAACTATTAAGTTTAATATTAGCCATCGATGTGCTAATTTATTTGTATAGTTAGGAAGTACAAAGTTGTTGAGTAATTATTCGCATTGTTAGCGCTATGAATTGCTTTGAAGTTGGGTAAAGCTTGAGAGTCAAGTTTTACGAGAATTGATCAGGTTTGTTTGATTTTATGAATAATATATTTTTTTAGTTAGAAACTGTGTTTTCTTTCTATTTGTTGAGAGAAGTCGTACTTATTCAAAACTAAATTTAATAAGAACTTCAGTCTCGCGGCAAACTATTTTTAGAGTCGGCATAAATAAAAATAAACACAGCTTTCAGTGCAGGTATTTATGTTACCTAGTTTAATCGGTCCTTTTTGATTCTCGAGTAAAGTTGTGACATACGCCTTTATTCTTTTGAAAAAATGTTAGGATAAATCATAACTAAAATTTCCTTTCATTTCAACCTTAGTAAAAATTACACATTAATACTTGATTGTGTTTTATGGAAACGTCACAATAGGCTATCACAATTAATATTCCTTAAGAATTTATTGAAATTATTTACTTTATGTTTTGTATGGATACATTGTCGAAACAGCAATGGCAGAACAATTATAAAAAAGTGAGTTTTAAAGTTTAGTATCAATAAAAATCAATATAAAAGCATTTGCTTATTAAAAAGATATTTTGAGATTTTGTCAAAAGTTTAATTCGTATAAAATTAAACAGCAAAGATGTAGGACTTATTAACCATTGCATGAATTATTGGTTAGAAATGGTCCAGATGGCAGGTGCTTTCTCGCAGCCTGGGCAGTGAGTACGTCTGTTCATTGTTGTTAAAAATGACAGACCGAAACCAAACCTGCCGAAACGGAAGGGTATCCACCCATTCCGATGTTCAGCGTGGATCTGCTAATCGGCAAACGTCCTTTTCAGGACGGGGAAGTGCCTGGAAAAAACTGTCCTTTTCAGGGCACATTGCCAACAAGTTCCGAAGACCCACTATTCTTCAGCTGAACATCGAAGGTCTGACTGAAAGCAAGATGAACGTTTTTTATTACCTCGCTCTGCAGTCTGAAGCACTCGTCATCCTACTACAGAAGACCCACTGCACTGATGCAGAGATGTTGGTACTATCGACTAAATGGGTCTTCTTTAAGCAGGAAGCATGGCCTTGCCACGTTTGTCTACGAGCGACTACGGTATACGCTTTTGGACCAATCTCTACCGACATCGGAGATCGAGTGGTTGTGTGTGGACGTTGATAGTTATAAAATAGTCAACGTCTACAAGCCACCACCAACGCAATTGCGATCCCTGGATCTCCCAGTGTTTCCTCACCCTGTCTTTATGCTGGAAATTTTAACTGTCGTTATGCTGACTGGGGTTACGATGATAACAGTTCGGTCGGTGAGTGCTTGGCTGGCTGGACAAGTGTTAATTGTCTTGCCCTCCTATATAATGCCAAGGACGCTGCCAGTTTTTACTCCGGCTGCTGGAGCACTGGCATCAATCCGGATCTAGCTTTCGCTAGCGTAGGTCCTAACAGTCGCTTATCGGATAAACGTGTCCTTGAAAAGTTTTTCAGGTCACAACATCGACCTTCGCTTATCACACAAACAAGGTTTGAAGGTTTGCTATGGCAGTGCCAAGCGTGCTTGTTAAACGATAGAACTTCCGCAAGGCCAAATGGAGTCACTACATTGCTTTGACGAATAAATTCGCAAAGACTTTGTTGCCGCCTGATTCACTTGATGCAGCTTACCAGGACTTCTGCAACACTATTAAGAAAGCAGCCAAAAAGACTATCCCACGCGGGTATCGAAACAACTATGTTCCGTGTTGGGATGCAGAGTGTGAATCCCTCTGTAAAACGTTCCTGCAGTCTCCTCAGGGAGACGACTCAAGTTTGGCTGCTACAGCTCTGCTTATCAAGCTTGACAGAAATCGGAGGGATTGATGGTCCGAGGCTGTTTGGAGCATTGACTTCTCACACTCTAATCGAAAATCATGGAGTATTTTGAACAACCTTACTGGTAGGTCACGACACTCTCCTCGTCACTGTCCCGTCTCAGCTGATGCTATTGCATCTCAGCTGGTTAAAAATGAGAGATACGAGGCTGTTGACCGCAAATCATCTCAACTTGTCTCTCAAAAAGTGTCTGACCTTTGGAGAGCCACAACACTAGACCCAGTAAATATCTCTGACACTTTTTGACAGAGAGAATTTGCTGCTGCCCTTCAACATTTAAAACCAGGTAAAGCTCCGGGCCCTGATTCTATCTGCCCAGAGCTTATAAAGCATTTCTGAAACTGCTTTGAAGTCTTGGTTACGTGATTTCCTTTCTTCCTGTTTGCGCCGACTCAAAATTTCCAAGATTTGGAGAAGAGCGCTTGTAGTCGCGATCCCAAAGCCAGTGAAGCCCGTGGGGAACCCAAAGAGTTAACGACCAACATCTCTGTTTTGTGTCCCCATACAAGATCATTGAGAGGTTTATCTACGCCAGGATTGAGCCATTAATTGATCCACTGCTCTCTATAGAGCAGGATGGGTTTCGACGCGGGAAGTCAACCTTAGATCAAGTTGTTCTGCTAACCCAGAACATCGAGGATTCTTTTGAGGCTAAAAAGAAGGCCGGTACCGTATTTGTCAATCTGACAGCTGCTATTGACACTGTCTGGCACCGTGGTCTTATTTGCAAGCTGCTGAGACTTCTTCCGGATAAGCACATGGTCAGAATGATTATGGAGTTTGTCCGAAACCGTATTTTTACCCTTACTACAGGTGACAGCAAGCAAAGCAGGCTACGCCGTCTTAAAAACGGCGTTCCTCAGGAATCGTCTTGGCTCCCCTCCTTTTTAACATCAATACGTACAATCTGCCTTCCATGATTTCCAGAAAATTTGCTTATGCTGATGATCTAGCATTGTTGCACTCTTCTGGAAACTGGAAGGACTTGGAGGACTCTTTAAGCCAAAACATGTTTACACTTTCATCGTATCTCCAGACTTGGAGATTGAAGTTCAGTCACGCTAAGACAGTGACGGCAGCCTTTCACTTAAATAACCGAGAGGCCAAACGTGAGCTGAAAGTCTACAACATCGATATACTTTTACCGTTCTGTCCAACCCCTACTTATCTTGGGGTAAAACTGGACAGATCGCTCACGTTTCGTCACCATCTAATGGCATTGAGCAAAAAAACTATCCTCGCGCGTCACACTGCTGAGGCGACTCGTGGGCTTGGGATGCGGTGCTGGTGCTAAAACACTACGCATAGCCGTCTTATCTCTGGTCTACTAGACAGCTGAGTACTGCGCACCAGTCTGGTGTCGCGGTGCTCACACTGGCCTCATCGACAGTGTCTTGAACGACGCCTTGCGCATAGTCACTAGATGCCTGCGTTCCACTCCAACGGACCACTTATCCATACTCTCAGGCATCCAGCCAGCTGAGCTTCGCCGAATGGGAGCGACACTCTCCTTGGCTCACCGCTGATCTCTGGACCCTGATCATATCTTGTATGGTCTTTTAAGTGGGCCCTCAGATACTCGCCAAGTGAGACTAAGATTTAGACACCCGTTTCTGCTAGCTGCCGGAATCTTTTGGACAACCTTGCCAGATTTGGCATCTGCGCTTTTGAATGGACAAATCACAAATGGAAAACGGAGTACTGTTAAAATGTTTCGAGACTCCGTGTTTTTGTTCCCGGGACCGGTGCCAGGCCTGTTGGGATGGGCTTACCCCGATCAGCTTGGGTTAAGCTCAACCGCCTGAGGACTGGACTGGTGTTGGGCGATTCCATTCGTTCTCGCGGTGGGGTCTCGCTCCTTCACCGAATTGCGAGTGTGATTGGAGTTTAAAGCTATATTGTAGTTGACAAAAATTTTTTTAAGTCTTCTACCGAGAAAGGAAGTTGATTGGATAAAATGTGAAAGACGAGTGACACCAGGGTGTTCTAGTTGATTATGAATATCACCAAGACTGAGAGGGTTGGGAGAAATAAAACTTATAGTGTTGAAAATACATCAGTTGCAAAATTTTGAGCACCAAGTCAATTCTTTATTTCGTAATCAAAATGTTCTAATTTAGAACGTCAAAAAATCTTATTGTTTTCTATTTCTCCATTTTAAAAGGATTAACATGTAAGAGACTATTTATTGGTCGGTCAATAACGTAAAACGTTTTTCATGAAGAAAGTGATTTCATTTCCTTACAGCATCAATTATTGTGACTGCTTTTTTTCTACTGTGGATAGCGGAACTCTGTCGGTGTAAAAGTTTGCAAATGAAAGGCCACAGGTTGTCCTCCTTAATTAAGTATCGCGCTTAATGTATGGTCTGAAGCATTACATTCAACTACAAAGTGTACTTCTTCTTTGATACAAGTTCAACAAGCTAAGCAAAGTTTTTTCAAAGTGCGTAAAGCAAGCCAAAGGTTTCTTAGATAGGGGAAAGCTAGACAAAAGATGAGTTTATATTAAAGGTCAAATTTTTTGCAAAAAATTGTGCAACCATTTGGTACTATAGTACGAAAACTTTCTTATTACTCTTCGTAATTCGCTTTTACTGTTAGGGCATTTTATTTTGAGCAAAGGTCGCAAACATTTTGGGTCAGGTTGTTATAGGAAACTCTATAGGCCAACAACTGATAGGAAACTCTATAGCTAAACAACTCAATTTCAGTTCGCCGTAAATACATTTCGAAACATTAAATATAGAAGAGAGATTATTTTGTCTATATTTGGTAGAGGTAGGCATCGAGTAAAGTGAGTTTGTTTATGGTCTGCGAGTAGTCTAGAACCATTCTTCGCTTATTGTGATTGCCTTAAGTTACTAAAACTTGAGTTCTCAACTGTGAAAGCGAGCGTGATCCGACAGTTGATCGAACGACACTTGATCGAAACGACACTCGATCGAAACGACACTTGATTGAATAATGAAAGAGAAAATTTACAACAAAACATTGCAAAGCCATCTTGATTTTCTGTGCAGGAAAAAAATCTTCGTTTTATAGTTTTTAGAAACAGTTGCGACTGGAAATTTTAAATTTCTATCGGACCAGCGAAAAGAGCGATAGCATGGATGAAAAGTTATATTTTACATAAGAAGCAGGTTAACCGAAAAAAAAAGCAAGGAAAGGCAAAATTTAATTAAAAACTGCTTAATGTGCTATGCAGAACTATGATTTATTTTATACTGCTCTCAAAACATTAAAATTTTTATAACTACAATCAGTAGCATACCTAGGATTTTTGAATGGGGGAAAGCATACAAACACAATCAAATATGCTTAATAGAAAAATTTTTTCAAGTGGTAGTTAAAGAAGAAAAAATATCTTCATTTTGAAACTGTCCTGGCTTTGTGAATTTTTCGTTCCCAGGAACATAAGTGATCTCTACGAAATGGTTTTTGCTTGCATCTGTCCCGGTTTTATTGATTTTTCGTCCCATAAACATAGTAATCTTAAAAAAATGTCTTCCATTTTAGTCTGTTTCTGATTTCTCCAAGGGGTCTCCAAGTATAGGACCATGGCATAATGCTCCCCTCTAAATACGTTACTGACTACAATGTAAAAAGAATGCAGAAAATGGCAGCAATAGTCATCGAACAAAACATAACCATGACAAGAGATCTACTTGTTGCCCCCTCCCTAAAAATGCTTTGCCTGGGACCTTGTTGAGAAACCATGATCTTGACATTGGCAAAAAAGTTATAAAAATTAAAAACAAACTGTCTTCTTACTGATGGCCTCTGCTTTTTATGAATCTAATTTACAGTAACAAAGAGATTTGCTTAATCGTAGAAACACACAAAGATAAATATTTTTTATCAACTGTCGTTTCGATCAAGTTTCATTCCATCAAAAATCGTTTCGATCAAATATCGTTCGATCAAACGTCCTTTCGATCAAATGTCATTTTGATTAAATGTTGTTGGATCAACTGTCGTAGTACCAAAAGCGAGAGTTCAATAATTTCTTCTTTTAGGAAGTATCTTTTCTCTTTTTGATTGATATCTTGTCAAAGTTGTTAAACTTTGTTGCAATTGGCTTGTGGTCATGTTGAAGATTCTGAAATAATCGGTGCTCTTCAAAGTTTAAGGCTAATACTCCACAATAAAGTTTATAATCTATTACTAAGCGCTTTTGTGTTTCTTCAAACTGGAGCAGAATTTCGAAATGTTCTTTCAGAACTGATTGTCCTAGGACTACATCAGCACACAAGTTAGGGATTACTCCAAACAAAAAGTTTTTATACGTTCGTCTTTGAATTCCTTTGCTGATAAATTTTTCAGAAGCACCTGTCTCAAAAAGACTATCCACTGGGTGTCCTCTTAACATGCTTGGAATGATGAAATATTTAAGAGAATCAGGGCACAAGCAACAATAGAAAACAGTTGAGGAAGTGCGGAACACTTTTCTGGATGATCAAAAACTTCTTTAAAGCTCAAGTTGTCATTTTACGAGGGCACAGTGATCATTTTTTTTAAGTGGCGAGCTTTGGAAGACACGCCGGAAATGACGAACTTTTTTGCATTTAAAACACTTTTGTTTTTTGCCAGGGCAAAATCTTCCTTTTAGGTGAGACTCTTCTCCATAAAAGTAGCATTTTTGTCAAATAGACTTACGACTTCGAGGAGTAAAAGCACAGAATTCTTTAATCTCTACATTTGTGACTTGGTTGCTGTCAATGAAACTATGAGATTGTCATTGAGCTCGGTCCAATACCTCGGCCTTGGCAAGGGCTTCTTCTTGGAAATGCAGTTTTTCTTGCAGCAACCTTTGTTTATTGGAAGAATTAGATAGCCTCTTTATGAAGTGTCATTTGGTCGCGGTGTTATTCGGCGGTAACTGCTTGAAAATTGCAATTTTTTGATCGTCCTTTAAGCGTTCTAACAAATTCAACAAATGATTCGGTGTTTTTGATTGGTTGTAATTAAGAAATAACTGGCAAATATTTCGAACATAGGCTAAATGTAAGTTCGATCTAACCTTTGTTTTGCATGTTCGTGAGTAGTAGGCTACTTTGTTCAATGTATGAATAAATTTGTTGCGAAACATAGTTAAACAAGAGACTTTTCTCAACAAAATATTCAAGCTAAATACTATTATAAGCTTTCTTTTATTCAAGTTTTTCAGATAACTTATTCAAATAGAATATAAATAAGTTATTTGAAGTTATCTTTTTATTTAAATAACGTTATCTGAAGAAGTTGAATAAACGAAAGCTTATAGTGGTATTTCGCTGGGATTTTTTGTTAAGAAAAGTTTTTAAAATTAATTTTCCCGGTCTATGCATCCTACAATGCATCTAGCACTGATTGCAAGTTTGGCCTAGTTTAGTTTTCGATAGTTTGGATTAGTTTTGTTAAATAATAGAGATGTCTTATTAAGCTGCGACTCATCGTCTACTTTCATTCTTGTCGCTTCGGTTGAAGTTAGATAACATTAAAAAGTTTTGAGCCAGTGTTTGTATATTTGCTCAGCTTCTGGTTCATTCGGTTCGTTTCTGGAATTCCCTTTTTAAATAATTTATCCATTTTTAACTGCATAAAATTGTAAAGCTTTCAAAGAAAACCAAACTGGTGGTTTTGATTCAGTTAAAAACCTGAAGCAAAACGAATAGAAACAGACGATAATTAAACAAGAAATCAGGTTAACTGAAACGCAGCGAACTTCCAAACACAAATGATGATCTGAAAATAAAACGACAAATAAAAGCTTACAATTAATTTGCACGAGTTTCAAGCCGCGCGGGTTCCAAGACGTTAAATCAATCAATTTTGAAATAAGAATTCAATATAGTTAATAAAATTCATTTTTCGATTAAATTTCTTTAAGTAGTTTCTGACATTTAAAGCTTGGCCTCTCTCGCTTTATTCTATCACGATTAAAATTATAGTCATTCACAAAATCGCAACTTTCTGTCGACTAAAAATCAAAGTTCATGTTACTTTAAATTTTACATAAAACTATTAATACTAATCTAACTTGTTATGAGTTGACTTGTGTTAAGCTATAAAATATAAAGTTTTGTATTACTAAAGTATTTTTTTATTATTTTTAATAGGCCTAATGAAAAATATTTTTCAATAACCTTATGGTTTTGTTTTGAAGAAATTGCTTACCGTTTTGGTGCCCTCTAGCTTTTTTTGTTCTGGGTGATGCATTTATAAGTTGGATCACTAACATTGAATTACATCAATTATTAAAAATGTAACGCTGTACATATAAGGTGTTATAAAATTATAAACGAGTGAATTAAAATTTAATAAACAACCACACGATTATGAGAAATGTAATCTGTAAAATCTGGAGTCCAGGCCTCGCTGTCCAACGTGGTAGCTAAAGCAAATCACCCATTTGCTTTCAGTGCCTCCTAACACCGACCTTTTTTTCAAAAAACAAAATAAAATTTATTTATTTTAAATCAACAAAAAATTGTCATAGAAATATGAAATCATGTTGATTATTTGTAGATTATTTATATATTATTAGCAAAATATGAATGGTCCATATCAACTAATGTGCTTACTAGGTTTTAAATTTTACAGTAATTTTGCATACAAAAGTGTTTCCTAAAAACTAAACTGTATTTAAACAATTCTTATTGCAAAACGAGCAAACAATGGGAACTGGGTTATACGTTTACCTCCTTGAATGGATTCCATTATTCAAAATTCCTCCATCTTTTAATTTAAATATGCTTAAAGTTCAATAAAATTGACAATTGTTTCGCTAAATTATAGAGTGTTGATCTAAAGCAGAAATTCTCAAAATTTTTTGGCCCATATACCATCTTTCTAAAAAATAACCAATCTCCCACTACTGTTATGCTGACGTCTCGTAAACTAGTCCAAACTCCATTACATATTGGTCACTAAACTCAAGGGGTTTATAAAACTTTTTGTGGACCACAAGCAATTCTTGTTATACGACCAGTGGTCAATCAGAAATTTAGGTCAATAAGTAATTTATAAATAGCTATAAAGTAAGTTTGTAATTAGGAACATGCAGCTAATTTGAAAAATTTGTGTCCTTTGAAATATTTCAACTCCTTTTGAGTGACGTGCCTTTTTATTAATAACTACAGCGACCAATGAAATTCGGAAAAGAACCAACTTAGTAGTAGTAGTAGTAGTAGTAGTAGTAGTAGTAGTAGTAGTAGTAGTAGTAGTAGTAGTAGTAGTAATAGTAGTAGTAGTAGTAGTAGTTTGTTTTTATTTGCATCCAAAAGAACAATTGCTAATAATTGAAAACAAAATAGAGCAAAGTTTGCAATTAGGGAGACGGCAACTAAACTAAACTTAGCTCATATACTCAAAGGCAACTGAAGCTGCATGCAACAACACAATAAATAAACGCTGATTCTTTGAAACGTTACATTATACTCGTATATCAACATTAAAGTAATCTATGTGCTTAAATTATTAGCCGAGTCCGTGTATTTGTTCAGCTTTTTACACCTTCATCCTTTCAAAAAAATCTTATTATTAAACCGTGAACTAGATTTTTTTCAAAATAAAACAAAGAGCTGCCGTGTTTCGTCGTACGCATAAATGTTCCGCGTCATATTAAAAGTGAGCCCACGGGATTCGAACCATCAGGCCTTTTGCTCTTGCGCTAAATAATCAGCGCGGTCTTATATGTGCTTTTTGGCGTAGCTTACTGGTATCTGAGTAATGTCATGTGGTAATTTCGCAATAGTTTTTGACTGAGATAATTGAACGACTGGGTGTGATCGAGTCGAAACATCCATTTCTTGTAGCAGAAATTCATAATTTAATCTTTTGCGGCCAGTAGCAAATTTAGGGGTGGCATTGTGTTAGCCCCGACTTGAAGATTACTAATACGTAGGCCTACAACAGGTAGGATAGTATTTCTAATGTTATGCTTTTTATTCAATATTCTATTCTTTTCTAATAATATTCAATTCTAATACCCTTATGATTACTAATACTTTAGGGCAGAAATCCCGTCAGAAAACGAAGACAGATTCCATGTGCAGATTCTTTTTTTGTTTTTTTAACTTTAATCACGAAATCCGACACTGATTGAAATTGAAGACCTTTTTTTTTTGAACCTTTTTTTTTCTATGGAGAACACTTCATTTTTTGGGCGAAAATTACAAAATCCGACACTGCTTGAAATTGAAGACCTTTTTTTTAGTTTTGACTTGAAAACATTTTTTTCACAAAGTAGGAGTATATTTGATTGTAATAGTTATATGACCCCCTTTAAAAAATCCTCGGTAGGCCACTGTTTGTTGCTATCAATGCTTTAGTCCTTTTGGACATTGACTACTCCTGTAGAGTACCACTTGTAAATTTGTTGGTTATTGACAAGTACATTGCTGCTTATGTGGGCATAAGTGAGTGGGCAATGTGCTTATGTGATAAATGTGATAAAATTAATTTATGCAGTGACCGTTTTGTGGAAAACCGTTTTTCGACAAATGTTTTGATTGTCACCTTTCGACTATCGCTTTCGGTTGAGGTTTTGATCACCGCTTTCGAATGGTAAAAATAAAATTGAAAAAGTTTGGAGCTGGTCGTGAAGCGCGTTTGTGAGAAATTTCAAAAATAACAAGAACAGGTTTGCGAGCACGTCGCACTACGATTATCATTTTATTAATTTTAACGCTTCAAGTACGTTGCTTAACTTACGGTCAAAAATAATTACTAAACATTTTTATAGTATTGACTCTTTCGTTTTAAAAATACTCAAACGTTCCAATCACCATGCTCCGAAAATTTTCTCAAATTTCAAGATTAAAAAAAATTACGCATTGACATTAAACATTGGTCTGATTATTTGTCATTGGAAACGTCACAATGTCACAATTAATATTTATTAAAAAGTTACTGAAGTTTTATTCGTTGTATGACTTTTATGGATACATTTTCGAAGCAGCAATGCCAGAAAAAATATAAAAAAGTGAGTTTTAAAGTTTAATTTAAATTAAAAACAATCTAGCAACAGTTATTTAACACACGAATATTTTGAGGTTTCGCCGAGAGCACATTTCGGATTAAATAAAACAGAAAAAAACCTCGCTTCTATTAGTTCTTCTACAAAGCAACCGACTAATGAACTTTTTTGGGGTCGATTGAAATATCGGTAAATTTTCTGCCGCTTAGTGTTCAAAATTTATTTACGGTTGGGCACATCAACAATTGTATAATAGTTTTTCTGTTATCGCAATTTTTTGTTGTTGATAGTATAAAAACTAATCAGTGGCTAGTTATTACGTCACATGAACGAAGATTAATTAATAACTTCTATAGTCTGGAGAATTTTAAGTAAGTTTAATATTGTTGTAATATTTGTGGAGCGCAAGGTTATAAAGTCTTAGGAAATTTTGAAAAAAATTAGATTTAATTTCAATTTTATTTCGTGGTTTTATAAACAATAATGTAATAATTAGGAAAATAAACAAAAATTGGATAAAATTCAGTAAAAACTAAACGTAGGTCATATGCTCATCATCGTCGTATGGAAAGACATTTATTATTTGTGAAATTCTTTATGAAAAGATATATACTCGTAAAAAAGATATCGACATGGGCCGAGACAGTTCTGTACTTCTTGGATCACATCCTTCGGCGACAGTGTTGAGCTAAAACTCCACGCTTTATGTACCCCATGACCAGTGACCAGACAGTTTATTGAAAGTATATAATAAAGGCGTTGACGCCACGGTGACCGCTAAATTCACAATAAAAGCAGGGTTATAAATTGCGTAAGGGTTAGATTTTATTCCCGAATATGCATTATGCACCATAAGGTTTGAACCAGGATACGGATTAAATTGACCGTCGGAAATGTAATCATAGAGGCAGGCAATAGGCAATTATGATTGCACCATTATACTGTAAAATTAAAATGAGGATTACAAAATCATGGTGGAATTTTTCGCTTGAAATTTTACCGAGAATCGACATTACAGCTTCTTGCAGCTTCTGATTTTAATATATGTATATTCAAAACTAAAAAAAGTTGTTTATTTATATACAATTACTATTACAATAAACTTTTGTTTTAATAAACTGTCTTACGGATAAATCGTCGTAATACCATGGTACCCCGTGTATGAGACACGCTGGAGGGACGTGATTTGCAATTGGTTGGTTGGCGTCCCCAAACAATTTGGACCGATAATTCTGCTCTGTGTCACCTACAGTGTTTTCGAATGGCTTATCTACGTCCGCATCGGACCACTTATTGATTCATTGCTCTCTAGAGTGGGTTTCTACGGGGAGTCTTAACCGTAAATCAAGTCATTCTACAAACACAAGACGTCAAGGATTTTTTCAAAGCAAAAAAGAAGACTGATGCCATATTTGTCGATCTGACAACAGCCTATGACATTGCTAACACTGTGACTGTACTTGCAAGTTGCTGAGACTTCTGCTGGGTAAGCACATGGTTAGAATACTTATGGAACTTTTCCGGAACAGAAATTTCTGCCTTAATAGCGGTGACAAAAAGCGAAGCAGGCTCGTCATCAGAAAAACGGCTTCGTTTTTGCCTTCCTTTTTTTTTAACATCAATATGCCTTTGAATGCCTTGCACATTCCGTAGAATGTTTGCAATGCGGATGATTTGGCGTTGTTGCAATTTTTTAGAGACTGGAAGGTCTTAATCAAAACTACACTTTCATCGTATTTTTAGACTTGGACGTTGAATCTTAGTCACGCTAAGATAGTGACATCAGCTTTTATTTAGACAATCGAGAGGCCAAACGACCAAAGTCTAGTGTCGCAAAGCATATGTGTCACAATACTACAATTCTACAATTGCAGAGTACCACAGTGCTAAATCATCCTCATAGGAAAAATCTTTGGAGATTGTGGAAGGCAGATATTTTACGCAACGATAAAAAAATGAAACGCAAAGGCGCACTGTTGGAGGCTCTCCCCTACTTTTGATAAAGAAATGCTGGCAGCTTATTTGGCTGTACATCATTTCACATATTTCTTAGAGGGACGTCCGTTTACTCTTTACACGGATCACAAACCATTAGTTGTGCCATATCTAGAAAAAAACTCCTTTAAGTAACAGGCAAGCTCGACACCTATCGTTTATTTCAGAATTCAAAACTGATGTTAGACATATTGAAGGAAAAAACAACATGGTTGCCGATTGCTTGAGCCGTCCTGAAATCACTGCTGCTTTTTCGCCTTCTTTCACAGATTATACCGAGCTGGTTTTAGCACAGAGGGACGATCCATCGATTCGCGAGCTCTCTCAATCGATGATTTCATTAAAACTATGTGAACGTGCAATTCCTAATTCAGGCCTTTTGTTACTTGGAGACACTAGTACGGGAAAATTTCGCCCCATCACGGCCTACTTAATATCCGGCCGGATATGTCACATTTTCCGCACTTTTGCTAACAGGGCTAAAAACTAGAAAAAGCCGATTGCTCAAATCATGTAAACAAGTACAACTTGAACATTTACAGTTAATTTACTGTATGCATACCATATGGTACTTAAATTAAATTTGATTGAGACTAAAATACCATATGTAAAATAAATAAGCGCTAATAAATATGTGATAAGACGAGATAATTAAACTAAAATAGTGGTAATTGTAATTGACTAGAAAAGACATGCAACCTTAAATAAATTCAGTTCTAGCGTTAAATGAAGAATTTACAATTGTAGCGTTCTACTAACTACAGTATAACTGCTTAAAACTATAAGCTCAAAACAACTGCCTTTTTATTAACTTAACGAACAACAACTGACTGTAGCAATACACGAGGCAAGGTTACAACATACGAGTATTGTGATGTCATAATACTCTACACTACCCCCTCCCTCTTAAAAGAAAATTAATAATAACAAAAAATAAATAAATAAATCATGAATAACCCACAAGCATTATCGTGACATACGTAAAAGAAACAACAGGGAAAAAAAAAAACACTGCAGACAAGTGACGATAACACGGAATCATGCAGTCAACAATAATCACTCAAATACTTAGGAGGGCGACGCACCCTACCAAACCTGGATATACCCTTCAAATTTTGATCGGACCGTTGGGATTTATTGGTATCGCAATCACCATCACAACCTTCGCGTTCATCCTTGTCAAACTCGTCATCACTATTTGTTTTATTTCTGCATAAAAGATGTCGCCAATCGGTGGGCATGATCTCTACCTCATAGGGGCGCAAATTATCTACGTGTACAATTTTGGGTCTAGATGAAGATGAGGCCTGGATCTGATACAAAACATCGGAAACCTTATGCGTTACCAAGTATGGTCCAGTCCATCCTTGGCCCAACTTTTGCTTGGCCTTTGGGGGGTAAAAATACCAGACCCAATCATCTTCCTGCATTTCATTTAAGGACACGCGCTTGTCGTAATTACGTTTTTGTCTCAGCGCTGCCTTCTTCGAATGTTCATGCGCAATCGCATATGAGCGTTGGGTGGCTTTCTTCACCCACTCTACATATTGAACGTAACACTGTTCTGACGTCGCGGACGAGGGTTGTTCTACCATGACGTCTAATGGTAGGTTGATTTCACGACCAAGCATTAATTTATTTGGGGAAAATTTTGTGGATTCGTGGACGGTGGACCTGTAAGCCATGCACAGGTACGGCAAATGGTCGTCCCAATCATTCCGACTTTTATTCACATATGATGCCAACATTTGCTGAATTGTTCGATTAAAACGTTCAACCAAGCCATCAGATTGAGGTCTATATGGGGACGTGCGCGTCTTTTGAATACCCAGTAAGTCACAAACATGCTGAAATAACTGAGATTCAAAATCTCTTCCTTGATCTGTATGCAGAAAATATGGCACTCCAAACCTTGTAAAAAATTTAGTGACAAGTGCGTCTGCGACAGTGTATGCCTGCTGATCTGGCAGAGCATAGCACTCTATCCACTTCGTGAAGTAGTCACTGATGACCATGATGTATTCATTACCTGATACAGTTTTCGGCAAAGGACCTAAAATGTCAATCGCAATTCTTTCCATTGGAGCCGTTGCTACAGATTGTTTGAGCAGTCCACGATCCCGCTCATGAGTAGGTTTTCGTTTCGCACAAATAACACACCATCGGCACCAGGTGCGAACATCACTTTGTAGGCCTGGCCAATAAAACCTTCTTTGCAATTGATAGACAGTTCGTTTTATCCCAAGGTGGCCTCCAGTACGCAATTCATGTAAATGGTGAAACAGCTCCCGACGTAGCTGTTTGGGTGCAACAATAACACGTGACTCGCAATCTGAATCATGCTCGTACCAGTGTCTATATAATACGCCATTTTCAACAGACAACAAGTCCCATTGATTTAAGTAGCTTCGAAATTCTTTTCCAACAACTTCGGGGCTAGTTGGGGGATACTGACTCACACTTTTAAAATATAAAATGTTGTTAATTTCATCATCAGCAACCTGCCATTCACGTATCTGCTTTAAACTCCAAACATCCATCCAATTGGGTTTAAATTCAAATTCCAAACTTCTGACAGCAGCTGCTTGAATTTTTGGGGAGAGAGATTTGTGCTCACAGCCGTGTTGAAGGGCTACCCCACAATCTGCACACTCGGCGTTTGTACAACTTCGCCGTGACAATCCATCAGCGTTGCCATGATTCATGCCCTTGCGGTGAATGATAGAAAAATCATATGTATTTAAAACTGAAATCCAACGTGCAAGCATTCCTTCTGGTTCATGAAACGATAACAACCATGTTAAAGCACTATGATCTGTTCTAACGACAAAACGGCGTCCCCACAAGTAATGTCGAAAATGTTTAACAAATAAAACTAACGCAAGAAGTTCTCTGTAGGTAGTGCAATAACGTTTTTGTGATTTACTTAAGGTCTTACTCGCATAAGCAATGACTCGCTCTTGACCATCCTGCATTTGCGATAAAACAGCGCCGAGTCCTTGAGAGCTAGCATCGGTATCGAGTATAAATGGGGTATCAACTGTGGGATATCCCAGAATTGGAGGTTGTGTTACGCATCTTTTCAGATCTTTAAATGCCTTTTGACAGTCCGGTGTCCAATCGAATTTGTTTCCTTTTTGTGTTAACTTTATTAACGGGCATGCTATTTTCGAAAAATTTGGGATGAACTTTCAATAATAAGAAGAAAAACCTAGAAAACTTAGCAATTCCGTAACATTCTGAGGGACTGGCCATGTTTGTACTGCTTCCATCTTTTCTGGGTCTGGTGACACTCCGTCTCCGGAAACTACATGACCTAAAAATTTAGTGGAGCGAGAAAATAATCTGCATTTTTTAGGTTTCAAACGCAACCCTGCTTCGCGTAAACGTTAAAAGACTATCTTTAAATTATTATATGCAGTTTGAAACTTATCCGCATAGCAAATGACATCATCCATGTACACAACACATATCATCCATAAAATTCCTTTTAATACTGTTTCCATAAGCCTTTGAAACGTAGCCGGAGCGTTCGTGAGTCCAAAACACATTACTTTAAAGTGAAATAGACCTTTTCTATGAAAAGTAAACGCGGTTTTCTCACGGTCAATAAGGTCCAGTTCGACTTGCCAATAACCACTAGCTAAATCTAAAGTGCTAAACCATCGTGACCCACTTAATTCATCAATTAGTTCTTCCGCATTTGGAAGTGGGTAAGCGTCTTTTACAGTGACATTGTTGAGTTTGCGAAAGTCAACGCAAAAACAAGGGGACCCATCTTTTTTCTCTACCAAAACAACCGGAGACGACCACGAGCTGGTACTGGGTTCAATAATGCCTTGTTTCAGCATTCTGTCAATTTCAGTCTCAATTATCTCCCGCTTAGCTTGTGGTAAACGACGTGGAGCCTGTTTGATCGGTTTTGCAGCACCCGTGTCTATTTTATGCCGAATTGTAGAAGTGCGAGCTAATGCTCCTGTTCATCTGCAAAAACATCTTGATAGTCACAAACAAGATCAATTATTTGTTTCCTCTGAGACACCGAAACCCCCTCAATGCGATCAACCATTGATTGCAAAAACTCAGATAGGACTAAAGTCGGATCCCGACATGCCGGTGTAGAGACAAAGGATGTATGATCCAGAGGGATAATATGCCCACCTAAATCAAGATAGCCCCCCCTAAATTTAAGACTCCTCTGTGATTATTTAAGACATCTACTCCCAGAATGCCTTCACAGCCATCTAAATCACCTACAATCACATTATGCCTTAACACAAAATTGCCGAATTTCAAGGGTGCGTCGCACTCACCATGACATTTAACAGGGCAACCATTTAAAGCGGTAACATAGGACACATTAATCGGTTTTAAATGGAGCTTTTTGAAATAATTTAACATCAATCATACTTATGCTTGCTCCACTGTCTACCAATAATTTAGCGGTTACATTAAAGATAACACAATTAACAAACCAACGAACCTCAGACTGATTGACCTTCATTCCGCCTTGGACTGACGCGTCGGTCATCCGGTCAATCTTCGTTAGTTTAAATGTTTGTTGTTCGACGTACGTTTGAATCCCTTTGATGTTTTGCTTGGACACGAACGAGCAATGTGACCGGTAAGTCCACAATCAAAGCATAAAGGGCCGTTATTCACGTCCGACTGTCTACGATTGTCACGCATGAGACCTGTGTTTGAAACAGCACGACTCAGGTCCGCAATCATTTGTTTCAAATCTTGAACTTCATCGCTTGATTCTTGATATGACCGATGAGATTGTGATGAGAGAGGTTTTTCAAGAGCAACGTGCTCACAAGCTTCCAACGATCTTACTAGATTGACAGCTGATTTCAGAGACAAACAATTATTTGCCACAATATGTCGTCGAATATTTACGTCAGCTATACCATCAATAAACTGTTGGATTAGCAATTCTTTTGCATTTGACGAAGGTAACGATGGATAAGCCTCAGCCAAAAGACCACGGAGCCGGTTTGCAAAATCAATTACATCTTCGTTTGTTCTACGTTTGGCTGTATGAAACTGCGATCGAGCTAAAGTAGTTGAAGGAGATGCAAATCGATAGCTTAAAGCATTAACAAGAGCAGAAAAATCCCAACGTTGTTCATAAGGCAGACTATTCTGAACATCCAATGCGATACCTTTTAAACTTGCTGCCAGTTGTCGACCTTTAGTAACCTCATTCCATTCATTTGCACACGATACATTTAAAAAATGTTGAAAATACTGTTTCCAGTTATTGCTGGAAAAACTCTCTTGCAACGCCACACTGTTGTTAACAAAGTTTAATTTTCCTTCATTCTCGGGTAATCTAGTTGAAGACATAATGGGTGCCATATCTGGAGCCGACTGCAAAACGAGCTCAAATATTTTTTTAGAAACATTCTCTTCATCTTTTGGTAGGTATATATAGTCTCCTAGCTTTCTTAAGAACCTTTTATTCCCACTGGTATTAATATATTTTAAGCCCTCTGCTTGCTTGTCGATTCCTTTCAAATAACTGCAACGAACTGCTGTACTATTCAAGTCGGCTGGAATTTCGTACAGTTTTTCCTTATACTTAATTTGCAACAAAATTACGTCCGCCATTCTTCACTCTGTTTAATTTTTTTTTTTTTTTTGTTTGGGTCCTGGCGTGCTCGCCAAAATGTAGCGTTCTACTAACTACAGTATAACTGCTTAAAACTATAAGCTCAAAACAACTGCCTTTTTATTAACTTAACGAACAACAACTGACTGTAGGTTACAACATACGAGTATTGTGATGTCATAATACTCTACACAATATTAAAAAAAATTGTTTGAAATTAAAATTAATACTTTAACCTTTATTTTTTAAATATTTTACCAAGCTGCTTAATAAGATGTTCAGGTGGGTGTTGTAGTTGGGCTTTTTATTGTATTTCATAAAAATTTTTTTATGTTTTGTAAAGTAAACTGCTAGTTTAACAGCAGTTTACTAGCTGTTAAACTAGCATTTAAAAAATGGGATCTCTTTTACTATCGGCCGTTACCTTCAATTTTAAAACTTTTTTCTTCTCTCGTTTTCGCTACTCTCACTCCTTTTTCTCTTTTCTTTCTCTTTTAACTAAATGATAATCGGTCATAAAACCAAGCCAAATTTTGTAATAAGAACACTTTAAACATTTTGTTTATATTTTTTATCACTTTATTTTAAATTAGTAAACATGGACAACGTGATTTTAAACCAAAATATTCAATTTAAATGCAGTTTTAGTTTTGATTTGTGCGACGGTTTACAGTAAAACAGATATTTAAACAGTAATATTTGAGCGACGGCTTGGAGTAAAAGAGATATTAATGGGTCATACAACTAAGCCAAACTTTGTAATAAACACACATTAAACATTTTTTAAATATTTTTTATCACTTTATTTTAAATTTCTAAACATGGACAACGTGATTTTAAACCAAAATATTCAATTTAAATGCAGTTTTAGTTTTGATTTGTGCGACGGCTTACAGTAAAACAGATGATAATCGGTGATTTGGGCAAGCTAAACTTTGTTAAATAAAATACTTCAAACGTCTTTTTTATATTTTTTATCACATTATTTTAAATTAGTAAACATGGACAACGTGGTTTTAAACCAAAATATTCAATTTAAATGCAGTTTTAGTTTTGATTTGTGCGACGGTTTACAGTAAAACAGATGATAATCGGTGATCTGGGCAAGCTAAGCTTTGTTAAATAAAATACTTCAAACGTCTTTTTTATATTTTTTATCACATTATTTTAAATTAGTAAACATGGACAACGTGATTTTAAACCAAAATATTCAATTTAAATGCAGTTTTAGTTTTGATTTGTGCGACGGTTTACAGTAAAACAGATAATAATCGGTGATCTGGGCAAGCTAAACTTTGTTAAATAAAATATTTCAAACGTCTTTTATATTTTTTATCACATTATTTTAAATTACTAAACATGGACAACGTGATTTTAAACCAAAATATTCAATTTAAATGCAGTTTTAGTTTTGATTTGTGCGACGGTTTACAGTAAAACAGATAATAATCGGTGATCTGGGCAAGCTAAGCTTTTTAAATAAAATATTTCAAACGTCTTTTTTATATTTTTTATCACATTATTTTAAATTAGTAAACATGGACAACGTGATTTTAAATCAAAATATTCAATTTAAATGCAATTTTAGTTTTGATTTGTGCAACGGCTTACAGTAAAAGAGATATTTAAACAGTGATACTTGAGCGACGGCTTGGAGTAAAAGAGATATTAATGGATCATACAACCAAGCCAAACTTTGTAATAGAAACACTTTAAACGTTTTGTTTATATTTTTTATCACATTATTTTAAATTAGTAAACATGGACAACAAGATTTTAAACCAAAATATTCAATTTAAATGCAGTTTTAATTTTGATTTGTGCTTACAGTAAAACAGATGATAATCGGTGATTTGGGCAAGCTAAACTTTGTTAAATAAAATATTTCAAACGTCTTTTATATTTTTTATCACATTATTTTAAATTAGTAAACATGGACAACGTGATTTTAAACCAAAATATTCAATTTAAATGCAGTTTTAGTTTTGATTTGAGCGACGGTTTACAGTAAAAGAGATATTTAAACAGTAATACTTGAGCGACGGCTTGGAGTA
Source organism: Diplosoma virens (assembly GCA_963680785.1). NCBI lineage: Eukaryota > Metazoa > Chordata > Ascidiacea > Aplousobranchia > Didemnidae > Diplosoma > Diplosoma virens. Next base: position 30,308,255 of record OY796895.1, on the reverse strand, counting down.
AAAGAGATATTAATGGGTCATACAACCAAGCCAAACTTTGTAATAAACACACATTAAACATTTTTTAAATATTTTTTATCACTTTATTTTAAATTTCTAAACATGGACAACGTGATTTTAAACCAAAATATTCAATTTAAATGCAGTTTTAGTTTTGATTTGTGCGACGGCTTACAGTAAAACAGATGATAATCGGTGATCTGGGCAAGCTAAACTTTGTTAAATAAAATACTTCAAACGTCTTTTTTATATTTTTTATCACATTATTTTAAATTAGTAAACATGGACAACGTGATTTTAAACCAAAATATTCAATTTAAATGCAGTTTTAGTTTTGATTTGTGCGACGGTTTACAGTAAAACAGATGATAATCGGTGATCTGGGCAAGCTAAACTTTGTTAAATAAAATATTTCAAACGTCTTTTTTATATTTTTTATCGCATTATTTTAAATTAGTAAACATGGACAACGTGATTTTAAACCAAAATATTCAATTTAAATGCAGTTTTAGTTTTGATTTGTGCGACGGTTTACAGTAAAACAGATAATAATCGGTGATCTGGGCAAGCTAAGCTTTTTAAATAAAATATTTCAAACGTCTTTTTTATATTTTTTATCACATTATTTTAAATTAGTAAACATGGACAACGTGATTTTAAATCAAAATATTCAATTTAAATGCAATTTTAGTTTTGATTTGTGCAACGGCTTACAGTAAAAGAGATATTTAAACAGTGATACTTGAGCGACGGCTTGGAGTAAAAGAGATATTAATGGATCATACAACCAAGCCAAACTTTGTAATAGAAACACTTTAAACGTTTTGTTTATATTTTTTATCACATTATTTTAAATTAGTAAACATGGACAACAAGATTTTAAACCAAAATATTCAATTTAAATGCAGTTTTAATTTTGATTTGTGCTTACAGTAAAACAGATGATAATCGGTGATTTGGGCAAGCTAAACTTTGTTAAATAAAATATTTCAAACGTCTTTTATATTTTTTATCACATTATTTTAAATTAGTAAACATGGACAACGTGATTTTAAACCAAAATATTCAATTTAAATGCAGTTTTAGTTTTGATTTGAGCGACGGTTTACAGTAAAAGAGATATTTAAACAGTAATACTTGAGCGACGGCTTGGAGTAAAAGAGATATTAATGGATCATACAACCAAGCCAAACTTTGTAATAGAAACACTTTAAACGTTTTGTTTATATTTTTTATCACATTATTTTAAATTAGTAAACATGGACAACAAGATTTTAAACCAAAATATTCAATTTAAATGCAGTTTTAATTTTGATTTGTGCTTACAGTAAAACAGATGATAATCGGTGATTTGGGCAAGCTAAACTTTGTTAAATAAAATATTTCAAACGTCTTTTATATTTTTTATCACATTATTTTAAATTAGTAAACATGGACAACAAGATTTTAAACCAAAATATTCAATTTAAATGCAGTTTTAATTTTGATTTGTGCTTACAGTAAAACAGATGATAATCGGTGATTTGGGCAAGCTAAACTTTGTTAAATAAAATATTTCAAACGTCTTTTATATTTTTTATCACATTATTTTAAATTAGTAAACATGGACAACGTGATTTTAAACCAAAATATTCAATTTAAATGCAGTTTTAGTTTTGATTTGAGCGACGGTTTACAGTAAAAGAGATATTTAAACAGTAATACTTGAGCGACGGCTTGGAGTAAAAGAGATATTAATGGGTCATACAACCAAGCCAAACTTTGTAATAAACACACATTAAACATTTTTTAAATATTTTTTATCACTTTATTTTAAATTTCTAAACATGGACAACGTGATTTTAAACCAAAATATTCAATTTAAATGCAGTTTTAGTTTTGATTTGTGCGACGGCTTACAGTAAAACAGATGATAATCGGTGATCTGGGCAAGCTAAACTTTGTTAAATAAAATACTTCAAACGTCTTTTTTATATTTTTTATCACATTATTTTAAATTAGTAAACATGGACAACGTGATTTTAAACCAAAATATTCAATTTAAATGCAGTTTTAGTTTTGATTTGAGCGACGGTTTACAGTAAAACAGATGATAATCGGTGATCTGGGCAAGCTAAACTTTGTTAAATAAAATACTTCAAACGTCTTTTTTATATTTTTTATCGCATTATTTTAAATTAGTAAACATGGACAACGTGATTTTAAACCAAAATATTCAATTTAAATGCAGTTTTAGTTTTGATTTGTGCGACGGTTTACAGTAAAACAGATAATAATCGGTGATCTGGGCAAGCTAAGCTTTTTAAATAAAATATTTCAAACGTCTTTTTTATATTTTTTATCACATTATTTTAAATTAGTAAACATGGACAACGTGATTTTAAATCAAAATATTCAATTTAAATGCAGTTTTAGTTTTGATTTGTGCGACGGTTTACAGTAAAACAGATAATAATCGGTGATCTGGGCAAGCTAAGCTTTTTAAATAAAATATTTCAAACGTCTTTTTTATATTTTTTATCACATTATTTTAAATTAGTAAACATGGACAACGTGATTTTAAACCAAAATATTCAATTTAAATGCAGTTTTAGTTTTGATTTGTGCGACGGTTTACAGTAAAACAGATGATAATCGGTGATCTGGGCAAGCTAAACTTTGTTAAATAAAATATTTCAAACGTCTTTTTTATATTTTTTATCGCATTATTTTAAATTAGTAAACATGGACAACGTGATTTTAAACCAAAATATTCAATTTAAATGCAGTTTTAGTTTTGATTTGTGCGACGGTTTACAGTAAAACAGATAATAATCGGTGATCTGGGCAAGCTAAGCTTTTTAAATAAAATATTTCAAACGTCTTTTTTATATTTTTTATCACATTATTTTAAATTAGTAAACATGGACAACGTGATTTTAAATCAAAATATTCAATTTAAATGCAATTTTAGTTTTGATTTGTGCAACGGCTTACAGTAAAAGAGATATTTAAATAGTGATACTTGAGCGACGGCTTGGAGTAAAAGAGATATTAATGGATCATACAACCAAGCCAAACTTTGTAATAGAAACACTTTAAACGTTTTGTTTATATTTTTTATCACATTATTTTAAATTAGTAAACATGGACAACAAGATTTTAAACCAAAATATTCAATTTAAATGCAGTTTTAATTTTGATTTGTGCTTACAGTAAAACAGATGATAATCGGTGATTTGGGCAAGCTAAACTTTGTTAAATAAAATATTTCAAACGTCTTTTATATTTTTTATCACATTATTTTAAATTACTAAACATGGACAACGTGATTTTAAACCAAAATATTCAATTTAAATGCAGTTTTAGTTTTGATTTGAGCGACGGTTTACAGTAAAAGAGATATTTAAACAGTAATACTTGAGCGACGGCTTGGAGTAAAAGAGATATTAATGGGTCATACAACCAAGCCAAACTTTGTAATAAACACACATTAAACATTTTTTAAATATTTTTTATTACTTTATTTTAAATTTCTAAACATGGACAACGTGATTTTAAACCAAAATATTCAATTTAAATGCAGTTTTAGTTTTGATTTGTGCGACGGCTTACAGTAAAACAGATGATAATCGGTGATCTGGGCAAGCTAAACTTTGTTAAATAAAATACTTCAAACGTCTTTTTTATATTTTTTATCACATTATTTTAAATTACTAAACATGGACAACGTGATTTTAAACCAAAATATTCAATTTAAATGCAGTTTTAGTTTTGATTTGAGCGACGGTTTACAGTAAAACAGATGATAATCGGTGATCTGGGCAAGCTAAACTTTGTTAAATAAAATATTTCAAACGTCTTTTTTATATTTTTTATCACATTATTTTAAATTAGTAAACATGGACAACGTGATTTTAAACCAAAATATTCAATTTAAATGCAGTTTTAGTTTTGATTTGTGCGACGGTTTACAGTAAAACAGATAATAATCGGTGATCTGGGCAAGCTAAGCTTTTTAAATAAAATATTTCAAACGTCTTTTTTATATTTTTTATCACATTATTTTAAATTAGTAAACATGGACAACGTGATTTTAAATCAAAATATTCAATTTAAATGCAATTTTAGTTTTGATTTGTGCAACGGCTTACAGTAAAAGAGATATTTAAACAGTGATACTTGAGCGACGGCTTGGAGTAAAAGAGATATTAATGGATCATACAACCAAGCCAAACTTTGTAATAGAAACACTTTAAACGTTTTGTTTATATTTTTTATCACATTATTTTAAATTAGTAAACATGGACAACAAGATTTTAAACCAAAATATTCAATTTAAATGCAGTTTTAATTTTGATTTGTGCTTACAGTAAAACAGATGATAATCGGTGATTTGGGCAAGCTAAACTTTGTTAAATAAAATATTTCAAACGTCTTTTATATTTTTTATCACATTATTTTAAATTACTAAACATGGACAACGTGATTTTAAACCAAAATATTCAATTTAAATGCAGTTTTAGTTTTGATTTGAGCGACGGTTTACAGTAAAAGAGATATTTAAACAGTAATACTTGAGCGACGGCTTGGAGTAAAAGAGATATTAATGGGTCATACAACCAAGCCAAACTTTGTAATAAACACACATTAAACATTTTTTAAATATTTTTTATTACTTTATTTTAAATTTCTAAACATGGACAACGTGATTTTAAACCAAAATATTCAATTTAAATGCAGTTTTAGTTTTGATTTGTGCGACGGCTTACAGTAAAACAGATGATAATCGGTGATCTGGGCAAGCTAAACTTTGTTAAATAAAATACTTCAAACGTCTTTTTTATATTTTTTATCACATTATTTTAAATTAGTAAACATGGACAACGTGATTTTAAACCAAAATATTCAATTTAAATGCAGTTTTAGTTTTGATTTGAGCGACGGTTTACAGTAAAACAGATGATAATCGGTGATTTGGGCAAGCTAGGCTTTATTAAATAAAATACTTCAAACGTCTTTTTTATATTTTTTATCGCATTATTTTAAATTAGTAAACATGGACAACGTGATTTTAAACCAAAATATTCAATTTAAATGCAGTTTTAGTTTTGATTTGTGCGACGGTTTACAGTAAAACAGATGATAATCGGTGATTTGGGCAAGCTAGGCTTTATTGAATAAAATACTTCAAACGTCTTTTTTATATTTTTTATCGCATTATTTTAAATTACTAAACATGGACAACGTGATTTTAAACCAAAATATTCAATTTAAATGCAGTTTTAGTTTTGATTTGTGCGACGGTTTACAGTAAAACAGATGATAATCGGTGATCTGGGCAAGCTAGGCTTTATTGAATAAAATACTTCAAACGTCTTTTTTATATTTTTTATCACATTATTTTAAATTAGTAAACATGGACAACGTGATTTTAAACCAAAATATTCAATTTAAATGCAATTTTAGTTTTGATTTGTACGACGGTTTACAGTAAAACATATGATAATCGGTGATCTGGGCAAGCTAAGCTTTGTTAAATATAATACTTCAAACATCTTTTTTATATTTTTTATCACTTTATTTTAAATTTCTAAACATGGACAACGTGATTTTAAACCAAAATATTCAATTTAAATGCAGTTTTAGTTTTGATTTGTGCAACGGCTTACAGTAAAACAGATGATAATCGGTGATCTAAAGAAGCTAAACTTTGTTAAATAAAATACTTCAAACGTCTTTTTTATATTTTTTATCGCATTATTTTAAATTACTAAACATGGACAAAGCGATTTTAAATCAAAATATTCAATTTAAATGCAGTTTTAGTTTTGATTTGTGCGACGGTTTACAGTAAAAGAGATATTTAAACAGTGATACTTGAGCGACGGCTTGGAGTAAAAGAGATATTAATGGATCATACAACCAAGTCAAACTTTGTAATAAACACACTTTAAACATTTTATTTATATTTTTTATCACATTATTTTAAATTAGTAAACATGGACAACGTGATTTTAAACCAAAATATTCAATTTAAATGCAGTTTTAGTTTTGGTTTAATCGAGCTTTCAATTTTTACAGCATCAAATAAAACTCGAACTTAAACTCGAAAAATAAAAAGCTAAAGAACTCGAACTCGGACTTGCAAATTTTTTATAAACTCAAACTCAAACTTGAACTCGAATAAAAATCTATCGAGTTCGCAACCCTAATTTCATCATTCATACCTGTTAAGAAGTGCTTATAATCGTTTGTGCTACTGTCGCCTGCGTGGTGTTGTTTAAGTAGTCAAGAGACAGTGTTAAAATTTATTTAAAGGTTTCTGGATTTAGTGAAGGAGGATATGGGGATTGTAGTGAAATAGTGAAAAAGGATATAATTGCATTGAAGTAGTGTAGTGGTTGTAGTGAAGATTGTAGTGAAGTAGTGCAGGAAGGTTGTAGTGAAGTAGTGAAGAAGAAACAAATAAAGATTTTTGGATATAGTGAAGAAGGATATGGCGGAAGTTGGTGCGAGGGAGAAGGACCTTGGAGACAGGACGCTGTGGAGGAGCATCATACGCTATGGCAAACCCTGGTTAAAGGGAAAGGCCGAAAGAAGAAGTCAATGTTGAAATTTTAGAAATCAATTCTATAGTAAAATTAAATTATTTTTGCCTGTGTGGAGAACGAACTATTAAGTTTAATATCAGCCATCGATGTGCTAATTTATTCGTATAGTTAGGAAGTACAAAGTTGTTGAGTAATTATTCGCATTGTTAGCGCTATGAATTGCTTTGAAGTTGGGTAAAGCTTGAGAGTCAAGTTTTACGAGAATTGATCAGGTTTGTTTGATTTTATGAATAATATATTTTTTTTAGTTAGAAACTGTGTTTTCTTTCTATTTGTTGAGAGAAGTCGTACTTATTCAAAACTAAATTTAATAAGAACTTCAGTCTCGCGGCAAACTATTTTTAGAGTCGGCATAAATAAAAATAAACACAGCTTTCAGTGCAGGTATTTATGTTACCTAGTTTAATCGGTCCTTTTTGATTCTCGAGTAAAGTTGTGACATACGCCTTTATTCTTTTGCAAAAATCTTAAGATAAATCATAACTAAAATTTCCTTTCATTTCAACCTTAGTAAAAATTACACATTAATACTTGGATTGTGTTTTATTGAAACGTCACAATAGGCTATCACAATTACATTCCTTCAGAATTTATTGAAATTATTTTCTTTTTGTTTTGTATGGATACATTGTCGAAACAGCAATGGCAGAACAATTATGAAAAAGTGAGTTTTAAAGTTTAGTATCAATAAAAATCAATATAAAAGCATTTGCTTATTAAAAAGATATTTTGAGATTTTGTCAAAAGCTTAATTCGTGTAAAATTAAACAGCAAAGATGTGTTAACCATTGCATGAATTATTGGTTAGAAATGGTCCAGATGGCAGGTGCTTTCTCGCAGCCTGGGCAGTGAGTACGTCTGTTCATTGTTGTTAAAAATGACAGACCGAAACCGAACCTGTCAAAAAGGAAGGGTATCCACCCATTCCGATGTTCAGCGTGGGTCTGCTAATCGGAAAACGTCCTTCTAAGGACGGGGAAACGCCTGAAAAAACTGTCCTTTTCAGGGCACATTGCCAACAAGTTCCGAAGACCCACTATTCTTCAGCTGAACATCGAATGTCTTACTGCAAGCAAGATGAACGTTTTTTATTACCTCGCTCTGCAGTCTGAGGCACTCGTCATCCTACTGCAGGAGACCCACTGCACTGATGCAGAGAGGTTTGTACTATCAAACTAGCTGGTTCTTCTTTAAGCAGGAAGCATGGCCTTGCCACGTTTGTCCACGAGCACCTAAGGTACACACTTTTGGACCAGACTCCACCGACATCGGAGATCGAGTGGTTGTATGTGGACGTTGATGGTTATAAAATAGTCGACTTCTTCAAACTACCACCAACGCAATTGCGATCCCTGGATCTCCCAGTGTTTTCTCACCCCTGTCGTTATGCTGACTGGGGTTACGATGATAACAGTCCGGACGGTAAGTGCTTGGCTGGCTGGGCAAGTATTAATTGTCTTGCCCTCTTATATAATGCCAAGAACGCCATCAGATTTTACTCCGGCTGCTGGAACATTGGTACCAATCCGGATCTAGCTTTCGCTAGCGTAGGTCCAAACAGTCGCTTACCGGATAGACGTGTCCTTAAAAAGTTTCCCAGGTCACAACATCGACCTTCGCTTATCACACCCACAGGGTTTGCTGTGGCAATGCCAAGCATGCTTGTTAAGCGATGGAACTTCCACAAGGCCAAATAGAGTCACTACATTGCTTTGACCAATAAATTCGCAAAGACTTTGTTGCGGTCTGATTCACTTGATGTGGATGCAGCTAGCAGGACTTTTGCAACACTATTAAGAAAGCAGCCAAAAAGACTATCCCACGCGGGTATCGAAACAACTATGTTCCGTGTTGGGATGCAGAGTGTGAGTCCCTCTATAAAACTCTCCTGCAGTCTCTTCAGAGAGATGACTCAAGTTTGACTGTTGCAGCTCTGCTTGCCAAGCTTGACAGGAAGCGGAGGGATTGATGGTCCGAGGCTGTTTGGAGCATTGACTTCTCACACTCTAGTCAAAAATCATGGAGTATTTTGAACAACCTTACTAGGTCATGACACTCTCCTCGTCACTGTCCCATCTCAGTGATGCTATTGCATCTCAGCTGGTTAAAAATGGGAGATACGAGGCTGTTGACCGCAAGTCATCTTGACTTGCCTCTCAAAAAGTATCTGACCTTTGGAGGGCCACAACGCTAGACCCAATAAATATTTCTGACACTTTTTGACAGAGAGAAATTACTGCTGCCCTTCAACATTTAAAACCAGGTAAAGATCCGTGCCCTGATTCTATCTGCCCAGAGCTTATACTTCATGCTGGAACTGCTTTGAAGTCCTGGTTACGCGATTTCCTTTCTTCTTGTTTGCGTCGACTCAAAATTCCCAAGATTTGGAAAAGAGCGCTTGTACTCGCGATCCCAAAGTCAGTGAAGCCTGTGAGGGACCCAAAGAGTTAACAACCAATATCTCTGCTCTGTTTCCCTTAAAAGATCCTTGGGAGGCTTATCTACGCCCGCGTTGAGCCATTAATCGATCCACTGCTATCTAAAAAGCAGGCTGGGTTTCGACGCGGGAAGTCAACCGTAGATTAAGTTGTTCTGCTAACCCAGAGCATCGGGGATTCTTTCGAGGCTAAAAAGAAGGCCGGTGCCGTATTTGTCGGTCTGACAGCTGCTTATGACACTGTCTGGCACCGTGGCCTTACCTGCAAGCTGCTGAGACTACTTTCGAATAAGCACATGGTCAGAATGATCATGGAGCTTGCCCAAAACCAAATTTTCACCCTTACTACAGGTGACAGCAAGCAAAGCAGGCTACGCCGTCTTAAAAACGGCGTTCCTCAGGAATCGTCTTGGCTCCCCTCCTATTAACATCAATACGTACGATCTGCCATCCATGATTTCCAGAAAGTTTGCTTATGCTGATGATCTAGCATTGTTGCACTCTTCTGGAAACTGGAAGGACTTGGAGGGGACCTTAAGCCAAGACATGTTTACACTTTTATCGTATCTCCAGACTTGGAGGTTGAAGCTCAGTCACATTAGGACGGTGGCGACAGCTTTTCACTTAAATAACCGAGAGGCCAAATGTGAGCTAAAGGTCTACAACAACGATAGACTTTTACCGTTCTGTCCAACCCCTTTCTATCTTGGGGTAAAACTGGACAGATTGCTCACGTTTTGTCACTATTTAGTGGCAAAAACTATCCTCGTGCGTCATACTGCTGAGACGACTTGTGGGCTCGGGATGGGGTGCTGGTGCTAAAACACTACGCATAGCCGTCTTATCACTGGTCTACTCGACATCTGATTACTGTACACCAGTCAGGTGTCGCAGTGCTCACACTGGCCTCATCGACAGTGTTTTGAACACGCCTTGCGCATAGTCACTAGATGCCTGCGTTCCACTCCAACGGACCACTTACCATACTCTCAGGCATCCAGCCAGCTGAGCTTCGCCGAATGGGAGCGACACTCTTCTTGGTTCACCGTGGATCTCTGGACCCCGATCATATCTTGTATGGTCTTTTAAGTGGGTTCTCAGATACTCGCCAAATGAGACTAAGACCCAGACGCCCGTTTGTACCAGCTGCGCGGAATCTTTTGGACAACCTTGCCAGACTTGGCATCCGCGCTTCTGAATGGACAAATCACAAATGGAAAACGGAGTACTGTGAAAATGCTTCCAGACTCCGTGTTTTTGTTCCCGGGATCGGTGCCAGACCTGTTGGAATGGGCTTACCCCGAGAAGCTTGGGTTAAGCTCAACCGCCTGCGAACTGGTGTTGGGCGATTCCATTCGTCCATGTACAGATAAGGTCTCGCTCCTTCACCGAATTGCGAGTGTGGCGCCTTTGAAAAAACCGCAGACCATGTTCTGAGAACAAACCACAGACCATCTATACATCGAGCGCCACATGGAGCACGAGGTCTGACGGTTTTGGATGACGAAACCCGATGCTGGCTTAAGAACATCACTGCCAGCATCTAATTCAGGCAGTACAGCAGCCTGGGATAGTAAAAGGATAAACCCTCGGCCTCAGTCCTGTTTGTTTCTGACCTGGAGTGGATGCCTTTCCAAACGACAACCACGACGACGACGACGAATTATTTCTTTCAAGGGTTTGAAAAATCTTAAAAAAGTTTGAATGTTTGCTCGCTCAGAGTTGTCAGTTTACCACATTAGTTACATTAAGAGTTGAATAATAGTTGCCTGATCTCTACAATACTTCGATTTTTGGTCGCAAGTTTTGTTGATGATGATAGAGAACCCGAACGGTTTTTACATAACATTCTTCTTCTTTCGGCCTTTCCCTTCAATCAGGGGTATCCACAGCGTATCCTGTTTCTCCAAACTGTCTTGTTTTCAACGTCCGTCTCCTGCGCACCAACGTCCCCCATATCTTCTTTCACTACATCTAGAAATCTTCTCCTTGGTCTTCCTCTTTCCCGGTAACGCCATTTCCATCGCCTTCTTCATACATACTTTTGATCTCTCCTCGTGACATGTCCATACCACCTCATCCTGCCCTCCCTCATCTTTATTCCTAACCGTTCTACCTTAACTGTACTCTTGATGTATTCGTTTCTTTTCATGTCTTTTCTCGTCACTCCCATAGCAAACCTCAACATTTTCATCTCTGCAACTTCCATCTCTTCTACTTGTTTCTTTGTGATCGCCACTGTCTCAAGTCCATACATCATTGCTGTTCTCACTACTGAACTGTACACTTTTCCTTTTACTCTAGCTGATAACCTCCTGTCGCAGATTACTCCTGATACTTTTTTCCATTCGTTCCATCTTGCCTGCACTCTCCTCTTTATCTCCCTCTCACAACTACCACTTTCTTGCACCGTTGATCCCAAATACTTAAATTCCTTTATTTGTGGCACTTTTGTATCCTCCATCTTCACTATTTCTTTGTCATTCCCTCCATTTATGCACAGATATTCAGTCTTTGACCTACTTACTTTCATCCCTCTTCTTTCCAATGCATACCTCCAGCATTTTAGTCTCTGCTCCACTTCTTCCCTGGTCTCTTCGTAAATCACAATATCATCAGCAAAAACAGCATCATCCACGGTGGTTCTCTCCTTACTTGATCCGTTAGCCTGTCCTTTTTACTGCAAACAGGAACAGACTTAACGCGATCCTTGGTGCAGTGCAACTTTGACCTTGAAACTTTCTGTAGTTCCTATTACACACCTCAACACTGTTTCGCTTTCCTCGTACATATCCTGTACAAGTCGCACATACTTTTCCACTATTCCTAATTTTTTCATACAGTAGCACAGCTCTTCCCGCGGAAGCCTGTTGTAAGCTTTCTCTAGGTCCACGAATACACAATGTGTAGCTCTTTTTTACCTTCCCTGTACTTTTCCATCAACATTCTTAAAGCAAACATCGCATCGGTGGTTTCCTTTGCTGACATAAATCCATATTGCTCTTATGATACTGATACTTACTTTATACCTCTTACTGATATTTACTTTATACCTTAGCCTGGCTTCAATAATTTTTTCCCATACTTTCATTGTGTGGCTCATTAGCTTTATTCCTCTGTAGTTTCCACAGCATTGTGCGTCCCCTTTGTTTTCATAGATTAGGAGTAGCAATTATCCCAACCTGCTTTCGGAAATGCCAAGATATTGCTGTCCGGTTGAAATTTTTATTTTTTTAGTTTTGTAGAGATATGATTGATATTTAAAACTGCTTGCTAAGACCCGCAAGCAGAGGTAAGTGCCGTAAAATGTCTTTCCCCTTGGGAACAAGAGCATGGCGCGAGTAGGTTTTGAAGCGAGACTATGCCGATCACAATTCCGGCGCTTGTAACCACTCGACCACGCAGCCTATATAATTACAAGAATGATCTATTTTTCACAAATTAACTCATAGGCCTAACATAAAAACTGTTTCCACACTTTTGCATCAAACTTTTAGATTTTAACAATTTCAGTTTAAAGCTTTATTTCAACAATTTTGCAATGCTTTTTCTTGAATAATTGGAGCTTAAAGCTATATTTTAGTTGGCAAAAATTTTTTTAAAGTCTTCTACCGAGAAAGGAAGTTGATTGGATAAAATGTGAAAGACGAGTGGCACCAAGGTGTTCTAGTTGATTATGAATATCACCAAGACTGAGAGGGTTGGGAGAAATAAAACATATAGTGTTGAAAATGCGTCAATGGCAAAATTTTGAGCACCAAGTCAATTCTTTATTTCGTCATCAAAATGTTCTAATTTAAAACGTCAAAATTGAATCTTATTGTTTTTTATTTCTCCATTTTAAAACAATTAACACTAGAACGGCCGCTGCGGTCATTTTGACCGTTTTGGAATTTTAAGGTGGCTTATTTTTTTTTACGAAAATCGCATTGGTGTAAAATTTCTTGACATTTCCTAATCAATTGGTAGGAACTGTAATGCTGAGTATCAAACCGAAAACTGCTTTCACAAATATTTTAGAAGGTGGTTTACCTCCAACGGCCATTAACGGTCATTTTGACCGCTATACGAAAATTATTATTTCTGAACCTCCTGCTGTACTTTATGGGACCGTGTCCTCTCTATGACCCGTATGCCTCATTTTCAAACATTGTCTTTCTATTTTCCGATAAATTGATTTTATTTGTGACATCATAGAGTCACCAGAAAGAAATGCAGAACTCAGAAAGCAAATATAAAAAATTTTTCCAATTATCAGTTAGCACTGGAAATATACGGACTTCAGATTATGAAAAAGTTTGTGAAACAGAAATAGGTTAAAAAAGAGTTTATGAAACAGATTATGAAAGAGTTTATGAAACAGAAATAGGCTGTTTTATATTGTTGACAACTACGGGCTTTCATTGACTTTCAGCCCACGGTGATGGTCGGATATTCTTCCCAAACAGCACCCATCCCTTTTACTCAGGTAGAAAAAGCAGCGGAACACACAGGCAATTAGCCTTTAGCATAAGTTAGTAAGTTGATCATCATCTTTTGTAATAAAAGCATGGTGTTCATGCCCAATTAGTGCTAACCTATTCTGGTTTCACAGGTGAAGTAAGCTACTTGACAAACAAATATAACATAGTGAAATCTATTACATCATGTCTGAAAGACCAAGACGTTTTACTGAAGTTATTGCTATGCTCACATCTATAGACAAGAATTAATTTGGAGGGGAAAGTGAAACCGAAAAAGGCGACGTGTTAGATTGTAAACTATGCTCCTCAGATGAGATGAGACTGAGCAATTTGATGATGCACAACCCATTGTTCATATAGGTGATTTACAAACTTCTGATACTAACGTTGAAATCCATTCTGCTACATGTTATAATGATGATTCTGGTTCGGGTGCTGCTGAAAGCTCGAACACAAACGAGACAGCAAGAGATGGCACAAAACAGGAATTTATGGAATTCTGTGTAGAAGCACGAGGAAGGCATGCAGCTCAGAATGTCCCAACTGAGCAATTAGGTTTATCACGCTTTACCCTTAGAATGGCAGACTCCGCTGTTGGTGCTTTTCAAATCATATTTGACAACCATATGCTCAAATACATTCAATAATGTACCAATATAGAAGCTCGAAGAGTCTTAGGCAATTGAAGAATGGGAGGTTTCGCTTTGTGAGCTTAATGCGTTTATTGCTCTGCTATATGTACGAGCAGCGTATGGTGGCAAAAACTTTCCCCTTTACAATTTTGGAATGAAGAATGGGGCGTATCATTTTTTCAACAAACCATGTCAAGAAATCGTTGTCGTGAAATTATGCGTTTTCTACGGTTCGACTTGCGTAGCACAAAGTCAGCACGCTGGCAAACTGACAAATTTGCTCTTATTTCAGATATTTGGAATAGGTTTGTAGATAAAAGCTTCAGTTGTTACCAACCTGGAGAAAATATTACGATTTATGAGAGGCTGTTCTCGATAAAATCTCGTTGTAGGTTTATCCAGTATATGCCAAACAAACCAGATAAGTTTGGCATGAAGTTCTGGTTAGCGGTTGACGTGGAATTCAAGTATATCCTAAATGCCATTCCATATCTGGGAAAAGACGAGTCATGTCCATCCACCCAAAGGCTTAGTTAGTGACAAGGTTGTCATGACTCTCATGGAACCATTCATGAGTAAAGGTAGAAACATTACCACCGATAACTGTTTCACGTTGTTTTTATTTGCTAAAGAACTGAAAACAAAGAAAGCCAGCCTTGTTCGAACTATGAACAAGGTTAGACTTGAGCTGCCTGCATCTGCAAAACGCTCACAGGAACGTTATTCCAGTAAGCTCATGAAGACGGGCGATAGGGCAATTTTAACAGTGTATCAGTGTAAGCCCAAGAAAAACGTTTGTGTTCTCAGTTCTCTGCATATGTCTGTTGAGCTTGGCGAATCTGAGAAAAATAAACCGGAAAAAATGGAATTTTATAACAAGAGCAAATGTGGTGTTGACGTGGCTAATCAAATGGCCAGGCACTGTTCAGTCAAAGCAGGAACCCGTTGGTGGCCCGTTGCTGTTTTCAACAACATTATGGGTTTGGCAGGTGTCACACTTCATTCATAATTTTAATCGTAACGATATAATTTATCCCCGTTAATAGTAATTCGTAGCGTTATTATAAGAGAATAAATGCGGCTCTTTGAGCGCTGTTTGCGATATACGTCCAATTTGTTCTATTGCTCGTTACATGTATCTTTTTTTCTCTCTGCGCCGACAGTATGAAGTAATATGTTTTGTTCAAACTTTGCTATTTCGAAGATAGTAGAATCTTCGCGTATATGCTACTTGATTCGAGCGTAACGATCTCTCCAGGGAGTTCTGGCTAAATCTCGAATTTACGAGAAAGTTTACGTCACGTGATTTTGGTTTCTATATAAAGCCGATGCGTAGCAAATTATTATGATTAGATGTGATTTTGAGACGACTCGAGTGGAAATAATTTGGTTGGGCGCGGGAGGCCCGTTAGTTTTTGTATTGGTCGTCGAGTGTTGAATTTATTTTGTGCCAGTGGTGGCAGTTTTGTTCTACAGAGGTAGAATTATTTGTGTTGATTGAGTCGAGTTATAGTGTTGATTTCGCTTTGCAGTTTGGCAAAGCGTGAAATAGAAGTTTGGTCGGACGTGATTTTTGTAATAAATTCGTTCTTATTAGAGACTGTGGTCTCTGTTTGTTGTGAAGAAGATTCTTCAACGAAACCAATCCGAGCTTTCGTTAAACCAACTGTATAAATTGTCAGGCTCATAGCAAGACTACTTCTTGAGCCGGAATAAAATAAAATTTAGACACAGCTTTGTTTCAGCGCAGGTATTCGGGTTACCTAGCTCAACTGGTTCTTTGGGATTCCCAAACAAAGTTTGTGACAGCAGGCATCATTGCATTTGTGCCCAATAAAAAAGAAACAGGTGACAAGATTTCAAGACGAGATTTCTTGTTCAAGTTTGCTGCAGAACTACGTGAAGACTACATCGTTGAAGATCAAGCAGAAACACTACTATTGCTAGACCTTACCAACTATCGACAGCTCCTAAAAACACCTAAGCCGAGAAGCTTAAACAATGTCAAATAGTTGCAAACTGCACTCAAAACAAAACCGGCAAACTTTTTTTTAAGTGCAACAAAACTGAATGTGGCAAGTTTACCGCCACCGAGCTTTTCAAATGCGTTATATGTGCGACATCGCAAATATGAAACATTTTTCAATTTTATGTCCACTTTGCGCTCCTTCCTTCAAATAAAACTGGTTTTTATGGATAGATTGATTGAGTTATGTTACCTGAGTATTTGTTCAACACTTAAGTTGCAACCACACCACGCATATACTAATAAAAATGCGTTTTCGGAGAAGCGGTCAAAATGACCGCTGCTGGCCGTTGAAGGCTTATCGCAACTCCGGCCGTTTTAGTGTTAACATGTAAGAGACTATTTATTGGTCAGTCAATAACGTAAAACGTTTTCCATGTAGAAAGTGATTTCATTTCCTTATAGCATCAATTATTGTGACTGCTTTTTTTCTAGTGTGGATAGCGAAACTCTGTCGGTGTAAAAGTTTGCAAATGAAAGGCCACAGGTTGTCCTCTTTGATTAAGTGTCGCGCTTAATGTATGGTCTGAAGCATTACATTCAACTATAAAGTGTACTTCTTCTTTGATACGAGTTCAACAAGCTAAGCAAAGTTCTTTTCAAAGTGCGTAAAGCGAGCCAGAGCTTTCTTAGACAGGGGAAAGTTAGACAAAAGATGAGCTTATATTAACCCTTTCGATACCGTCCGGACATATATGTCCCATGGGACAAATGTGTCCCAATTAAGAAAAGTAGAAGAAATACAATGCGGAGTAACAAAAATCTATTTAAAACACATATATGACATAAATTTCCTTGAATTAATTTAATATGTTCATTACAAAATCGGTATTGAAAGGGTTAAAGGTCAAATTTTTTGCAAAAAAATGTGCACCCATTTGGTACTATAGTACGAAAATATTCTTATTACTCTTCGTAATTCGCTTTTACTGTTAAGGCATTTCATTTTGAGCAAAGATCACCCATTTGGTACTATAGTACGAAAATATTCTTATTACTCTTCGTAATTCGCTTTTACTGTTAAGGCATTTCATTTTGAGCAAAGATCACCCATTTGGTACTATAGTACGAAAATATTCTTATTACTCTTCGTAATTCGCTTTTACTGTTAGGGCATTTCATTTTGAGCAAAGGTTGCAAACATTTTGGGTCAGGTTGTTATAGGAAACTCTATAGGCCAACAACTGATAGGAAACTCTATAGCTAAACAACTCAATTTCAGTACGCCGTAAATACATTTCGAAACATTAAATATAGACGAGAGATTATTTTGTCTATATTTGGTAGAGGTAGGCATCGAGTAAAGTGAGTTTGTTTATGGTCTGCGAGTAGTCTAGAACCATTTTTCGCTTATTGTGATTGCCTTAAGTTACTTAAACTTGAGTTCTCAACTGTGAAAGCGAGCGTGATCCGACAGTTGATCGAACGACACTTGATCGAAACGACACTCGATCGAAACGACACTTGATCGAATAATGAAAGAGAAAATTTACAACAAAACATTGCAAAGCCATCTTGATTTTCTGTGCAGGAAAAAAATCTTCGTTTTATAATTTTTAGAAATACAGTAGTTGCGAATGGAAATTTTAAATTTCTATCGGACCAGCGAAAAGAGCGATAGTACAGATGAAAAGTTATATTTTACGTAAGAAGCAAGTTAACCGAAAAAAAAAAAGCAAGGAAAGGCAAAATTTGATTATACTGCTCTCAAAACATTAAAATTTTTATAACTACAATCAGTAGCATACCTAGGATTTTTGAATGGGGGAAGCATACAAACACAATCAAATATGCTTAATAGAAAAATTTTTTCAAGTGGTAGTTAAAGAAGAAAAAATATCTTCATTTTAAATCCGTCCTGGTTTTGTGAAATTTTTCGTCCCCAGGAACATAAGTGATCTCTACGAAATGGTTTTTACTTGAATCTGTCCCGGTTTTATTGATTTTTCGTCCCATAAACATAGTAATCTTTAAAAAAGGTCTTCCACTTTAGTCTGTTTCTGATTCCTCCAAGGGGTCTCCAAGTATGGGGCCATGGCATAATGCTTCTTTCTAAATACGCTACTGACTACAATTTAAAAAGAATGCAGAAAATGGCAGCAATAGTCATCGAACAAAACACAACCATGACAAGAGATCTACTTGTTGCCACCTCCTTAAAAATGCTTTGCCTGGAACCTTGTTGAGAAACGCTGATCTTGACATTGGCAAAAAAGTTATAAAAATTAAAAACAAACTGTCTTCCTACTGATGGCCTCTGCTTTCTATGAATCTAATTTACAGTAACAAAGAGATTTGCTTAATCGTAGAAACACACAAAGATAAATATTTTTTATCAACTGTCGTTTCGATCAAGTATCGTTCAATTAAACATCCTTTCGATCAAATGTCGTTTCGATTAAATGTTGTTCGATCAACTGTCGTAGTACCAAAAGCGAGAGTTCAATAATTCCTTCTTTTAGGAAATATCTTACCTCTTTTTTGATTAATATCTTGTCAAAGTTGTTCAGCTTTGTTGCAATTGACTTGTGGTCGGGTTGAAGATTCTGAAATAATCGGTGCTCTTCAAAGTTTAAGGCTAATACTCCACAATAAAGTTTATAATCTATTACTAAGCGCTTTTGTGTTTCTTCAAACTGGAGCAGAATTTCGAAATGTTCTTTCAGAACTGAGTGTCCCAGGACTACATCAGCACACAAGTTAGGGATTACTCCAAACAAAAAGTTTTTATACGTTCGTCCTTGAATTCCTTTGCTGATAAATTTTTCAGAAGCACCTGTCTCAAAAAGACTATCCACTGGGTGTCCTCTTAACATGCTTGGAATGATGAAATGTTTAAGAGAATCTGGGGCACAAGCAACAATAGAAAACAGTTGAGAAAGTGCGGAAGACAAACACTTTTCTGGATGATCAAAAACTTCTTTAAAGCTCAAGTTGTCATTTTGCGAGGGCACAGTGATCATTTTTTTAAGCTTTGGCAGACACGCCGGAAACGACGAACTCTTTTTCACTTAAAACACTTTTGGTTTTTGCCAGGGCAAAATCTTCCTTTTAGGTGAGACTCTTCTCCATAAAAGTAGCATTTTTGTCAAATAGACTTACGACTTCGAGGAGTAAAAGCACAGAATTCTTTAATCTCTACATTTGTGACTTGGTTGCTGTCAATGAAACTATGAGATTGTCATTGAGCTCGGTCCAATACCTCGGCCTTGGCAAGGGCTTCTTGAAAATGCAGTTTTTTTCCAGGAACCTTTGTTTATTGGAAGAATTAGATAGCCTGTTTATGAAGTATTATTTGGTCGCGGTGTTATTCGGCGGTAACTGCTTGAAAATTGCAATTTTTTGATCGTCCTTTAAGCGTTCTAACAAATTCAACAAATGATTCGTTGTTTTTGATTGGTTGTAATTAAGAAATAACTGGCAAATATTTCAAATGTAGGCTAAATGTAAATTCGATCTAACCTTTGTTTTGCATGTTCGTGAGTAGTAGGCTACTTTGTTCAATGTATGAATAAATTTGTTGCGAAACATAGTTAAACAAGAGACTTTTCTCAACAAAATATTCAAGCTAAATACTAGCCTATAAGCTTTCTTTTATTCAAGTTTTTCAGATAACTTAATTATTCAAATAGAATATAAATAAGTTATTTGAAGTTATCTTTTTATTTAAATAACGTTATCTGAAGAAGTTGAATAAACAAAAGCTTATAGTGGTATTTCGCTGGGATTTTTTGTTAAGAAAAGTTTTTAAAATTAATTTTCCCGGTCTATGCATCCTACAATGCATCTAGCACTGATTGCAAGTTTGGCCTAGTTTAGTTTTCGATAGTTTGGATTAGTTTTGTTAAATAATAGAGATGTCTTATTAAGCTGCGACTCATCGTCTACTTTCATTCTTGTCGCTTCGGTTGAAGTTAGAAAACATTAAAAAGTTTTGAGCCAGTGTTTGTATATTTGCTCAGCTTCTGGTTCATTCGGTTCCGTTTCTGGAATTCCCTTTTTAAATAATTTATCCATTTTTAACTGCATAAAATTGTAAAGCTTTCAAAGAAAACCAAACTGGTGGTTTTGATTCAGTTAAAAACCTGAAGCAAAACGAAAAGAAACAGACGATAATTAAACAAGAAATCAGGTTAACTGAAACGCAGCGAACTTCCAAACACAAATGATGATCTGAAAATAAAACGACAAATAAAAGCTTACAATTAATTTGCACGCGTTTCAAGCCGCGCGGGTTCCAAGACGTTAAATCAATCAATTTTGAAATAAGAATTCAATATAGTTAATAAAATTCATTTTTCGATTAAATTTCTTTAAGTAGTTTCTGACATTTAAAGCTTGGCCTCTCTCGCTTTATACTATCACGATTAAAATTATAGTCATTCACAAAATCGCAACTTTCTGTCGACTAAAAATCAAAGTTCATGTTACTTTAAATTTCACATAAAACTATTAATACTAATCTAACTTGTTATGAGTTGACTTGTGTTAAGCTATAAAATATAAAGTTTTGTATCACTAAAGTATTTTTTTATTATTTTTAATAGGCCTAATGAAAAATATTTTTCAATAACCTTATGGTTTTGTTTTGAAGAAATTGCTTACCGTTTTGGTGCCCTCTAACTTTTTTTGTTCTGGGTGATGCATTTATAAGTTGGATCACTAACATTGAACTACATCAATTATTAAAAATGTAACGCTGTACATATAAGGTGTTATAAAATTATAAACGAGTGAATTAAAATTTAATAAACAACCACACGATTGTGAGAAATGTAATCTGTAAAATCTGGAGTCCAGGCCTCGCTGTCCAACGTGGTAGCTAAAGCAAATCACCCATTTGCTTTCAGTGCCTCCTAACACCGACCTTTTTTTTCAAAAAACAAAATGAAATTTATTTATTTTAAATCAAGAAAAAATTATGAAATATATGAAATTATGTTGATTATTTGTAGATTATTTATATATTATTAGCAAAATATGAATGGTCCATATCAACTAATGTGCTTACTAGGTTTTAAATTTTACAGTAATTTTGCATACAAAAGTGTTTCCTAAAAACTAAACTGTATTTAAACAATTCTTATTGCAAAACGAGCAAACAACGGCAACAGGGTTATACGTTTACCTCCTTGAACGAATTGCATTATTCAATATTCCTCCATCTTTTAATTTAAATATGCTTAAAGTTCAATAAAATTGACAATTGTTTCGCTAAATCATAGAGTGTTGATCTAAAGCAGAAATTCTCAAATTTTTTTGGCCCATATACCATCTTTCTAAAAAATAACCAATCTCCCACTACTGTTATGCTGACGTCTCGTAAACTAGTCCAAACTCCATTACATATTGGTCACTAAACTCAAGGGGTTTATAAAACTTTTTGTGGACCACAAGCAATTCTTGTTATACGACCAGTGGTCAATCAGAAATTTAGGTCAATAAGTAATTTATAAATAGCTATAAAGTAAGTTTGTAATTAGAAACATGCAGCTAATTTGAAAAATTTATCTCCATTGAAATATTTCAACTCCTTTTGAGTGACGTGCCTTTTTATTAATAACTACAGCGACCAATGAAATTCGGAAAAGAACCAACTTAGTAGTAGTAGTTGTAGTAGTAGTAGTTTGTTTTTATTTGCATCCAAAAGAACAATTGCTAATAATTGAAAACAAAATAGAGCAAAGTTTGCAAATAGGGAGACGGCAACTAAACTAAACTTAGCTCTTATACTAAAAGACAACTGAAGCTGCATGCAACAACACAATAAATAAACGCTGTATTCTTTGAAACGTTACATTATACTCGTATATCAACATTAAAGTAATCTATGTGCTTAAATTATTAGCCGAGTCCGTGTATTTGTTCAGCTTTTTATACCTTCATCCTTTCAAAAAAATCTTAATTTTAAACCGTGAACTAGATTTTTTTCAAAATGAAACAAAGAGCTGCCGTGTTTCGTCGTACGCATAAATGTTAAGCGTCATATTAAAAGTGAGCCCACGGGATTCGAACCATCAGGCCTTTTGCTCTTGCGCTAAATAATCAGCGCGGTCTTATATGTGCTTTTTGGCGTAGCTTACTGGTATCTGAGTAATGTCATATGGTAATTTCGCAATAGATTTTGACCGATATAATTGAACGACTGAGTGTGATCGAGTCGAAACATCCATTTCTTGTAGCAGAAATTCATAATTTAATCTTTTGCGGCCAGTAGCAAATTTAGGAGTGGCATTGAGTTAGCCCCCCTTGAAGATTACTAATACGTAGGCCTACAACAGATAGGATAGTATTTCTAATGTTATGCTTTTTATTCAATATTGTATTCTTTTCTAATAATATTCAATTCTAATACCCTTATGATTACTAATACTTTAGGGCAGAAATCCCGTCAGAAAACGAAGACAGATTCTCTTTTTTTGTTTTTTTAACTTTAATCACGAAATCCGAGACTGATTGAAATTGAAGACCTTTTTTTTTTTGAACCTTTTTTTTTCTATGGAGAACACTTCATTTTTTGGGAGAAAATCACAAAATCCGACACTGATTCAAATTGAAGACCTTTTTTTTAGTTTTGACTTGAAAACATTTTTTTCACAAAGTAGGAGTATATTTGATTGTAATAGTTATATGACCCCCTTTAAAAAATCCTCGGTAGGCCACTGATTGTTGCTATTAATGTTTTAGTCCTTTTGAACATTGACTACTCCTGTAGAGTATAATTTGTAAATTTGTTGGATATCGACTAGTACTTTGCTCATCCGCTTCACCTCATCGGTAAGTGAGTGAGCAATGTGCTTATGTGATAAATGTGATAAAATTAATTTATGCAGTGACCGTTTTGTGGAAAACCGTTTTTCGACAAATGTTTTGATTGTCGCCTTTCGACTATCGCTTTCGGTTGAGGTTTTGATCACCGCTTTCGAATGGTAAAAATAAAATTGAAAAAGTTTGGAGCTGGTCGTGAAGCGCGTTTGTGAGAAATTTCAAAAATAACAAGAACAGGTTTGCGAGCACGTCGCACTACGATTATCATTTTATTAATTTTAACGCTTCAAGTACGTTGCTTAACTTACAGTCAAAAATAATAATTAAACATTTTTATAGTATTGACTCTTTCGTTTTAAAAATATTCAAACGTTCCAATCATCATGCTCCGAAAATTTTCTCAAATTTCAAGATTAAAAAACATTACGCATTAACATTAAACATTGGTCTGATTATTTGTCATTGGAAACGTCACAATGTCACAATTAATATTTATTAAAAAGTTACTGAAATTTTATTTGTTGTATAACATTTATGGATACATTTTTGACACAGCCGTTCCAGAAAAAATATAAAAAAGTGAGTTTTAAAGTTTAATTTAAATTAAAAACAATCTAGCAACAGTTATTTAACACACGAATATTTTGAGGTTTCGCCGAGAGCACATTTCGGATTAAATAAAACAGAAAAAAACCTCGCTTCTATTAGTTTTTCTACAAAGCAACTGACTAATGAATTTTTTTGGGGGCGATTGAAATATCGGTAAATTTTCTGCCGCTTAGTGTTGAAAGTTTATTTACGGTTGGGCACATCAACAATTGCATAATAGTTTTTCTGTTATCGCAATTTTTTGTTGTTGATAGTATAAAAGCTAATCAGTGGCTAGTTATTATGTCACATGAACGAAGATTAATTAATAACTTCTATAGTCTGTGACATCATCAGCTTTTATTTAGACAATCGAGAGGCCATGCAAACGTGAACTAAGAGTTTAGACCAACAATAGACGTCTACCATTCTGTCCAGTTCTTAATTTTCTTTTGCAGAACTGGACAGATTGCTCACGTTTTGTCACCATCTCGTCGCATTATGCAAAAAACTATCTTTACGCTTTACATTGCTGAGGCGACTTACGTGCTTAATATAGAGTGTTTTTGCTAAAACATTGCGTATATTTGTCCTATCTCTAGCTTATTTGACTGCTGAGTATTACTCACCAGTCTAGTGTCGCAAAGCATATGTGTCACAATACTACAATTCTATAATTGCAGAGTGCAACAGTGCTAAATCATTCTCATAGGAAAAATTTTTGTAGATTGTGGAAGGCAGATAGTATCAAGACCGATTCCAGAGAAACACTCTTTTTTGGAAACCAAAAGTTTAATTCGTGACTTTGTACCAGATAATACCCTTCAGATCGGCTTCACACTCAAATTTATTGCTGCGTTTTGTCTTTATACTTAGGAAGAAAAGCCACTTTTGCACATGTAACTCGATAAAAACAGAAGGAGTATTCGTAGCTACAGCACCTACCCTTTTGTATATGTGCACATATTTTGCCCAGAAATCAGTCAGTGACATAGCTGAAAAATTACTTTTTGCATTGGAGTGACATTTTATTTCCAAAAATTCCTCCCACAAATCTTCGGAAAGAATATCCTTTTTCAGACAAAAAAGATTACCTGGCATCTTCAATTTTGGAAGTTCATTGTCGCTTGAATCCGGAAAGTAGCGTTCAAATTCTTGTTTTAAAAGTCGCAGATCATTGTCCATCTCGATTTTAAGCTCGCCCTGAAGTTCAATCTGGTTTTCTCAAGGACAATATCTGGTTTAAGAAAGAAAGCTGCATTTCCTTTTTCAATTTGACTATGTCCAGTTCCAGTTTTGCCACGAAAGCGTTGATGGTATCGTAGTCATTGATACAGTTGCCCAGCAAGATCAAATCTATATATTATTTAGCGTTTGAAAAATATCTACCAAGTTTGCTAACGTCAAATAAAATCTTTGATTTGATTGACAAAAAAAGACCTTGTTTCCTGTGAGCTTCGAAAAACAGGATAAGTTCATCTTTTATTTTATATACGAAGGGTAGCATGTTAACTTTTGATAACCACCGAGCAAATATATAAAAAAACAGAGTTTCACGATTGAAATTCATATCTTTGCAAAGGTGGTAAACAGTTTTGTAGTGACAGCATTCGCTTTAACGTAGTTCACGGCTCGTATGATTGTTGCAAGCTTGTCTCTCGTGGCAATAGGTAAAGACCTGGATCTCAGAGTTTCATGACACTTGATTATATTCGTTTTGTTTGATTTTAGCATGAATGTATGTGTATTACTGTATTTGATTGTAATATGATTACATTTTATTCACCGTAGATTTTATAAAACCATGCTTTAAATAATCACTGTCATGCCTTCTCTTTTTTGCATTTATTTTATGTCAATGCAGTTATTTATTTAGTTTGCAGCGAGTTGCTCGCGTCCCCGTATGAGCCTTTTACGTCCCACAGTTTAACAATCTATATTTTAAATATTAAAAAAATTTATTTATGTTTTTTAGAGATTTTAAAAAATTGTAAAACCTTACCAGCTTTTGTATTTTCAACGCAAAACAAAATTTCAAATTTTGTAAAAGATGATGAATATTTCATTAAAGAACGTCCAAGCTGGATATAAGTCAAATCAAAGCATTGACTTAATTGATGACATGTGCGATTTCATCCAAGGTACTGGTTGTTGGTGTAAACATAAAACCATTGTTTACATTATTATAATCCGAACAATGTTATTTTTTGGGGGTTGGGTAAAAAGTTGAGCTTAGTTTTATAAAACCATATGTGTTTGATTCGTGCCTGGATTCATGCTAATGTAAGCTAATGATAACACTTATCGTCGCTAACTTTTGTAAAAACAAATAATAACTTCTTTACTCAGATTGCGAGCAAATCCCAATTGAAGTTGCATCTACAAAATCAGTTCAAGACAAGGTAACTTTTTATAGATTTTAAATTCGTTTAGTTTAGTTTATTGGCCAAACAGCTTCAATAAAAATGTCTCTTTTCGCTTTACCTCATTTCTGTTTATCCTCTCCTGACTTGCAAGAAAACATCGGAGTTGCTATACTTAGAATAATCGTCAAGCGACTATCCGACCTGCTTTTGGAAATGCTAAAATAGTGCTATCTTGTTGAAATTTTTTATTTAGTTTTTTGTTTTTTTTATTTAGAGGTATGACTGAAACTTAGAACTGCTTCCAAAGATCGCCAAGCAAGAAGAAATTTCTATTCAGTGTCTTTCCCAAGGATACAACAGATACTGACGCAAGTAGGAGTGGAACCAACACTGTGTCAATCACGTTCGTCATCAATACGGCGCTTTTAACCACTCGATCATTCTGCCGACTGCCTTTTAAACTGCACCAACGACAAGCCACCTCAACGTGGTGGTGCAGTCCCCTTCCTTGTACTGGGGAGGGTCTCATCCTCGGGTGATTTTCCCTTGGACGATTCTTCTTCTCATTTTTTATCTCTGCTTTCCAATGCGCGGTCACATATGGACAGGATTCTTAAACCCAATTGACCGCCTCCCTATCTCTTCTACTTTCTTTGGGACAACTCTTCTTAGTCCCTCCTTCCACTCCAAACCTCTTCACTACTTATCCCACTCACCGCTAATTCTTGTCTTTATGCTTATTTTCATCAGTGGCTATCTTTTCATAACCCCGAACACCACACCCTACTACACCGTGCCACCGAAAACCGCTCTTCCCCTGATCTTTCACTAATTCCTGCCCGAATAGCCTCTAAATGCACATGGCAAACCCTCCCGGATCTCGGCTCAGATCATCTTCCTATCTCTATCACTATTCCCCTTTAACTTCCCCCTTAATTAACTCTATCCACCGTCCCCCTCATTTAACTACAATAAAGCTCGCTGGGACGATTACCTTACTTATATTGATACCCATGCCCTACTCCCTCTAACTTTATAAAACTTTCTCTTTCTGAAGCCACTCACACCTTTACCAAACTCCTCAATGATGCTGCCACTTCTGCCATTTCTTTGGGCAGCATCAACCGCCCTGCTAAAGCCTGGTGGTCTTCTGAAGTCGCAGATGTCGTCGCGAACGTCGAAAAGCATTTGCAAAGGCACATTGTTACGAAGAAGACCGCCAGCACAATATCGCCACTTCCAGATATACCTCCACTGTGATTTCTAAGGCTAAAGCTAAGTCATGGCAGAAAACTTGCTCTATCCTTTCTCCTAAAACCTGTCCCAGTGAAGTCTTTTCTCTACTTCGCTCCATCTCTAGATCCCCCTCCCCAACTACTTCTGACCTCCGCAACTTCCCAAATTGCCATACTCCTGTAGATTGTGCCAACCATCTCTCTTCACATCTACAGTCCCATTTCTCTATCCAAACCCTAAAACCTTTTCGAAGTACCGAGAAAGCTCAGATGAATCATATCAGAACTGCACATTGCAACACCCTGCATCTCACTTTCTGTTCACCATTCTCCTCTTCTGAACTCTCCACAGCTATCTCTCAACTCTCAACCGCAACCTCTTCAGGCCCTGATCAAATTACCTACCCTCTTCTATCCCACCTCCCACAATCTGCGTTACATTTTCTTTTGTATATCTTCAATCTTTCATGGTCAAAACACACCTTCCCTGTCTACCTGGAAGCAATCAACAATCATCCCCATTCTCAAATCCGGAAAATCCTCTGACTCACCTTCTTCATATAGAACCATTTCTCTCACTTCCTGTACCTTCAAACTCTTCGAAAGAATGATTTTAGGACGACTAACCTATTTTCTCGAACAACAAGACATTCTCTCACCCGTGCAAGCTGGTTTTAGACCTGGTAGATCGACTGTGGATCAAGTTCTCCTTCTCTCACAGTCAATCGCAGATTCCTTCCATCAATCTAATCCAGGCGCACGTACAGTCCTTGCCACTGTGGATTTTGCGAAAGCTTTTAACTCAGTTTGGCACTCTGCCCTTCTCTCTAAACTCCTCTCTTTAGATCTTCCTCTATGCTTTGTTGAATGGATACGATCCTACCTCTCAGATCGCCGTTCGAAAGTCCGTATCTGTAATTCATACAGTTGTCCTTTCCGTCTCGAAAGAGGAGTTTCCCAAGGTTCAGTTCTAGGACCAGTTTTCTTCTCTTTATATATCAATGACCTTCCCACTTTCCTTCCTACATCTGTTAAGACCTCTCTCTATGCAGATGACCTAGCCATCTGGGCCTCCTCCCCGAGTATTGAGTGTGCAACTTCCGTAGTACAAGCTGCCCTCAACAGACTGGTGGAATGGTCCTCGAAATGGCGCCTTCCTCTCAACTCCTCAAATGTGAAACATCCTTCTTCAGCTTAGACCCTTACCAATCACATATACAACCCTCTCTGTACTTCTTAACACCCCTCTTAAATTTAACCCTCATCCAATCTTTCTCGGTGTAACCTTCGACCGCACTCTCTCTTTCAAACATCATGTCTTATCCTTACGGAAAAAGTTTCTCAGCCGATTTCGTGCTTTCCGCTCCATCGCCTCTGCTTCCTGGGGTCCATCAAAAGAATCCTTATGCACCGTATATAAAGCCTTCATTCGCCCCATCCTCACCTATGCTTCCCCAGGCTGGTTTCCTTTCTCATCTCCTACTCACATCACCTCCGTGCAGAGGACGCATAGATCTTCCTGTAGAGTAATCACAGGTTGTCTATCGTCCACTCCCATCCCTCTACTTCATATAGAAGCACTTCTACCTCCACTACGAGTCACCCTCACCCACCAATTCCTCTCCTTCTTTGAACAAACCCTCCGTCTACCTTCAACCTTTCCCATAGCCTGTCTTGCGAACTCTAACCCCTGTACACGTCTCAAGAAGAGCTCATGGAGATCCTTCTTGAAATCACATAACCTTACCCCTAACCTACATCTTGCCCGTGAACCTGTAATCCTCTGCCCTCCTAAACCCGCTGCTCTACCCCATCTACTTACACAATTTCACTCCACCTCTCATCCCCATGCTCTCGCAAAGGCCCCGCCTCCATTCGCAACACCACAGCTACCTCCCATCTTTCCTCCCTATCTCATAGCGATATTTCTGCCTGGACTAACGGTTCGGTACCTGGCGGGCTGGGACAGGTTGGTGCAGGGATACATATCAAGTGTACAAATTGTGTCACTGCTACCTCGTTCTCCTTCTCGACAGGTCTCTGGGCTACCAGTTATAGTATCGAAATCTTCGCTATCCTACATGCTCTTGAGTGGTGTATCTCTCACTCCAAGACATGTAATTTTAAATTTATCACCTTTTTTCCGATTCTTTATCTGTCCTATCAATCCTCTCTGCATCCTACCATATTTAACCCCAAATCCCTATCCAATACACAATCCCTTCTCAATTCTCTATCCCAATCGAAGGTAGTCCATCTGCAATGGATACCTGGTCATTCTTCCCTCCCAGGTAACGATTTAGCTGACTCTCTAGCTAAAGCCGGAGCCTCTCTTGATCCTTCAAGAATATGTGTTCCTCGCACCCCTTATTTCCTCCCAACGACTATCTCTCTACACCAGTTGGAGACGAAGTGTCCAATCTGGTTTCTTTCAACACCAAATCCCTTCAGTATCTCCCGAGGACCTTACTTTCCCTCGCTCCACTCGCTGTGCTCTCTTCCGTTTACGCTGCAACGGGAACAGCACTCTCCTAAACTCTTATCTCCACAGGGTTGTTCGAGCCGAGACTCCTTCATGCAGCAACTGTGGTTCTGAATCACAGGATCTTTCACATCTCGTGCTTGACTGCCCTGCACTAGAATATCTGCGTCGGGCCATATTTGTCCATACCCTCTCACTTCTGGACCTCTGGTCCTGGTCGCGGGGAGTCGCCCGATTATTGGGACTCCGCAGAGTTGATCCGCGCCCCCATCCCCAGGAATGGGTTGGGTAAATCCACCACCACCACCACCACTGCCTTTTAAAACTGGCTCATTTGATTGATATCAACAAAAAATAGGTGCAATGAAAAAAATTTGTTTGGGAACCTTATTCTGATTCGTGCAAATCTAACCTATAAATTATAATTCGGTAAAATAAAATTAAGCCTATAATTTAAAGTTTTTCTATGATGTTGATAGCATTTCGTTTGAAAGGCGGAATACTAAAAGAATGAATACTAAAAGAATAGCTATTAGATATTGAGTTGAACCGTTAATTAAAAAGAACCCATTTCCTGTAATTTAGGTTTAATCAACTTAAGACGCTGCAAAGACATATAACACAATTAAATACACGTTAACCATAAACACTACATAAAGAATAACTAAACTGAGAGATGGTACAAAAAAGCAACTTAAATAACTCGGTTAAGATGATTATTCTTTGATTACTGATTGTACAAGCATGTAACAACAAAAGCGAAACAAATAAACTAATTACAGTCTTTTGGTGAGTATAGTTCGATTCCATACTACATCATTCACCCCACCCTCAAGATTAGTGCATGTGTTTATGGTCATAAGTAAGGCGATCTGGAGGACGCCGTTCTCGGGTGGAATGACGTAGAACCTGTTGTTCAGAAACGTTTACTGGTTCGTTTACGGCTGAAGAATCTGTCACAACTGTGTCTGAGGAAGATTGGGAGTTATTCGAATTTTCTTCAGGAAGCAGTTCAGTGTTGTTCAAAGGTTGTAGGCCTACGTCATCGAGAATTTCTTTTTCTCCAAAGGGTGACGCATCTCGTAATGAAACTGTAACTTTCCGACCATTTTGCCACCTCGAGCGTGCATGGGTAAGAGAAGCTGGGATGAGCTCGACTTTATCAACGAGAGGATTGTATTTACTAGTTCGGACATGATGTTTCAACAAGATAGGTCCAGGAGAAGACAGCCAAGAAGGAACAAAAATTTCGAGAGTGGAGCAACAATTGAACATTAAAAATCGCTCGTGGGGGTTCGTATTAGCAACCGTATATAGCAAGGAACGGATGGAATGCAATACATCGATCAAAACAACGTCCCATTTTGATAAAGGCCAATTTCGCGATTTTAAAGCTAATTTGACACCAGACCAAATTACGTCATTGTACTTTTCACATTGACCATTATCACGCGGGTTATATACAGACGTCCGACTATAAGCAATATCTTTGCCTCGTAAAAATGCAATAAACTCTTTTGACATAAAATCAGATCCTCTATCCGAATGAATACATGAACAAAACCCAAATAACAAAAATAACTGCGTCAAACACTTAATAACAGTCTCGGCATTAATATTAGAGCAAGGAAATGCGAACGGAAATCTAGACTACTTATTTATTTCAGTAAGCATATAGTTATTACGGTTAAGATTTCCAATAGAATCCTTAAAATCAGTGCTAAGTCGTTCCATGGTCCTTGTGGCCTTGATTACGTGCATTTCTGGTGGTTTGTAAAAACGCGGTTTTACTTCAGCGCATATTTTACAAGAAGCGGTCATTTTTCTTACTTCATCAAGCGAATACGGTAAGTTCTTAGCGCAAACATAATGATACATTCGGGTAACCCCAGGATGGCACAGATTCGAATGAACTTCATACAATTGATTGAGCGAAATTTGAGCACGATACATTCGAGACAACACATCTAGTGCTGTATTAAACTCACCCGCACGATACACGATTTCGTAGTCGAACTGAGAAAGTTCTATTCGCCAACGCAATATTTTTGCATTTTTAATTTTTCCGTGATTCTCGTCATCAAGCATGAAGGTAATCGAATGCTGGTCTGTGATTAGTTTGAAACGACGAGCTGCCAAAAAATGGCTCCACTTGCGGACTGCTTCCACTATAGCAGCCGCTTCCTTTTCAACGTTGGAGTGTTGAAGCTCACTTTTAGTCAGAGATCTAGAAAATATGTTACGGGTCGATTATTTTGATTTAAAGTAGCAGAAAGTGCTACATTAGAAGCATCTGTCTCTACAACAAACTGTTCCTTTTCGTCAATGACCCCCAGAGAGACGTCCGCCAATTCTGACTTCAGAAGTTTAAAGGTTTCCAGAGCACTGCCTGTTAATGGAAAACAACTGTTATTGATTAAAGGTTTAATCTTATCAGAGTATTTTCCAATCCACTGGGCGTAGTAGGCGAACAGTCCTACAACTCGTTGCAGCTACTTGCTGTTGCGTGGCGGAGAAAGTTTTAACAATGTCTCGACTCGTTCCGGATCAGGCTTCAAAACACCGCTGTTGATTTGATAACCCAGCAAGTTAATACACTCAGCAGAATAGACACACTTGTCTTTATTCAAGGTTAAATTTCAATCTTTAGCTACCTTTAAAAACTCTGCTAAATTAACATCGTGCTCGTCCTGTGTTTTTCCTCCAACTGTGATGTTGTTCAAATAAGCATACGTACCCGTGCATTTTGTTGCTTTTAATTATTTAATTAATAAAGCTAAGGAGCAATCATCAACATTGATTCTCTTATGAATTCTCAATCAGGCCACAATCTTCAAAACAGTTTCAATCTACATCAAGAAAGAGTGTATGCTACGCAAGAGAATTGGAATCAATTGATATAACAAATTCAAACCGTTGAATGGACAATCAACCTTATTTTTAACTGATTATTCAAATCAATTTACACATTTGGCATGTTCTTTTATTTTCTAAACTTTATACTTCTTTATTATCTCTTCGAAATGTACAGTATATATATCTGTTTGCTTTACTTCGCCGGTACACAGCTCAATAACCAAATAGTTAGAGGAGTATTTATTAATAAAAGTACTAAAATAGATTAAAAATTAACAATTAAAATCCACGACAGCCTGTTTCATCCTAAGAATCGTCATGTGGAAACTTATTCAAATAGAATTAAAACATTCTATTTGAATAAGTTTCCACCTGATGATTCTTAGGATGAAACAGGCTGTCGTGGATTTTAATTGTTAATTTTTAATCTATTTTAGTGCTTTTATTAATATATATATATATATATATAATACAAAATTTATTTAATCACTGTTTAAAAACCACAACGGTCCGTTTCATCCTAAGATTCGTCAGGTGGTTACTAGAAAAATAAAAAAATAAAAAATATAGTTATTAGTGGTAAGAAAATGCGTATGGAATAAATGATATGTAGTTAAATTAAGCAAACAATACGGTTCCTATGACGTCATACAAGAAAAAACAACTCAAAATATAGTAAATGCAAATATAGAGGTTTGCATTCATTTGAAGGTGAGGGAAGGCGAGTTGGCTATGCAGTGAAAGATATAAAAGGAAAGAAAATAATCTACAAAGGAATAAAAAATAACGAGAAAAATCGCATAAGATGAAAAAGTAAAGTGAGTAAAAAATGGCGTGAACGATTTTTTACTCACTTTACTTTTTCATCTTATGCGATTTCTCTCGTTATTTTTTATTCCTTTGTAGATTATTTTCTTTCCTTTTATATCTTTGATTAACATAACCGTTCCTGCACTGCACAATGTTTGTCATTTTTTGTCTTTTTGTCTTTTTAAATATTAATATTTAGTTTGAATTAGGTAACGCGGCCGTGCTTCCTTTTTTATCTTTCTCAACTCTCTCTATATTTTCTGCATGTTTAACGTTCGTCGTTGTGTCGCGTTTCCTTTTCATGCTTCATAGTACTCTACATTGCATGTACTTAATAATGTTACTAAGCATAAATAAAATATCATCATCATCATCATCATAATTCTTGGAAACATGGGACTCCATTTGTCAATCTGAACGGAATTCTTTTTCATTGCCAAAGCGATCCTTCGGCTTGATAAGCGGTATACATTCTATCACAGGCAGGTATTTCAACTTTTTGAATTACACCATGCATCTGGGCAATGGATAAAAATCGACAAAGCTAAATTTATCATCAAGTGATTGATCATTGCAAAAAAGCGCTTTGTTGCCGCTTCTAACCAAATTTTAAAAAGAAACTCGCAGCTGCTGGTGGCTGGTTTTGATAAAGTGAAGTTTACTGAAACACACATTGATTTAATTTAAAATAAATATGAAATAGTCCAAGAAATAAATTGAATATGTTACTAAAACTTTCAGTTTTTTGCCCGCAAAAGCGATTCATTTCAATCTAGAAAACATCAAGTGTTTTTAATCGTAACATTCTCCGATCACAAACAAAATACCGCATAGAATGACTAACTTCACGGGATAACTGTTGATCAATGATAAACAAATGAAGAATAGAAATTTTAATTCTTTCATCTTTTATCACCATATTATTACATGACCTCAGAATAGTCTCGTGACCCGACAGTTGATCGAGCAACACTTTATCGACGAAACGACACTTTATCGAAATGACACTTGACCGAAACGGCATTTGATCAAAATGACACATGATCAAAACGACACTTGATCGAAATGACAGTTTATTAAAAAAAAATTGATTTCCTAAATTTTTGTACGAAATTCAGACTTACACTTTTTTATATAAAATTATAAATGACATTTAAGCAAAGACCTATAAAAGTTTCGTTCAAATTAGATTGCAAGATGCTTAAAGACACGAAAGTGTGATACAGCTATAGTTGTACTCTGATACAGTTATAGTTGTTTATCCAAAAAGTGAATCTGTTTTTTTATATTATAAGAAAATAGCCCTCACCTACCGTAGTCGACTTGAATTAATATATTTTTTAAATATAAAATTTTACGCTTTTTTTAAACATAAAATGTTAAATTTAAAGAAATATATGTGTAGAAATAAAAAAAATACTTTTTCTTTGTCGTTGGTTTGTAATTTTAAAAGCGCAAAGTTTTAATAGAGGTTTCTTTTTTCCAGAATTTACATGAGAACCCAAAGAATAATGTTAAATTCTCCAGACGTCGAGCACACTTTTTGTGTCCTCCAACTGGACTAAAGAAATTACAGACTAAACGATCACACAAAACAATGTTAAAGCAAAATAAGGCGTATCAAAAACGAAAAGATAACATATTGCAAAATTTTTTGGAACAAAAACGTATCGAAGCCGCAATCATTGACAAAACTTACTCGATTCCTAATATCTTATTTGATAAATTGGATCAGTTGAAAAACTATGAAAATAAAATGGACAACAAAGAAAACGAACTTATCCAATATAAACAAAAGTTACAAATGAAAAAACATTTCAAGATGGAAAACCAACACTTAAATAAAACTAATAAACAAACCTCTAAAGATTCAAAACAACTAGAAATGAACCAGAAAACAAATTCGAAAGTACTTTGGGATAAAAATCTCTATAAAACAAAAAAACTATCAATTTGTGTACAAACCAAAATTGATGCTTCATCTGTTAAGACAAATGAGGAAAAATTAACAATTGAAAAGATATATGATGAGTTAAGAGATGAAAATAGAAAAGTATTGACAATAGATAAAAAAAAATTTCAAAAATCAGTTGATGAAACAAAAACCGAAATTAAAAGACTTCAAATGAAACAAGAAGAACTTGAAACAAAACAAGCGTTAACAAGTCTGAATGTACTTAAATTACGAGAAAAAATTGACAAAGAGAAACAGTTGAAATGTCATGCTACAAAAAGAAAAATATTTTGGGAAAACAAATCCATTAAAATGGAACGAGAAATAAATGAAGAAAACAAAAAAACAAAACAATTGCACAAAACAATCGATTTATGTATTTATCTTATAAAAAATGCAGAATCAGAACATAATGCATATACATATGGCAGCTTAACTTCAGCAAAACCCGATATGACACACAAACCAACTAATCAACCATTGATTGGGGACGCATACTTACCAAAATTTAGTATACAAAAACAAATGCCAATAAACAGTTCAGAAAATTATAATAATACATATTTGTCTACAACTGCCAATAATAATAATCCTAACCAGTCTAACATAACGATGAAGTCATTACCTCAACAAACATTTGATAAAATTAAAGACTTAGAAAAAAGTATTTTACAAACGGAAAAGTCGACGGCTAAAACGGAAAGCCAAGATCAAACATTCTTACCTGCAACTGGCAATAACAATAAATCAAAACATCCAAACTTGATACTTAACACACCGTCTAACTTGTTACAGAAAACACAACCTTCTGAACTCTTCAAAGATAACAAATACTCAACATTAATTAACTTAACCGGAAAAATGCTAATACCTAGTCTAAAAAATCAAGACCAAATATCCATTGCTACTATAGAAAGTAACTCTGAACTGAACAAATCAAATTTGATACGGAAATCACGACTTCAACCAACCTTCAAGGAAAATCAACAGTCACCAAAACTTATTAACGGAAGTCAAGAGCATACCTACAATCCTACAACAGACTATAACGCAAAAGCTAACGATCCAAACTCGATGTTCAAAGCGCCATTTCAATCATTCTTTAATAAAGGTCAAAAATTATCAAACACCATTAACGAAAGTCAAGTTTGTACCAACATCCCTCAAACTGGCTATAATTTGGAAGCCAACAATCCAAACGTGACGGTCAATGCACCATTTGAAACTAACATCCCTCCAATGTTTTATGACTTGGAAGCTAACAATTCAAAAGTGACTGTCAATGCACCATTCGAAACAGGCTTGAATGAAAGTCAACAATTACCAAACAGCATTAATGAAAATCAGGTTTATACCAACATCCCTCCAACTGACTATAACCAGCAAGCTAACAATCCAAACGTGACGATCAATAAACCATTCGATACAGGTGTGAATGAAAGTCATCAATTACCAAACAACATTAACGAAGCTCAAGTTTGTACCAACATCCCTCAAACTGGTTATAACTTGGAAGCCAACAATCCAAACGTGACGGTCAATGCACCATTTGAAACAGATTTGAATGAAAGCCATCAATTATCAAACACCATTAACGAAAATCAAGTTTGTACTAACATCCCTCCAACGTTTTATGACTTGGAAGCTAACAATTCAAAAGTGACTGTCAATGCACCATTCGAAATAGGCTTGAATGAAAGCCAACCATTACCAAACAGCATTAACGAAAGTCAGGTTTATACCAACATCCCTACAACTGACTATAACCAGCAAGCTAACAATCCAAACGTGACGATCAATAAACCATTCGATACAGGTGTGAATGAAAGCCATCAATCACCAAACACCATTAACAAAAGTCCAGCTTGTACCAACATCTCTCCAACTGGTTATAACCTGCAAGTTAATAATCCAAACGTGACGGTCAATGCACCATTTGATATAGGTTTGAATGAAAGTCAACAATTACCCAAAACAATTAATGAAAATCATAATGATACTTACATTCCTACAATTGAATATAACTTGGAAGCCAACAATCCAAACTCGATGTCTAAAGCGCCATTTCAATCATTCTTTAATAAAAGTCAAAAATTATCAAAAACCATTAACGAAAGTCAAGTTTATACCAACATCCCTCCAACTGGCTATAACTTGGAAGCTAACAATCAAAACCTGACGGTCAATGCACCATTTGAAACAGATTTGAATGAAAGCCATCAATTACCAAACACCAATAACGAAAGTCAAGATTATACCAACAACCCTCCAACTTTCTATAACTTGGAAGCTAACAATCCAAACGTGATGGTCAATGCACCATCTGAAGCAGGCTTAAATGAAAACCAACAATTACCATACACCATTAACAAAAGTCAAGCTTATACCGACATCTCTCCAGCTTTTTATAACTTGGAACCTAACAATCCAAACGTTACGGTCAATCCACCTTTTGAAACAGATTTAAATGAAAACCAACAATCACCATACACCATTAACAAAAGTCAAGTTTGTACCGACATCTCTTCAACTTTCTATAACTTGGAAGCCAACAATCCAAACCTGACGGTCAATGCACCATTTGAAACAAATTCAAATGAAAACCAACAATCACCAAACACCATTAACGAAAGTCAAGTTTGCACTAACATCTCACCGACTTTCTATAACTTGGAAGCCAACAATCCAAACGTGACGGTCAATGCACCTTTTGAAACAGATTTAAATGAAAACCAACAATCACCATACACCATTAACGAAAGTCAAGTTTGTACTAACATCTCACCGACTTTCTATAACTTGGAAGCTAACAATTTAAACGTTATGGTCAATGCATCATTTGAAACAGGTTTAAATGAAAGAAAACAATTACCAAACACCATTAACGAAAGTCCAGTTTATACCAACATCCCTCCAACTTTCTATAACTTGGAAGCTAACAATCCAAACCTGATGGTCAATGCACCATTTGAAACAAATTTAAATAAAAACCAACAATCACCAAACACCATTAACAAAAGTCAAGTTTGCACTAACATCCCACCAACTTTCTATAACTTGGAAGCTAACAATCCAAACGTTACATTCAATGCATCAATTGAAACAGGTTTAAATGAAAGAAAACAATTATCAAACACCAATAACGAAAGTCAAGTTTATACCAACATCCCTCCAACTTTCTATAACTTGGAAGCTAAAAATCCAAACGTGACGGTCAATGCACAATTTGAAACAAATTTAAATGAAAACCAACAATCACCATACACCATTAACAAAAGTCAAGCTTATACCAACATCCCTCCAACTTATAACTTGGAAGCTAACAATCCAAACGTTACGGTCAATGCACCATTTGAAACAGGTTTAAATGAAAGAAAACTATTATCAAACACCATTAACAAAAGTCAAGCTTATACCAACATCTCTCCAACTTTCTATAACTTGGAAGCCAACAATCCAAACGTTA
Source organism: Diplosoma virens (assembly GCA_963680785.1). Lineage (NCBI taxonomy): Eukaryota > Metazoa > Chordata > Ascidiacea > Aplousobranchia > Didemnidae > Diplosoma > Diplosoma virens. The sequence continues at coordinate 30,269,579 of OY796895.1, read as the reverse complement.
CGGTCAATGCACCATTTGAAACAGATTTAAATGAAAACCAACAATCACCAAACACCATTAACGAAAGTCAAGTTTGTACCAACATCCATCCAACTTTCTATAACTTGGAAGCTAACAATTTAAACGTTATGGTCAATGCATCAATTGAAACAGGTTTAAATGAAAGAAAACAATTACCAAACACCATTAACGAAAGTCAGGTTTATACCAACATCCCTCCAACTTTCTATAACTTGGAAGCTAACAATTCAAACATGACGGTGAATGCACCATTTGAAACAGGTTTAAATAAAAACCAACAATCAACAAACACCATTAACAAAAGTCAAATTTGCACTAACATCCCTCCAACTTTCTATAACTTGGAAGCTAACAATCCAAACGTTACATTCAATGCATCAATTGAAACAGGTTTAAATGAAAGAAAACAATTATCAAACACCAATAACGAAAGTCAGGTTTATACCAACATCTCTCCAACTTTCTATAACTTGGAAGCCAACAATCCAAACGTGACGGTCAATGCACCATTTGAAACAAATTCAAATGAAAACCAACAATCACCATACACCATTAACAAAAGTCAAGCTTATACCAACATCCCACCAACTTTCTATAACTTGGAAGTCAACAATCCAAACCTGACGGTCAATGCACCATTTGAAACAAATTTAAATGAAACCCAACAATTACCAAACACCATTAACAAAAGTCAAGTTTGTACCAACATCCCTCCAACTTTCTATAACTTGGAAGCTAACAATCCAAACGTTACGGTCAATGCATCAATTGAAACAGGTTTAAATGAAAGAAAACAATTATCAAACACCATTAACAAAAGTCAAGTTTGTACCAACATCCCTCCAACTTTCTATAACATGGAAGCTAACAATCCAAACGTTATGGTCAATGCATCATTTGACACAGGTTTGAATGAAAGTCAAAAATTATCAAACATCATTAACGGAAGTCAAGTTCATACAAACATCCCTCAAACTGGCTATAATCTTCAAGCTAACAGTCCAAACGTCACGGTCAATCCACCATTTGAAACAGATTTGAATGAAAGCCATCAATTATCAAACGCCATTAACGAAAGTCAAGTTTATACCAACATCTCTCCAACTGAGTATAACTTGGAAGCTAACAATTCAAACGTGACGGGCAATGCACCATTTTATACAGATTTGAATGAAAGTCAAAAATTACGAAACACCATTAACGAAACTCAAGTTTGTACCAACATCTCTCCAACTGGCTATAACCTGCAAGCTGATAATCCAAATGTCACGGTTAATGCACCATTCGAAACCGATTTGAATAAAAGTCATCAATTATCAAACAACATAAACAAAAATCAGGTTTATACCAACATACCTCCAACTTTCTATAACATGGAAGCTAACGATCCAAACGTGACGGTCAATGCACCATTTGAAACAGGCTTGAATGAAAGCCAACAATTACCATACGCCATTAACAAAAATCAAGTTTATACCAACGTCCCTCCGACTTTTTATAACTTGGAAGCTAACAATCCAAACGTGACCGTCAATACACCATTTGAAACACGTTTAAATGAAAAGCAAAAATTACCAAACACCATTAACAAAATTCAAGTTTGCACTAACATCCCTTCAACGTTTTATAACTTGGAAGCTAACAATCCAAACGTGACCGTCAATACACCATTTGAAACACGTTTAAATGAAAAGCAAAAATTACCATACACCATTAACAAAATTCAAGTTTGCACTAACATCCCTTCAACGTTTTATAACTTGGAAGCTAACAATTCACACGTCACGGTTAATGCACCATTTGAAACACGTTTGAATAAAAGTCAAAGCTTATCAAACACCATTAACGAAAATCAAGTTTATACCAACATCCCACCTACTTTCTATAACTTGGAAGCTAACAATCCAAACATGACGGTCAATCCACCATTTGAAACAGTTTTGAACAAATGTCATTACTTATCAAACCCCAACAACGAAAATCAAGTTTGTACCAACATCTCTCCAACTGGCTATAGCCTACAAGCAAACAATCCAAACATTACTGTCAATGCACCATTCGAAACAGGTTTGAATGATAGCCATCAATTATCAAACACCATTAACGAAAGTCAAGTTTATACCAACATCCCACCAACTTTCTATAACTTGGAAGCTAACAATCCAAACGTGACGGTCAATGCATCATTTGAAACAGGCTTGAACAAAAGCGAAGAATTATTAAACACCATTAACGAAAATCAAGTTTATACCAACATCTCTCCAATTGGCTATAACCTGCAAGCTAACAATCCAAAGGTCACGGTCAATGCACCATTTGATACAGGTGTGAATGAAAGTCATCAATTACAAAACACCATTAACAAAAGTCAAGTTTATACCAACATCTCTCCAACTTTCTATAACGTGGAAGCTAACCGTCCAAAGTGGATATCAAACACACCATCCCAACCATCTTTTAATAAAAACCAACCTATACCAAAAACTCTTAACGGAAGTCAAGACAACGCCAACATCCCTCCAACTGGCAATAACATGGAAGCTAACGATCCTAACTGGTTATTTAAATCACCGTTTCATCTACCTTTCAATAAAAAACCACAATCACCAAATACTTTTAAGGAAGATCATTCCTTTGCCTACCTTCCTACAACTCAATATCACGTTGCTCAAAAATCACAAATAGCAAAAAGCCATTCAAAGTTCTTTACAAATAACGCAATAGAAAAAAATGAAAATAAAATGCATGTTAACTCTAAAAAATTGTCTGAGAGGAAACCGCAATTATTCAAGATAGAAAACAAGAGCATGGTGTGTCTTGTTCCAACTTTTCAAATACAAGCTTCTAGTATAAAAGTTAAATCTTCGACTATCGAACAAAAATCAAAATTTACTTTGATTTCAAATAACGTTTCATCGGTCTTTTCCAATTTCTTTTCTAAAGTACAACCAACAATTAAAAACAATGTCAACGTTGCAGCCTCCCAAACCACAACCCCCGCCTCAACAGTTAACAAGTCCAACAATATCCCAAATTTACAAAACCAATCTAACAAAACTTATTCAAATATTTCAAACGAAAAGAGTTTATTTTTGGATAAGAATAACAAAGCTTCTTGGAATTTTTCAAAACGTGCAAATGACAAGCCAATAATCAATACAAATTTAACTTCTCAAGCGCCATGGATAAATGAACCCAATCATTCATGTTTATCTAATAATGTTTCTTCAAACAATTCAGCAACAATGAAAAGCGAGGAAGGACAACCGCCAATGTTCAAATCTATATTAACTCGTACGTCTTCCGGAACTTCCATCGAAATAGACGATTTTGTTTAATATTTTCTGATATAATTTAATGTTTATTTTGTCTTTGAATTTTTCAAAATAAAAATTAATTTAAAAGATTTGTTCCATTATTTTAAGCATTAAGATTATTGGGTTCTTGATATTTATTTTTTTAAAGAGCTAAAGGAATAAGACAAAAAAGTTTTAAAGAAGTCTTTATTTTTTTATTATTTCACTTTTAGATTGTTTGGAACGGTTTTGCGTTAATTTAAGTTTTAAAGTAAGCGCAAGTTTAACTTCGAGTGCGAGTTTAAATTTTTGGTAAATTTTAAGAAGATTTTATTAGTTTTTGCCCGACCCGCTTTCAGAGGAGTCAATACATTGCTATCTGTTTTCAGAGGAGTCAATATATTGCTATCTATTAAAAATATTATATACTGTAGTACAGCATTGCAGTTTATTGAAAAGCACTATTGAAAGTTTTTTTTTTTTTTTTTCTTATATTATTTTAGAAAAAAGACCTACTCATACCGGCTTTCTATACGTATATCTTTACTTAATCACGGTGCCAGAAATTTTTAAACGAGCAGCCTATTTAGTTCACAATAAATTATAGTTTTAAAAAATAAGGTGTAAAATGTAAAAATAACTACAGTAGAACGCCGATTATCAGATCAGTATTAAAATGGTGGCACGCCAGAGTATGGTGTGAACGACAGAGTGAGTGTCGTTCAACAGAGCTCTACTTCTAAAAAGGATGAAAGACTTTGCAGCGACGAAAAAAGTTAAAACAAAAAAAATTAAAACAAAAAAATTAAGTGATCACTGTACTGCTCATAATCCACCATAAATGACTATATGTGTATCATCATCATCACATCATTTTTGGGAAAAACATTGAATGAATTCAATGTACTTCCCTTTGCGCGCTTGTCCTTTTGGGGTTGCGGGGACAGCAGCTCGAGTCGGGATCTCCAAGGATCCCGATCTTCTGCAAATAGCGGCAATTCTGCAACGTGGAATTCCAAGACGCGATCAGGCCACGTCTTTAGCATAATTCCGCCAGCGAATTCTGGGTCGCCCTCTAAGCCTTTTTTCACTCGGAAAAGCATCTATTAGTTGCTTTGCTGTTCGGTTGTGTGGACATTCGTGCCAAATGGCCATAACAGCGCAGTTGCGATCGTTCTATGCGGAGTAGTAGTCGTTCAATGTTGAGAGATTGACGAATATAAGTGCTTTAACCTTGTTAAGTAGGGATAAATTTCTGACTTTTCGCAAGAAATCCTTTTTGGACGCATGTACTTGAGATCTCACTCTTTCGGTCATTACCCAACACTCATGACCATAGGTGAGGATAGGAACAAAAAAACTGATCTGAAATCTAAATGCGTTGCTTTTGTACACAGCTCTCGATTCAGTACGACATATCGATCGGCGAATCTGGCACATTACTTCACTTGCTTTTTCAATACGTGTGTCCAGTTTGTTGTCTTGTCTACCATCACTCGAGAATGTGACTCCAAGATACTTAAACTTCTCTGTCTACGAGAGAGTTGGCCTAATCCATTTGTTTGGAAAGGGCACTGGACAGAGTTTCCTTGACAAACACATTTAATCTCACTTTTACCCGTAGGCCTACTAATTTTCATCCCAGAATTCAAGTAGGGATGGAATTTCGGGACTAAATTAGAAATCCCAGCTTCGGGATTTTCCCGGAATTTTTATTACATAATCCCGGGATTTCTTGGGATTGACAAGACAAGAAAATAAACAATTGTACCGTAAATAAACAAAGTCTCTTTATTATAGTAATGGCGCAAAAACATTATCTCTTTTTGCACAACTCGAAAGCTCACGTCATTTCATTGTTCTTCTTCGTTTTTGTCATCTGCAACAAAAGTACTTGAGCAGTTTTTGAGCTAAAGTCATTTAAGTTTGAGTTTCACGGCCATTATTACTTGTTGTCATTTTATGTTCCTCATTAAAGGTATCTTTGTCAGATCCGTTGCTGACATGCAATCTTTGAACCGGACTTTTAGCCATGGCAGCAATTCTTTAGCGACATTTTTTGTGTCTAAGTCGATCTTTAGGTTGATCAATGTACGATAATTTCTTGAGGTATTCAAAAACACGTACAAGTTAATCGATTCGAACCCTGAATCTTTAGATTAAATGTATGCTAATGTTTAATTGCAGTTCACCAAGTTTCTCCAATACAATTACAAATATCTTTTCTGGTTGCAACATGTCTGCATCTTCACTGGCTAAAGCATCAACAGCTACCTTGAAGGAAGCAAGGGCTTCTCAGATCTCATTTATTTTATTCACCTTTTTTCAAGCTGCACCATAGCCGTTTATTTCTTTGTCGTAAAATCTTTCTAGCATTGTCAATAGATCATTTCATTTTGTTTTATAATCTAAAAGAAACTTCCAAAATTTTATAAAATATAGGCCAGGAGAATGGTCATCAATTTTTATTGAATATTGCCAAAAACCCTTTACAATTTTTTGAACTTTTGGCCCACATCTTGTAAGTTATGTTCCAAAGGAACAGCGTTATTGGTTTCTATCTCCTCAGAATCATCTTCAATTTTAGCAATAAAATCGTTTTCGGTGTCACTTTCGCAATTATTCTTAAGCCAAATGAAATCTTTACTCGACTTGTGCTGTATTTTTTATATAAAACATTGTAGATTGCTAAATAAATAGCGTGGTCATAACAGATCATATGTTCAGGAAAAGTATCTTTTCCAAGTTTTACCATAAGACTTGCACCACCTGCAACAGTAGCTACCACATCGTTATTTAGCTTCCGGCCAAACAATGGTAATTGTTCTTTAATCAGTCTAATTGCTTTTGCTGCATTGCCCAAAGTCTGATCATGTTGCATTGCTAAAGTTTTGACATAATGCGACAAATTTTCGTCCCAAAAACTTAGTGATGACTAAAATAAAGATCAACACTTTGAAAATGTCTCTAAATTCATCGTTTTTCTTCAAACAAACTAGTGATGACGAGGCACTCCTGTTGCGGAGCACTGGTTTATCCTAAAGTTTCTGATATGCTTATTCCTATCACACATCCGCCACATTAAAATATTTTGCGGTCCGCATTTGACCCGTGAGCCGCAGGTTTCCGACCCCTGGCATAGTGAATTTATTTATCCACAATTGCTAGAAGCAAATTGTTATATAAAGCATGTTGAAACTTTAACCTCGAGCAATTCTCAAGATCGAGCGTGTATGTCCTTTTTAAGCAGGTTTTTGTTATTCCCAATATAAGCAAAGTTGCGGAGAGTAGATAGATTTGATAAAATTGTGTGATATCATGCAATTGATATAATTTGTACCAAGCAAAAGAGAAAAAAATTTCTAAAATTCACCGTTGTTCAAAATTTAGAATAAAAACTTTTAAAACTTTGGCTCTGTTTTGAACTGAACTTCAGTTTTTTCAATGCTTTTACAATAACTGAGTCTAAACTTTGCATTTGTTTCTAAAAATGAACGTGTTTAGATGCCAGGGGTGCATCATCGCCACAAAGCTCGGAGATGAGAAGCCTACTATTGCGAAAACACAAGAATATATTGGAACTAATTATTTGAAAAATTAAACAAATGAAATACATGTAAATTTCTGACACCAGATTTGTTTTATATTTGTCATCATAATATATAATGTATGCAAATTTGGCTTTTTTTTTGAAAACTTTTATTTCGGGATTAATTGGGGTAACGAAATTTTTAGCTTTTAAATCAGGGATGTCCAACTTGCGGCCCACTTAATATTTTTATATGGCCTACTGCCTACTCAAATTTTTTAGTTATATTTTCATATTGTATAGAGTTCGATGTCACTGCTGTCATAGTACCTTATAGAAAAACAAAGTGAATATGTCAGTTGCTTGCTGCGTCGAGTGACATACATTAAGACGCTTGACCCAAGCACCATTTTCAGTATTCACATAGTTTTGCGATTAATTTAATAGAAATTATGTTATTTCCTTACATTTTTTATAATATCAAGTGATAGTTGTCAATGACTTCAGGAACAGTAAAGATAGTAACTTTGAACCAATGCGAAGTGATTTGGAATAAGATTAGAGTAGTAGCAGCAATGCTGCTAGTGATGAAAAAAGGAAACGTGTAGATTTATTAGGAGGTTGGCAGTAGAATCAGACACTTTTAGAGATTCTATTTTATTTTATCTCTATATTTATCCTCCTGATTCGCAGGAAAGCGACGGAGGCGCTAATACATGAGGTAGGCAATTACTCCAACCTGCTTCCGGAGATGCCAAGATATTGCTGTCCGCTTGTAATTTAATAGAGATATGACTGTAATTTAGAACTGCTTGCCAAGACCACCAAGCAGGGTAATGTGCCGTAAAGCGTCTTTCCCAAGGACACAACAGAATGGTACAAGTGGGTTTTGAACCAAGACCGTGTTGGTCACGAGTCCGGCGCTTTAACCACTCGACCACGCTGCCGACTTTCTAAGAATTTAAGTTATGGCCAGGATTTAGGGTTGCACCGTTGGCTAAGTGTCGTTCCTAGTCGGCGAAACTCAGCTGGCCGGATGCCTGAAAGTATGGGTAAATGGTCCGTTGGATTGCGACACAGGCATTCGGTGGCTATTAGTAAGGCATCATTCAAGACACTGTCTATGAGGCGAGTCTGAATTCTGCGATACCAAAATGGTGCGCAGTACTTAGGTGTTGAGTGAAACAAAAATAAGACAGCTGTGCGCGGTGTTTTAGCACCAGCACCCCATCCTGAACCTGCCTGTTGCCTCAGCAATGTGACGCGTTAAGACAGTTTTTTGCGCAGTGCCACAAGATGGTGATAGAACGTGAGCAATCTGTCCAGTTTATAACGAAATAAGTAGGGTTCAGTAAAATTGTAAAAGTCTAATGCTGCTCTAAACATTTGGCTCACGTTTAGCTTCACAGTTACTTAAATGAAACGCTGCCATCACCGTCTTAGTGTAACTGAACTTCAACTTCCAACTCTGAGGATTTACTAAAAGTGTGATCATGTCTAGACTTAAAAGTCCCTTCAAAAGTCTTTCAGTTTCCAGAGTTATGCAACTGTGCTAGATTGTCAGCGCAGTTGAAGTTTTTGGAAATCGTGGAGGGCAGATGTAGACGTACTTATAGAGATTGGAAATAAGGGTAGCCGAGACTGATGCCTGAAAAACGTTATGCTTTGCTTGCTGTCACCTGTAGTAAGGGTGAAACTTCAGTTTCGGACAAGCTCCATGATGATTCTGACCATGTGCTTATTCGGCCAAAGTCTCAAGCAGCTTGCATGTAAAGCCATGGTGTCAGGCTGTAACAACTAATCGACAAAAAATATTCGTCGTTTTCTGTGAGTAGAATGTCTGGATCCACGGTTGACTTCCCGCGTCGAAACCCAGCCTGCTCTCTTGGAGCAATGGATCAAGAGTTGGTTCAGCGCATGCTTAGATAACCCTCTTGAGGATCTTGTAGGAGACACAGATTAGAGATAACGATCGATAAATCTTCGGGTTCCCTACTGGCTTCAACGACTTTGGAATCGCCACAAAAACCTTCTTTTCCAGATTTTGGGAATTTGAGCTGGTGCTGGCAGGAAGAAAGAAACTGACGTAATTGGCACTTCAAAGCTCAACATGAACACTTTAGTACTAGTAATGTAATGATTTTAATACTTTCACATTTCACAGTAAATATTTCTAATTAGTGAATCATTTTTAAATATATATTTTAATACTGGCAATTCGGTCATGACATCTAATACTAAAAAGAGGAAATTTTATATATATGTAATTTTTGCGGCCCGCTGAATGTAGGCATACATAAATTTGTAATTTGGCTCAATTTAAAAAAAGGTTGGACATCCCTGCCTTAAACACTGTTAACGCTGATTTTTTGCAAAGCTTCAAATTTTGTACAAGTAAACAAACCAAAAAATGAACATTTTTCTTGTTTATTTAAACTGTAATAGTTATACTAAAGTACCACAAAATTTTAAAAAATGAACGCTTAGGAAAGGGAGCTGAGTTTAATGAGTTAAGATATGATTTCTTTCAAAGTTAAATGTTATCATTTTATTTCCGGTTTGAAACGATGACATTTCCTGTTTTGAAGCGATATAAAATATGAAGCGATATAATTTGGATTTCTTTACTTGCGAGTGTAACCAATTTGTAACGGTAGATTGACTTTATACAGCGCACAATTTTCCTACAGTCTCCTCAGGGAGACGACTCAAGTTTGGCGGCTACAGCTCTGCTTGCCAAGCTTAACAGGAAGCGAAAGGGTTGATGGTCCAAAACGGTTCGGAGTATCAACTTTTCACACTCTAGTCGAAAAGCATGGAGTATTTTGAACAACCTTACTGATGGGTTACAACACTCTCCTCGTTACTGTCCCGTCTCAGCTGGTAAGAAACGGGAGATACGAGGCTGTTGACCGCAAGTCATCTCGACCTGTCTCTCAAGAAGTGTCTGACCTTTGGAAGGCCACAACACCATACTCAGTAAATATCTCTGACATTTCTTCACAGAAAGTATTTTTATTGTCAGACGCGCATACACCTTTTACAAGAAACGAGTCTCCATTTGTAAGCTTACCAACACCAGTCCTGCAATTACTCTTTTCAATTTGTGCCGACATCTTTTTAACCTTAACACTACTCTTGTCACTGTATTTTGTAACACGCTCAGATCTTTTGTCAGTAATTAACTGCACGCTAAAGTCCGATGACTTACTGTCTTCCTCGCGTTTAACAAACTTCATTAAATTGCCAAACGTAGGATCACACGTACTGCCGCACCGATCGATTAAATAATTCAAAAATCTTTACTTGGCAAAGTTTGGTAGTCTACGAGCAAGATCAACAACTGAACGCCCTTCTAACAATTGAGGTTTTTTTATATGAGTGCGCGTACACAAAACATTGTATCAACTCGTCTCTAAATGTTCTCCATGCAGCAGCAGAAGTCGAGCTCATTTTAGGACCGTTTTTAAATTTTAAACTTCGGACTCATTCACAAATCCACCGTGTACTCAAAACCTCTGTGACAAGTAATTTAAAGCCATGTTAATTTTTGCGTCATCATCAAAGCCGGGGGTGTCAGATATGACAACAGCAATGGTTTGGGCGGCTATATGCAAACATGCTGTTCTTAAAAGTGTTAGTTTCCTATCCGAGTAAGGGCACCTAACCAGGATATTCATTATTTGATTATAAAACATGACATAGGGCATATTGGTTCTATCATATCCGATCAAAACAGCCTCGTCTAAAAATTCCTTACGAGACCTAAGCGACTCGTGATCCTACATCATTTCCTGTCTTACTTCCGGTTGCCTCTGTTTAACGATGCTTTTAATGAAGGCAGGAATAAGATGTTTAAACCAAAAGAGACAAGAAACGTTTCGGTAGCGTTCTTGGCTCATTCTATCACCGACCTTTGACCTCATTTGTACCTCATCTACTGGCTTGGCAAAATTGATGTATCGGGTATGTCAGCGGCCCCAACAGCTTCTACACTTGTTGTGGTTCTCTTCCAGGCCCAGTTGCTGATTTTTCGCGTGTCTGATGCACAGCAGCGGCCCCAACAGTCATTTCCGGTGCAAATGCCGTTGTAAAGGGTACCTCATTTTTTACTTCACGGAGCCTAAGCCCAGCCGTCGGTCAAGCCTTTTCAAAATGTTGATAATTTGCTGCTTTTAGAGTGGCGTGAGCTCCGTTTAGAACTTTGCTCAAAATAGTTGCTTTCCAAAGACTGCTGTTTATGCAGCTTGGCCTGAATTTGTGCCTGTTTCTTAAAAACTTTTGCTTTGTCCCTAATTCTATCTATAGCAGCTTGCCTTTCCATCTCGTCTCGAGCCATAGCATCTAGCTTGCCTTTCCGCCTCGTCCGTGGCCATAGCAGCTTGCCTTTCCATCTCCTCCGCCTCGGCGTCTGCTTGAAACTGTGCCAGCTCCAGTTCATTGTGAATAATTTCAGAGGTAAGAGATAAACTCAGTTTGCTGCGCCTAGTTGCTGCTGACCGAGAATTTTTTCCTAATAGGATACTAGGGGGTTTAGAAATTTTAGATGTGCGAAGCTTAGACTTAAACATCTCATCTCCACGGGCCTTGCATTGTCGTACCAAAGATTCAAACCCAGCGCCTACTCTCTCCCCTAAACTCAGAAGCTCTCCTGCTTCCTCCAACTCTCGAGCGGTTTTTAAAAAATCCCGCACCTTCTAATCCAATGCCTTTACCTCTTTTTTTTCAAACGAGAGCAGTTCTTCTTTGGTCTGAAGATCTGGGAGATGAATGGTAAAATCCTGAATTTTTTTTATCAGGTCCCGCCTGCGCCGCCTGATTTCCCAAACTCAACCCTCGGTATCGGGCGTGTTCTCCCTACATACGTCTACGGGGTTTAAATTTAAATTTATGCCCGATTCCGAATTTTCCGTAATTACTATAATTTGATAAGGCCATTATCAATTTAAGAAATGAAATGCTAGTGCCAGTAAGGAAAACAGCGCAAAATAACTTAAAACAACCCAGCCAACAATGCAATGCAGGGCCGGCAAGGGCCCTGTACGGGCAACTGTGAGGGCAACCCGTACAGGACCCGTATCGATTTGGCCGCGGGCCCCGAAGTGGCCCCACATGGGTTTAACCGCACGGGTTTCGTGGCGACTTAATACCGATTTCCTGCACGACGTTTTTTGGCGGTGCAATGCCGATTTCCTACACGGTTTTCATGGTGGCTTAATGCCAATTTCCTACACGGTTCTCATGGTGGCTTAATGCGAATGTCAAGGTTCATTTTCAAGATCGCAAATCATCCAAAAAAAGTTTAATGTAACTTTTAAAAAAGTATTTGTATTTTTATGCATTTTTTCCAAAAGAAATTTTTTTAAAAACGTGTTTGAAAAATAATTTGTATGCTTTGTTATTCCAGATATCCGTTTTGAACGACATAGGAGGGTGTCGATTGACGACATTGTGAAAAGAAGAATGTCGTTTATTTTAATAAATGACGTTGCCGTGCAATTCAATTTTGTTTGACGTCACGGCAAAAGGGAATTTGACGTCACGGCAAAAGGGAATTTGGGGCAACCAAACTATTTAAAGTTATATTCGGTTAGTTTTATTTATGTAAGCGTTTATTTATTTATAGCTAGTAAGTCTACAGGCAATGTTCTTTCCAAAAGTTTGCTGTAAATGTGCGCGGAAATTTTTCTGTAAAAACTTTTTTTTTTGTTAAATATGTGCCAGTACAAAAGTTCATATTAGCAGACCTATAGCGTTACGTCAACTCCCTCCAAAATAAAAAGATTTAAAGAAAAATTGCTTTTTAATATTAAATATATTGCCGTAAAATCATTTTGAATAAATTTTGTTAATTTTATGATGTTTAAAAACGCCAATATAGCGTCAATGCTATCATGGTTAACAATCAGGCATTTATATTAAAAAAGCAACCTTTTTTCAAAAAAAGTATTTCTTTAAAATTTTTATTTCCTTTTTTAACTTTTTTGAGCAAACATAGAAAAAACTTTATATCATAGCAAAAGCAATATAATCCAGTTCTAGATAATAAAAAAATTATTCCCCTACCCCTTAAAATTGACCTCTCTCTCTCAAAAAACTTTTATAACCTTTTTTCAGCTATCTTTAACACAAAATCATTCTTTACAATACGGAAATTGATATCAAATAAATTTAAAATTTTTTAAAAAAAGGACCGATGTTTCCCCTCTTTAAATTTACGAAGTTACATCCTACGCCTAAAAACAAAAAAAATGTATGCCAAATTTTTTCAATCCTATAAATGTGTATAATGTTTGCATATTCTTTCCCTGTCCAATATTTGAATTTAAAGCAATAAAAAAATCTATAATTGTACTTTATAATTGCTTTATTGTGTTTTATGAACGTGAGCTTATATCACACATCTGTGTGGAGTTCTTATTACCAGCTATAATGATAAATTTTCCGTAATTCAAACTTTTATCATCGAACTTTTATGATTTGTGTGCAATAAATCCCGTATCGGTAGTTATATCAAAAATGATTATTACAACTGTCCAATTAAAAAAACAATTAATTAATACAAACACCAAAAAACATCAAGCAATGTCGAAACGTCAATATCCACTATTTCAACAGAAAAAAATTTTTTTCAGCAATGTGACTAAAAAGTTATCCTGATTCTGGCTGTTTCAAATGTTTTTTTTCAAATTTACTTTTGGGTAAGTGTACAAGGAATAAGGATTTGTTATTACCCAGCTGTTCTCTTTAAAAGCCACCTTACTTCCAAGTTGATCTTACGTGCCTCAATTTTTTGCATTACGTTTTTCTATCTAATATAGTGTTTCTCAACTTTTTGTGGTTGATGACCTCTTTTGGAAGATGAATACAGCTTGCGACTCTTTGCTAACTGCATTATTTTCTTTACTTAAAAAATTAAAAATATATTTTCTACCTTCAATATCTGTTGATACAGTGCTTCTCACTTTTTTACTGTTGCAAACCAAAAATTCTAAATACCATTATTGCAGTTCATAGAGGTCTTTTCCTTGTTTTTGCCAAACACAAGCATACATAATTTAAGCGAAGAGAAAAAAGAAGGTCTTCCTTAGTTGTCGAAGTAAAATCAAGGGTGTAAAGACTTTTCTTTGATCTTTAACAAGGTTTTTGGTTTTAACTCCACTATTAAAAATGGTAATTAAAAAAAAAGAAAAATTAAATAAAGTCTAAAAAAAATCATCATACCCTGATTCTGCTTTGCCAACTAACGAAGACTTTTTTTTATCTTCACTTTCATTTTACATGTGCCCGCAGCCCGCGATGAACTTGCCAATAAAAAAGGACCCACAATGGGTAAAAAAGTGAAACAGGCCTGCTGTAAAAAAAAGATTTAAAAAATTGCGTAAAGTATCGTGGTAATTTTCCAAAACAGACTGGCAACTCTTACGAGTCGCGATCCCAGGTTAAGAGACGCCGGTCAACTGGTCGAGTCTTTCAACCAATCAGGCGTTTTGTCGAAGAATTTAAATAACGAAAAATTTTAATTTGTCGTATTTTTCTCATGATTGTCGAACGAAAATTCAATAGAATGTTGATATTTTGTTCTAACCTTTAAATAATTTAACCTTTGATGCACTTTTGTATAACAAAAAATTTATAAAAGTCTAATATTAAAAATTTTTAAATAATTAATTCTAATTTAGATTGTTGTTATTTTTTTTAGAAGCTGTACAGAAG